>CATNWA010016927.1:0-167908 GCA_951230385.1 Staurois parvus
CATCTAGATTTTTACTGTGTTGATTTCCTTGAAAAAAATGATTTTTAACACATTCTTAATTTTTTTGGAAATAGCAGATATTGTTTAAAATGAAGTCCTGATATTTGGCAAAGCAAATTTCTAAGTGAACATGTCTCTACAGTGATTTTTCATGGTGTTAGACGTGCTTCTTAGCAAGTCTGCTTTTGTGAGTCTGATTCCGGGCGTGTGTCTTTTTGTGAATTAGATTGGGCGTCTGCTTATGGGCTCTGCTCAATAGTGAATTAGGTTGCAGGGTAAAAAATGGACGGACGCCCATGAAAATTGGGCTTAAGCCCATAAATATGCGCCCACGCCCAATAGTGAATCAAGGCCATTGTGTTAATTGTAAAGTAAAGTTTTTCTGACCTAGAAAGATTTAATTCTATAAAATTATAAATGCAACTAAACTACTAAACACGGATAAACAGCTGGAAAGGTTACCCCTTGGTAACTTTATTTTTCACAGTTGTCATGGTAATATCAATGCAACCCAGGGTCAGAAATTGCATGGAAATGTTGATTTTGATGAAATAATTAATTCCAAGATTTCAAAGTTTTTTTTATTGTTTATTTACAAAGACTTGTATTACTTGTCACAGAATTAGAAAATGAAAAATAACATATAGGCTTATACAGATTTAAATGTATTTATATTTATATGCAGGCCAAGTTGAAGTGTTTGGTTTCTTTTTGATTTATACCTACAGGTAAGCCTACAATATGGCTTACCTGTAGGTGCAGTAAAAATATACTAAACGTGCTACGGAACATGCAAACTGCTTTCTGAATAGACAGTGCTTTCCATTCAGAGCTGTGACTTGGACATGACTCCCATGCACATGCACAAGATTGACGTCATCGCATCTTGGCTATTCAAATGGCTGAAGACTGTGAACCCAGAAGGAAGAGTGGGTGGAGATAGAAGCCTTGGCAGAGATGATAGCACACCACTAGAGGGCTTCATTTTAAGATAGGTCTGTCATTATGTGCTAGCGTGTGGTGCATACTAGCACACAGGGGCGGACTGACCATTTGGAAACTCGGGCACTGCCCGAGGGTTCGGGGTCAGTAGGGGGCCCCATGAGATGCCCCTGGTACCTTTTTTCATAGGCTTTTTTGAGTTTGGGCAAGGACAAAGGGGCCCCATGATCCCCTATTGCCCGGGGGCCCCATGAGCTGTCAGTCCGCCCCTGCTAGCACATTATGACATTATCCTGCTGGGCCCACTTTCTTTTTTTTTGCCGTTTACTGCCATTACAGTAGAGGGCAGTTAAAGCAGACTTGAATTTAAATCTTGATTGTATTGTTATGTTAGAGTTTCCCCAGGAAGGAAACTTGGTGCTAGTCATAACCCTGAATAATCTACCTTATGCTTTTCTTCATTCTGAGAAGCAACAGTCAGCTATCCATTTACACATGATACAGTAGAGGGCAGTTAAAGCAGACCAGAATTTCAAAAAGTTATGATTTTATGTCTTATATAGATTATTTAGGAAGATAAATTGATGCTAATCAAAACCCTAAAACATCTAACTTTTGCTTTATTCTTCCTTCTGAGAGGCAGCAGTGCACTTCCTGATTTGTGCTGGCAAAAGGCATATCTGTAGTGTGAGATCATCTAAGGAATGTCCATCCCACTCTTGCCTCTACACACTGTTATTCTCATGATATTTGGATTGTCTGATGAGATTTGGTGGTGCCACTAATGTGTTGCTTAGCTGAGTTCTTGGAGAGGAAGCTTTAGGCTTGCCATACACAGGTTTTTATTTTTTTTTTTTCATTCAGCCAATGGGGGAGTTCACACACTGATCCAAGTTCAGCTTCTCCCTATTGGACTGGCAACATTTTGATCAGTGTATGGAGAGATTTACCTGGGACCCCTATTTATTCTCGAGGTTTGTACTTTCTGCACCTCTAATAATGTTTCTTAATCATTATCCCCACCATCATATTACCAGTCATCAGAGGGCAGTTATCAGGGGCAAACCAAAGGGCTAAAAAAAACCAAATCATCCATCTAAACAAACAAGATGGATAGAGGAACTCCCCTGCTGAGGCAATTGTATTCTGGCAATGGCACCTGCCACTGAGAATACACTGATCAGTGGCTGAAGTTGATTGGCTGCATATGTTTATTGCCACAAAATGTTGTAAGTTATCCAACATGTTTATTCTTCAGAAGTCAATTAAATAATTGGCTTCTGTCAAGTGGGGGAGTTCACACGCTGATCAAACTTCTGCTTGTCCCTGCTGGACTGGCCAAATTTTGATTAGTGTATGGTCAGCTTTACCTGGGACCTGAAGTACAAGGATCTCTGTTTTATTATTTCTCTAGCTTTGTGCTTTATGCACCTCTCCTGCTGTTTATTGATCATTACTACCACCAGTCATCATATTACTAGTCATCAGTGGGCAGGTCTGACATGAGGAAGCAAAGTTCTGCCTCTACCAAGATGGAAACCTCCACAAAGAGATACAATGAATAAAAGGGCATGGTAATTCTGTAATGGGGAAATTGTCATCCGCAGAAGCCTAAAATTAATGCTGGCAACTAGCCCTTTGCCCCTGGCCTAACATTTTTGGGCACAACATCCAATGTTCAGACCCTTTTTGACTTTGTAATTGCCTAAAGCACAGATAAAGTTGGCTGATCCTGAGACCACCAGAGGATGTTTATCTTTTGATGCCTTTTACGTCTTATGAATGTTGACACTTATGTCTGTTCATTGTAAAAGAAAACCACTGATGTTACATAAAAGCCATTGCTGATGAAGAACTGTGTATGGGCGGAAGGGGGCGTGACCTAACATGGAGCTGGTCGGAAGTGTGTGACGGGAGCTCCAATGTACCCGCCAAGTTTGAAATAAGCTGTAGTACCTGGGAGCGTTCGGCATTCCCTCTGGTTGCAGTCCCAGAGGCTGACTGGAGTGGTTGCAGTGACTGTGCCAATTGGGAGTAGCTGTGATTGCAGAGAGGCAGATGAGGAGTATCCAAGTCGAGTTCAGGGAGGATGCAGATGGGAAGAAGAGCCAGAGAGAAGACCCCCTGTAGTGTCCTGCGTGTCCTATGTGAGAGAATAAAGGAGGAGCAGCGGCATCCACTGCAGTAGACAGCACAGCCCAGACAGCTTGGTAACAGGGAGCAAAGAGATTCCTGTTTCCCCCCTGTCTCCTCTTGTGGCCCCTCCCTTCCCAATTTATAACTGGGAGGGGACTAGGGCTGAGGGGGCGGGGGGACAGAATGGGTGGAGTTAATAGGTTATGTAACAGGTACAAGTTGGAAGAATTTTAAACGGCGGAAGAAGAGGAGGCCCCACAGGCTCAGAAACTCACTTCCCAAGAGGGGAGGAAGGGGGAGTGGAGGGCAGTCATGTATAGAGTCCAACCGAATTTAGAGGAATCTAGGGTGGGGCAGGAACCACAACAGATCCAAGGATCGGTGATGAACCATGGAGGGAGGTGATGGAGGGTGGGGAGGAGGAATGGGAGTGGGGCAAAAAGAGAAAAGGTTACCCTGAAAAGTTCACAGAGCTTTAATGTTATATAATATCCTTCCTCTTTTTTTGGGTTATTTGTAAGGGACTGATATAAAAAGAAAAAACATGGCAGACATGAATGTAATAAATGTAATGACATATAATGTAAAGGGCCTGAACTCTCCAGTAAAAAGACATAAGATTCGGAAAGAAATAAGGCATGATCTGTTGATGTGATATTTTTTACAGGAGACACATAACGCCCATGATTCAAGAATTAGGTTACAATCTAGATATTACCTGATTTGCTTCTATGCAGATTCGTTCTCAAAAAGAGCTAAATCGGATGCGATTGGGATGGCAAAAGATGTAAGATTCACTATAGAAGACAGTTTGGCAGACCCAGAGGGACTGTACTTGTTCCTGAATGGAAAGTTGAATGGTATGAAATGTAGTTTAGCAAATATTTATTGTACAAATAAAAATGCAATGGGCTACTTTGAGGGTTCTTTAAGGAAATTGATGGATTTCAAGAAAGAAAAACTGATCGTGATTTTAATTTTTGCATGGATCTCCACCTGGATACTTCATCCCAGGTGCAAAGAGAGATTTAAACATTTAAAATTACTGAAAAAGAAAATACATCAATATCAATTGTTAGATGCATGGAGTATTAAGCATCCGGAGAAAGGGACTACACGTTCTACTCCTCTGCACACGCAACATACTCCAGATTGGATTATATATTTATAGAACATAGATTACTGGAGTTATTGAGTAACTTTAGGATTGGAATTACATCTCTTTCAGACCATGCACCAGTCACAATAAAATTAAAAATCAAAGGAGATGTAAGAAGTTGGAATACTTGGAAACTAAACGATGCATTACTGCAAGATCAGGAAGTATAAGGAAATAAAAAAGAAATAGAACAATATTTTCAACTAAATGAAACAGAAAATGTTCAGTGCCTACAGTATGGGAAGCTCATAAAGCATATATAAGGGGCATATTGATTGCGATGGGTGCAGATAAAAAGAAGAAGCAGATAGAAAAGATGAAAATATAATAGAAGAATTATATAAATTAGAACAAGAACACAAAAGAAGAACAGATAAAATAGAAGTACAACATAAGATTATACTAAAAAGAGAGGAGCTGAACGACTTAATGAAACAGGAGACAAGAAGGGTATTTAATATGGTGGCAAAAGAAAGGTACATGGAGGGCAATAGACCAGGAAAACACCTAGCCAGAATATTAAGGAAAAAATAAATCTTTAAACTATATTGAGAAGATTATATAATAATAAGATAGTATAACTCAACAAAAATGATTGCGGGTGTATTTCAAAAATATTATAGTTCACTGTATACAGTTAATAATAAAGATCAAAAGGGCACAAGTGGGGTTTGTATTGGTTTGGAAGGGGGTGTGGGGGGGATGGATTATGGCCTTGATTAGAGTTTGGGATGAAAAGGTTGTAGGTGGTTAGGTTGTGATAGGGTGAAAAGTGAGGTTTGATTTTTTTTATGGGTTATGGGGTGGTTATTTATGGTGGGTTTGGTTAAGGAATCCAAATCGGAGAGGTACACAGACTAAGATTTTATTTTATGTGGTAAACCCTAATTGACGCTAAAAATCTTTTGAGAAGAATTAAAATACTATGGAGAACATTCAAATTTTAAGATTAAACCCTCTGAAAACTGAGGATCTTGAACATTAAATCTACCAAAAAGAGACAGGCTATATCAGGGCCTAATTTTCCTTTATACCTGGCATGAAAAATATTTAAATTTTTTGGAGTTAAGTTAAACATTGTGACTCTGAAAAGGTGGGTATTATGCAAATTACAGCCCGTTAATAAATGAGATAAAACGAAATGATAAGGATAATTGTCAGGGAGAGTAATTCAAGGACAGGCCTGTAAAAATATGATCAAGTGTGGTGATATTAACCTAAAATATCTATATACGGTTTCACAATGCATGCGATTATATTTGCCAGGAGGGTAACTTTAGGGTATTAAGAAGAATTGTAACAAGATATATATGGGCAAATAAGTAAACCAAGAATAAAACAGGAGATATTAAGGAAAGTAAAAAAAGGAGGTGTGAATATGTAGATATGCTAAGAAGGGAATAAAAGCAGTAGTTCTAAATCATGAGCAATGGTTTGGGCATATAATTCACAGGGGAATGATTGGAAAAAGACGCTGAGATGAAGTACAGGTTAGATAAGATTTATATGGGATTGGCACAGCAATACCGCAAAAGCAATGGTTTAATCAAAGTTTGTCAGGAATATAGGACTTAATTACATAAACAAGTGGGAACACCAATTGAATGCAAAGATTTCCATTAATAAGAACAGACTATTTTTAGAAGGTAGGTAGTGGAATGTGGATGGGGAAATGGGGAGGATTAATGTAGGTAAAGATGTAATGGAAAATAGGATGAGGGAATGTGTACAAGTAGTTTTCGAAACAGGGTGTGTATAGTTTGGTGTTGATGGGGGGGAATGGATTAAATGAAGGGATGTAAAGTTCATTATTAAAACAGAAATAAAAACATCACAAATCCAATTTGGGTTAGAATTGCCCAATAAATCAGTTAATGGGTTTAAGTGGAGGAGATTATAAACAATAGAACATAGAAATGTAGTGATAATAAGTTGACATGAATTTAAAATCACGAGGACCTTCTTGAGTATAGGGGATAATGGGAAGAGTGATTTAGATCATAAATGAGGGGGTAAAAAAAAAAATAGGGATGAATATTGCCTAAAAGGTTTTGAGGTGGGATATGTAGGGTGTTTTCTAATAGAAATAGGGTCTGTGATTTGTGTGAATATGGTTGGTAGAATAAAAAACAGTCTGTATAAGATGAGTACATGTTTAAATGAAGCTGTTAACTTCCCAAGGTGGGAATCCTCATTGGATGTTAAGAGTTGATGTGGGATAGAATGGTTTAAAAAAAAATAAATGGGGTGTGGTAGTTAAAGGTTAAGGGTTAAACAGAGTGAAATAAAGAATAAGAGAACTATATGTTGACCAACCCAAAAGGGGGTAAAGTTAAGGGAGATTTTGTGTGATTTTTGTGAAGTACTTCCTTAATGGCAAACAAATAACAGAAGTGAAACACTAAAAAAAAATGAGAATAATAAAATAAAAATAAAAATATTTAAAGTGAATGCAACTTAAATAGGGTTTACTAATAAATGGGAAAGAGTAAAACCATGGCAAAATGGAGAAGTAGCAAAGAAAACAAAATTTGTCATGGAATTGTGATGGGGATGACAGTCATGTCCGCAAATAGTGGCAAGGGTTGAGTATTTAAAAAGAAAAATCAGTGGTTCTCATGAAACGTATTAAATTAAATAATTAAGGGTAAAAAATGAATGAGGAATTAGTGTGGTCTTGGTACAGCATGAAAGAACAAAAAAGTGGAGAAAGTAATGCAAACAGTCCGAAATAAGGAAATATTTAAGATGCCAAAAATTGTAATGGGTGGTAAACAAGAAATATTTATGGTGGCAAAGTTTTAAACAATTTTGAGGGGGTGGAATAAAGGGAGATGTATGGGATTTGGATGAAGAATATAAATACACCTGGGTAGGGTAATAGGGTGAATGTATAATAAATAAGGGGTATGGAAAGATAAAAGGGATTAGGGGTGGATACATAAAATAATTTATGTATGTTGGGAGTGTGTTGTAAAGTGTTGGGACTAAATGGAAAGGCGGAGAATTTTTAAGGTATGGGAGGAGAACATGATTAATAAAAATTGGATGGGAGAAGTGGATGTTTTTTTTTAGAATTTTTACGTAGTTTTTTTTTTAATTGAAGATGTATTAAAAAAAAAACAAAATTATAGTATTAGTAAAAATTTTATAAAAAGGTTGAAATTTAAATGGGAAATTTTACAAAAGTAAAATTAATGACTAGAGATGAAAAAGTAGTAAAATAAAAAATGGCAAATGGATATGTGGGATAAATAAAAGAAAATGGGGGAGTGTATTATGTGACAAATAAGGGGGTTACTTAATGGATTTGGGAGTTGAAAGGTGTGCGGAAGAGTAGAGAGTGACTTGGCTAAAGAAGGGGTTGTTGATTTAAATAAAAGGGGTGGAGCGGGAAATGGATAAATGGTAGGTGGAAGCAAATAAAAACATGAGGGGTTAGAGGGTATGGTAGAAATTTAGGTAAAGGAGGGAGTAGGTGTAGTGGGGTGTGGGCGTGGGAATTTAGATTAATGTGAAGGTAAGATTGGTGTTGCGTTAAAGGTAGGAGATTAAATGTGGGAAGTTTTGAGAGAGTAAGGTAAGTGTATGTTGAAAAAAAGATATATTTGAGTTGGTTTGGATAGTGTTAGGGAGTGTGATGTTGTAGAGGTTTGTGGGGTGGTCTTTATGTAGTTGTTGTTTGTGAAGAGAATCATAAGGTGAATGTTTTGATGGGGATGGAAAATGTTAAAATGATTAATTGGGTAAAATCTATAAGTGGACATAAAATAGTTTTGAATGTGTAATGAAGAATTAGGGGGGAAGGAGAGATTGTGGAAGGGAGTGGGAAGAATGGGTAATAAGTTATATTGGGAATAAAAATGAATTTAGTGTGGCACAGGTAAAGAGGGAGGATGGTGTTGTATTGTATAGACAGAAAGAAATGGATTTAAATGTATAAAGAATAAGGAGGTATTAAGGAGTATGGGTAATTGAGTAAAAATTGGTAAAAAGGGGAGGAGTAAATTAGATGTCTGGATGAGGATTGGTGATAATGGTGATGTGTGAGAAAAATATGGACAAATAATTGAAGGTTGATATATGGGGATTTATATTAAAGGAAGGTGGTGGGTGGTGGAGGCGTGATAGAGCAAATGGTATAGGGAAAATGGATTGGGAGTAGTGGGATGGGGATGTAAGATTGGGTCTTATTTTTAAAAGGTTTGTTGCTTTGAAGGTATGGAGTGGAAGACATAAGAGTAGTGAAGGTCGGGAGTGGTGACTTTTTTTGGGGAGGAAAAAATGGGGGAATTGAAGAAAAGGAGACCAAAATTTTGGGATGAGATAGAAGGGAAAATCAAGGTGGGGTGATGGGTTAGAAAAAAAAAAAAAAAAGAAAAAGTGGTAGATGGGTGGTGAGGGGGGGGAGTAGTGGGGGGGGGGGGGAGAGGATTTAAAGTGGTTAGATAAAATAGTGAGGGTGGTGAAAGTGTTGATGATATGAGGTGGAGGGTAAAAAAAAAAAAAGGAGATTGGGTAAAAAACTAATGGAGATGTGGTGGATATTAATTGGTGTGAGAATTAATAGTGTGGTAAATTTCTAGATAAAGAAAATAAAAAAAAAGGTAAATGAATAACAAAAAAGGGGGAATGGATAAAAAGGGGTGGAGGAACAAATAAGAGGATATACATAAAAATGGTGGATGATTAAAAAGGGAGTATTTGGGATGAATTGAAGATAATATGGAAGTGAGATGGTATGTTGGGGTGGAATATTGGATAGGGGATTATGGTAGTGGGGGGGGGATTGTTAAAAGGTGGGGAGATTATAATAATAAATAGAGGGAGGATCACAACAAAAAGTTATCAATCTAGAAGAGAAAAATAAGAATAATATCAAAATGGGTAAAGTAGATCAAAAAAAAAAAAAAAGTGAAAATGTTGAAAAGATGATAAAAAAAAATAATAAGGGGTGTAATGATAAAAAAACAAATAAAAATACAAGAAAAAAAAAAAAAAAAAACTTGGAGGAATTGAGTGGAAAATTATGTTGGTGAGGGGGAATCAAAAATATGGAGAAATGATAATAATTAGACAATTAGAAAAAAAATAAAAAAACAATTAAGAAAAAAAAGATAAACAAAAAAAAAAATTAAGTGGGGAATAAAAAGGTGATGGTAAAATTGATGGGTGTGTAAAAAAGAAAAAAAAAAAAAAAAAGGTGTGTGTGTATGGGATAAAGAATTGTTTATTGTGTATTTGTGGTTAGAAGGATAGAAGTAAAAAAAGAGGGGGCAAAAATAAAAAAAAAAATAAAAAAATAGAAAAAAAATAAATGGGATTTAATGTGGTGTTGGTTTAATTAAGGGAGTAGAAGGAGGGGAATTACGCTACAACAATGAAAAAAATGGTGGGTGGGAAAAAAAGTGGGGTATAACACAAACAAAAGTTATGATCAAAAAAAATAGAATTTGGGGGGTGGGTAAAAACAATAAAAAAGTGGGATAATGTTGGAAAATGGGGGAAGTCTCAAGATTAGTTGAATGATTGTGGTTATTTGAATTGTGGGGATAGAGTGTATGGGGGGAATTTTGAGTTGTATGGTAGTGGAAAAATTTAAAAATTTCCCCAAATTTTTAAAAAAAAAAAAATTTCAAAATTTTAGGGGAAAAAAAAATTTTTTAAAAGGGTTTTCCAATGGGGAAGAAAATTGGTTTTATACAGAAAAGGTTTTAAATTTTAAAAACCCGGTTTCAAAAAAGGTTAGTTGGAATTGTGTTAGGAAAATTTGGGGGGGAATAAGAAAAAGAAAATTTTTCCCTTAACTTTTTAAAAAGGGGGTTGGTGAATGGGGGGGATTTTTTAAAGAAAAATTTTAAATTCAATTTTTAAAAGGGTACTTTTTAAATTTTTTAAAAAAAACTATAAAAATTAATAAATTTTTAAAAAAAATTTGGGCCCAACCAGAAGGAAATAACCCCCCTTAAATTTTTTAGAAGGGTTTTTCAAAATCCAAAACTGGCACCCCCACTTTTATGGAAATTTTTAAAGGGTTTAAACCCAAAAAAAAAACCAAAAAACCTTACGTGGTTGCCTAATGAAAAAAAGACCGTGCCTGTTTTTGACCTTTTTAAAAATTCCAAGGGTTTTTTTTTATGGCAACCCACATCCCCTTAACCCACTTTTCCCCCCCCCTCAGAAAGGGGCCCCCAATAGCCCCTTAAGTTGCATCCCCAATTAAAAAATTGGTTTCACGATATAAAATTGGTCCCAAAAGGGGAAATTTTTCCCCCCCCTGAATTTAACCCCCCAAAATTTAATAGGGTTTTTAAAATAAAAAGATAATTTTTTTGGGAGTTTTTTTTGTTAAATAACAAATTTTAAAAAAACAATTAAAAGTCAGATTTTTTTAAAATAAACAATTTAAATTTTTTTAATAAGAATTTAAAAAATTTGAATTTGAGGAAAAAAAAAAATTTTTTTATTTTAAGGAAAAAAAAGTTTGTGAATTGGGGTATTGGGGGGAAAAAAAGATTCATTTTTTTATTTTTGTATTTTTAAAAATAAATTTTGGGGGGCTTTTAAAATTTAAATTTAAAAAAAATAATGATGATATTCCCACTACATACATGTAATTCTCAATACCCAGGTTGTTAAATTACAGTGGCACCTGTCATATATGTCTTATGTTCTATTTCTACTTGCTTTGCATTATAGTAGGATTCAAAAGGTCAAATTTTATTAATAAAAGTAGACACACAGGCATTAGACATATGTTCAAAAATATTCTAAAAGTCATATATTCTAAATATAGTAAATAATGTGCATAATTACAAATATCATTCAAAAGTTTGTTTTTACAGCAAAAAGGTTCCTTTGACTAGTTTAGTTTGCCTTTTGCAGTGACAGCTGAAAAGAATTCTTGCTTTATACTGAACTGCTTTATACTGTAATTTCTGTATTTCTGTAGCTTGCATTTTACCATGTCTGTAATTTATTACTTTGCAATTATGATAAGTAAAACAAATCTTCCTGGGTTCTCATTCAACTCTCTCGCATCTACCTGCGTATTTAAATAAATGGCTAATTGCTGGGGATTTAGCATTCAATCTTGTTTTCTTCTGTACATTTCTGCTTTCTACTGAGCACAGAATCGCTTCAGTATGACCGCCCTGATCAGATCAGATGTGCACTAATAAAATATGTTGATGTATGTGTTAAATCCATGCAACAACACTGTTTAAATTTTTAGTGAACATGGGTGAGTTGAATCACCCTTCAGAGGCAACAATGGAAGACAGTAGCTTGCAGCTTCTATAAGGCTAAAACAAAGGCTTTTCTCCTGTTTAGTCAGCATCAGGGTTTTTTTAACTGGGATTCAGTGAAATCTTAGGGTTCAGCGAGATATCCCCTTGGGCTCCATTGTGATCCACAGGAGCATCTAATTACTATCTGCTCAAGGGTGACTTTAAAACCCTGTTTGCTGCCCACATGGAAGAAAAATATATTTTAAATATATTTTAAAAATATTCTTCCAAAATATATTGACATATATTTGAAATACTACAAATTTAGCCTTATTCACTATATTAAAAAAAAAAAAAATATATATATATATATATATATATATATTTTTTTTTTTTTTTTTAAATACATATTTTTTAAATATACTCTTCAGATTTTTTTTAACATATAAAAAAGTAATTTTAACATATATTTTTACATCTATCTGTAAATGCATTCCAAAAATGTAGAAAAATAATTGCATAATTTGCACTGAACACCAATGTATGGTGGGTTTTGAAATGAACACCAATGTGGAGTGGGTTTTTTGTACTGATTACCAATAAGGAGTGAGTTTTATACCAAACACCAATGCAACATTAGAGTTTTACACTGAGAACCAGTACAACATTCCTGTTGTATAGGTCTCCGTCTATAGAAAATTGAACAAGGGTAGCAAGGAAGTATTACAATCTGCGCAGCCATTTCCATGCACTAATTCAGGGGTCTCCAAACTTTCTAAACAAAGGGCCAGTTTATTTTCCTTCAAACTTTAGGGGGGCTGGACTGTGGCCAGCAGGAGTGGGCATTTTCCTGGTGCCAGTGGGAGTAAACATTGCCAGATTTGGTATTAGGGGGGGAGGAACAGTGCCCAGTCAGTGGGAAAAAATTGTGCCCTTTTGTTGGAGTCAGTTGGCAGAACATGGTTTTGTATGAATGGGAGGAGGAATAATGCCTCAAGGGCTGGATAAAGGCAAGCAAAGGGCCACATCTGACCCCAGGGCCACAGTTTGGAGACCCCTGCATTAGTACAATATTGGACTCGAAAAAAAAAGGCCCTCTTTACTTTGAAAGCTACCTATTTTGGGGGTTTTGCATGTCCTAATGATCCACATTGTCCTGTTCTATTGTGCCTTGTCTGTTGCAAACAAATTACAAATAGAGAAATGGCTCCATCAAAATTAAAAAGTCTCTTTTATTGAAAGACACTGCAAATCACAGTTAACAGGCATCTAAAGGTGTTGATTAATTCAAATGGCTATTGATATCTCAAAACAAGCAAAGCACAGTCAGTAAAGTTTCAGTCAGAAAAGAGGCTTAGGAAGGAAGTTATTTAGTGGCAGAACATATTGCCCAGAATCTAATAATGCCAGCATGTAAAATTGCTAGGACCAGATGCAGTACATGAAATTGAAAAAGTCAATGTACTGATGACATGATTCTGAAGTGGTTTTGTGTAATAAATTGAAAAATTGCAGTTTTTTTTTATCCAGGTTGATGATATTCAGATATCAGCAATGCATGCCTAGCTAAAGCATTCATAAGACTTAATGTTGGTGAAATTCATGAAAACTTTTTCTTCTTTAAAGAGTTGCCTGAATCAACCCATCAAAATATATGTAATGTTTTTTGTCTGATTATCAGGAAACCAATGGCCTACCTCGGATGAGATATTTTGAGATCTATACTGATGGTATCAATAGTTTGCTTTTCTCTAAAAAAAAATAAGGAGAATCCTAATATTGTCACAACACATTGCTTTCTTCATAGAGCAGTACTCATGTCAAAAACTCTTGAAGCTGAAATGATAATTTCTGCATTTTACTACAAACGTTACGTAGAACTAAATGCATTTGTTTAGATTTTGGGTAGAGTAAGGGAGGGTTAAAACCCTTGTCAGCTTTTTACCATCTGTGTCCATTTGGGGAGATTTACCTTCACTTCTTGTCCCATAGCCAAAAGAAGAAGTGAGATTAAATCCTTGAAAATTTAGTTATTCCCTTGGGCCCCAAGGTCACCAGAACTAGTGATCCCAATGAAAGATTTACCCTCTATTACTATTCTGGGGATAACCCAAAATTTTGGATTTTCTTTTACTTTCACTTTCAATGATAACGGTAAACAGAACAAATATAGGGGTTGAAAGTCCCACATCAGGGCACAGGCAATAATAAAAACCTGAAAGGTGTTCTAATCCATCTCAACAAGTTTTGCCGTTTAGTTATATTTTAACTTTACTAAACAAATACCAGTTCACTCAGGAATGTTTAAGAAACTTTGTGAAAACCTGAACAATGTGCACATAAATCTCCTCAAACATACAGAAATCAGGTGGCTCAGCAAAGGAGAAGTTTTCAACAGAGTGTCTGAGATGAAAGAAGAATTAAAGGAGTAATTTCAAGAAAATAGTAGTCCAGATTTTGTTCAGGGCTTTGAAGATGAAGAATGGTTGCAGAAACTCACCTACTTAGCTGATATTTGTTATCACATGAACCAGCTGAATAAGTCTCTGCAAGACCCTGGAGAAAATTTTCAGGCTTCAAGCAACAAAATACCTGGACTTAAAAGGAAACTGAATCTTTGGTGAAATCATGTTGCGAATAGAAATCTTGAGATGTTTTTGCTGCTGCTTGGGCTTGGAGGTTAAGGATGTTAGCAAGTCTCAACTCTTATTGAAAACCACTTGGATTACTGTAAAAACAAAATTGAGTATTATTTTCCTTTCTCTTCAACATAAGTCTATGACTGAGTGAGGGATCCTTTCTATGAGTTTTCTGCATAGCCCAAGAACGTGACTTTGAAAGAATAGAAATAATTTAGTGACTTGCAACCTAATTGTATACTCATGGTAGGATTTGCTGATCTGTGTCTGGACAAATTATGGATGAAAAAAGTGGGCATTTTTCTGCAGTTTTCTACTTCTTACATGTGTGGGCAAGGGATGAGCTCAAGGTTAGTTCTGAACACAAGTTTGGCTGTTTGGTGTTCTTCTGTATATGACAGCTTCCTATCTGTCAATGGTTGCTAAGGAAGCAATTGGTGTCAGCACTTGCCACATCCTTAGCAACTAGTGACAACACCCAGCCCTGTAAACAAAGGGGCGAGAATAGAATGACATTGCTGAATAAATATGGGCACATATGATGGATGTACATCATGGGACTCTTTTTTTATAAAGGACCAAAAACCATGTTAGTGTCTTTCTTTACTGTTTACTTTTTGTGTGAATGAATAAGGGTATTTTCTGTTTCGCATCAGGAGGTATGGTATCTGGGTGTCTCTTTATTGTTCAAGAGGGCTTACAGGATTCAAGAAGCTTCCCTGCCCAGAGACCCCCACAATCACAGGGCCAGGGTTGTGGGGAAGAGGTCTTTGTTCTTATCAACATGGGGGCAAGGTGCATTGCCAGGGTGCTCCCCACTGACAAGGTACTCACCCAAGTGGAGTGCCTGTGGCCTAGTATGGTTCAGAAGAGGGGGCCTCCCACTCATCCTTCCCCCTTTTCTGGCCTGCCAGGCTTCATGCCTGGATAAGGGTCAAGAATAGATTTTTTTGGGGGTCCCCATGCAATCTTTTTTTTTTTTTTCGTAGAGTCCCCAATTAGTTTTTAGAAAAGACCCCAAGAGTCTAGTATGGAGTGGGATACACCCCCCACCATTTTTTTTGCACTAGGTCCCTGTTTACATCCATACTAGAAGCTCATCAAGGTAAATGTCAGTTTTTCTGTAGCAGGCTGTAAACATTGTACAGAGGTGTCGCTTCACAGGCAGGGTAAAGGCACCCAGGCATGTTTTTTTCAAGGAATTTTGTAACTTTAATTTTCACCTTAAAGCATTCTTGAAATGGCTGCTTCCACCAAACTGGAAGTTTGACAAACTATTGCCTATTAGCCATTGCTTATTTAACAAATTAATGTATTTTCAAAAGTTGCTTTGAATCTTTTTAATTCTGCAGCTTTCATTTAAAGAATACCTGACAAATCTGTTATGCTCCATCCCTGTCAACATCAGGGAGTCAGCCCAGAACAATATTCTGCATCCAACACTGAGGTGCAAGAATCTATACAAGAAGTGGCTGAAAAGGAGATCAACATTACTGGCAGTTGTTTATGATAAATAAATATGAGCTCAGGTGTCTTGAGACACAAGTCCAGCCCCCCCAAACTATCCTGCCAGGAAAATGTCACTGCAGACCGCCAATCATAAGCAGAAAAAGCATTCCCTGCAATGGAACTGCACATATACTTGTGTCTGAACACATCTAAGCTCATCCCTGCTGATAAACAGGGCCTTTGTAAACTAAGTTTAATGCAGTTAAGGCTTAAATATGCTTTAAACTTGCACGCATGCAAAACATTCAGATCATGTGCAGTTGATCACTACAAGATGTTAACGCATGTTATAAGGATTGATTACATAGATTGCAGGTATTCCATAAATAAATATTCTGTGCTGGGGTAAGAAATAACCACAAGTGGATAAAGCCAACACCTAACATTTGCAATGTCAAATTGTAAAAAATGTAACACCCTGCTATGAATGTCTAATTCAGGATGTTGAAGCTAACAAAAGATGGCAGTGTCCTGCAGAACAGTAGCACTCACATGTTGAAGGACAGCCGTATGGAATTTATATGCTGAATTGCAGGACTTTACTGAGGAGCAGTGCATCTGGAAACTACATTTCCCAGAGGAGTTTGTGTGTGGACAGGGGGCATATATATCTCAAATAGTGATGGGCCAAACACCCCCCTGCTCAGTTCGCGGTCGAACACTCAAACCTACCGAAAGTTCGACTGCTAGCTTCAAATAGGGACAATTCACTAAGCGGTATCTTACCGCATTTGAGTATGCAGTAAGATACCGCACAGCTACTAAAATACTACATGAGCTATATTACTAAGTCATGTGGTATTTTAGTAGTGAAGACATTCTTCAATGTTTCAGCTGTCAGTGGGCTTCCCTGCTGAGAGCTGAATCTAAAAAGAATTGCTGGCATTGCCCAGCAATTAAAAAATTACAAAAAATACGTAGGGGTCAAAATTAAAAATAAAATGGCGTGGGGTCCCCCCAAGATCCATACCAGAACCTTATCCAAGCATGCAGCCTAGAAGTTCAGGAAAGGGGGATGAGCAAGTACCCCCCCAAACCATACCCGGCCACATGCTCTCAACATGGGGAGGGTGCGTTGGGGCAGGGAGGGCTCTGCGCCAAGGCACCTTGTCCCCATGTTGATGGGGACAAGGGTATTTTTCCCACAAGCCTGACTGGTGGTTGTGAAGGTCTGCAGGCAGGGGGAATTTTGGAATCAGGAAGCCCCCTTTAGCAAAAGAGCCCCCAGATCCTGCCCCCCATGTGAATGAGTATGGGGTACATGGTACTGCTACCCATTCACAAAAAAAAAGTGTAGTGTAAAAAACAGTCTTTGAAAAATCCTTTATTAAAAACAAAAATAAAAAAAATGTCCCTCGAAGTAGATCTAACATCAATCATCATGCCTGCCGCCATCGCAGACCCGAAAAAAGAAAAGTAAAATGATCTTCTCTCAATGCTGGCTCCCGCCGTCTGACAGCTGCACTGGGATGACAGTTCTGAAAAAGTGTGATAACATCAGAAGGGGGCAGTGTCACTGCCCCCTTGTGATGTCAGTATGCACTATGATTGGCCAAGCATTGCACCTGTGGTCTGGTGCATTGTTTTGGCCAATCACAATGCACTGTCAGGGCTGAACACGCAGACGGCCCATGTTCGAGTCAAACTTATGTTCGACTCGAACATGAAGCCCAACCCTAATCACAAAGCCTGGGAGGTTGAGCAGGAAGTGAGAGGGGAGAGATCAAGGGAGGAGGAAGTGTGTTGAAGGCTGTAATATTCTACTAGGCCATGGAGCCAGAGTCAGAGAGGGAGGAGGAGCAGAAAGAGTTTGCTGATCATCAGTCTTGCTACGCTGCCCAGAGAGCCAATCTGTAAGCAGGAGACAAAACAGGACGCTGAATCAGAACTGGAGAGCCTGTGTGCCCCCCATCTGCAGAGAAAGCTGGACCACTAAGACCTTCCAGACACCACTGATCAGGTCAGATAGTCCCATACACCCACTAACCAAGTGAATACTGACAATTTCATCAAATGTGCTATCTACCTGCACATGGTTGCAGACATTACACATAGTTACCCCAGTTTGCGGCCTAGTTCTCCCAGCTGCCATCATTGGAACATGTTTGCATTACATTCTCATCATCCAAGCTGACTGTAGGACACATAGATGCAGGCCAGAATACAGCAGTGCCAACTGAAACAACAATTTACCCTTTCCAGGTGAACAGGATTTCCACTACTATTGACTTTGGCCCTTTTCACCCAGAGAGAGTTGATCTTGCTCACTTATGCCAACTGTTACACTTCACTACTTCGAATCTGTCCTTGTTTAGTGCCTTAAAGGGGACCTTGCATCAGTTCACTACCATTAGGAGGAGAAGTAACTACACCTTAGATCATCTTCACACCAATTGTGTCACAACTAGTACGCAGAAGACTCCATATTATTCTTAGAGGAAAGGTGTTTGATTATAGACAAGAGCTCTCTTCATTTTCAAATCTAATCCTTGCCATCAGGTTATGAGGACCTGCAGTGAGCTTACCTGTTTATTGATAGCTGTTCTCACTCGCTGGGAATTCAACAGTCTCAGCAATTCTCAAACTTGAGGCAGTGGATTATTTCTGAAAGCAGGCCTGCTAACAGTTTCTGATACTTTACCGTGGATGCTGTTACTCTCACTTAAAGTTTTTATAAAAGTGATTATATTCGCTTCATATGCCAATGTTATTTTGTGCTCTTTGATCAAGCTATGTTCAAATTCAATATAAACTTTATATTGGTTTACACTAACTTGTGTGTGAGTCCCTTTTACAGTGGTGACTTATAATGGTCACAAGAGTACGGTGGTGTCAGCAGAGATTGCGCTTTCAGAAAGCGGTCCAGATTGAGGGAACCCGAAAATTACTAAGCAACCATTAAGGGGATAGTGCTACAAACAAACAAGTAAGAAAAGTGTAGCGCTATATCCCTATACAGGTGAAACTCGAAAAATTAGAATATTGTGCAAAAGTTCATTTATTTCAGTAATGCAACTTAAAAGGTGAAATTAATATATGAGATAGACTCATTACATGCAAAGCAAGATAGTTCAAGCCGTGATTTGTCATAATTGTGATGATTATGGCTTACAGCTCATGAAAACCCCAAATCCACAATCTCAGGAAATTAGAATATTGTAAAAAGGTGCAATATTCTAGGCTCAAAGTGTCCCACTCTAATCAGCTAACTAAGCCATAATTAAATGAGGAAAGAAAAAACAGACGGCGCACAGGCCTAGTGCATTACCATAAAAAATGTTTAATAAAAAATAAAGTATGTGTTGTACTCACAAACGACAATATAGTCAAGGCACATCATAAAGAACAGCTGGGTCAACACCGCGCTGAGTAACAGTCCGCAATAGGGAATATAGACATCCAAAATGCTGACGCGTTTCGAGGACTTGCCTCTTCCTCAGAGCCCTTTGAGGGCAGCAAGGTGTGCATGTTCCAGGACATTCCTTATGTGGTTGTAGCCAAGCGCAGGAGCATTTTGTGTTAACTAAGCCATAACACCTGCAAAGGGTTCCTGAGCCTTTAAATGGTCTCTCAGTCTGGTTCAGTAGGAATCACAATCATGGGAAAGACTGCTGACCTGACAGTTGTTCAGAAAACCATCAACACCCTCCATAAGGAGGGAAAGCCTCAAAAGGTAATTGCAAAAGAAGCTGGATGTTCCCAAAGTGCTGTATCAAAGCACATTAATAGAAAGTTATGTGGAAGGGAAAAGTGTGGAAGAAAAAGGTGCACAAGCAGCAGGGAAGACCGCAGCCTAGAGAGGATTGTCAGGAAAAGGCCATTCAAAAGTGTTGGGGACTTTCACAAGGAGTGGACTGAGGCTGGAGTCAGTGCATCAAGAGCCACCACACACAGACGGATCCTAGACATGGGCTTCAAATGTTGTATTCCTCTTGTCAACCAGCTCCTGAACAACAAACAACGTCAGAAGCGTCTTACCTGAGCTAAAGAAAAACAGACCTGGTCTGTTGCTCGGTGGTCCAAAGTCCTCTTTTCTGATGAGAGCAACTTTTGCATCTCATTTGGAAACCAAGGACCCAGAGTATGGAGGAAGAATGGAGAGGCACACACTGCAAGATGCTTGAAGTCCAGTGTGAAGTTTCTACAGTCTGTGTTGATTTGGGGAGCCATTTCATCTGCTGGTGTTGGTCCACTGTGCTTCATTAAGTCAAGGGTCAACGCAGCCGTCTACCAGGAGATTTTGGAGCACTTCATGCTTCCTTCTGCAGACGAGCTTTATGGGGATGCTGACTTCATTTTCTAGCAGGACTTGGCACCTGCCTACACTGCCAAAAGCACCAAAACCTGGTTCAATGACCGTGAGATTACTGTGCTTGATTGGCTAGCAAACTCGCCTGAACTGAACCCCATAGAGAATCTATGGGGCATTGCCAAGAGAAAGATGAGAGACATGAGACCGAACAATGCAGAAGAGCTGAAGGCCGCTATTGAAGCATCCTGGTCTTCCATAACACCTCAGCAGTGCCACAGGCTGATAGCTTCCATGCCACGCCGCATTGAGACAGTAATTGCTGCAAAAGGGGCCCAAACCAAGTACTAAGTACATATGCATGCTTATACTTTTCAGAGGTCCGATATTGTTCTATGTACAATCCTTGTTTTATTGATTGCATGTAATATTCTAATTTTCTGAGATTGTGGATTTGGGGTTTTCATGAGCTGTAAGCCATAATCATCACAATTATGACAAATCACGGCTTGAACTATCTTGCTTTGCATGTAATGAGTCTATCTCATATATTAGTTTCACCTTTTAAGTTGCATTACTGAAATAAATAAACTTGTGCACAATATTCTAATTTTTTGAGTTTCACCTGTACTTCCTCCCTACTGGTCTCACCCTCTGACACAAGAAACATGCCGGAGCATACAGTATGCAATTTTGCCATGCTTGGTATACTTGTATATCGTAAAAATATGAGCTACACTAGGCCAGCTCTGCAGGCCCAGGCTGAGATGTGGCTTACACCGTGCCATCTTCAGCCAGGCTAGGTTGTGTGTGACAATGGATCAAAATTGCTGGCTGCCCTTGCTCATGGAAAATTTTTGCCTTGCACATGTCTGGGTATGAACTCCAGGAGGTGCTTCAACAGGACAAGAGTTTTTTTGGACACTTTAGGTGATCATACCTGGCATGGTTTATCCAGAAAAATTGCAGAACCAACATCAGCTACATGCCAATCTCCACATGCTGGAACTCAGCTCTGGTGCAGCTCTAGAGGACGCACCAGCAGCAATGTGCCATCAATAGGTACCTCCGCAAGTATGGCACAAGGACAGGTTCTGTGAAGCTAGGGTACTTTTCATGGTACCAGTGATAATGGGTTGGGCCCCCCCCCCCCGCAATAATTTGTAATTATAAAATTTATGATGCTATTGTGGGGGGGGGGGGGCACCTCAGTCTTGATATCTACTCTCCTCCTGGTGGGAATTTAGTTGTGCATGTTTGACGAAGCAACCGTCTATTTGTTTGTTCTGGGGGTTTTCTTTTTGCCCTACTGTATCACTGTTTTTCTGTCGATAGCGTTTTTTCATTGTACTCATGTCTATACCTGTCAAAATCAATAAAAAGAATTTTATATTGTCAAAATAGTTTTACACTCCAATGCTTATTGAAGATGAAACCTGCTTCTTCTCTATTACCCCGTTTTTTACATTTATTACTACAAAGGTCTAAGAAACACAAAATTTCAGTAAAAAAACACACTAAAGTGAATTTTAGGGCAAACAAACACAAGAAATTATCCACATGTTGGTAAAATGTACCACATACTCATTTACATAGGGGGTGGGCCAGGATCTAGGGGCCACCTTGTTAAAGAGGGCTTCCAGATTCTGATAAGCCCCACTCCCTCATCCACAGACCCCCACAACCACCGGCCAGGGTTGTGGGGAAGAGGCCCTTGTCCCCATCAATATGGGGACAAGGTGCTTTGGGGGGTCTCATGTTGAGGGCATGTGGCCTGGTATGGTTCAAGAGGGGGGGGGACCTGACCTGCCAGGCTGCATGCTCGGATAAGGGTCTGGTATGAATTTTGGGGGTTTTCCCTCAAAATCCATACCAGACCTGAAAGAGCTTGGTATGGATGGGAGGGGAACCCCATGCCATTTTTAAAAAAAAAATTATTTGTCGGGCAATGCCAACAGATCTTTTGACATTCAGCTTTCAGTGGTTTCACTACTAAAATACCTCATGACTTAATATTATAACTCATGCGGTATTTTAGTAGCTGAGTGGTATCTTACCATATACTCAGATGCGGTAAGATACCGCTCAGTAAATTGTCTGTGTTCAAAGTTCATGGTCAAACTTTCAGTAGATTTGAATGTTCGGCCACGAACCGAACATGGGGGTTTTTGGCCCATCACTAGTGAATGCTACATCAACAGGTCAATTAAAGTCTATTACCAATTGAGGAAAAAGTGGGTGTTATTGCCAAAACTATGAAAAAAGAGCCTTTTTTCAAGTTGCTATGAGTCATATTATGGTGCTGCTGTAAAACAAGCTAAATGTTAAAGAAAAAAAAAGTTTGCATATTAGCCTAAAAAATGCCAGAATTCAGCAATATTTGCCCCCCACCCACCAAAGACTTCAATAAAAATGTGTCACTTAATTCAGCTTCATTGAATTTCAAAAAATATTCACCAAACTCTGGTAATATTTGTTCATTTTCCTTTCCATGTGTGTCAATGTGCATTGCAGTAATAGATGGTAAAGTTCATGAAGTCAGCCTTACATAGCTTCTTGCAAGTAGTACTACTTATTAGCTATACATGCCAATTATGTTGACAAAAAACATCAAACAAGAATATGGTATTTATTGCTAGATTTTGCAGGAGAGCACTGGACATTACTCCACACTCTGACTCCAGCTGTGTAGCCCCCTTAGTGGCTCTAACTATGGCAAAACTTTTTGGCAACATAATTAATAAATGTATCTCCATCACCCTTTTTTAACCATGCAAACAGCAGTCACTAGTGCAGCAACAGTCAAGAAATTTCTGGATAAGCACAGCTCGCAACCAGTAGCCTGAGAGGGGTAGGATTGTCTATGACAGTTGTGGAAGAGTGTTTAAAAATTCTACTGCTCCATAAAAGATGCGCAAGTAAAAAAGGGTGAAGGCAGCTGAAAATAATTCTATTTTTCCTTTGTGGGCACTAAAAATAATGTGGACCCCAGGCACAACATGAATATTGTTCTAATGGGAAAACCAGACCTGCTGTTAAGTAAAAAGAAAAGTATATCTAGATTATACAGAAAATAAAAATTCTTGACCCAAGGCAACATGGCAATTATATTTTATATATTATGTATTTCTGTCCTTGGAGTTAAATAAAAGCCATCTCTTGATACACGTGTAAAGGACCCACTTTTAGCACTGGAACAAGCACATAAACAAGGAAAACCCTAGTGAAATGTAAAAGCTTAAACACTATAAAAATTTGCTTGGTCTAATAAAATCCTTAACATTATAAAAATATATGCATTATGCAAAAGAGTAGTGTGAAGGCGTCATGTTTAAAACACAAGCAGAATGAAAATTACTGTATTTAAAAAAATAAAATAATGCCTAGAATTACTGAAACTAGGTACAGTATATAGTAAGAGTACAGTAAAATTTGATCTCCACTTGCAACAGACCAGAGATGGGTATGCCAAAATATTCAAAACAAATTGACCAATTCCTCTAATTCACTGAGATTTAGTTTGTTGAAGAGTATTTTCCCTACTAATCATAGATTTAACTTAAGGGTTTTCTGCGGGAGTAAAAAATGCTGATGAATATAGTGTGAGGAAAACGCTTCTTTTTAATTGAGCTTCTTTCTTTTTTAATAGTGTCCTTGAAAGTTTTTTGTCTGGTTTGTTGCTTTACATGGTCTTCAGCCAAAGAAGTTTTCTATCATCTGCATGTAAAAGGGGTACTCCATTGACTTGTTATTTTCACATAGCAGGGCATAACCCATTCCATTTTACAATTCTAAAGGACCAGAGGCCTTACAAAGAAGCCAGGTCTTCAATTTAGTAATCTCCTAATCCCAAAGTCAAGTTGTGGACACAGAAGCATCTTCTCAGCTGTTTCACGTCTTGCCTTATGACTGTGGGTTTTTTTCCAAGTCAAAGACTGTGTGAGAACCTGCATATCACATTTCAAATGCCAATACTTACACACTTTTAACTCTTTTCAGGGTTTTTCAACCGTGTACTCAGTGCCCAAACTCCTTATAGTAATCATAGAATGTCTACACAGGATTGGTGACACTAGGAAAGTAATCTTTACTAAAGAAATATATAAATAACTTTGGATTGCATAGCTTCAATTTAGCTCATGAAAAATGTCACATACTGTATATCACTGCATCAGATAGTAGGAGCTTTGGTGCTCATGTAATCTCTCCCAAAACTTTTCTAGTTAGAGTCCTGCTTAAATCCATGAGGAAGTGTAACTCGTCTTTCTGGGGAAATAGGATCATGTCAATCCAAGATGTGGAAGAAAATGTGTCTTCACTATTATCATGAGTGCTTTTCTTGTACCCAGCAAGTTGACTGCTGTCAATACAACAGCCTGTCTTCTTCTCCCTCTCCTCTTCTATCCCATTCCTTTTCCAGCCCATTATTTATGCTCCTGCTAAACTGCTTCACAAACCAACAAGCTAACAGCCAATCCCAAATGGAGCAGCACCCATTTCTTAGAACCCTTACAAGTATATCTATATATTTTGTGATGAGTCTGACAATGATGTTCCTAAGTTTTCATGCATAGGACATGAAAACAAGGCTAAGCTACTCAGCTATGTACAAAAACATAGGAACTAGACATGTGCATGCCGGAAATTTTTGTTTAGTTTCATTTTGGATGCATTTTCTTGTTGCTAAAATTTAGTTTAATCATATTTATGTTAAACCAATTTGTTTTCTGGATTCATTTCTTATCTTCAGCGTTCGTTTTGTATATTTGTAGGTTCTGGTGGATTAGAAAAAAACTTTGCAGTTTTTCTGTAAGATTGATATATATTAGATATATTATACAATTTGACTGATTTGAATTGGAAGGATTCAGTATTTTTGGACACTGGTCCAAGCCACCAATAAAAAATGAACTGATTAAACAATATCGACTGACGTTATGAGTATCAGATTTAACGAATGGAATTAAATTTGAATCCATTCATTATCCAAATCTGAATTATTAAACAAATCCAAAAATTTAATTCATTTCCCCCTGGGCCTGAACTACTGTCGCATCATTTGACCTCATCTGAAATAAAGGAATGCATTAGTTAAGTTCATTGTAACTTTTTTTCTTCTGATTCCTTGACATGCCTTACTATGTCCATTTGGAGATTCAGATGTAATGTATATAATGAAATTTGCGTCCAAAAAAATAATCATAACAAAATTAAACACACATTTCTAATAGGAACTAGGGTGCAGAAAAATAGCAGCAGGTGCTCTGGACTGATGAGTCAACATTTGAAATATTTGGCTGTGTCAAAAGGATTAATTGTAGACACTACCAGTCACCGTGAAATATAAGTACAAAAACACACAAATGTCCAACTCTAGATCCCTAAGAAAAAATATTATTTTCAAAATGTCTCCATACACCCTGATGATATCTTCTTAATGTTCCACCAATTTTCAATGTTCCTCAAACCAATGCGTCCTCTTCCACTCTTAGTACCTCAAAATAAATAAACTATACATAGTACATTACCTTATAACGCAAATACTGGTGGTGCGTGTACATCAAAGTGTTCAAAACAAGTGCCCCTAGTGATCATATACACATCCAGTGACTGTAATTCCTACTCTTACTCAGAGTAGGTAGAAACTTGCTTATGTGATCAGCGATCCTACATACACTGTGAATCAGTGTCAAGCAAAACATCAATTTGTGATCATACAGTGCATTATCAAATAGTGTAACACCTGTCAACCCATATACCTTACCAGATTTACAGGTAGTGCAGGCTTAACTCAGACCAGGGTCTTATGCTCCATAATCCTATTAAGAATAGGTGGTCCACAATCCTTCATACACTGTGAATCAGTGCCACCCCAAACATCAATTAATGATCATACAGTGCAATCTCTAAATAGTGTGATACCTGTCAACCCATGTACCTTACCAGATTGACAGGCTTAACTCAGACAGGATTCATGCTCCAGGATCTTTGTTATCAATGCTCCGAAATCAGCGATATTATGTACCCAGAATGAAAGAGTCATCGTGTAAAACCTTCTTAACACTTTACTAAAACTTTACTAAAAGCGCTTACACAACTTGTAGAGTAAATGCAGCAGTAAAAATATCCTTTGAGCTCACTGTTTCCTATAGTCAGTCCGGACCTCATCCAAAATTGCCAACTCCGACACTTCCAGCAACCTCTGACTTCACTTGCTGATGCGTTTCGTCATCACGACTTTTGTATCAAAAGACTGTTTGTTTGCTACGGCTGGAGAGCAGTACAATAATGAATGTTCGCAGGCAATAGTAAAGCATGGTGGAGGTTCCTTGCAAGTTTGGGGCTGCATTTCTCCAAATGGAGTTGGAAATTTGCTCAGGTTCAATGGTGTGCTCTATGCTGAGAGATACAGGCAGATACTTATGCATCATGCCATACCATCAGGGAGGCATTTGATTGGCCCCAAATATTTTCTGCAGCAGGACAACAACCCAAAACATGCAGCCAATGTCATTAAGAACTGGTTTTAAAAAAAGAATAAGGAGTCCTGATGTCACGATCAGGGGTCAGGCTCAAAGACTAGTTGCTATAGCAGTGGAGAGGCTCACACCGAAACCAGCAGGATAGGTATACAGGCAGGTCACAGTGGGGGAGGAGTGGGCTCACCTGAGATGTGAAGTCTAAGTACTAACCGGTGTTTACCAGAGTTCCTAATGATGAAGATGGATTTTGCTGTTAGCACCAGGTTGCGGTCCTCAGGATCCCCCCACCAGGAGGTGAGCAGGCGGCGGTCCAGTAGCGTATTAAGCAGGTAAGGATCAAACAGAAGCGTGGTCAGTAAACAAGCCCAGGTCTGTAATGTGCAGATGCAGGTTGGGATTAGGCAGAAGCGTAGTCGAGAACAAGCTAAGGTTGGCAATGAGTAGTCACAGGTTGGGATCAGGCAGAAGCATAGCTGAGAACAAGCCAAAGGTCAACAACAAGTGGTAGCAAAATATGGATGACAGCAGAGAAGGCAAGGAGCAAGATACTGTCTGGAGGGCTCAATAATCTGGCAAACAGGAAGTGTAGAGGTATGGCTTATATCAGGAAGTTCATGGGAGGAGCAAAGGGTTCAAAGTTCATGACAAACAAGGTCAAGGCAGGATCATCCAAATAATTGTCCAGTATTCCAAATGACTCTGCAAGAAGAAACATTGCCCCTCACCACAGAAGGCCCAGGTTTGGACCCAGGCTCTGACACCTAGAAATCACCAAAAGATCTGTGGTTAGTTCTCCAAGATGTTTGGAACAACCTACTTACCAAATACCTTCAAAAACTATGTATGTAGAAGAATTGGTGCTGTTTTGAAGGCAAATGGTGGTCACACCAAATATTGATTTGATTTGGATCACTCTTTTGTTCATTTACTTTCTATTTCCTAATAAATAAAAATAAACTATTAACGCTAAAACTTTTGCACAGTACTGTATGTGTGTGTGTGTGTGTATGTGTATATAGATATATATATATATATATATCTAAATAATGCTCAAAAAATTACAGGAACACTTTGAAAATACATCTGTTCTCAATGGGGGAAAATATCAAGCTGGATATCTATACTGATGTGGACTGGGTAATTTGCTGGGAACGTAAGGATGCCCCATCATTTGATGGAAATGAAAATTATCAACCTACAGAGGACTGAATTTAAAGACGCCCCAAAAATCAAAGTGAAAAAATTATGCAGCAGACTAGTCCATTTTGCCGAAATTTCATTGCAGCAAGTCAGAATGGTACTCAATAGTTTGTATGGCTCCCACATGCTTGTATGCATGCCTGACAATGTTGGGGCATACTCCTAATGAGACGACGGATGGTGTCCTGGGGTATTTCCTCCCAGATCTGGACCAGGGCATCACTGAGCTCCTGGACAGTCTGAGGTGCAACCTGGTGGCGTCGGATGGACTGAAACATGACATCTTAGAAGTGCTCTATTGGATTTAGGTCAGGCAAGCATGGGGGGCATTCAATGGTATCAATTCCTCCATCCTTCAGGAACTGCCTGCATACTCTCGTCACATGAGGCCAGGCACTGTCGTGCACCAGGTGGAACCTCGAACCCACTGAATCAGCGTAGGGTCTGACAATGGGACCAAGGATTTCATCCTGATACCTAATGGCAGTCAGGGTGCCATTGTCTAGCCTGTTGAGGTCTGTGTGTCCCTCCATGGATATGCCTCCCCAGACCATCACTGGCCCACCACCAAAACGGTCATGCTGAACGATGTTCCAGGCAGCATAACGTTCTCCATTGCTTCTCTGGACTCTTTCACGTCTGTCACATGTGCTCAGGGTGAACCTGCTTTCATCTGGAAAAGCACAGGGCACCAGTGGTGGACCTGACAATTCTGATGTTCAATGGCAAATGCCAATCAAGCTCTATGGTGCTGGGCAGTGAGCACAGGGCCCACTAGAGTACGTTGGGCCCTCAGGCCACCCTCGTGAAGTATGTTTCTGATTGTTTGGTCAGAATTGTTTACACCAGTGGCCTACTGGAGGTCATTTTGTAGGGCTTTGGCAGTGCTCATCTTGTTCTTCCTTGCACAAAGGAGCAGATACTGGTCCTGCTGATTGGTTAAGGACTTTTATTGACCATGTCCAGCTCTCCTAGAGTAAATTCCTGTCTCCTGGAATCTCCTCCATGCTCTTGAGACTGTGATGTGCCATCCTGGAGGCGTTGGACTGCCTGTGCAACCTCTGTAGGGTCCAGGTATCGCCTTATGCTACCAGTAGTGACACTGACCCTAGCCAAATGCAAAACTAGTGAAAACAGTCAGAAAGATGAGTAGGGAAAAAAATGTCAGTGGCCTCCACCTGTAAAATCATTCCTGTTTTGGGGGTCATCTCATTGTTGCCCATCTAGTGCCGCTGTCATTAATTTAATTAATGCCAAAGCAGCTAAAACTGATTACAACCCCCCCCTGCTACTTAACTGACCATATCAATATCCCAGGAGTTTAATTGACTTGATGATATACTTTGATTAAAAAGTGTTTCTTTAATTTTTTTTGAGCAGTGTATATATATATATATATATATATATATATATATATATATATTGTATATCAGTGTGTATGTGTATGAGTATGTGTAAAATACATTTTCTCTGCACTCTTTTTTATTGCACATAGGGGTTTTGATATTAGAAGTGAGGTATAAGGTATACAATAGATGCTTGGTGCACAACATTTTGTTAGGTGTTATGGACAGAAAACCCTTTTTTAACAGAATATAAAAAGCTTTTCTTTTGCAGTATTAAGAGAGGAATGCCCAAAGGCCCAATTTCCTCTGTGGGCAGTGTGTCAACTGGATTGACAACAAGGTCTTTTCTGAGCACCAAATACAAAAACAGAATGCTATAGGATTTTGTTTTTTCAGACTAAAAGTAATAAGTATAAACCTCGCTGGCAAGTACATAAAAGGAATCCTGCTAGTTTGTTTCTGTTGTCAGATTCACTGGCAGTATGACCTGGTAACAATGTCAGCTAATATTAAAATATTAATATTAAAAATTACATTAGCTTTTTTTTTTATTTCACATGGCAGTAAAACAATCAACAGTTCAACATGTGGACCTGGTTTTTGGAGACTAGCACTAGCATTTTTTTCTCAAAGCATGAATATTGAATAATGTAAAAAATCCTCTACGCTGGTAATCAGAAACACTCATGTGTTACCGGAACAAGTAAGGAAATAGACCAGATTCAACAGTTGGGATGTGGATGCCCCTGGAATCTAAAACCCTCAAAATAGATTTAAAAAACAACAGTCTATCTAATTCACCTAAATGAAATGTAGGGTTTTCAGATTATGATTATGTGATATTTAAAGTGTTTGTATAACCAAAACATTTTTCTAAGTTATGAAGAGTAGAAAAGCTTAGATTTCCTTTAAGGTTGTCATTGCTCCTACTGGAGAGGATTCACTTTCTCTATTTTTCCCAGTGACTATTGTCAGAAACTGATAGGAAAAACCAACATTTTCAATTGTCACCAGTACAGAAGGTGAAGTAAAAACTTCCAATGTGGGTTTTTGTTTTGATGGCAACATGGCAACAAACTAACAGGAAAAGTCCCGTTACTTTTAGTGATTTCCTATTAGTTCCTGGTTTTGTGGCTGCAGTACAGGAAGTGAAGGGTAATCTCCTCAACAGACAACTACGCATAAACTGGCAGGGGTTGTACCTATTCCGCTCTAGCCAAAGCAAAAAAAAATCTTCAACTGGTGCATAGTTACATAGTAAGTCTGGCTGAAAAAAGACAAAACTCCATTCAGTTCAACCATTAAAAAAAGAAAAAGTTATAATTCTATACCCACAGTTGAAGGCAAAAAAACCCCAGCAAAGCATGGTCCAATTTGCTCCTGCAAGGAAAAGAATTCCTTCCTGATCCCCGAGAGGAAATTGGATATTCCCTGGATCAACTTTACCTATAAATGTTAGTATCCAGTTATATTCTGTGTATTCTGTGTGAAAATATTCTGTGTAAGAAAGAATCCAGGCCTTTTTTAAAGCAATCTATGAGCTGGCCAGAACCAACTCTTGAGGGAGTCTATTCCACATTTTCACAGCTCTCACTGTGAAGAAATCTTTCAGTGTTTGAAGATTACATTTCTTTTCCTCCAGACGTAAAGAGTGTCCCTTTGTCCTCTGTGATGACCTCAGGGTGAATAGCTCTACACCAAGTTCACTATATGAACCACTGATGTATTTATGCATGTTGATCATATCCCCCTAAATCTCCTCTTCTCAAGAGAGAATAAATTCAGTTCCTCTAATCTTTCCTCATAGCTGAGCTCCTCCATGCCCTTGTCAGTTTGGTTGCCCTTCTCTGTACTTTCTCCAGTTCCCCAATGTTCTTTTTGTGAATTGGTGCCCAAAACTGAACTGCATATTCCAGATGAGGTATTACTAATGATTTGTACAGGGGTGAATGATGGAGTCTATACCTCTTTTAATACAAGAGAAAATTTTGCTTGTTTTAGAAACTGCAGCTTGGCATTGCATGCCATTATTAAGCTTGTGATCTACCAAAGCACTCATAGATCCTTCTCTACCATTGAATTCCTCCAGTTTTACTCCCCCTGGTATATGTATGATGCATGCATATTCTTAGCCCCCAAGTGCATAACTTTACATTTATCAACAATAAAACTCATTTGTCTATATAGTTGCCCAATTAAACAGTGCATTGAGGTCGGCTTGTTTGAAGACATCCTGTAACAGCTTGGTGTAATCTGCAAAGAACTGAAATGGTATTTTTAATCCCAGACCCTATATAAATTTATAAATATATTAAAAAGTAAAGGTCCCAACACTGAACCTTGGGGTACACCACTGACAACCCTAGAACCATTCAGATTATGAATCATTAATCACTACTCTTTGAATATGATCTTTCAGCCAGTTTTCTATCCATTTACATACAGATTTTTCCAAGCCTGTAGAATTTACCTTACACATTAGCCGTGTGTGGGGGAACTGTGTCAAATGCTTTTTCAAAATCCAAGTATACCACGTCCACCACCACCCCTCTGTCCAAGGTTTTGCCTCACCTCCTCATAAAAAGAAATCAGATTTGTTTGACAACTTCTGTCTTTCATGAATCCATGCTGTCTGTTGCTTAAAATATTTTTTTCCAGCAAGAACTCATCGATGTGGTCTTTTATTAAACTCTCCAGTATCTTCCCAACTATAGAAAGTTAAACTAACAGGTCTATAATTACTTGGTAAAGATTTTAACCCCTTTTTAAATATTGGCATCACATTGGCATTATGCAATCCAGTGGTACTATGCCATCATTAAAGAGTCCCTAAAATTAGAAACAATGGCTTGAAATGACAGAGCTCAATTCTTTAAGGACTCATGGGTGTATGGCCATCCGGTCCAGGTGCTTTATTCACCTTTATTCTGTCTAAATAGTTTTGGATCATATCAAGAGTACAGCTTGCTGAGCCAGACATGTTCAGGTATAGCTGAACATCCACACAGCAGCAGATGAGTGCACCTAGCATTTCCATTCACTGAGCTCCACAATACCTGGGAGAGCAGCTACAGCTGGCAAGATGGTGCTTAGTGGTGCTCTCTAGGAGATAAAAAGCAGGCCCATCAAGGAAGTCCTTGCTTGGGCTACAGCAAAGATGGCACCACCTTTCTCTCAACTCTGATCTCACCACGAACAGGGAAGTACACACAGCTAAAACTGATTTATGTGTCCCTCTGTTGCCATTACATGCGTAACATTCCAGCACAGCTTTTTATGAGAAATGCTGACCAAGGCACTTAAGCAAACATCTGAACACATTATTGTTAAACTTTCACATTAAATCAGAGAACTTGGGCAAAGTATAGATGACCTTACTGACGATCTAGAAACAACAAAGCCCACTGCCATGAGAGTGATCTGGAGGCTCTTAAAGAAGAAAATCGTACCCTACAATCACGTTGCGAGGACATCGAACATAGAACTAGATGCTCCAATCCCTCCCCCCCCCCCCTCCCAGTTAACCCCTTCACATCCCTGTCACTAGTGTCATTAGTACAGAGTACAGATTTTTTACTGATCACTGTATTAGTGTCACTGGCGACTTCAGCTAGCATCAGTTTCAGTTAGCATTCCTCCCAGATAGCGCCAGATTGCCTGTCACTACACTAGTCATCACATTTAACCCCTTCATTGCCAGGAACATGCTCACATACACAATAAACCTCCATTGCAAGTATAGTGTCTGAACGGATCAATATCTTTGATCAGATCAGCACTATACCAGCGCTTACATTAGTATAGTCTCCCCAAAAACACAGTGCTAGTGGGATCAGTCCCGACACCTACCAGCACCTGCATTTAGCCCCTACGCTAACCCCCCCTTCTCCCCCAACAAGTGCAGTGTCAGTAGACCATATTATAATCTGTTATATTCTGTGTATCTAGGAAAAAATCCAGGCCTTTTTTAAAGCAATCCAGAACCTGCTCTTGAGGGAGTCTATTCCACATTTTCACAGCTATCACTGGGAAGAAATGTTTCCGTGTTTGGAGATTAAATTTATTTTCCTCCAGACGTAAAGTGCCCCCTTGTCATCTGTGATGACCTCAGGGTGAATAGCTCTACACCGAGTTCACTATATGAACCACTGATGTATTTAAAAATGTTGATCATATCCCCCTTAATCTCCTCTTCTCAAGAGAGAATAAATTCAGTTCCTCTAATCTTTCCTCATAGCTGAGCTCCTCCATGCCTCTTATCAGTTTGGTTGCCCTTCTCTGTACTTTCTCCAGTTCCCAATGTGCTTTTTATGAATTGGTGTCCAAAACTGAACTGCATATACCAGATGAGAATTTACTAATAATTTGTACAGGGGTAAAATGATATATCTCTCTCTGGAGTCTATAGCTCTTTTAATACAAGGGAGGATTTTGCTTGCTTTAGAAATCGCAGCTTGGCATTGCATGCCATTATTAAGCTTGTGACCTGCCAGAACTCCCAGATCCTTCTCGACCATTGATTCCCGCCATTGTACCCCCCTCCACAGTATATATGATGCATGCATATTATTAGCCCCCAAGTGTATAACCTTACATTTATCAATAATAAACCTCATTTTCCACATAGTTGCCCTATTAATACAGTGCACTGAGGTCACCTTGTAAGTTGAGGACATCCTGTAAGGATGTTACTCCACTGCACAGCTTGGTGTCATCTGCAAAGACTGAAATTGTATTTTTAATCCCAGACCCTATATTGTTTATAAATATATTAAAAAGTAAGGGTCCCAACACTGAACCTTGGTGTCAGGGCCTGGACTTGAACCTGGGACTTCTACTGTGTCAGGCAGTAACTCTTCTCACTGAGCTACCTAGGATGCTGGACAACACTCTGCCTCTTCTATTGGATAATCCTGCCTTGTGCCTTGTTTGCTCTTGAACCTTGAACTCCTTGCTCCTCCCATGAACTTCCTATATAAGCCATGTCCTTGGACTTCCTCCTTGCCAGATTATTGTGCCTTTCCAGCCAATATCCCGCTACTGTTCCTGCTGCTGTCTACACCTCCGCTACTGATCTTTGGCTTGTTCCTGACCACGATTTTGTCTCATCCTAACGTACTACGATTGATCTGCTACCATTTGTGACCGACCCTTGGCTTTCTTCTGATCCCTAACCTGTTGATCCGCTATTGGTTCCCAGTCTGCTCATTCCCTGGTGGGGTGATCCTGAGATCTGCGACCTGGTATTAACACGCAGCCCAATCCATCTCCACCATTAGGAGCTCTGGTGAATACTGGTTAATACTTAGACCCCGCACCTCAGGTGAGCCTGCGTCATTCCCAGGGGGATCCGATGGCGTACCTATCCTGCTGGTTCCAGGTAAGCCTTTTACTGCTATAGCAACTGGTCTCTGAACCTGACCTTACACCGTGACACTTGGGGTACACCACTGACAACCCTAGACCATGCAGAGAATGAATCATTAACACTACTCTTTGGATATGATCTTTTAGCCAGTTTTCTATCCATTTACATACAGATTTTTCCAAGCCCATAGACTTTTCCTTACACATTAGCTGTGTGATTTCACAATCCAAGTATACCATGTCCACCGCCACCCTTCCGTCCAAGGTTTTGTTCACCTCCTCATAAAAAGAAATCAGATTTGTTTGACAACTTCTGCCTTTCATGAAACTTGCTCTCTGTTACTTAAAATATTTTTTTTCCAGCAAGAACTCATCTACAGTATATGGTCTTTTATTAAACTCTCCAATATCTTCCCAACTATATAAGTTAAACTAATAGGTATATAATTACTTGGTAAAGATTTTGACCCATTTTTAAATATTGCCACCACATTGGCCTTACGCCAATCCAGTGGTACTATGACAGAGCTCAATTCTTTAAGGACCCGTGGGTGTATGCCATCCGGTCCAGGTGCTTTATTCACTTTTATTCTGACTAAATATTTTTGGATCATATCAATTGTGAGCCAATGTGGATCATCTGGAGCTGTGTCAATACCAAGCCCATTATCGACAAGGGCTCCCGCATGCTTCTTTGTATACACAGAGCTGAAGAAGGTATTTAATAAATTTGCCTACTCTTTGTCCCCAGTCAGCCACTCTAGATTATTTTGTGAAGGGCTTACATGCTCGGACCGGTCCATTTTACTATTAAAATATTTGAAGAATTTTTTGGGGTTGGTCCTGCTATCTTTTGCAATCTGTCGTTCGTTTTCAATTTTTTTTCCTTTTTGCATATTCTGTTATACTCTTTGTAGTGTTTAAACGATGATAGCGTTCCTTCATTTTTATATTTAATAAAAGCTATCTTCTTATTATCTGTAGCTTTTTTAACTTTGGCCGTAAGCCACATAGGTTTGATTTTTAGCCTTTTAAACATGTTGCCCATGGGAATATATTTTTTTTTTGTGCTCACATACAGTCTTTTTGAAGAATTCCCATTTCTGTGTTGTGTTCATTGATGCCAATTTTCCCTCCTAGTCTAAGTCTTGGAGAGCAGCTCTCGGCCTTGGAAAATTAGCTCCCTTAAAATTGAGCATTTTTATTTTTCCTGTATGTGCTTGCTGTTTACAGCTAACAATAAAGGAAATCATATTATGGTCACTGCTACCCAGATGGCCTTCTATATGAACATTCGTAATAAGTTCTGCATGGTTTTAGATTATGAGGTCCAGTAAATCATCATTCCTAGTTGGGGCCTTTATGAACTGTACCATAAAATAGTCCTGTAGTAGGTTTAAAATATTGTGCCCTTTAACTGTTCCTGCAATACCATTACTCCAGTCAATTTCCGGGTAGTTAAAATCTCCCATTATTATCACTGTCCCAGCCCTTGCATCCCCTTCGATCTGTGCAAGGAGCTGAATCTCCACCTCCACATTAACACTGGGAGGCCTATAACAAACTCCAGTGATTACCTTTGTAGTATGCACCCCCCCCATGTGCAGTTCCACCTATAATACTTCAGCCTCATCACACTCTCCATCAACTAGGTCTTCTTTCACACTTGCTCTGAGATCATGTCTCACATAGAGACAGACACCACCACCTTTCCTGTTTACCCTGTCTCTCTGAAAGAGAGCATAGCCAGGAATATTAATGGACCAGTCATGTGAAGAATGAAGCCAAGATTCAGGAATACCAATTAAATCATAGTTCTCTTCATGCACCAAAGCTTCCAACTCACCTATTTTGCTTGGTAGACTTCTGGCATTGGTGAACAAACACTTTAAGTCATTGACACCTTGTTCACACGTATTTTGCATATTTTTTATTTTCATATAAATGGTACCAATTCCACTGGTTTTTGTAACATGGGAACCTTCTTATCATCTGCCATAGCCCTCCCCCCATCTTTCCCCATTCCACCCACTAATAAGTACTGACCGCTGTCTGATTGGTCTACCCCGTTATAATCTAATTCTCCCTCCCCCCTCGATCCTAGTGTAAATATTCCTCCAGCCTTCCCATAAACCTCTCCCCCTTCACAGCAGACCCCCTTCCACTTAGGAACAAACCATCTCTAGCATATAGGTTGCACCCTAATGAAAAGTCAGCCCAGTGCTCTAGAAACCCAAATCCTTCCCTCTTACACTAGGTCTTTAGCCATATCATTGAGTTCTCTAATCTCCCCCTGTCTTTCCTGAGTTGCGAATGGCACAGGTACTATTTCAGAGAATATTACCTTCCCTAAAAGAATGGTTTACATGCATAACTGGTGAAGTCACGTCTGGCCGAGCGAGAGTGAAGTTTGGAGCGCATGTCGGCCATTTTGTGAATTTCAGATCTGTACATGCTGATGCTGGCTAACATAGCACCTTTTCATGTAAGTGCATTTCTTGTATGGCTGTTTTTAAACAATTTTAATAAATGCTATGCTTAGAATGGCTTAATCTCTGGTTTATTTGAGTGGCATACATTCTACCAAGAGTATAGAGAGCCAGTCTTGAAGTATTTGCATACTGTTTGGTTGGCTGGAAATACCAATACCATCCCTCTTGATGATATAACCTGCGGTCTGTTGATGAGTAGGACTTTATTTTGGGAAAACGGCATATGGGCTTGCATATTCTGTTGGTTGATATACACATATGTTATTTATATTTCTTTATTTATATTTTTTTCATTATTCCATTTGTTTTTGGTACATTATAGACACTTTAATAAGTGTTTGATCACAGTGCCTTTCTATTTACCTATATTATAGTAATTACAGACCCTTCAAGTCTCACGGGTTATTTTGATAATTCCTAGCTGAACAACTTGAGCATTCTTTCTCTGAACTGAAGGCACAAAGTCTCTTTATCACAACCACTCACCATCCCACACATATAGAATAAGTTTTACCTACATGCTTGAAATAGCTAAGAAAGAGGGGTAGGGTTGGGGGTGACCCTATCCAAGTGAGACCTCCCTACCCTTGCCCCCTAATTCCCCCTACCTCCAGCAACCTTCTAGGACAAATTCGCACACCTCTCTGTTATCTTTTTACTCCTACCTCTGCTCTATCTCTGAATCCCCATACCACACTTGGACCTTTCCAAACCCTACCCTTGCCCCCCTCCTTTTTTTTTTTTTTTCCTCTCATTCTCCCACCCCCCACCCCTCCTTGGTAAGATACTCGTTGACTGGAATATTGCACTTTTAAGGGGAAGAAATTGTCCGCAATGCAGATGGCAATTTTAACGCCCGGTATCAGTAGACCCTTTCGATCTCAATACACATTAATATATTTCAATTTCGAGACAGAGTACCTACCAGCCCTACTACACTAGGTAAGCAAGTTAAACTGAATGATTATGCATAGATCCAACATTTGATATGGTACTGTACTACCCTACAATACTGGATCATGCTAACTGAGTACTGTATGTATGTCCCTTGACCTCTGTTCCTTTCCTTTCCATTTTGTTTAAAAATGTGTTTCATTCATTTAATTGTTCTGTTACTACTGTTTTACTCGAAAGTTGTAATACTTTATTTGTAATTGCTGTTTATATTCAAATTAACAATTTTTCCTGGAAAAAAAAAAATAAATTAGAAGGAAATATTCTCTACATGGATGAATGGCGATATTAAGACATTTTGTTGCAATGCTCCCACAGCCACTAAGGACACAGGAAGATAAGAATCTTTTAGAGCAAATGCTTAGTTCAAACACAATACAAAAGCATGCTACCTCTAGGATTTACAAAATCCTTACTGAATTAGCTGGACCGGTGTCCCAAGTGTTTTTGGACAAGTGGGAAAAGGAGCTTGGAACAAAATTGAAAGAGCTACAAAAAATAAAATGTTTAGACTAACACAAGGGGCAGTAAATGTGTGAATTGAATATAATTGAAATTAATTATAAATGTCTTGTAAGATGGTATTACACCTAATGTAGCACACTAACAAAGACCAGAGGTCTCACCTTTGTGCTGGAGAGGGTGTGGGATCAAGGGAATAATGGTGGGACTGTCCTAAAATACAGGAGTTTTGGCGGGCAATAATTCAATATATGCAGGAGATACTAAGGATTAGTATATTGTTAGACTCGTGGGTCTGTTTATTCCATAAATCTGAGATTTCTATGAATCAATGCAAAAATGTGATACTGTTTAATTTAATAAATGCGGCCAAAAGTCTCATCCCTAAATCCTGGCAAGCAATAGAGCTATCTAAAAAAAAGACTGGATAAATAGAGTCGAGCATATATATATAAGATGGAATAACTATACCACATGGACGAAGATAAAATTGAAAAATGATATGAAGTGGAGTTTGTATTAAAAAACTAATAAAGATATAATAAGAAAAAGCAGTGATAAAAAAATAAAGATGAAAGGGACAGTGTAAAAATAATAAAAAAATTAAAATAACTAAAAAAAAAAAAAGAAAAGAAAAAAAGAGCACCCTCACCCCCCGTGCGCACCTGCATGCGTGAGCTTTGACCCTGTGCTGGTATGTAAACAGCCGTTGCCCCATGCATGTGAGGTATTGCTGTAAACGTTAGATCGAGCGCAGTAATTCTAGCACTAGACCTCCTTTGTAATTCTAAAATGGTAGCCTGTAAAGGCTTTTAAAGGGTTGCCTATGGATATTAAAAATGTATGTCAATTGTCGCTATTGCATGGGGCTTGCACATATTTAAAGCATGTCATGTGTGGTATCCATTTACTCGGCATACCATCATCTTTTATATTTTACCAAATAATTGACCATTATATTGTGTTTTTGTGCATTAAAAGTAAAAAAGTGTTTTTGTTTTTTTTTTTAAATCACTACACAAGTACTATGTGAGATAAAATGTTTGGGGGTTTAAAGCAATTTCCTAGCAAAAAATACAGATTTTTTCATGTGAACAAAAAGTGTCAGAAAAGGTTTGGTCTTCAGGCGGTTAGAAGAGTTAGTGATGTGTGGCATAAACTTCTAATGCTGGACATAAAATGCCCCCCCCCCTAAAATGTCCCCTTTTTGGAAAGTAGACATCCCAAACTACTATCTCAGCAGATAGCTTAGGATGTCTACTTTCTGAAAAGTGGTAATTTGGGGGTGTTTGTACTGTCCCGTTTTTTTTTTTTTTCAAAATTCTCAGTCTTTTTTTTGTTTATAGCACAAAAAATAAAAAGCACACAGGTGATTAAATACCACCAAAAGAAATCTCTATTTGTGTGAAAAAAAGGACATACATTTTGTTTGGGTACAGCATTGCATGACCATGCAATTACCATTTGAAATAGCGCAGAGCCAAACAGCAAAAAAAGGCCTGGTCAGGAAGGGGGGTAAATCCTCTGGAGGGCAAGTGGTTAATAAGGATGTACTAAAAATGCAATACTTCTGTGGAGAATATGGATGTGTGAAACAATGTACACTGCACATTACCAGATATTTGTTTTTTTTTTTAGGAAACCTTTTTTAATGTTTATCAACTTTGTTTTACAATAATATGGATAATAAAAGAATGTTTTTATATTCATAACATTTTGAGTATTTATGGTTGTCTTTAAAACTCCATGAAGGGGTTTTTTTCAATTGATGTAATTGCTTAACCAGCATTCTTTTCAACCAGAAACACTGACTTCCATCATCACTGTGATACCTAAACCGCTTACAGATGGCACAATGTGATTGAACTTTAAACCCATCTTGCGCTTTAATTTACACATAAAGATATTAGCTATGATTTTGTCTGGTCACATGAATTAATATCTGTGCTGATCTTTTTCCTGCTGCCTTGATAGACCATGCCTCTGCCTTCTACTTTAACTGACCCTGGCATGTTTATATCAACAATGCCACTGCCAGCCGTCTAGATTGTTTCTAAACCACATTTCTGGCTTCCACCTGCATTGATCCTGGACTTTTTACCAACTATGCCTCTGCCTTCCATCTGGATTGTTTATCAACCACATTTCTACCTTCCACCTGCACTGACCTCGGCCTGTTAATTGACTATATTTTTGTGCCTGCCACATGGACTGATGTTTTGCCCTGCTACTGTAGTAGTGGGATTCAAGATAACATAGGGGTCTCACATAAGGGGCTTCAAAGTAGAGTTCCAAGTAGAGAAAAGCAGTTTTTGGTTTTCTCCAGATCAGGGTCTGTTAGTCCAGAGGCTTCAAAGAGATTGGGTGTGACAAAGCCTCTACAGTCTTACCTGACTGAGGCCCTAAGCCTGATGTTCTTGCCTGCAGCCTAGACCAATACTTTGGCTGTGCATATCTCTGCCTGCTGCCTGTACTGACCCAGAAAGCCTACTAGAAAGCCTGAAGGTGCCACTTGGATGTTGGGTCTCTGTATATGGCCAGGCTATATTTTCTAAAATCTTTTGGAAAAAAATGTTCAAAAGACTCAATATGCCTGATAGAATATACTTTGGGATGTTTTCTTTGCAAAATGGGGTCATTTTGTGGGTGTTTCTATTGTCTTGGTGCTCCAGGGCCTTCAAAACAGTGATAGGTAGTCAGGAAATTAGATGTGTAATTTATGCCCCTTTTATGCCCCTAGAATGCCTGAAGGTGCCACTTGAATGTTGGGTCTCTGTATATAGCCAGGCTGTTGAAAAGTCTCACACATGTGGTATCGCCATACTCAGGAGGAGTAGCAGAATGTATTCTGGGGCATAATTCTTGGTATGTACATGCTCTGTGTTATAAATATCTTATAAATTGACAGCCTTGTGTGAAAAAAAGTTTTCCTTCTCTTTCTATATTTTCTAAATACTTTTGGGAAAAAAAACATGTTCAAAAGACTCAATATGCCTAATAGAATATACCCTGGGATGTTTGCTTTCCAAGATGGGGTCATTTTGTGGGTGTTTCCACCATCCCGATGCTTCAGGGCCTTCAAAACTGATAGGTAGTCAGGAAATTAGATGTGTAATTTCTGCCCCTTTTATGCTCCTAGAATGCCTAAAGGTGCTACTTGGAAGTTGGGTCTCTGTATGTGGCCAGGCTGTGGAAAAGTCTCACACATGAAGTACTGCCATACTCAGGAGGAGTAGCAGAATGTGTTTTGAGGTGCAATTGCAAGTGTGCTTATGCCAGGTATGATAAATAACTTGTTAATGTGTCAATTTTGTGTAAAAAAAATTGTCTTAATTTTCCAAAGAGTTGTGGGAAAAATTCAACTTCAAAAAACTCATCATGCATTTTACTACATACCTTGGACTGTCCAAGGACTGTTCCAAAAGGGGGCATTTTGAGGCTATTTGTACTTTACTAGCATGTTAGGGCCTCAAGAAATGAGATAGGCCGTCAGTACATTAAGTGTGATCAGGTGTGATCAACTTTCAATGATTGGACCATAGTTTGTAGACTCAATAACTTTCACACAGACTAAATAATATGCACTGATTTGGGTTATTTTTACCAAAGAAATGTAGTAATATAAATTTTGGCCTGAATAGAAACTAAGAAATATATTTTTTTTTTTTTTTTTTTTTTTTTTTTTTTTTTTTTTCAAAATTTTCAGTATTTTTTCACTTATGTCTCAAGAAATACAAAACCCAGTGGTGATTAAAGACCACCAAAAGAAAGATCTATTTGTTAAAAAAAATGATAAATATTTTATTTGGGTATAGTGTAGCATGACTGAATAATAGTCATTCAAAGTGTGAGAGCACTGAAATTGACCTGCCACTGGATCAACGCATCCGCACTAACCCAAACCATAAGGCTATCACTATACCTATTATAATGATAATCCGACGGACTGCCTTATTCTGAAATTTTTCAATACTTGCATGTTAAACATTTCTACACTCCCCACCTTCAAGCAGGTACAAATTTATCCCAGTTGTCACAGTTTGAGCGACTTTGTTAACATGATCCTCATGTCCCTTGACTTACTTTCTTCCTCTACACACATTTGTTTACAAGGCCTGATGCTGCCCCCTACCTACACAACTAGATGGGAAGTGGACCTTGGAATCTCCTAGATGCAGAAACCTGGACTGATATTTGGAATGCCACCAAATTCTCTGTACAAAATAATGTTGCTTTGGAGACCAAGTATAAAGTACTCACCCGTTGGTATTTGGTTTCTGCCAAGATAGCTAAATTCACTCCCAACTCTTCTACTGCATGTTTTTGCGGGTGTGGCTTCTCCAGTATGCATCTCCACATCTTGTGGCAATGCCAACAATTTTGGTCTGACATATTCCAGATACTTGCTACACTTTTCTCAATCACCCTTTTTTCCTGACTCCCTCACTGCCCTTCTCAACATATGCCTTCCGACTTTAACGTCTACTCAATTCAAATTATTACTATTGATTACCTCCACTGCTAAGCAAATGATTGTGAAGGCCTGAAACTCCCCATCTGAACTTATTATGGAGACTAAAAACAGGATCATTCAATCCATGATTCATGCAAAAATTAAGGCTTTCAACCTAGACAGAGTATTAAATATGAAAGACTATGGCAATCATGGGTGACTCATTTCCTTCCCCCTAATTCCCCTGCCACCCCTTGGGAAAGACCCTTATACCCTTTCCCTCCTTTTTTCCTGTCCTTCCCTCCCTTCTTCTTCTGTTGATGAAGCCACATTACCTGTAGTCATGGTGCTCTCTTTAGCCCCACCATCTCTTGTTAATTCCTTTTTCTATAGTTACACCACTTTATGGTTTCTAATGGTTTCTCCTTTTTTTTTACATAACTGCTGGGGTTAACAGTCAGTGCTGATTGCCTTGTGGATCCACAATTATGGAACACCTATTTCTGAAAATCCATTGTGGTGGTCCTAAAAAAACCAAAACACCAGGATATAATATCTATATATTACCACACCAGCTAAACAGTCCTAAAGAATGTGAGTTTGAATGTTATAAAAGGTGAACTTTTCACTTAAGTTATTAAAGATGTAAGCTTTCAAGATGACCTTAGTTCCAAATATGGAACATCTATTTTTCATGTTACCTTGTTATCTGTCTCACAGAACACATTTTTGTAAAGTGCTTTGTTTCTCTCTCTTGTTATACTTGGGATGCACTCAAAGCTTTTTTTATGCAAGCTTTATGTACCCTCATTGTTTTTGTCCTGTCACTCCATTGTAATGTTTTCACCATTTTGTTTCTTTTGCAATAAACTACTTGAACATGAAAAAAAGTTCAACTATACCCACACTTTCAAGGATTAATAACATATTTTCAAATGTTCTGAAAATCTATTGCAGTGGTCCTAAAAATAAACAGGATAAAATATCTATATATTACCACACCAGCTAAACAGTTCTAAAGAATGTGAGTTTGAACTTATATTCTTGTTGAGATTAATGAGTAAGCAGATAATTTATTATACTCAACACTGCATGTCTATTTATGGCCAGCTTATCGATTTTACTGCTCCACACTCATACTGTCATGATTTTCCATGGGGAATGATTTGTATTTCATTTCAAAGATAGTTCAGATTTCTAGCACACCTCTGCAACCCAAAACAAGCACTTTCATCTCTTGTACATCTTGAGTAACACGTGTAACATGTAACATGTTAAAAAAAGGTGACCTTTTCACTTAAGTTATTTAAAGATGCAAGCTTTCAAGATGACCTTAGATCCATTCTTAAGGCTTTATTCAATTCTGAAAATGATTCTGAAGCCCGCATATTTATACACAGAATTACAGGGAGAAGCAATGAAATACAACCATTAATAAAATGCAACTATTTTTCACACCCTTGGGTGGTAATTGCTTTTGTGAAGAGTTAGGCTGCATAGATAGTATTCAAAGGTTATTGGAGGAAAGGATCCAAAAATAAGAAGTCCAGGCACAATCCTCGCCTCACACGAGGGTTTTTTGTGAAATGCCAATATACCAGAGAAGCAAAGAAATACAACTAATTCTAATCAGAACTATTTGTAATCAGAACTTAAGACTGTTGAGTGACTAACACAACTGTCACATCAGTGAGAATGAGAGTCCTTTTGAAATGTCTATATACAGTACCTTTGAGCAAAGGTTTAAAGAGAAACAGGTTTTTACTGTCAGAAATCAGAAATTCAATTAAAATCATAATGGCACATAAAATCCTTGTTCCTATTTAGATCAGAGTCTAGAGTTTACAATTTTTGTATGAAATTACATTCCAGTTTCAGGATCTCTTTTTTTTTTTTTATTTGGTTACATCAGTACTATAATCTTTATATCTTTTAGGCTGTGGCCTATACTGCATATATGGATCACTACAGGAAAATCTGTTTTGTTGTACCTAATTGTGAATCTATGAAGGTTCATTAATTGGCAAAGGTTTTGACCTGCCTCCCCAACATATAGTGTTTTGGGACATTTTTGCACAAGATATCAGGTATACCAAGTTTTCTCAGTTAAAAGTGCCTTGTATTCATTACTCCTGCTGTAATTCCAGTACTGACTATTGGGAGATGTCCCATAATGTACTTTGATGTTTTGGGAAGTTCTCACAATAAGCTGTCTTCTCTGGGATGGTTGCCGATATACTAGGAGAGATAGTTCAAGAAATATTTTTAAAAGTCTTTGATCGTTGTTCAGAAAAGCCTGGGGTCCTTTAGTGATCTCCCCTAGAACTTCCAGACATGGGTTTAAAATTGTCAAGACTGATTCTGGGACGACTTTATGTAAGTCTGTACTTTGATTGTTCAGTGTTCAGAATGGACAAACAAAATAAAGAATGTTCGTCTGCCCTCCTGCCAAGCTGAATCTGCAGCTGGAAATCATGCATTTTGCAGCAGTATTACTACTGCTACAAATTGAAACAGCTTTCCACTTAGGTTTCCTGGTCGCTAGGAAGCAGGCAGTCACTAGAATCCTAGCAATTAGTATGATATCCCTAGCCGAATTTATCTCTTGTCGAGAGATTTCCAGTCAGCAGCTCAATGTAAAGCCAGCATCATCACCCCTTGTTAACCATCAAGCTGTCAGCCCAGGGATCTATCAGTGGTGGCAAGTAGTTCAATAGGAAGAGATGCATGCCAACTAGTTCCTATTGCACTGATGGCTCTTGCCCCACAGCTAAATGGAAAAAAAAAACAGCAGGGTATCCTGCCTGTTGTCATTAACCAAACTTTGTTTACCCTTTGTTTGCATTCTGCTGCTGACTGAGAGAATATTAATTGTAATGAGTGTCCGTTTAGCAGATATGTTTTTATTTCAGTCGGTCAATGGACATCGTCCCTAATGATTGATATGTTTCTACATTACTGAATGATGTGACTGACAATGGTTTAATATCAACTTTCTAAAGAACTTTGTCAAAGGTGTGTGTGTGTGTTTATTTGCTTTTTATTTATTTTTTTGTGAATGAGTAACCAGGGTTATTATATGGCAGAGTTATCTGTGAACCCCCTTATTTTAGGGGTTTTAGACTTTGATAAATCCCCCCACCCCACAGGCCCCCATAACCACCAGGCCAAGGTTGTATGGAATAGGCACTTGTCAACATGAGGACGAGGTGCTTTCCAAGGGAGGCCACCCTTGGCAAGGTACCCTCCTCCACTTTAAGAGCATGTCGCCTGGTATGGTTCGAAGGGCATTTGGCCTGGTATGGTTTAGAAGGGCTGCATGCTTGTTGCACCCCTCCCCCTTTTCTGGCCAGCCAGCTGTATGTACAGATAAGGGTCTGGTGTGGATATTGGAGGGACCCCATTTTTTTCTTGTTTTTTTTGTCAGGTTTATCATTACTATCACCCTATAGCCAAAAGATGGCTACAGCGCTGCTCTCTTGTTCTGGAAGGGCATCCATTGACATCCTCCCAGAACTCTGCCCACTGCAAGCTCCCTGGGTCACCCTTCGGGTACACTCTGTGACCTCTGTGTTCTTTGGATACAGCTGATCAAAGATCATGGTAAAGGGCCAATCACCCGTGTGATCTGCTGTGTTTAATCACAGCTGATTACATGTAAACAGACTTGTGGTTTATTGGAAGTCTTTTCCTCACCTGCTGTGTCTGTGTGAGGAAAAGACACCGGATAACTAACAAGGCTGTCAGTCCTTTGTTTACACTGATAATCAGTGCAGCCCCATCAGTGCCACTTATGAGTGCCCATTAGTGAGACCTATCAGTGCAGCTTATTGGTGCACATCAATTTCTCCTCATCAGTACCTCTCAGTGCAGCTTATCAGTGCCTATCAGTGCCGCCTCATCAGTACCCATCAAAGCCGCCTCATCAGTGAAGTCTCGTCAGTACAGCTTCATCAGTGCTCCTTTGTGTGCATTAGTGCAGCCTCATCAGTGCGCATCAGTGCAGCCTCATCAGCACACATAAGTGAAGAAGAAAAATTACTTATTTGCAAAATTGTATAACAAAAACTAAGAACTTTTTTTTCCAAATTTTCTTTGTAATTTTTTTAGCAAAAAAATAAAAAAAAACCCAGTGGTGATTAAATACCATCAAAAGAAAGCTTGATCTGTCTCAAAAAAGTATAAATATGTTATATGGGTACAATGTTGCAGTATTGCAACCCTCGGGAAGGAAGAAGGGAGAGCTATGAGCATTCTGTGCAGTAAAAGGAATGGGAAATTTGGTTTAACATATTATATGTGGATTTATGGTGATCTATAAGTACACTTGAATTTATTCAAGGGGTCAGGTGTGCTCATAGCTTCTCATGGGCTAGAAGTATTGTGCTAGTATATATAATAATAATAATGTGACCTGTTAGAATAGATAGATTATTCTGTGATATAATGTGAGTTATATGTGTGTTGTTTTGGGCTAGTAATTTGATTATAAACTGGTGGGCCCTCCTGTGGAAAAGTTAGTTATCACTAGGCCCAGATCACATTCCCTTGAAACTGTGTGGACCAGGAACTGTGACATCTACACATGCACCACAACATCATAGGTCATGACTAACACAGAATAGGGGAGGAGGCACACAGAGAACCAAGAGAGGGGAGGGCTTGCAGCACAAATGTCAGCATGGACAACATTGAGGGTTGTATGATGAACCCAAATTTGACTGGTGAAAGTGATCAGGTACCCATTTAGCACCCACTGCGACTTGGGAAATAATGAGATGTGCCATAAGATATAATTCAGTTGGACACTTATAGACAATGCTGGTACCAATCATGGTCTAAGAATGAACATGGAGATGGAGAGCTGAGAAGATTATATCAGGTTAGGTTCAGACAAAAGTACAAAAGTCTTAGGCAGGTGAGAAACTTGTAAATGAAAAATGCTTTCAGAAATAGAAGTGTTAATATTTTATTTTTATCAATTAACAAAATGTAAAGTAAATGAACAGAAGTGAAGTCCAAATCAAACCCAAACTTGGTGTGACCACCCGTTGCCTTCCAAACAGCATCAATTCTTCAATTTTTCTGGGAACACGTTCACACAGTATTTGAAGGAACTCAGCAGGTAGGTTGCTCCAAACATCCTGAAGAACCACCTCAAATCCTTCTGTCTCTTCATGTAATCCCAGACAGACAAGATGATGTTGCAATCAGGGATCTGTGGGGGTCAAACCATCACTTCCAGGACTCCTTGTTCTTTTTTTATAATGACATTGGAGTTTTGGGATGTTGTCCTGTTGCAGAATACGTTTGGGGCCAATTTCACACCTCCCCGATGGTATCGAATGATGGATAAGTATTTGCCTGTATTTCTCAGCATTGAGGACACTCCTGAGCAAATCTCCAACTCCATTTGCAGAAATGAAGCCCCAAACTTGCAAAAGAACCTCCACCATGCTTCACTGTTGCCTGCAAACACTCATCATTGTACAGCTCTCCAGCCCTTAGCAAACAGCCTTTGCAACTGTCAAATATTTCAAATTTTGGCTTATCAGTCCAGAGCACTTGCTGCCATTTTCTGCACCCCAGTACCTATGTTTTCATGCATAGGACATGGAAACAAGGCTAAGCAACTCAGCTATTCACAAAAACATAGTAACTGGATTGCAGAATAATAGCAGCATGTGCTCTGGACTGATGAATTCAAAGACATGATTACATTAACAAAGGTGACATGACTAATTACAGTCATGGCCGAAATTGTTGGCACCCTTGATATTTCTCCAGGAAATCATGTTTCTCACGGAAACGTATTGCATTAACACATGTTTTGCTATACACATGTTTATTCCCTTTGTGTGTATTGGGACAAAACAAAAAAAGGGAGGAAAGAAAGAAAGAAAAAAATTCGACATAATGTGTCACACAAACCTCCAAAAATGGGCTGGACAAAAGTATTGGCACCCTTTCACAACTGCGGATAAATAAGAATGTTACAAGCATGTGATGCTCCTGTAAACTCACCTGGGGCAAGTAACAGGTGTGGGCAATATAGAAATCACACCTGAAAGCAGATAAAAAGGAGAGACGTTCACTTAACCTTTGCATTGTGTGTCTGTCTGTGCCACACCCATGGACAACAGAAAGAGGAGACGAGAACTGTCTGAGGACCTGAGAACCAAAATTGTGGCAAAATATCAACAAATTCAAGGTTACAAGTCCATCTCCAGAGAACTAGATTTGCCTTTGTCCACAGTGCGCAACATTATCAAGAAGTTGGCAACCCATGGCACTGTAGCTAATCTCCCTGGTCGTGGACGGATGAGGAAAATTGATGAAAGATTGCAACGCAGAATAGTCCGGATGGTGGATAAGCAGCCCCAAACATGTTCCAAAGACATTCAAGCTGTCCTGCAGGCTCAGGGAGCATCAGTGTCAGCGCGAACTATCATCGACATTTAAATGAAATGAAACGCTATGGCAGGAGACCCAGGAGGACCCCACTGCTGACACAGAGACATAAAAAAGCAAGACTACAGTTTGCCAAAATGTACTTGAGTAAGCCAAAAGCCTTCTGGAAAACGTCTTGTGGACAGATGAGACCAAGATAAAGCTTTCACATCATTCTACTGTTTACCGAAAACGGAATGAGGCCTACAAAGAACAAAACACAGTACCTACGGTAAAATATGGTGGAGGTTCAATGATGTTTTTGGGGTTGTTTTGCTGCCTCTGGCACTGGTGCCTTGACTGTGTGCAAGGCATCATGAAATCTGAGGATTACCAAAGGATTTTGGGTCGCACTGTAGGGCCCAGTGTCAGAAAGCTGGGTTTGCGTCCAAGATCCTGGGTCTTCCAGCAGGACAATGACCCCAAACATACGTCAAAAAGCCTCAGAAATGGATGCAAAGAAGCGCTGGAGAGTTCTGAAGTGGCCAGCAATGAGCCCAGATCTAAATCCCATTGAACATTCTGTGGAAGATCTTAAAATTGCTGTTGGGAAAAGGTGTCCTTCCAATAAGAGAGACCTGGAGCTGTTTGCAAAGGAAGAGTGGTCCAAAATTCCGGTGAGAGGTGTCAGAAGCTTATTGATGGTTATAGGAAGCGACTGATTTCAGTTATGTTTTCCAAAGGGTGTGCAACCAAATATTAAGTTAAGGGTGCCAATACTTTTGTCCAGCCCATTTTTGGGGTTTTGTGTGACATTATGTCATATTTGCTTTTCTGCCTCTGTTTTATATTTGTTCCAATACATACAAAGGGAATAAACATGTGTATAGCAAAACATGTGTTAATGCAATACCTTTTTTGTGTGAAATACTTGATTTTCAGGAAAAATATCAAGGGTGCCAACAATTTCGGCCATGACTGTATATATGCGGATACCTATTACACCACTCACATACAATGGCGGATGTGGGTGGTAGCCCTGAATAAACCTACTTAAGGCCCTACGCAAAGTGCATATTGACATTTATGGACATGTATACCTCTGGGAAATGTGGATAGATTGAAAATATCCATTTGATGATGAACTGTGTGTTAACAACAATCTGTTTGGATATGAACATATTGGAAAAGATATGGAGGATATTTCAACCTGAACATTAAATCATTTATTTTTATATATACTGTGTACAAACATCCAAGAGTGTTTGTTCCTTGTGCTTCTTACCAAATCAGAGCTGTCATTCTGACCATCATTTTATGCAACTACTATCAGGATCAATACTGGGAGGACATCACTATTCCAATATTGTAACAAAGCAAATCCCAGAGTTTTATGATACATTTAAAGGAACATCATCAGTAATTTTTTGTTTCAGCTGTGGAGACCATTAGTTGTCCTATTCCATATTCGGTACAATTGCTGACACTTAAACATTTGCATACCATTACTGAATAGGATCTTTGTTGTATTTAGTGTCAGCTAGGAGGGAGTTTTTTCTCACATTAGTGAAATATATATATATATATATATATATATACACACACACAGTACTCAAAAAAAAATAAAGGAACACTTTGAAAACACATCAGATCTCAATGGGGAAAAATATCATGCTGGATATCCATACTGATATGGACTGGGTAATGCGTTAGGAACGTAAGGATGCCCCATCGTTTGATAGAAATGAAAATTATCAACCTACAGAGGACTGAATTCAAAGACACCCCGAAAATCAAAGTGAAAAAATGATGCAGCAGGCTATTCCATTTTGTTGAAAGTTCATTGTAGCAAGTCAAAATGGTACTCAGTAGTTCATAAGGCCCCCACGTGCTTGTAGGCATGCCTGACAATGTTGGGGCATGCTCCTAATGAAATGAAACGATGGATGATGTCCTGGGGTATTTCCTCCCAGATCTGGACCAGAGCATCACTGAGCTCCTGGACAGTCTGAGGTGCAACCTGGCAGCATCGGATGGGCCGAAATATGATATCCCAGAGGTGTTCTATTGGATTTAGGTCAGGTGAGCAGGGCCATTCAATGGTATCAATTCCTTCATCCTCCAAGAACTGCCTGCTGCATACTCTCACCACATGAGGCCGGACATTGTTGTGCAGCAGGAGATACCCAGGACCCACTGTACCAGCATAGGGTCTGACAATGGGTCCAAGGATTTCATCCCAAAACCTAATGGCAATCAAGGTACCATTGTCTAGCCTGTAGACTCTTTCATGTCTGTCACATGTGCTCAGGGTGAACCTGCTCTCATCTGTGAAAAACACAGGGCACCATTGGCGGACCTGACAATTCTGGTGTTCAGTGGCAAATGCCAATTGAGCTCTATGGTGCTGGGCAGTGAGCACAGGGCCCACTAGAAGACATCGGGCCCTCAGGCCATCCTCATGAAGTCTGTTTCTAATTATTTGGTCGGAGACATTCACACCAGTGGCCTGCTGGAGTTCATTTCGTAGGGCTCTGGCAGAGCTCATCCTGTTCCTCCTTGCACAAAGGACCTTCTACAGTCCTGTCCAGCTCTCCTAGAGTAACTGCCTGTCTCCTGGAATCTCCTGCATGCTCTTGAGACTGTGCTGGGAGACACAGCAAACCTGGTATGGCACGTATTGGACTGCCTGTGCAACCTCTGTAGGTTCCACGTATCACCTTATACTATCAGTAGTGACACTGAACCTAGCCAAATGCAAAACTAGTAAAAACAGAAAAGATGAGTAGGGAAAAAAATGTCAGTGTCCTGCACCTGTAAAACCATTCCTGTTTTGCGGGTTGTCTCATTGTTGCTGATCTAGTGCACCTGTTGTTAATCTCATTAACACCAAAGCAGCTGAAACTGATTACTAACCCCCTCTACCATTTAACTGACCAGATCAATATCCCAGGAGTTTAATTGACTTTATGCTATACTCTGATTAAAAAAAGTTCCTTTAATTTGCTCTGTATATATATATATATATATTATATATATATATATACACAATGAAGAAAATAAGTATTTGATCTGCTGCTGATTTTGAATGCTTGCCCACTCACGAAGAATGATCAGTCTAAAAATGGTAGGTGTATTGTAACACTGAGAGACAGAATAGCAACAAAAAAATTCAAAAGAAATGCATGTCTAACAAATTATGCACTGATTTTGCATGTTCATGATGGAAATAAGTATTTGATCCCCTTCACAAAACATGACTTAGTACTTGGTGGCAAATCCCTTGTTGGCAATCACAGAGGTCAGACGTTTCCTGTAGTTAGCCACCAGGTTTTCACACATCTCAGGAGGGATTGTAGCCCACTCCTCTTGGCAGATCCTCTCCAAGTCATTAAGGTTTGGTGGCTGACGTTTGGCAACTCAAACTTTCAGCTCCCTCCACAGATTTTCAATCGTATTAAGGTCTGGAGACTGGCTAGGCCACTCCAGGACCATAATGTGCTTCTTCTTGAGCCACTCCTTTGTTGCCTTGGCCGTGTGTTTTGGGTCATTGTCATGCTGGAACACCTATCCACGACCCATTTTCAATGCTCTGGCTGAGGGAAGAAGGTTCTCACCCAAGATTTGATGGTATATTGCCCCGTCCATCGTCCCTTTGATGCGGTGCAGTTGTCCTGTCCCCTTAGCAGAAAAACGCCCCCAAAGCAGAATGTTTCCACCACTATGTTTGACAGTTGGGATGGTGTTCTTGGGGTCATAGGCAGCATTCCTCCTCCTCCAAATGTGGCGAGTTGAGTTAATGCCAAAGAGCTAGATTTTGGTCTCATCTGACCACAACACTTTCAACCAGTCCTCCTCTGCATCATTCAGATGTTCAGTGGCGAACTTCAGACAGGCCTGGACATGTGCTTTCTTGAGCAGAGGGACCTTGCGGGCACTGCAGGATTTCAATCCTTGTCGGCGAAGTGTGTTACCAATTGTTTTCTTGGTGACTGTGGTTCTAGCTGCCTGGAGATCATTGACGAGATTCTCACGTGTAGTTCTGGGATGATTCCTTACTATACTCATGATCATTGACACCCCACAAGGTGAGATCTTGCATGGTGCACCAGACCTAGGGAGACTGACTGTTGTTTTGTGTTTCTTCCATTTGCGAATGGTTGCACCAACTGTTGTCACCTTCTCACCAAGCTGCTTGGAGATAGTTTGGTAGCTCAGTCCAGCCTTGTGTAGGTCTACAATCATGTCCCTGACATCCTTGGACAGCTCTTTGGTCTTTGCCATGCTGGAGAGTTTTCAATATAATTGATTGCTCCTGTGGACAGGTGTCTTTTATACAGGTAACAAAATGAGATTAGCAGCACTCCCTTTAAGTGACTGATTCTAATCTCAGGTTGCTAACTGTATGAAAGACACCCGGTAGCCAGAAATCCTGCTGAATGATAGGGGATCAATATTGTTGCTATTCTGTCTCTCAGTGTTACAATACACCTACCATTCAATTTTTAGACTGATCATTTCTTTGTGAGTGGGCAAACATTCAAAATCAGCAGGGGATCAGATACTTATTTCCTTCACTATATATATACAGTATATATGTATAAATATATATTTTTGTTAACATATATATATATATATATATATAATGCATTATATGTTTTTCATTTACAACATTAAATTACAATACATTTACATTTTTGATTACTGTTGCCCAGCTCATTCCTAGCACACACACTACACATCTCCTCACTATTTGGACAGCAGAGTTGGCTGTTCGGAGAGGATGTACAGACAGTACATTCAAATCTGTCCATAGGAGAACTCTCCTTTTTAGTAACTATAGATTTCAATGTCCTGATGATCAGTGTGTACATGTCCCCTCTGAGGAATGCTGATTACCGGCTCTCTTCTCCTCACGAGCTGTCAGCGTGACAGCTCGTGAGGAGAGAAATGCAGACAACTGGCACTTCCTTATTTACATGCGATCATGTGATTGGACACAGCTGATCACATGACATAGTCAAAGTCACCGGCTCTTTCCGCTGATCAGTGATTAGCTGTGTTCTCTAACCGCGATCAATCGCAGTTAGAGTGGGAGGACGTCATATGATGTCCTCTCAGAATGAGAGAACCACCGCCCGTCTGTCATTTCCTCATATGGTGGTCGGGATCCACCCAGGTTCCTGACCAGAAGCTGGCTCAACCTCTCAGCATGCTGCTAACAGCCTGAGTCAGCCACTCACTTTCTCCCTCTCCACAGCCTGGCGCTAAGTGATCGTTTGATTGTTCAGTTTTCAGTCTTAGAGCTAGCTGGTGACAGATGCAGCATCGGATCAATGCTGCATCCACATAGGAAGATATGTGTGTTTGCTTTTTTTAATTTTGAGCTTCTGTTTTAGGAGAATTTTGCATTTATAATTTTTTTTATTTTAAACATTTATTTCAAAGGTCTCCTCCTCGCTGAAAGGATTTTTTCATTTTTGCAGTAACATATGTCCCCCAAGGCAGCACAGAGCCTCTGTGTCCTTTTTTTTTGACAACCTTTTGCATAATAGCCTTGAAAATATCTAGAATTAATTTTAAACATCCAGCTCCCATTGGCTTTATAAGGATATTGATTAATACTCAAACTTAGGAGCAGTTTGGCAAATGTACAGTGAACCAAACCCAGGCTTACTCATCACTAGCTGTCATGAAGTTTGTTCCTTTAATATGTTTTGTAGAGTCTAAGAAGGTTATTTCTGGTTGTGATTGAGAGTTATAATAGGTTTGATTGGAAGTTTTAGAATATATCCCTATGCCATATTTTAAATATTAAAAAATGCACCAAAGAAATACATGCTCAAACCCCAAATTTTAAACAATTACATAAACCCAAACTAATGCAATTGCAGTATTGCCACACGCAAAATGTCACTATATGATACTATATGAATACCAATATCAGTCACCACTGTGCGGTGCTTTAGAGAACTCTGGGACAGGCAAAAAATCACTCATTAGTACACCCAACAGTAAACAGTTAATAACATTCTGAAAATCTTTACCATTGATTAGTAAAGTCTAATTGAATTTTATGACCTTCTCTTTGTAATTCAAAAGATAACAGCATCTGCTCTGCCAAGGAGGAGGTGTAACAGCAGGGATTATATTATATCATCCCCTCTCTCTCTGCAGTAAAAGGAAACTACAGTTCCCATCAACCACAGGGAATTGTAGTGAATGTGGGCGGGTACACTAGACCTTTACATGTTGAATGTGTCTGAGAATCTCAGTCTGCCCACAACTGCGATTTTGGCTGAATTACATCAATGCTTCCTGGAGAAAGAACTACAGAAGGGACGTGCCAAGATCGGTGGCTGGTGAAATAGGAGGAATTGCAGCCACTGGTCTTACAAACAGGAAACCAAAGAGAATTAACGGTTTGATTTTAAAATGAATAGGCTATTTCAGAGAAACTACTTAGTGAACCAGAAATAGATGACATATTTAGTGAAAGTAGGAAATCAGCAACAAAGACATGTAAATAAGGTTTTGCCAATGGTTCTGCTGTGCAAAATCTGCTGCAGCTGTGCATGGTAGCCAGTCAGCTTCTAACTTCAGCTTGTTCAATTAAGCTCTGACATAAAACCTGAAAGCTGGTTGGTTTTTATGCAGAGCTGCACCAGATTTTGCACTCTCCAGTTTTATTAAATCCACTCCACAGTGATTATCAACATAAAATGTCAAGTATTCTCAAACATAGAATAAAGTTCATAAAATAATCCTCTTCATTGAATAATTGAACAATATTAACTCATTATTCACTTAATACTCAGTGTGCTGTGTGATTTTTTTTTTCTTCACAATTTAAATCTGTACCTAAAAAGGTGCTTTGTGGTCCACTCCTTTTAGAAGGCAAGCTCACCAAATCACATTTAGATTGGCTCACCTCTACATTTAGATTGGCATATAGAGCCAAGATTTCTATTAAGGTGGTCATCAATAATGTCTTCCAGCTCCCTCCAATCTGATGATCAACTCCACTTAAAGCTCGCTGCAATAAACTTGTGGCTGGCAAGCTGGGGACATTTAATAGTGAATAGTGCAATTTATAAGTTATTGTAGCCTCTGTGAAGCTGGTAAAGATTATTTTAAGGAGCATGTAGATAAGTAGTACTCCTTCTCCATTTTAGCAATAATTCGATTGGGGGGGGCAGGTAAGTCATGATTCCATTGACACTCCCATTGTCATTCCAATCTGCTGCAACTAATGATCCTTGCCAAAGAAAGGTAGTGGTAGTAGCTGAGGGAAACTCAGTATCAATGTAAATTCACCATACAATACTACAATCTAGTACATACAGGAATGGGTTTGGAGCAGATACATCAGTAATATCTTTCTTTGTGATCAGGGTTGTGCTTTATTTGAATTTCTCTGTAGCTTGCATAATTTGACTGTATAGAAATCTTCCAGGAGAAGTATAGCCAAGGTTATTTGGGCTGTACTTCTTCTGGGGATCACAGGGGTGCACTTTGTTCTTCACTAAGGCTCATTTTCAGCTGATAGCAAACTAAAACCATATGATTAGGATCTACCAATATGCCTGCCCAATAGCTGGCTCAGCTTCTCAGTATACCACTGAGAGCCCGAGCCAGCCACTCCCATCCTCTCTACAGCTCAACACTCCAGTAAGCACTGGAAGGGCAGAGCAGAGAGCCAGTGACTGACAGTCCCCAGCTCTCTACTCAATGAAGACTGAGATCTAAGGTGATCAGTGGTTTTTGATAGCTCAGTTCTCAGTCTTAGAGCTAACGGAGAACAGTTGCAGCATCTGACCGATGCTGCATCCACCTAGGTGAGCATAATGTTTATTTTTTTTTCATACCTTTCAAACCCATACTTCTCTCTTTTAATGGTGATAGTTGAAAATCCCACTTCTGCAAATTTACAATCTTTTGATTAGGTTTTCTCAAATCACATTACTGGCATTCTTTAAAATTTAGTATTTTCAGGCAAATAGGATGCGCCTCCCATTTGTTCTGCCATGCTCAAAATATCTCAATATATCTCAATAGCTCAAAATATCTGATATCAAGCATTGCCTGACCTTACAATGCTTGTCTCCTGTCATTTTAAAACATTGTTAAACAATATGAAAAAATTCACTATATGTATGTACTGTTTGTAAAGCAGTGCTACTGTTGTTCTTTGGTGGGTACACTTGTGTGTTTTTATTACATGCTAGTGGAACATCAGCCTGAAATAAAAGCTTTTTCTTCATTGCTGTATACGTTGACTAATAATTTTTTTTTTCAGTTCAATTCAGATGCAATAAAGACAGGCTGCACAGCAAGTTTCCTTACTGCTGTTCCATCATGGACATCAATCTTAGCCTGGAGGGACCATCTTTTCCGAAAGTGAGAGGCAATTTAGTCTCCATAATATATCAGTTCTAAGTTTCAGCAGAATGTCAAACGCTGAATTTATATCCAGCCGCATGTTGACGGGGTTTCACACCACGGGGGAATAGGATCACACCACTAATTTCATTTCGTTTAGGAGCTTGACTTAGGAAAGACCTTTTGATCTAATAAAAAAGGTCAAATTTTTATTTTACCATCAACAATTTTCTATCGCACTTCCATATTGTTTGATTTGATCTTTTTCTTTATAGCACAAACCACATCTCGTGCCTTATTCCTTGCAGGGTGTGAAATCCCCCTTGGGAATCAATAAAATGCTGAGATGTTAGCAAGACTAACGAATCATTAAACATGCATTATATGAGGAAATTGATATATACTCTGTCACTGACTTTCTTGTTAAAAAAAAAAGTCACAACACAAAAAACTATATGTCTTTTTTTAATTTCAAAACATTGTTGCATGATATGAAAAAATGCACTATTTTTAAATTCTATAAGTAAAACTAGTTTTAACAAAAATCAAATATTGTGATTTATTTAGTAGAGCTAAGCAATCTTTTATTTATATTATGTCTTATTGACTGGGACCTTATGTAAGTCATGGAACAGCATATCTTAATTATGTAGGCAGTATCCGTCTCATATTCCTGTGTGGTACATTGTCTACTTGGCATGAATAAAAATGTTATTTCACAGTATATGTTCTCTACCCCCTTCCAATATTAAACTGTAGATATGAAGAGGAACCAGCTACTCTGCTAGGTGATGATAAGCATAATAGACGCAACCATAGTCATGGCCAGGGGTCAACTTCTGTGGTATAATGCATTTCAAAATATATTTCATATTGAACAAACATACAGTGGTATATGATTATTTCCTATGGGCATTCAGCTTCTATTGTCAAGTAAAATGCATTTATCGTTAACAAAAAAACGTGTGGAATAACAAAACAAGCGCAGCATATGGATCTTCTTTACTTATAATGTGGTTTTTATCTTATGCTTCATATATTGTAACTTCACCTAGTCTGTCTTACCTGGGGTGTGGGAATCCCTTGTTTGCAGACTGTGGAGTGTGGTGCTTCTGTGATACTAGGAGTGTTGCGCGTATCCTGGCCCCTGATTGGAATGTTGAATCTACAGTATGCACAAGACTTGCAGATATACTCTGACCCCTAGTGGAGATTTAATGGTCTGTTCACAAACCTAGCTTCCACTGAGATAAGGAGAAAAATATCTAGTCATTCCTTGCTTGTGTGGCAGGCTGGCAGCTTGCCTAAAGCTGTCCATAGATGGGTCAAGTCCCTGCTGAAATGAGAGAGATTTGATTAATCTATGGGCAAGCTGGCTGTACAATAGGCAATCCATTGATCAACTTGGGTACAACCAGCCTGTCGGGTTTTTTACATGTGATCACTGCTAGCAACTATTGCAGCTAGCAGTAATCATTGTTGTTTACCAGCCTGGAAGGCTTCCTGCAGGCATAATACAATAGCGCTGTGGGTAGGATTCCCCCATCAACACTAGATGTGCTGATGGGGAATCAAGCAATTTTCTTTCTTGCAACCCATGGTGGGGATGGGGGAATCAAGCAATCAATGGTTCAGGGTGGTGGTGGTGGTAGCGTTGTTGCTGCCGCCCCCCCCCCCCCCCTTCCCCCAATGGAAGGGACACTAAGTACAGGGGTGGGCAGCGGCTGTTTCTTACCTGGTTCCGGTCCCACGACGATCCGGTCCAGGAAGCGCGGCTGCGCCTTCAGTTCGGCCACTGGATGTTCGTGCGGCTGCTCGGCTCCGCCTCCTCACCAGTGATTGGCCACCAGAACTGTAGCTCAGGAAAGGCACACAGGCGGCCAATCACCGGCGAGGGGGTGGAGCCGAGCGGGCCCCGCGAAAATCGAGTGCAGGACCAGCAGGTAAGTGGTCAGTGTAGAGGTGCTGCTGCAACCACATATGCTGGCTGCAGCAGCACCATACGAGAACAGGGTCAGCAAGTGTCAGTGGGAGGAATAGTGCCCCATCATTGGTGTCACTGATACCAATGATGGAGCACTATTCCTCCCACTGATACCAATGATGGGGCACTATTCCTCCCACTGACAGCAACGATGGGGCACTATTCCTCCCACTGACACCAACGATGGGGCACTATTCCTCCCACCCACTGACACCAACGATGGGGCACTATTCCTCCCCCCCACTGATACCAACGATGGGGCACTATTCCTCCCCCCCACTGACATCAACGATGGGGCACTATTCCCCCCCCCCCACTGACACCAATGATGGGGCACTATTCCACCCCCCACTGACACCAATGATGGGACACCATTCCTCCCACTGACACCAATGATGGGGCACTATTCCCCCCACTGATACCAATGATGGGGCACTATTCCCCCCACTGATACTAATGATGGGGCACTATTCCTGCCACTGATACCAATGATGGGGCACTATTCCCCCCACTGATACTAATGATGGGGCACTATTCCCGCCACTAATGCCAATGATGGGGCACTATTCCTGCCACTGATACCAATGATGGGGCACTATTCCTCCCACTGATACCAATGAGGGGGCACTATTCCTCCCACTGATACTAATGATGGGGCACTATTCCTGCCACTGATACCAATGATGGGGCACTATTCCCCCCACTGATACCAATGATGGGGCACTATTCCTGCCACTGATACCAATGATGGGGCACTATTCCTGCCACTGGTGTGCATTGGAAGAGGGGTAGTCTTATACGGCGAGTATAGCTCAAACACTAAATTTTAGCAGGAAAAGTAGGGGGGTCGTCTTATACGCCCAGTCGTCTTATACGCCGGCAAATACGGTATATCAAAAAGTGCAGCACAGCACTTTTTATGAAATACACACTGCAAAATTGCACTTTACATTAAGTAGAAAATACTGTTCTCTGGAGGATTCAAGGATTCATATTATACAAACAAACAATTGGTTCTGCATGTTCCTTGACATTGCAAGGGATATACAGACTCAAACAATCACATGAACACTTTTTCATTGTTGCTTTTAACCACTTGCCCTCCAAAAGATTTACCCCCCTTCCCGACAGGCCATTTTTTGCTCTTTGGCGCTGTGCTATTTCAACAGATAATTGCATGGTCAAACAATGCTTTACCCAAACAAATTTTAAGTCCTTTTTTTCCACACAAATAGAGCTTTCTTTTGGTGGTATTTGATCACCAACAGGATTTTTATTTTCTGTGATATAAACAAAAAAAGACTGAAAATTTAGAAATAAAATACATTTTCTACTTTCTGTTATAAAAAGTATTGAATAAACTCAAATTTACTCATACATTTAGGCCAAAGTGTATTCTGCTACATCTCTTTGGTAAATAAAATCTCAATAAGTGTATATTAATTGTTTTGTGTGAAAGTTATAGCGTCTACAAAAACTATGGTATATATATATTGGAATCTACGCAGCTTTTACTTTCTGACTGCCTATCACATTTCTTGAGGTGCTAAAAGGCCAGGGCAGTATAAACGCCACCCAAATTATCCCTTTTTGGAAAGTAGACACCCTAAGCTATATGGTGAGAAGCATGTTGAGTCCATAGAATATTTATTTTTTTCCAAGTTTTTAGAAAAATGACAAAAAAATACTCAAGAGAAGTAGCAGAATGTATTTTGCGGTGTAACATTATATTTTTTGTAAAGCAGAGACCCTAGAGAATAAAATGGTGGGTGTTGCAATTTTTTATGTTACACAGTACTTGCACATTGATTTTTCAAACCTAATTTTTTTTTAAAAAATACACTTTTTTAATTTCAATGCACAAAAACACAACATATTGGTCAATTCTTTGCTATATATATATATGATGATGTTATGCTGAGTAAATAGATACCAAACATGACATGCTTTAAAACTGCTCACGCCCCTTGCAACGGCGGCAAACTAAATACATTTTTAATCTCCACAGGCAATGCTTTAAAAGCTTTTACAGACCACTTTAGATTTACACAGGAAGTCTAGTGCTAGAATTACTACCCTCAATCTGACATTTGTAGCGATAAATCACATGCATGATGCAACCGCTGTTTACATACCAACGCGGGGCTGACACTTGCATACACCTTTGTGCATGAGTGCGGGCAGGCATGGGTTCTTTAATTTTTAATTTTGCTTCTTTTATTTTTACACTGTCCCTTTTTATTTATTTTTTTAAATCACTTTTTTAGTTATCAAAGGGAATGTAAATATCCCCTATGATAGCAATAGGTAGCAACAGGTACTCTTTTCTGAAAAATCTGGGGTCTATTAGTCTCTAGATCTCTGCTCTGCCCATAAAGCAACTGATCACACCAAGATTAGTGTGATCAGATGCTTTCCTATTTTAAAAATGTCACTGTTTATATCCGGTAAAACCAAAGTAATGAAATGCTCATAGCTTCAGGTTTCTTAGACCATAAATGATTGAAGCCATTCTGGTCTCTGATCAGCTCTATGGTCAGCAAGAACCATTATCGGTTCCCTGATAGTACTCAAGAAAGCTGTGAAAGGCAACGAGAGTGGGGGGTGGGTCCCCTCCTGATGCTTGTAAAAGCAATCCAGCAGTTAATTAGCCACTATGATTGCTTTTATAGGAAAGCTGACTGCCAGCTGTACCAGTACATCACTGGTCCTTGCCGGGCATATATGTAATGTGAATGAAGAAATCTCTGCCAGAAAAAGTATGCTGTATGCCTTCCATTAGAATATACCGCCCTGCATCCACCCACTTCTATCATTGGGCATACATGTAATGTTCTTTTTTTCATTCAGCCTGTGAGCTAAACAAAAAAAAAACCTAAGAGATTCCTCCATTCACATCGATAAAGGTGGATGAAGAAATCTCTTCTAAAAAAATTGAAAATAATATATGCCAAAGCATAGGAACGATCCACCCACTGACCACCCCAGGAAAACATCCCATTTGTCCTTCCACTTCACTGTAAGCAATTCATCATTTCTCAAGCAAGCTTTCTCCCCCTTTCTAAGTCGGGTGTTTTCAAGTTGTTGGGGGAAGCCCCAGTGATTAAAAACACACGGTGTCACATAAGACAATTCCAAGATTGTACAAATGTCTAAATAGTGGCATGCTTGTATAGAAGTTGTCCAAATATAAGTGGTACCCCTTGCGGAACAAAGACAACACCAAGTCCTATACTATCTTGCCACTTCTCCCCATGTAGTCTGGGCAGGTGGAGGAGGGGGGCCTACTTCATTGTCTCTTCCTTCATAAACCCTAAAATTACATGTACAAGCTGGGGCCCTCTCACAGAGCTTATACAATAGTGATGGGCCAAACACCCCCCTGTTCGGTTCTCAGTTGAACAGTCGAACCTACCAAAAGTTCAACTGCGAACTTCGAACAGGGACAATATACTGAGCAGTATCTTACCACATCTGAGTATACGGTAAGATACTGCTCATCTACTAAAATACTGCATCAGTTATGTTATTAAGTCATGTTATTAAATCAGTATTGGCAGGCACATCCATAAGGACACTATGGGCTCTACACGCCTGTGTTCTGCAGGACACCACTTGTGCTTACCACCTCACCAGCTTGTACTGCACTTTTGGGACTCGCCATGTCACCAAGTGATACTGCAGTGCTGGTATGAAAAAGACCAGGATGTACTAGGCTGCTGGTGCTTGCCAGTTCACCAAAAAGTAGTGCGGCACTAATACTGGCTCCCTGCTGCATATAAGACAATTCATGCATTCCTAACACTTTAGCTTCATGGTACGCCTGATCTTAACAGGGACCTCTTCTTCATTGTCCGAGCTACCTGTCTAGATGTCACTGCTTTCTACAGGTTTGTATTTTGAGGTAGATTCTGTCAGTGAGAACTTCCCTTCGCTCTCATCTGACTTGCTCAGAATCCTGTAGGTCTCTCTTCACTAGTGTACCTCTTTTGGGACATTTTGGGCTCTAACTTTACAGGTACCTAGTGCGATTCAAAAGAAAAAGAGCACCTGTCAGGGACTGCTTGAACAGCTGCCAATACAATTCACCTGCAAGTGCTAACAGAGATCAGGCCTGATCATACTAACGCTGCGGTTTTGTGTGCAATGTATCATAGGTGACAGTGATCAGAAAGGGTGGTAGAGGGGCTAAACACAAGTGCTGTCAGCAAATGGGGCTGATCCTGCTAACACTGCATTTTTTTGGATACACTAATACTAAGGGGGCACTGCTATAGTTCTGTTCATGATCAATATATTAATCCATACAAACACTGTACTAGTAATGGGTGTGATCAGCGACCTATAGTGTGAGTGTGATAGTGTGTGGGCAATTTACCGCTAGCTGACCCTGGCTGGGAGGGACGCTAACTGACCCTGACGCTACTGACTCTATCTGACGTCGCTAGTGGCACTAATACAGTGTTCAGTAAAACATATTATACACTGACACTGTACTAATGGCATTGGCAGGGTGACAGGGGCGATCAAAGGGTTAAATAAATATGTCAATCAAGGATGTGGGTGCAAATGTGCTGCTTTTATTCACGTGTAATGTGTCTTTCTTCTCTCCCTCAAATGAAAAAGTTCCAAGGAGAGAAGATCCAGCTAGATCCTGTGCCTGTATGTACAAATACAGGTACAGCTCTGCTTCTCCTTTTGTTGCAGGAGATCAGAAGAATCCCAGCCAAAAATCATTAGCCGGGACCTAACGACAAACATGTCCTGTGGGGGGGTCAGTGGCGGGCATGCGCATGCGCTCTCCAAACCAGGAAAAACACTGTATGTCGCTATGTCCTGTAGCTGCCTCCCGTCCGCAGTACATTGCAGGTGGGTGGACGGGAAGTGGTTAAGGATCTTTATTATTTATTCACAGTATTAATTTATTTATATGACTGCACAAATATCGGAATTGTTGCATTGCACTTTTTGATATAACTACAGCCAATCAGCTGACTTCAGCCAAAATCAATGGCTGAAATCAGCTCCCAAACATGTGCTGTGTCCAATCACCGCATGGGTCAGCAAGGAGGCATGCATGCTCGCTGCCGAATCCCAAAGAATCAGCCGACATACTGATATGTGATCGTCCCTGAACTTGTCGCCCTCTTGCAGTATGCTTACTGTGAGAGGTCAGCAGGTGGTTAATTGCTATTTACAATTGAGTTTAAATATCTGGGGGACTATACCCTGCTAATTGGAGGTAATAAATATTCATCTCTCTGCCTGGGCAATAGTCTTCTATGTAAAAGTGTATTGGAGAGCCTGTGCTCTCAAAATATATTGCAGGTTAATCTATTTACTTGCCCTCCAGAGGATTTACCCCCCTTCCTGACCAGACCATTTTTTGCATTGCGGCGCTGCGTTACTTTAACTGACAATTGCGTGGTCATGCAATACTGCACTCAGATGAAATGTACTTCCTTTTTTTCCCACAAATTGAGCTTTCTTTCGGTGGTATTTGAACGCCTGTGTGTTTTTTTTTTTTGCGCTATAAGAAAAAAATACTGACAATTTTGAGAAAAAAAAAATATTTTGGACTTTTTACTATTAAACATGTCCAGTAAAAAATTACTCTAATTTTGTCATAAATTTAGGCCAAAATGTATTCTTTTACGTCTTTGCTAAAAAAAATCCCAATACATGTAAATTAATTGGTTTACGTGAAAGTTATAGTGTTTACAAATGGTGGTATGGATATTAGGATTTTTTTTTCCTACTAGTAATGGTGGCAATCAGCAACTTTTAGCAGGGTTGTGGGACTGCAGCGGGCATTCTGACACTGGGGGGGAGCTAACTTGGTGTCACTGACATCCCCAGTGACACCAATACAGTGATCAGTGCTAAAAAAACAGCACTGGCATTGTACTAAAAACACTGAGCAGGAAGGGGTTAATGTGAGGGGCGATCAAAGGGTTAATTGTGTGTAGGGAGTGTTTTACTAGGGGGCAGGGGGTGTGTGCTTCACTGTAAGCACACTGATTGGGGTGGCTGTGCTGTGCACAGCCATCCTGAGCAGTGTGCCTGAACTGACAGGGTGGAAGATTGTTTGTAAACAAAACAGTCTTCCTCCCCATTGGTGATTGTCGGCAATCACCGGACGCCGGCGGGTAATCACCAGCCGGGACCCATGCTTAACATCCGCGGCTGTGAACGGCGGCGCAGGTAGAGCGCACGCGCCTCCTAGCAGGAAATGTGAAATCACATGTATATATGTGATTTTGTGCGCCCATGTAACCATGTAGCAGTATATCTGCTATACGGCGACAGGTAAGCAGTTTTACTTAATAACTTATTTGTGCAATAAAAATCATAAACAATATGCCACAAATAATTCACAAGGTGCTCACAGTGCTAAAGGTGCAAAGAAAGGCATTAGCTCAAGTAATGTCATTATTCATGCAACTACTGTATAAATACTAGGATTCACATATTTCACTAAGTGCTAATGAAAAATGTCTCAGAATCACAAACAACATGATAGTTCATAAATGCCTTTGGATAATGTGCAAATGCAGGTGTAAAAGAAAAAAACTTCTAAATAGACAACACTGAAATTAGTGTATGGATACAATACACCAGTAAGTGAATTGGACACACAACCGAAATATAAACATATAGTGCACATCAAAGCACACTAATCTCCCACAGCCACTCTCCCCTTCTCAGCCAGCAGGAAGGCAGCAAGAGATCAGTCACATTTCTTTCCTCTCCTATTGCTCACAGCAATATACACACTCAGTTATAATTGTGCTGTATCAGTGTAATTGTGGTGGCAAAAAAAACATCCATACGAAAGATTTAAGAAAATAGAAATTACTGGTCAGTTAGGCCAGTGCTTATCATGTTCTACACATCTCTTCACAGTTGAGATAATTTGCTTATCAGAGGGACTTTGTCTCAAAGCACAACACTTCGGTGAGAAGGTCCTGATGGAAGCAGCTATTGCACTTGCCTACCAGGCACTTTTACCCCCTTCCTGCCCAGGCCAATTTTCAGCTTTCAGTGCTGTCGCACTTGGAATGACAAGTGCGCGGTCATGCAACACTGTACCCAAACAAACTTTTTATAATTTTTTTAGATAGAGCTTTCTTTTTGTGGTATTTAATCACCTCTGGGTTTTTTATGTTTTGCTAAACAAACTAAAAAGGACTGAAAATTTTGAAAAATAAAAAGTTTTTTCTTAGTTTCTGTTCTAAAATTTTGCAAATAAGTAATTTTTCTCCTTCATTGATGTGCGCTAATGAGGCTGCAGTGATAGGCATTGATAGGCTGCACTGATGGGCACTGATAGGCAGCACTAATGAGGAGGCACTAGGTAGCACTGATGGGCTTTGACAGGCATCACTTGTGGGCATTGGCAGGCATCACTTATGGACACTGAAAGGCAGCACTCATATATGGCACTGATAGGTACAACTGGCTGGCACTGATAGTTGGCACTGAAAGGCAGGTCTGATGGGCACTGATATGTGGCATTAATGTGCACTGGTAGGCAACTTTTATGTGGCATTAATGTGCACTGATGGCCACTGATATGTGGCATTGATGGCCACTGACAGGTGGCATTGATGGGCACTGACAGGTGGCACTGATGGGGCTACACTGATGTAGTGTAGATGTCCCCTCTGAGGAATGCCTATTAGCAGCTCTCCCCTCCTCACAATGTCAGATTGAGGAAAGGACTGCTGATAACCATCATTTCCTTGTTTACACGAGATCAGCTGTGATTGGTCTGCCAGGCGCTCGGGTCGCTGGTTTGTATCCCAGCCACGGCACCACCTGCCTGGAGTTTGCATGTTCTCCCTGTGCCTGCGTGGGTTTCTTCCAGGTACTCCGGTTTCCTCCTACACTCCAAAGACATGCTGGTAGGTGAATTGCATCTTGTCTAAATTGTCCTTACTATGTGTATGTATGAATGAATGTAAGTTAGGGACCTTAGATTGTACGCCCCTTGAAGGTTAGGGACCGATATGAATGTACAATATATATGTAAAGCACTGTGTAAATTGATGATGGCGCTATATACAGTTGCAAGAAAAAGTATGTGAACCCCTTGGGATTACGTGGAGTTTTGCATGAATTGGGCATAAAATGTGCTCTGAACGCCATCTAAGTCACAACAATAGAAGAACACAGTCTGCTGAACATAATACTACACAAACATTAGATGTTGCCATGGTTTAATTGCACATAACATGTAAACATTCATAGTGCAGGGAGGAAAAAGTATGTGAGGCCCTAGCTTAATGACTTCTCCCAGAGTTAATTGTAGCCAGGACTGAGCCAACCTTGACTCCAATCAGTGTGATGATATTGGATGTGTTGCTGACAGCTGTCCTGCCCTTAAAAAAACACACACCTGTTTTGGGTTTACTGGTTTCAAGAAGCACTGTCTGATGTGAACCATGCCTCGCAGAAAAGAGCTCACAGAAGACCTACGATCAAGAATTGTTGACTTGCATGAAGCTGGAAAGGGTTACAAAAGTATCCCCAAAAGCCTTGATGTTCATGTGTCCACGGTAAGACAGACTGTCTACAAATGGAGAAAGTTTAGCACTGTTGCTACTCTCCCTAGGCGTGGTCGTCCTGTAAAAATGACTGCAAGAGCACAGCGCAGAATGCTGCATGAGGTAAAGAAGAATCCCAGAGTGTCAGCTAAAGACCTACAGAAATCTCTGGCACATGCTAACATTTTTGTTGACACATCTACAATAAGGAAAACATTAAACAAGAATGGAGTACATGGGAGGACACCACGCAGGAAGCCATTGCTGTCCAAAAAGAATATTGCAGCACGTTTGAAGTTTGCAAAAGAGCACCTGGATGTTCCACAGCACTACTGGCAAAATATACTGTGGATAGATGAAACCAAGATTGAGTTGTTTTGGAAAGAACACACAACACTATGCGTGGAGAAAAATAGGCACAGCACACCAACATCAAAACCTCATCCCCACTGTAAAACATGGCGGAGGGAGCATCATGGTTTGGGGCTGCTTTGCTGCCTCAGGGCCTGGACGGATTGTTGTCATTGATGGGAAAATGAATTCCAGAGTTTATCAAGACATTTTTTAGGAAAACGTACGACCATCTGTCCGCCAACTGAAGCTCCGCAGAGGATGGGTGATGCAACAGGACAATGACCCAAAGCATACAAGTAATTCAACAAAACAATGGCTGCAACAGCACAGAATATGCCTTCTGGAGTGGCCCAGTCAGAGTCCTGACCTCAACCCGATTGAAATGCTGTGGTATGACCTTAAGAGAGCGATTCACACCAGACATCCCAAGAATATTGCTACACTGAAACCGTTTTGTGAAGAGGAGTGGTCCAAAATTACTCCAGATCATTGTGCAGGTCTGATCTGCAACTACAGGAAACGTTTGGTTGAGGTTATTGCTGCCAAAGGAGGGTCAACCAGTTATTAAGTCCAAAGGTTCACATACTTTTTCCTCCCTGCACTGTGAATGTTTACATGTTATGTACAAATAAACCATGGCAACATCTAATGTTTGTGTAGTATTATGTTCAGCAGACTGTGTTCTTCTATTGTTGTGACTTAGATGACATTCAGAGCACATTTTATGCCCAATTCATGCAAAACTCCACGTAATCTCAAGGGGTTCACATACTTTTTCTTGCAACTGTAAGTACCTGAAATAAATAAAAAATAAAATAAATATACTGTAAAATACATACTGCATATATATATATATATATATATATATATATATATATATATATATATACTGTATATTTTTATTTAAGTCAGTTTCTATCTACTTTTTATTCTACTACTTATTCTTCTACTACATGTTAAAGTGGTTGTAAACCCCGCACATGATATCTGAACAAAGCACATATTTCTATAGTGTTTACTTTCTCCAATGTGTCATTCCTCCCTGCTGCCTCCTTCCCCTGATATCAGCATTAGTCACTTCCAATAAGTTTTCCTGACACAAAGAAAAAAAAAGGTGACAGAGGAGAGGCCTCCAGCCCATAGAATGTGACAGCCTCAGCTCTGTTCCTGTGTGTTGTGTGAAGGGGGTGTGTGCCTTCCCTCCAATCAGCTCTCAGAGCTTTTTGTACAGTGTGTAACTGCGGCTCCGCATACCCCGCTTTGTAAGTCTTTGAAAAATCCTTTTCATCTCTGAGTTTTACAAGGATGTGCAGGACAAATGGCTGCAAATAAACAGGTAAAACGTGTGTGGGAGGATTTGTTTCATCTCTGTGTATCACCTGAGACCAGCCACTCCACGGTGTATATGTAAGGGTTGGTTTACAACAACTTTAACTTTGTGTGGCAAGATCAAGTTTACAAACGTCTTGCATATAATGGAGGCAGCCATGGCCAGACTGTATGCAAGAACACATATGTATTGTACATTATAGAACTGCATTTGCATTTTAGCTTTTGATAGCACATTAGTCTATAGTATAGCTGTCAAAAAGTAATCAGAAAAAACAGAATCAAGTGAGCACTAAGTGAAAAAAATCATAAAAAGCAGCTAGCACAAATGGTGAGCCCACTTTATAACACAATAAACAAAATAAAAGTGCTGCATTATGTGACTAAAAATCATACAATTCATATGCATTCTGGTATATTTTGCAACCTCTCTGTGTTGTTGTACACCAAACACAATATAAATGTGCAATCATAAAAAATTTAAATAAATAAATCAATAAACAATGCTTTAAAGGTGAAAATAAATGTATGTAAAACTCCTCAATCAAATGTCTATCAGTGCAAAAAGTGCTCCATGGTATTAAAACTGCACCCACAATTAGTATGAACCGCAATCACAGAGTGAAGCTACATCCCAGTGTGGAAAAGAAGACATCCGTGAAATCCTCCACCACTATGCACTCACCAGAATTAAAATAAACCAGGTTTGTAGCAGAAAAGCATCAGCTACAGTCTGCAGACATGTATATTGAGCTCTCCTTTTCAGGATACACCACTGAAGGATCGCATACTAGCCTTTCTGTGAAAGGAGAAATACACACCTTGGAGGATTTTCTGCTACAAGCCTGGTTTATTTTAGTTCTGGTGAGTGCATAGTGGTGGAGGATTTCACAGATTTCTTCTTTTCTACACTGGGATGTCACTTCACTCTATGACTGTGGTTCATACTAATTGTGTGTTCAGTTTTAATACCATTGAGCACTTTTTCCACTGATGGACATTTGATTGAGGACTTACATACATTTATTTTGACCTTTAAAGCATTGTTTATTTATTGATTTTTTTTTTATGATTGAACATTTATATTTTGTTTGGTATGTAACAACACACAGGGGTTGCAAAGTATACCAGATTGCATATGAATTGTAAGATTTTTAGTCACATAGTGCAGCACTTTTATTGTGTTAAAAAGTAATGATTTTATAACCCTTCCATATTATAGTCTAGTTAGCCAAAACATTTCCTTTTTTTAATTTTAGTATTGGATAAAATGGAAAAAGGTGACAACCTCTGTCAGGATTTTGCTCTCAGCTGCAAAGTAGGGAAGATTTTTCTACACTTCCAGTCCTATTGTCTGACCAACACAGACAGAAATGAAAACACAGTTTTAGTAGATTAGGTAAGCATTAGAATCTCTGCCATGATTAATTCTTGTGATCCACAATAAAGGCTTAGTGGCCCTCACTCAGGCTAACAAGGTCCAATGAACTGGATGCCACGGACTTAGTGAGGGTGCAGGCTGGAGTAAGGTTTGGTTCAGAAACAAAGCATGCTGTAGAAAAAGGAAGAGATAGCCCAACCACGTACACCTCGCCCAGCCCATGTGGTTAGCAGGTAAAAGCAGCCTCAGCTTGATTCATCCAAGCCATGCACCCAACATGTTTCGCCCCACCTTCGGGGCTTAATCATGACTCAGGAGCCTATAGGCACTAAAGAGGAACTAAACACAAATAGAGAACGCAGAATCAATTTGAGTGTAGCAATCGTGGTTTAATAACAGCAAGCAACAACTATTGCACTTACAAGGTAAAAGTTTAAACCTCTCATCAAATGAGAAAGCTGCTGTGTGGACCACTGCTGCTGGCCGCCGATCACTGTCAGTCCTGCTGGTGTTAAGATCCTCGGTGGTGCTGGTGGCTTCCAGCACTTCCTAGATCCACAGAGGCTCCACAGGTGTCGGGCACGATATCAGCACGTCAGGTACGTTGTGGGTGGCGTGGCATGTGTTTGGAGCATGCGTGCTCCCTCTTTGGGACTGGCAGCGATTGGTGGCCAGCAGCAGTGGAACACACAGTGAACAGTGGCTTTCTCCTTTGATGAGCGGTTTTAATCTTTTATCTTGTAAGTGCAATAGTTGCTGCTTGTTGTTATTAAACCACGATTGCTACACTTAGATTGGCACTGCGTTCTCTCATTATGCTTGCTTGCAGAGTCACTTCTTACTGTTTACAGCAGCTGCCTCTGGGATACAGCATTGGAATAGTTATTCAGAGACTTTCCCTTGTCACCCCAGCATATTGTGGACTATTGGCTTATCCTCCCTGCCTGAGTGCCAGATTTTATACCCTTGCATAAAGAGGAACTAAACCCTTCTATCCTCCTAGGACAGAGCCACTTCAACCTCTGATTAGACCTGCAGTTGCCATAGTGCAGCACATGTGTTTAGCTATGACACCAGCCATTTGAGAGCTTGAAATCTTGATTGGAAGCTGACATAAGCACACTGGCATCTGTGTTCACCAGAGGCATGTTTTTAATGAAGTATAGACTGCACACATAGAGAGAATGTAAGTGAAAACATAGCACAAAACAACATTGGAATGTTTAAGTAAGGATGTTATTAATTTATTAAAGCACTACTCTGAGAAGCAGAAAAAATTCCACTCCCAGTGGGGCCTCTCTGAATTGCAAGGGTTAAATGCTCATTATGTTTTGGGTTATTAAATAAATACAATACTTACCTTACTCCTTCCACTGCACTTGTCTCCTGAAGCCATTTCTCTTCAGTGCTTTTTTGAGCAGTCATCCTATGATGTCATCTCATACAATGCAAGGCCATTGTGGGTAAGGAGAGCATTATCCCACCCACAACCTGAAGTGTCAGAGAGAACGGGAGAGCACTGGATGTCAGGGGAGAAAAGGATAAGGTCAATATTATAGCTTATTTCTCTGCCCTAGACTTAAGAAGCCTATGCACAGTGTAAGGGGGGAGTGGCCTTCTATTAGGAATCAGTATCACTGACAGTACTGAATTGTTTCATTAGGAATCAGATAAATCAGTAGGCTAGGTCTTCTTTAGTCTCAGACTATTATTTAACCAGACTGTATACTCAGTTGCAGGTGTGCTAAGAGCTCTGACATGTTGAGACAGCTAATATTTTACCTGCAGGGCATGATTATTCCTTGAAGCAGCCTGAACAGAATAGAGCTTCTTCTAGAATATTTGCCAGCATCATGTTTATTTCTGGGTCTGCTTTGTAATGATGTAACCTCTAGTCCCTAGGAACCTGAGGTGATACATCCAGCCACTGAAGTCTTTTGGGCTGCAATATTTGGGATGCAGTAATTACAGTGCTGACTTGCAGATTGCTAACAAATGAAAGAAATTTTAATTACCATACTGAATTATAATCTACTAATCGATCAATAAAATCCCAGTTACAGAGCTGGCTTGTAAACTACTAATGGATGAATGAAATCCCAATTGCATCATTGACTTGTAGACTGCTGGAATGAAATCCCAATTATAGTGTAGATTTGTAGATTGCTTATAAGGGAATAAAATCACAATTACAATTCCAACTGACACCTCTCAAACAGTCAAGAAGCATGAAGACTTTCCCTCATTTCCTACTCTTGTCTGACTCACACCCATCAGAAAGATAAAAGTGAGAAAGAAACTCCCAAAAGAGGACACAGCTGTAAAAAAGTAATGATTTTATAACCCTTCCAAAAAGTTTTGGCTAGATTTTCTTTATTTAAAATTATTATTATTATTATTTAAAATTCTTTGTTTAAAAAAAAACAAGGCAGAACTATGCGTAATGTAGTAGAAACCAAATACAAGCCACTTAGTAAAGCCAGAGTATAGTAATATCACAAAATTGATGTATTCGGTAAGTAATGCAACTAGAAACACAAAAAGCAAATTTGACTGATGTCTTCTATGTGTGAAGATCTGGAAAAAACATATTGCCTGGGCGTGCAGAATTTAGGGGGGAGGGAGAATTAGATTATAATGGGGTAGACAGATCAGACAGGGGTCAGTATTTATTGGTGGGTGGAATGGGGAAAGATGGGGGGAGGGCTATGGCAGATGATAAGAAGGTTACCATGTTACAAACAACCAGTGGAATTGGTACCATTTGTATGAAAATAAAAAATATGCAAAATACATGTGAACAAGGTGTCAAGGTATTAAAGTGTTTGTTCACCAATGCCAGAAGTCTGCCAAGCAAAATAGGTGAGTTGGAAGCTTTGGTGCATGAAGATAACTATGATTTAATTGGTATTACTGAATCTTGGCTTCATTCTTCACATGACTGGGCCATTAATATTCCTGGTTATGTTCTCTTTCGGAGAGAGAGGGTAAATAGGAAAGGTGGTGGTGTCTGTCTGTATGTGAGAAGTGATCTGAGAGTGAGTGTGAAAGAGGACCTAGTTGATGGAGAGTGTGATGAGGCTGAAGTATTATGGGTGGAACTGCACATGGGGGGTGCGTACTACAAAGGTAATCATTGGAGTTTGTTATAGGCCTCCCAGTGTTAATGAGGAGGTGGAGACTCAGCTCCTTTCACAGATTGAAAGGGCTGCAAGGGCTGGGACAGTGATAATAACGGGGGATTTTAACTACCCGGAAATTGACTGGAGTAATGGTACTGCAGGAACAGTTAAAGGGCAAACATTTTTAAACCTACTACAGCACAATTTTATGGTACAGTTCATAGAGGCCCCAACTAGGAATGATGCTCTGCTGGACCTGGTCATCTCAAACCATGCAGAGCTTATTGTGAATTTCCAAATAAAAGAACATCTGGGTAGCAGTGACCAAAACATGATTTCATTTATTGTTACCCATAAACAGCAAGCATATACGTGAAAAATAAAAATGCTCAATTTTAAGAGATCTAATTTTCCAAGGCTGAGAGCTGCTCTTCAAGACTTAGACTTGGAGGGAATATTGATATCAATGAACAAAACACAGAAATGGGAGTTCTTCAAAAAGACTGTATGTGAACACACTGCAAAATATATTCCCATGGGCAACAAGTTTAAAAGGCTAAAAATCAAACCTATGTGGTTTACGGCCAAAGTTAAAAAAGCTATAGATAATAAGAAGAGAGCTTTTATTAAATATAAAAATTAAGGAATGCTATCATCGTTTAAACATTACAAAAAGTATAACAGAATATGCAAAAAGGAAATAAAGGCCGCAAAAAGTGAAAACAAGCGCAAGATTGCAAAAGATAGCAGGACCAACCCCAAAAATTCTTCAAAAATAATGGACCGGTCCGAGCATGTAGGCCCTTCACAAAATAATCTAGAGTGGGTGACTGGGGACAAAGAGTAGGCAAATTTATTAAATACCTTCTCCAGCTCTGTGTATACAAAGAAGCATGGGGGAGCCCTTGTCAATAATGAGCTTGGTATTGACACAGCTCCAGATGATCCACATTGGCTCACAATTGATATGATCCAAAAATATTTAGTCAGAATAAAAGTGAATAAAGCACCTGGACCGAATGGCATACACCCACGAGTCCTTAAAGAATTGAGCTCTGTCGTAGTACCACTGGATTGGCGTAAGGCCAATGTGGTGCCAATATTTAAAAATGGGTCAAAATCTTTACCAAGTAATTATAGACCTGTTAGTTTAACTTCTATAGTTGGGAAGATCTTGGAGAGTTTAATAAAAGACCACATACTGTAGCTGAGTTCTTGCTGGAAAAAAAATATTTTAAGCAACAGAGAGCATGGATTCATTAAAGACAGAAGTTGTCAAACAAATCTGATTTCTTTTTATGAGGAGGTGAGCAAAACCTTGGACAGAGGGGTGGCAGTGGACATGGTATACTTGGATTTGCAAAAGTGTTTGACACAGTTCCCATACACAGCTAATATGTAAAGTAGATTCTACAGGCTTGGAAAATTCAGTATGTAAATGGATAGAAAACTGGCTAAAAGATCGTATTCAGAGAGTAGTGGTTAATGATTCATACTCTGAATGGTCTAGGGTTGCTAGTAGTGTATTCCAAGGTTCAGTGTTGGGACCTTTACTTTTTAATACATTTATAAACAATATAGGGTCTGGGATTAAAAATACCATTTCAGTGTTTGCAGATGACACCAAGCAGTGCAGTGGAATAATAATAAAGGTATCCTGGAGCGGTTGGCCGCCGCAGGTAACCAGTGTGGAACGCAAACAGCACCGGGGCAGACGTGACTTCAGCGAAGGAGCACGATCACATCATCACACTCCTTTGCTAATGTCATGTCCACCCCAATGCGTTTTGCGTTCCGCGCTGGTTCCCTGCGGTGGCCGGCCGCTACAGGATACCCTTCCAGTGAACATCAGATGCGTGGATACTGCTTGTTCTCTACTGCCTCCTGGTAGCCCGGACCACGTTGGGTATAGGTTCTTTCCTTTCCCACTTCCTGTGAGTTGCTAATTGTCGTTTTTACCAATAAATTGTACATTTTAATGCTGCACTTAGTCCGGCACCCCTCATCCTTCTCTTTTTTATACAATTAACTTTGTTTTCTTCATGAACCAATGGGAAGACAGACTGGGTAATGGACTTTATATGTTCAGACACTATAACATCAGTTGCATCAATTGTTCTTTGACTTTGTTGAGACAATTAATTGTGTAATGCCCACAATAGAGACAAAAGTTTGCTGGACTTCTCTCTTTCTCCTGAGGATAAATTGATCTCCTAATAGCATTAACCAGCATTGGTTCAGCAGTGCTAGAATCTCAGGAAACTTTTGGATCCTTATGAATAAATTGACTACAGAAAAATGCATGCCACCATTACACCTCTTCCTTTCTGTAAGCCTCTTATCAATTTGAATACATATATGGATGAACGCCTCAATATCCAGTGGTGTATTTAGTTATTGTGCTGCCCTAGTCAACACAAAAATAGTCTGCCCCCGTGGATACTGACCAACACAACCCCCCCTTCCCCCTCCTGTGTAGAGAGAGAGAATCATTTTCACAGCTCCGGACATCACCAGGAATGAATCAGGCTCTACATACACCATCAAGCAGCCAGCAGCCTCTCTCAGATCCCATCTAGTTCCCATGGCAAGTATGTCCCTTCTTTCATCCCTTCTTCGGGAGGGAGGTGCTGCCCCCCGAAAAATGCCGCCCTAGGCAAGTGCCTTGTTTTGCCTTGTCTCTAACAAGCTCATCTTTTAACCATTCAGAGAGCCCTTGGTGGAACTGATTCTTTTGCATTGCGTGTGTTCCATATGGTATCTGTGATCCAACTTTGGATTTCAGTTGCGTACTCAGCAACAGAACATCTACCTTGCCGCAAACTTAGCAATTTTGCTTCGATAGTAGCCCAGCGGTTGGGATCATCAAAACTTGATTCATAACAGTCACAAAAGTCTCAAACTTATTCAGAGTGACACTGTTTTGTTCTAAATAAGGGGGAGGGGGTGGCAATGGTACTTTTATTCCCAAACTCTACACCCTGTTCCAAATTATTATGCAAATTCTATTTAAGTGTCACAAAGATTAAATATTTTGTTTTTCAGTTTAACTCATGGATAGCATTGTGTCTCAGGGCTTTTTTGATCACCTGTGATAATTAGATTGGCAGGTGAGTCCAATTTAAGGAAAAACTACTAAAGGAGGGTGTTCCACATTATTAAGCAGAGTACCATGTTCAAGCAATATGGGGAAGAAAAAGGATCTCTCTGCTGCCATAAAGAGTGAAATAGTTTAATGCCTTGGACGAGGTATGAAAACATTAGATATTTCACGAAAACGTAAGCGTGATCATCGCACTATTAAGAGATTTGTGGCTGATTTAGAGCACAGTCGGGTTTTGTGCAGGTAAAGGCACATTGAGGAAGATTTCTGCCAGATCCATGCATCGGACCAAGAGAGCAGCTGCTAAAATACCATTACATAGCAGCAAACAGATATTTGAAGCTGCTGGTGCCTCTGGAGTCCCGTGGACATCAAGGTGTAGAGTCCTCCAGAGTCTTGCAACTGTGCATAAACCTTCTATTCAGCTATCACTAACCAATGCTCACAAGCAGAAATGGCTGCATTGGGCAGAAAAATACATGATGTCTAATTTTCAAACAGTCCTGTTCACTGATGAGTGCCGTGCAACCCTGGATGGTCCAGATGGATGGAGTAGTGGATGGTTGGTGGATGGCCACCCTGTTCCAACAAGGCTGTGACGTCAGCAAGGCGGTTGTGGAGTCATGTTTTGGGCCAGAATCATGGGAACAGAGCTGGTCGGCCCCTTTATGGTCCCCAAAGGTGTAAAGATGACCTCTGCAAAGTATGTGGAGTTTATGACTGACCACTTTCTTCCCTGGTACAGAAGGAAGAACTATGCTTTCCGTAATAAAATCATCTTCATGCATGACAATGCACCATCTCATGCTGCAAAGAACACCTCTGCATCAATGGCTGCTATGGGGATAAAAGGAGAGAAAGTCATGGTGTGGCCTCCATCCTCCCCTGACCTCAATCCTATTGAGAACCTTTGGAGCATCCTCAAGCAAAATATCTACAGTTGCAAGAAAAAGTATGTGAACCCCTTGGGATTATGTGGAGTTTTGCATGAATTGGGCATAAAATGTGCTCTGAACGTCATCTAAGTCACAACAATAGAAGAACACAGTTTTGCTGAACATAATACTACACAAACATTAGATGTTGCCATGGTTTAATTGCACATAACATGTAAACATTCACAGTGCAGGGAGGAAAAAGTATGTGAACCTTTGGACTTAATAACTGGTTGACCCTCCTTTGGCAGCAATAACCTCAACCAAACGTTTCCTGTAGTTGCAGATCAGACCTGCATAACGATCTGGAGTAATTTTGGACCACTCTTCTTCACAAAACTGTTTCAGTGTAGCAATATTCTTGGGATGTCTGATGTGAATCGCTCTCTTAAGGTCATGCTACAGCATTTCAATTGGGTTGAGGTCAGGACTCTGACTGGGCCACTCCAGAAGGCGTATTCTGTGTTGTTGCAGCCATTGTTTTGTTGAATTACTTGTATGCTTTGAGTCATTGTCCTGTTGCATCACCCATCCTCTGCGGAGCTTCAGTTAGCAGACAGATGGTCGTACGTTTTCCTGCAAAATGTCTGGATAAACTCTGGAATTCATTTTCCCATCAATGACAACAATTCGTCCAGGCCCTGAGGCAGCAAAGCAGCCCCAAACCATGATGCTCCCTCTGCCATGTTTTACAGTGGGGATGAGGTTTTGATGTTGGTTTGCTGCGCCTTTTTTTCTCCACACATAGTGTTGTGTGTTCTTCCCAAACAACTCAATCTTAGTTTCATCTGTCCGCAGTATATTTTGCCAGTAGTGCTGTGGAACATCCAGGTGCTCTTTTGCAAACTTCAAACGTGCTGCAATATTCTTTTTGGACAGCAATGGCTTCCTCCGTGGTGTCCTCCCATGTACTCCATTCTTGTTTAATGTTTTCCTTATTGTAGATGTGTCAACAAAAATGTTAGCATGTGCCAGAGATTTCTGTAGGTCTTTAGCTGACACTCTGGGATTCTTCTTTACCTCATGCAGCATTCTGCGCTGTGCTCTTGCAGTCATTTTTATAGGACGACCACGCCTAGGGAGAGTAGCAACAGTGCTAAACTTTCTCCATTTGTAGACAGTCTGTCTTACCGTGGACACATGAACATCAAGGCTTTTGGAGATACTTTTGTAACCCTTTCCAGCTTCACGCAAGTCAACAATTCTTGATCGTAGGTCTTCTGAGAGCTCTTTTCTGCGAGGCATGGTTCACATCAGACAGTGCTTCATGAAACCAGTAAACCCAAAACAGGTGTGTGTTTTTTAAGGGCAGGACAGCTGTCAGCAACACATCCAATAGCATCACACTGATTGGAGTCAAGGTTGGCTCACTCCTGGCTCCAATTAGCTCTGGGAGAAGTCATTAAGCTAGGGCCTCACATACTTTTTCCTCCCTGCACTGTGAATGTTTACATGTTATGTGCAATTAAACCATGGCAACATCTAATGTTTGTGTAGTATTATGTTCAGCAGACTGTGTTCTTCTATTGTTGTGACTTAGATAACGTTCAGAGCACATTTTATGCCCAATTCATGCAAAACTCCACGTAATCCCAAGGGGTTCACATACTTTTTCTTGCAACTGTATGAGGGTGGGAGGCAGTTTACATCCAAACAGCAGCTCAGGGAGGCTATTCTGACACCTTGCAAACAAATTCAAGCAGAAACTGTCCAAAAGCTCACAAGTTCAATGGATGCAAGACTTGTGAAGCTACTATCAAATAAGGGGTCCTATGTTAAAATGTAACGTGACCTGTTAAAATGTTTAAAAAGTTAAAAATGTTAAAAGCTTGATTGAAATAGCTTTTGATTTCAGTAAATATGCTGTAAACACAACAAATGACAATTTTCAGTTCTTTACAACCTATAAAGTGTTTTGAAACTTACTGTGCATAATAATTTGGAACAGTGCATTGTAAGTTTTATATGTTTTAAAAAAAAATCCTGTTATCACTAGGAGGTTTGTTCAATAAAATTTGAATTGTACTCTTAATAGTTGATAACATGAGAATTATACTGACTGTTATTTACATCAATTATTTAGGTAAATGAGAAAAATATCATTTGCATAATAATTTGGAACAGGGTGTATATCATTTATGTTTAGGTAAAAAAGTAAGGGTCTCAACAGTGAACCATGGGGTAAATCTCAGATAAACGTAGACCATTCAGAGTAGGAATCATTAATCACTACTCTCTGAATATGATCTTTGATCCATTTTTCTATGCATTTGCAAGCTGAATTTTCTAAACTTATGGACGTTAACTTATATTGTACGGTATGTTACCCATGTTTATGGAACTGTTCCAAATGCAAAGTTCAAGTATACTATATTCACAGCCACCATCTAAAATTTTGCATACTTCCCCATAAAAAGAAAGCAGATTTGTTTGACAACTTTAGTCTTTTGAGTATCCACAACGACTATCGTTTATAATTTTCTTGCAAAAACTTTTCTATGTGGTCTTTTATCAAACATTTAAGTTTCTTCCCAACTATAGAGGTTAAACTACAATGTAACAAGTCTGAAGTTACTAGGTGAAGACTTTGATCTCTTTTTTTTAAATATAGGCATCACATTGACCTTGCTCTAATCCATTGATACCTAGTCTCTAAAGATTTGAAACAATGGTTTTCAAATAGCAAGACACATTGGTGTAAGTCATTTGGTCCAGGTGCTTTATTCACCTTTATTTTGTCTGTTTATGAATTATATGAGTTTTGAGCCATTGTGGATCATTTGAGGCTGTGGCAATATTATTACCATTATGGAATTAAGCTCCACCAGTTTCCTTTAAGTATACAGAGCTGAAGAAGGTAAGGTAAGGTCATCAACTCTTATCTTGTAATGAACCCACATACTCAGACCTGATCTTTTTACTGTTAAGTTATTTCAAAATTGGGTTTTTTTTTTTTCTTACTCTTGTCCTTTTGGCAACCTGTCATTTTATATTTTGTCATCTTGATTCCCCTTTTACATATTGTGTTATATTTGTAACTTTCAAATGTTAAAAGTGTTCCTTCGTTGTTATTATCTTTAAGTGCCCTTTAAAATTCTTCATTCATTTTTAACACTGGATGTAAGCCGAATAGATACCAATTTTTGTTCTGTGTCCTTTGATATCAATATTCCATCTCTGTCATTTTGTGTGCTAATGAACGGTCTCCCAGAGACTGAAAGAGTGGGGCTATGATGACAGTTGGATTGCTAGAGGTAGAACAGTGGCCATGGAAAGGGATCGTGAGGATTTGCTAAATAAATCTTTGGGCTCGAAGAATAAAAATCAAAACTAGAATGTCGGAGCACTTTAATGACACAAACAATCTAAAGGTGAAAAACATATCAAACGTCTCTAAACATTTTAGGGAAGTGCATAGAGGGAACCTTAATTGTTTTTCATTTTTTGGCATCGAAAAGATTAAAAGACCCATGAGAGGGAGAGATATGTATCGCCTCTTGCTTCAACGTGAATTTTGGCAGATTCATACGCTCAATACTAGGGCTCCGTATGGGCTAAACAACAGAATGGAAGTTAATATTTTCCCTAAATGGTCATAATATGCCTATATTTTTTTTTTTTCCATTCTACTGTAAAACATCTACATAACCATGATGAACTGAGAAAATAATGCATTGCATTTATACTATATATATATATATATATATATATATATATATATCAGGTTTTGTGCTATATCGCCGATTCCCTTGTTTTATTTGTTTCTTTTTTTTTAATAAGTTATTGTAATTGTTTTTAATCAATGCAAAGCTACACCTGCATTTGGTAGGTTGTCACTATATACTGTATGTTGGATTTTGTTTTATTATTATTGTTGTTATTATTATTATTATTATTATTACATCGAGTTTATATAGCGCCAAAGGGTTTGCTCAGCGCTCAGCGCTTAAAGTTTTGTATGCTATGAGGAAGGCTTTGTAAGCCAAAATGCATTAGAGTTTTGGATATTGTACCTGCATTTATGTAACAAATAAAGTTACCGAGTTGCCAGCTATTATCTGTAGACTTATTTTGTGTGCTAATGCCTCAAGCATTTGCACATTCATCACAAATAATTGCTGTAGTGTGTGTTATATGATTATATCACATGATCATCGGCTCTATATAGTGGCCATAAAATGGTATTTTCTTGATTGAGGTGTTTCAGTCAAATACTACATTATGGCCACTAAACAGAGCTAATGATCACAGATAATAAATGATAATAAACAGTTCTTAAACTCTACTAAACCCTGCTAAACATTGTGGCCCAGCATTTAGAAGAGTTTTTTTTTTTTAAGCAGAGGTCACTAGCTTTTTTAACAACTAGTGAATAGCTAGTTGTTAAGGAGTTGGCCAGGAAGCTGAATGAGTCATCAGCTGTCAGTGGGGTTCCCCGCTAACAGCTGAATGTGAGAAGAAATTTCTGCCGGCAATAAAAAATTGTGAAAAAATGGCGCGAGGGCCCCCTCCAATCCATACCAGGCGCTTAGGGTCTGGTATGAATTTTAAGGGGAACGCAGTGACAAAATAAAAAAAAAGGCGTGGGGTCCCCTACAAATCCATAACAGACACTTAGGTCTGGTATAGTTTTTGAGGGGAACCCCCAATGCCAAATTTAAAAAAAACAGCTTGCCCCCCCCAAAATAAAAATCCATACCAGACCCTTTCCAAGCATGCAGCCTGGTAGGCCTGGATGGGGGGAAGAGTGAGCCCCCCCCCCCTCCTGAACCATGCCAGGTCACATGCCCTCAACATGAGGGGGTGCTTTGGAGCAGGGGGGCTTCCTCTCAAAGGCACCTTGTCCCCATGTTGACTGGGACAAGGTCCTCTTCCCCATAACTCTGGGCTGTGGATTTGGAAGTCTGTGGGTGGGGGGCTTATCAGAATCTGGAAGCCCCCTTTAACAAGGAGGCCCCTAGATCCTGCCCCACCATGTGAATGACTATGGGATACATTATACCCCTAGTCATTCATAAAAAAGTGTAGTGTAAAAAAAACAGTAGGCAGTTTTTGAAAATAAAAAATAATATCCAGTTATAATATGTGTATCTAGGATAGAAACCAGACCTTTTTTAAAGCAATCCACTGAGCTGGCCAGAACCAACTCTTGAGGGAGTCTATTCCACATTTTCACAGCTCTTACTTTGAAGAAACTTTTTCATATTTGAAGATTAAATCTCTTTTCCTCCAGACGCAGACAGTGCCCCCTTGTCCTCTGTGATGACCTCAGGGTGAATAGCTCTACACCGAGTTCACTATATGAACCACTGATGTGTTTATACATGTTGATCATATCCCCCCTTAACCTCTTGCCGACCGCGCATAGCCAAATGATGGCTTCACCGCGGCCGGCCAGTTCTGAGTGGACGTCATATGACGTCCTCCCAGAACGCGCTCTCCTGCGCGCCCCAGGGGGCGCGCACCCGGCGATCTCCGTGATCGCTGTGTCCTACGGACACAGCTGATCACGTGATGTGGTGAAAGGCCGATCCCACCGGCCTTTTACCACGTGATCAGCGGTGTCCAATGACACGCTGATCACAGGGAAATGCAAGTGCCGGTTCTCGGCTGCACTTTCCTCACGCTGTCAGATCGTGAGGAAAGTACTGCCGAGAACTGGCAGTTGTCAGAGCGGGATCGGCACCGATCATCAGGGCACTGATGATCAGTGCCCTGATGATCGGTGCCCAGCAGTGACACCCGCAAGTTCCGCCCAGCAGTGCGCCCACTAGCCCCGCCCACCTGTGCCCAGCAGTGCCCCCCACCTGTGCCCAGCAGTGCCCCCACCTGTGCCACTCTGCCTGTGCCCAGAAGTGCCACCTACATGTGCCCAGCAGTGCCACCCACCTGTGCCCACCCACCTGTGCCCACCAGTGCCACCCACCTGTGCCCACCAGTGCCACCCACCTGTGCCTGCCCACCAGTGCCGCCCACCAGTGCCGCCCAGCAGTGCTGCCAGTCAGTGCCACCAGTCAGTGCCCAGGGGTTGTGCCAGTCAGTGCCGCCAGTCAGTGCCCAGAAGTGATGCCAGTCAGTGCCGTCTATCAGTACCCATCATTAGTGTCACCTATCAGTTTGCCGCCTATCAGTGCTGCATATCAGTGCCGCCTATCCGTGACCCCTAATTAGTGCTGTCTATCAGTGCCGCCTATCCGTGCCACCTCATTAGTACTGCCTATCAGTGCCCTTTAGTGCTGCCTATCAGTGCCCATCAGTGCCGCCTATCAGTGCCCATCAGTGCCGCCTCATCAACGCAAATCAGTGAAGGAGAAAAAATACCTGTTTGAAAAATTTTATAAAAGAAACAAATAAACTTTTTTTTTTTTTCAAATTTTTTGCATATTTTTAATTTATAGCGCAAAAAGTAAAGCGCCCAGTGGCGATTAAATACCACCAAAAGAAAGCTCTATTTGTGAGAAAAAAATGATCAAAATTTCATTTGGGTACAATGTTGCATGACCGCGCAATTGTCAATCAAAGTGCGGCAGCGCTGAAAGCTGAAAATTGGCCTGGTAAGGAAGGGGGTATAAGTGCCTGGTAGGCAAGTGGTTAATCTCCTCTTCCTAAGAGAGAATAAATTCAGTTCCTCTAATCTTTCCTCATAGCAGAGCTCCTTCATGCCTCTTATCAGTTTGGATACCCTTCTCTGTACTTTCTCCAGTTCCCCAATGTTCTCTTTGTGAATTGATGCCCAAAACTGAACTGCATATTCCAGATGAGGTCTTACTAATGATTTGTACAGGGGTAAAATGATATCTCTCTCTCTGGAGTCCATACCTCTTTTAATACAAGACAGGATTTTGCTTGCTTTAGAAACTGCAGCTTGGCATTGCATGCCATTATTAAGTGTATGATCTACCAGAACTCCCAGATCCTTCTCCACCACTGATTCCCCCAGTTGTACTCCCCCTAGTATGTATGATGCATGCATATTCTTAGCCCCCAATTGCATAACCTTACATTTATCAACATCAAACCTCATTTGCCATATAGTTGCGCAATTAAACAGTGCATTGAGGTCAGCTTGTAAGTTGGAGACATCCTGTAAGGACGTTATTCCACTGCAATGCTTGGTGTCATCTGCAAACACTGAAATTGTATTTTTAATCCTGGACCCTATATTGTTTATAAATGTATTAAAAAAGTAAGGGTACCAACACTGAACCTTGGGGTACACAACCAACAACCCTAAACCATTCAGAGTATGAATCATTAACCACTACTCTCTGAATACAATCTTGCAGCCAGTTTTCTATCCATTTACATACTGAATTTTCCAAGCCTGTAGAATTTACCTTACACATTGGTCGTGTGTGTGGAACTGTGTCAAACCCTTTTGCAAAATTCAAGTATACCGTGTCCACTGCCACCCCTCTGTCCAAGGTTTTGCTCACCTCCTCATAAAAAGAAATCAGATTTGTTTGACAACTTCTGTCTTTCATGAACCAATGGGGGTTTATTTACTAAAGCTGGAGAGTGCAAAATCAGACTCACTTCTGCATAGAAACCAATCAGCTTCCAGGTTTCATTGCCAAAGCTTCATTGAACAAGCTGAGGTTAGAAGCTGATTGGTTTCTATGCAGAAGGGAGTCTGATTTTGGACTCTCCAGCTTTAGCAAATAAACCCCATGCTGTCTGTTGCTTAAAATATTTTTTTTTCCAGCTAGAACTCACCTATGTGGTCTTTTATTAAACTCTCTAGTATCTTCCCAGCTATAGATGTTAACCACTTGCCAACCGTGCTATAGCTAAATGATGGCTACAGCGCGGTTGTCCAGTTCTTGGAGGGTGTCATATGGCGTCCTTCCAAAACGCGCCCTCCCGTGTGCCCTCAGGGACACCGCTGATCACGTGATGTTGCAAAAGGTCAATCACAGTGGCCTTTTACCACGTGATCAGCAGTGTCCAATAACACAGCAGATCACCACTAACTGCGGTTGCCGGTTATTGGCTGCACTTTCCTCACGCTGTCACAGCACGAGGGAAGTACTGCCAATAACCAGCAATTGTCGGAGGACGGTTCGGCACTGATCATCAGGGCACTGAAGATCAGTACCCTAATGACCGGTGCTCAGCAGTGTCACCCATAAGTGCCCAGCAGTTCCACCCACCTGTGCCTATCAGTGCCCAGCAGTGTCACCCACCTGTGCCGATCAGTGCCCATACGTGCCACCCACCTGTGCCCAGCAGTGCCCCCCATCAGCGGCCAGCAGTGCCACCCACCTGTGCCCAGCAGTGCACCCCATCAGTGCTGCCCAGCAGTGCCACCCATCAGTGCCCAGCAGTGCCACCAGTCAGTGCCAGCTCATCAGTGCCACCTATCAGTGCAGCCTATCACTGCCCATCAGTGCTGCCTACCCATACCACCTCATCAGTGCCACCTATCAGTGCCCATCAGTGCTGCCTATCAGTGCCCATCAGTGCTGCCTATCAGTGCAGCCTCATCAATGCACATCAGTGAAAGAGAAAAATTACCTGTTTGCAAAATTTTTATAATAGGAACAAAGAAAAACTTTTTTTTTAATTCTTGCTCTTTTTTTGTTTATAGCGTAAAAAATAAAACACCCAGCGGCAAGCTGAAAATTGGCCTGGGCTGGAAGGGGGTATAAGTGCCCGGTAGGCAAGTGGTGGTTAAGATAACAGGTCTTTAATTTCTTTGTAAAGACTTTGACCCCTTTTTAAATATAGGGACCACATTGGTTTTACACCAATCCAGTGGTACTATACCAGTCATTAAAGAGTCCCTAAAAATTAGAAACAATGGCTTTGAAATTACAGAGCTCAATTCTTTTAGGACCTGTGGGTGTATGCCATCCGGTCCAGGTGCTTTGTTCACTTTTATTCTGTCTAAATATTCCTGGACCATATCAATTGTGTGCCATTTCAGATCATTGGACATGAGCTCCCCCATTCTCCTTTGTATGCACAGAGCTGAAGAAGGTATTTAGTAAATTTGTCTTTTCTTTTTCCCCAGTCACCCACTGTAGATTATTTTGTAAAGGGCCTACATGCTCAGACCTGACCTTTTTTTTACTATTTATATATTGTCTTTTAAAAACATTTGAAACATCATAGGAAAACATTGGGGTTGGTATGGTACACAAGAAGAAAATGTCCAGTTAGTGACTTGCATAAAGTGAAGTTGTGTTCAGTTCAGTCATTCAGTTGGGTGAATATAATAACCCTGTTTTTTGGGGGGTGTTTTTTTTCTTTTTTTAATGACCAACAACTGATGAACACCCAAATAATCCTACCGTATGGAGAGGAAATTCAGAGGGATAGATGCATTTAATCAATATATTTGCAGGCACTGCCTCCTAGGTAGTACCTTTTTATCTCAATGTAAGTCTACAAAAAAATAGATTAGACTTTCTGCAGTTTCTATGACATGAGAAACTCATTATGCTATTGGTAGCCAGAGACCATATGACATTTGTCTAGGCTTCAGGTTACATGAGAGCAAAATGATAAATGTAGTTTATCAATCATCAGATATGGAGCATCTAGTCATTTGAAATATATATTTTAATAAAAGGTCCACTTTTATGGTACAGGTTTCATTTTCTATGAATTCGCCTTCAAGAAAATAAACTTTAAAGTGTTGAAGTAAGTATTACAACGGAATTACAAACAAAGTTGTTCATATGGATAGTAAGCAGGAAATTTGACAACAGAAAGGAGCTTTCTTAAAGACTGTCCAAATGTTCTCTGCACACTGCAGATCAATCAAGGAATTTCTCCAGAGATCTTTTTGTGTACAGCTCTGTTTTAACAAAAGGAACAATATTTTCATGAATCCATGTTGTCTTTTGCTTCAAATATTTTTTTTCCAGCAAGAACTCATCCTTATGGTCCTTTATTAAACTCTGTAGTATATTCACAACTATAGAAGGTAAACTAACAGGTCTAGAATTACTTGGTAAAAATTTTGATCCCTTTTTAAATATTGGCACCACATTGGCCTTGTCTAAATATTTCGGGACCATATCATTTGTGAGACAATGTGGATCATCTGGGGCTGTGTCCATTATGGACAAGAGCTCCCCCATACTTTTTTGTATACACAGAACTGAAGAAGGTATTTAATAAATTTGCCTTCTTGTTGTCCCCAGTCACCCACTCTAGATTAGATCTTTTTGTAAAGGGCCTACATGCTTGGACCGGACCTTTTTACTATTAATATATTTGAAGAATTTTTGGGGGTTGGTCCTGCTATCTTTTGCAATCTGTTGTTCGTTTTCAATTTTTGCTGCCTTTTTTTCTTTTTACATATTCTGTTATATTTTTTGTAACGTTTAAACTATGATAGCGTTCCTTCATTTTTATATTTATTAAAACTATTTTCTTATTATTTATAGCTTTTTTAACTTTGGTCGTAAGCCACAGATTTTATTTTTAGCCTTTTAAACTTGTCGCCCATGGGAATATATTTTGCAGTGTGCACATTCAGTCTTTTTGAAGAACTCCCATTTCTGTGTTGTGTTCATCAATGCCAATATTCCCACTAAGTCTAAGTCTTGGAGAACAGCTCTCAGCCTTGGAAAATTAGCTCTCTTAAAGTTGAGTGTTTTTATTTTTTCCGTATGTGCTTGTTGTTTACAGCTAACAATAAATTAAATCATGTTATGGTCACTTCTACCCAGATGTCCATTTATACGGACATTAGTAATAAGCTCTGCATGGTTTGGGATTACCAAGTCCAGCAGAGCATCATTCCTAGTTGGGGCCTCTATGAACTGTACCATAAAATTGTCCTGTAGTAGGTTTACAAATTTGTGCCCTTTAACTGTTCTTGAAGTGCTATTACTTGTCAATTTCTGGGTAGTTAAAATCCCCCATTATTATCACTGTCCCAGCCCTTGCAGCCCTTTTGATCTCTGCAAGGAGCTGAGTCTCCACCTCCTCATTAACACTGGGTGGCCTATAACAAACTCCAATGATTATCTTTGTAGAATGCACTCTCATGTGCAATTCTACCCATAATACTTCAGCCTCATCACACTCTCCCTCAACTAGGTCCTCTTTCACACTCCCTCTGAGATCACTTCTCACATAGAGCGACAGGATCTGAGGGCTTCCAGATTCCGATAAGCCCCTGCCCACAGACCCCCACAACCACTGGCCAGGGTGGTGGGGAAGAGACCCTTGTCCCATCAACATGGGGGACACGGTGCTTTGGGGAGACAGCCCCCCTGCCCCAAAGCACCTCCCCCATGTTGAAGACATATGGCCTGATATGGTTCAGGAGCGGGACACTTGCTCCCCCCTTATCTAGCCTACCAGGCTGCATGCTCGGATAAGGGTCTGGTATGGATTTTGGTGCAGACCGTACAATTTTTTTTTTACATTTAAAAAAAGAGTACGGTCTGTACATTTAAAATTGAGACCCAAAGGGCAGGGAATGGATTGGGGGTGGACCCCCACACAGTTTATTTCACTTTTATTTATTGCCAGCTGTGTTTTTATTTACACTTAGTTGTTAGCAGGGAATCCCGCTGCCAGCTGATGTCTCATCCTTTGTTAAGGACTCGGTGGCCAGCTTGCTGGTTCACTCCTTAACAACTTTCTATTCACCGGTTGTTAAGGATGCTGGTGGCCCTGCTCCTTAATGCTGAAGCTACTAAACGTAGCTTACGCACTAGGCTAAACACTGCTAAACACCAGCAAAAAATGTTAAAACATTAGCGTTTTTTGTCCAATGTTTCTAAAGCAGTTATTAGCTTTTCTAGTGTGCATGAAGCCTAATATGAACATTTTTAATAAGCTCTGCATTGTTTCAGATTAACACATTAAGCAGAAGAGTGATGAACTTTGCAGTGGAATGACTCCAAGGTCGTGGCCATTAGGATAGACTGGCATCTTTTCCTTGAGCTTCCAAAAACGGAATTACTGAAAAAACAAACTGCCTTGTGTTTACAAATTTTGGCCCATTTGAGCAGCTTATGTACTGTCCCACCACTGCTTAGATTCTTTCACAAGTATATTCCATATTCTACACTGTTTTTATTGTTGGAAACGTCCTGTTAGTGTCTGCACAATTTGGATTATTCTACTAAATACATTAAACTACCACCTCGCTTTTAGCCTTTTTTTTTTTTGGAAGTGTCTTTCAGACAGTACGCTTTCCTTGTGTCTTAGCTTTTTCACTTTTAATAGTGTAATATCTCTTAAACCCTCTGTGAATCTCCAGGATTACTACCAGCTATGGAAAGGTTTTGGAATCAACATATGTAATTTTGCCATACGAGTGAAATTGTTTGCAGTATGCTTTACATTTTTAATTCCTACCTACTGGAGATATCAGCAGAGCAGATTGGTGGAAATTTAGAATAGACCCCTGAGAAAAAAGAGACACCTGGTAGCTTTTCTACATACTACATCCTGCTTTATGTGACCCATTTATAAAAAAAGTTACTAGCTGGTGAGAGTTGATTTTGCAATGAAATTTGCTGCACGGTGGTGAAGAAATTGTGGGAAGTTGTTGTGGACACTTTTTGATTGAAGTAGTGCACAAGAGTGTATACACATGGACTGATTTAGCACTCTGTATATGTTTGCACAAAAATATTTTGCACAAGATATTAAGATTTTTTTAATGTTCATGTTGTGCTGGTATTGTATGTTGATATGTTACATAGTTAGATAGTTAGTCTGGCTGAAAAAAGACAAAAGTCCATCCAGTTCAACCATAGAAAAAAAAAGTTATAATCCTATACCCACAGTTGATCCAGAGGAAGGCAAAAAAAAAACAGCAAAGCATGAACCAATTTGCTCCCTCTGAGAAAACAATTCCTTCCTGATCCCCCGAGAGGCAATCGGATATTCCCTGGATCAACTTTACCTATAAATGTTAGTATCCAGTTATATTCTGTGTATCTAAGAAACAATCCAGGCCTTTTTTGAAGCAATCCATTGAGCTGGCCAGAACCAACTCTTGAGGAAGTTTATTCCACAATTTCACAGCTCTTACTGTGAAGAAACCTTTCAGTGTGTGATATGTGTAATAGTGTGTATCCTATTTCCTGTAGGCTGCTGCTTCTGCTAAACATTATCTGGTAAGATAGGGCCCTGAGCTGCTGTCTCCTGATGATGTGAACTTCAACAGCAGCAGCTGCTACAGAGAAAAGATGACCATTCTGTAAATGGAGGAGCGACAGAATGTCAAACTCTCCACTGCCCATTCACAAAATGCAATTCATTGCGAAAGTGTAGTAATAAAAACAATATGAATGTTTGGGGGGCAAAAAGAGGTGGGAGAGTGATGTAAAGTTTCTCAGTAGCAGTCACTGCTGTTAACCTCCCCAGTGCTGAAAGATATCCACTCAGGGTAGTCAATGGCAGCTGTAAAGGAGACACTTCAGGGATGGTTTTCAGATGAAGCAGTTGCCTGCAAGTAATGGGATATACACCATTACACATACCTAATGTGTTTTGTGATGTATCCTAAAAAAAGTAAATATATAAATGTCAGCTTTAAGACTTCATTCACATGGGTGCTGAGGCCCATACAGCATGAATGAGCCATGTTGGCCATTAGTCTACACATGTGGAGTCACCTGGATTTGCATGCTGGAAGCCTACATTAATGAATGGACACACAAAGCTGTACAGACACACACTCCCATTTAAACACATCAGGTTTATTTTCCACCCAAAAAACTCCCCTCCTGAATGATGTTGGTGCATTCATATTTCTGCCCCTAAACGCCTGTAAATGCCTATGTGTGCATGGACACATAGGCTAACATAGAGGGGCATTTAGGGGCAGAAAGAAACATTTCAAACGTCTGTAAAACAGGCAGCTGCAGTGTGCATGGCATGAGGCCTTATAATGAGGGGAATGGTTTATCCAAAAGTCCCCTATACTGGCTCTTCTAAGCCAGCTGACCTAATTTCAAGGGACTAATTTCCACATGTATTTACCAGGACCATATACCTTGAAAGCGCTGGACCTGCTGCAAACCCCTGATAGAGATGAACCTGAACCTCATCTCCCTAAAAAAAACAGCAACATGGCTGAAAAATGAAACTGCCATAATGCCTTTATTTATAAACATGCACAGTAATATGATTACTGAGCATGCTCATTGTGGCTGGAACTATTTGAGTTCAGTTGTTAGATACACAATTAGATATACCACACATGCCTCCTATGTCCTGACTGTCTCCAGATACCAAGTACAAAGCAAAACAATAGAGCATTACAACAAAATGTATAAATCTCTTTCTGTGGCTGTGATGTATAAATGCTTTGAAAAAAACCCTCAAGAGCAAAATAATCCAACACTTTACCCATAGAGAACGATGAAGGTGCACATGAATTGGACTCTATTTCTGACAACAGGATTGTGAACCATTGTATACTGACAGAAGATTGTTTGAACATCTGACTCCCTCTAGTCTCACAATGTCATTGTTATTCAGACAGCACATTTGAACAAATCTAGCTTTGCAAACCGTAGTGTGAAATTACTTAAATCTATTGATTACAATATATTTCTTAGGGTGAGATGTGCTCACAGGCAGCCAGCTTCCATTTTCAAAATAAAAAATAGTATATTGAATGGCTGCATTAGCTGAAAATATATACTTTATGGTAGCAATAAACAAACAAAACAACAGGAGAGAAGCACTGAGCACAAGATGGTTTATGAATAATAAAAGCATAGAAGATATACATTTAAGTAATACTGCAAAATGTCATTCCAAAAACACTGCATCTATTGGATAACCTCTCTCCCTCCTTCCTTATTATGCTTCCCCATGTGTTCATTTGCTTTCATGGACAGCTGCCAGCAGTTTCTATGCTGCATGACTGCAAAACCACTGCAGGATTTCCTAAAGCACAGATTTGCTGGCATTAGAGAGAACTGGCAGAATAATGCTCTCATTTTGTGCACTGTACTTCTAAGAATATAAATAGTGCATCTGAAAATATGCGGTCTCCCTACAGTACATCCTTTGGATTCATAGTTTGTCTTCCAGCACGCACATTATGAAATTAGCCTTTTGGAATGAACTTCATTTTCTTATTATTTAAAAAATATATATCATGTTTTGCTTTCTTCTATAACTTTAAAGAGCCAGAATACCTATACAGTCACTTAAGCTTTTAAAGCTCATCTCTAGCTGAAACCTGCTTTTTTACTTTTTGACGAAATAGGGAAGATTCAGAAACCTGGAAAAGTATGTGTTTCTGTCCCAGTGACACCTGCAGCTAAACAGGCCACAATTAAGACCTGATGGAGGCCACTTTATGAAAAAGGGTGTTTCATTTCTGTCTGTGTCTGATTTTTTTTACTAGTAATGGCGGTGATCAGCGACTTATAGCGGAACTGCAGGACTGCGGAGGGCATTCTGACACTGGAGGGACATTAACAGTGACACCAATACAGTGATCAGTGCTAATAAAAAAGCAACTAATGGCACGGGGCAGGAAGTGGTTAACATGTCAGGCGGTCAAAGGGTTAACTGCGTGCTGTGTGTTGTTTTACTATGTGGGCTGTGTGTGCTTTACATTATAAAAGCAGAGCCATACAAAGCAGTGTGCAGGAGCTGACAAGGGAGAGATCTGTATTGTTTACATACAGGTCTCTCCCCTGTCGGATTTGTCACACAAATCTCAGGCAAGCTGCACATAAAATCACACTGACCAGCGACTTTGAAATAGCGCAATTTTAAAGCCACATTGAGCGTGAACCAGAGCTAACTGAACAAGCTGAATATAGAAGTTAATTGGCAGACATGCATATCTTCCCCAGTAATTTCCTACAACTGCCTGCCATCCAGACCCAAAAAAAGTCAGCTTGCTGCAGTAATTTCCTTTGTTTTATTAACCAGCTCCTGACCGCGCTATAGGCAAAAGATGGCTATAACACGGTCGGCTAGCTCTGGGAGGGCATCCATGGACGTCCTTTTTCAGAACCACTCCCCCCAACCACCCCTTGGGGCACGCACTGTGCGGGATCTGTGATCGATGTGTCCGAAGGACACAGCTGATCACATGACTAAGGAGCGGGCCAATCACAGTCACATTTACCATGTGACCAGCTGTGTCCAGTGACAGTCCAGTAAATAGGAAATGCCGGTTATCGGCAGTCCTCTCCTCATGCTGACAGCTCGTGAGGAGAGGTGAGCTGGTAAATTGCATTTCACAGGGGAACATCTACACTGATCGTCAGGGCACTGATCATCAGTGTCCTGGTGATCAGTGTAGCCCCATCAGTGCAGCCAATAGTGCCCATCAGTGCCCATCTGTGCTGGCAATCAGTGCCCATCACTGCTGGCAATCAGTGCCCATCAGTTGAATTCAGTGACGATCAATGCCCATCAGTTGAATTAGTTCCCATCATTTGAATCAGTGCCACCTATCAGTTCCCATCAGTGCCGTCTAAAAGTACCCATCAGTGCCACCCTAACAGTGCCCATCAGTGCCACATATCAATGCCCATCAGTGCCGCCTAACATTACCCATCAGTGCCGCCTATCATGTGCAGCCTATCAGTGCCCATCAGTGCAGCCTATCAGTGCCCATCAGTGACATCCTCATCAGTGCCCATCAGTGAAGGAGAAAATTTATTTATTTACAAAACTTTATAACAGTAACTTTTTTTCAGAATTTTTGGTCTGTTATTTAGTTTATTTAGCAAAAAATAAAAAAACCCCAGTGGTGATTAAATACCATGAAAAGAAAGCTCTATCTGTCTCAAAAAAAGTGATAGAAATTTAGTTTGGGTACAGTGTTGCAAGACCAATCAATTGTCATTCAAAGTATGAGAGCGCTGAAAGCTGAAAATTGATCTGGGCAGGAAGGGGGTAAAAGTACCCGGTAGGCAAGTGGTTAAAGAGAAACACTTTATTGTATGGGTTTTTTCAAAATTATTGATTTATGATGTATATAGAAAATATGTTAACTGAAGATGATCAAAATGAATCAATAATTCATTTAATTTCAACACAATTAACTTTTTGGATAGCTAAAGGTACACTTTACTTTGTAACAAAAGAAGAACAAAAAAGAAACATTCCCTAGATTCATAGATTAATGCAGACAGATTTTGTATAAGTGTCTCGCAAGCATTCTAAATGTAGTACAGCACACGCCAAATTCACGTACCTATCTAGAACTTGAATTTGGCACATACTGAACCACGTTTAGAATGCATGCACAATCTGTCTCTGTAGATCTAATTTTCATATGATGCATTTTAATTTCAATTTGGTGCACGTCTTAGGCCACAGTGCAGAAGTGGAGCAGATTAGAACTACCTGAATTTGGTGCACAAGTTGCTTTCAGAACCAAACCGTCACATATGTTATTTAAATTAGGATCAACACATTAATAAGAGAGATTAATGGGCGAAAAAGTGTTACCGCATCCTTTTTTCAATATCCCCCTATATATATCATCAGACAAGTCGAACCCTATTTGTGCCTATATTGGGAGCGGCTTTGACTTTGCGGTAGGACACCGATTTTGAAAAAAATATAAATATATAGCACAATCCTAGATTGGTAAGCTCTAATGGCAGGGCCTCTGTTCCTCTTGTACCAAATTGATTGTAACTGTTAATGTCTACCTTCATTTTGTAAAGCACTGCACAAACTGTTGGCGCTATATGAATCTCATAATAATAATAAAGAGTTTTGAAGCACAACTGACATTTAAATAAGGATACAGAAAAGCAGTAACTGTTGTTTTTTTGTTTTGTAAAGCCTCCCCCCCCTCCCCAGCCTCAGCAGACGTCCTTCTAAAACACCTGTCACAGTAAGGACACACAGTGAAAACAACTGTTTCCTGTGTGTCCCATTCAATGCAACTCGCTGTGATAAAATGCAGACATGCTGTTTTATGGCAATGCACTTTACAGAACCACATGACGCTGCTCTACTGTGGCAGCACCCAAATATTGTGCAGAGTTCCCCTTTAAATTTTACCACTTCTAACAGCCTCTGTTTGCAAGCTCATCAGCTCACTCCTCCCTCCCTTATTTCTTGTGAAGTAATGTGAAAGGGTACTCTTATTTTTAGCTGGAGATAAAATTATCTAGCAAGGCCATATTCTGGATTGCTTATAAAGTCTTTTGAATGTACAGAAAGTGAAAGAGGAAATATACGCATTGTGATGTGCTTTGCTGATATGTATACCCTGTGAGATGCCTTTCAAGGCACTTAGCTTGCTGACATGTTTTTGCTTTTGGGTTTAATACTGCTTTAACTAAATCAGGAATAAAAAAAATTAAATTATCCTTCAGTAAAAACAGGTGTTTAAATGGAAACATTTTCGTGAATCAAACATGATTTCATGGAGAAATATCTTGTGGTATGCCAACAATTTCGGCAATTGTATACAGAACAATATAATTCCCAGGAATAGCCTCGCATCCATGGACTCGGTTTCAGAACCACGCCCCCCAACCACACCCCTTGGGGCACGCACTGTGCGGGATCTGTGATCGATGTGTCCGAAGGACACCAGCTGATCACATGACTAAGGAGCGGGCAATCACAGTCACATTTACCATGTGACCAGCTGTGTCCAGTGACAGTCCAGTAAATAGGAAATGCCGGTTATCGGCAGTCCTCTCCTCATGCTGACAGCGCGTGAGGATAGAGGTGAGCTGGTAAATTGCATTTCACAGGGGAACATCTACACTGATCGTCAGGGCACTGATTATCAGTGTCCTGGTGATCAGTGTAGCCCCATCAGTGCAGCCAATAGTGCCCCATCAGTGCCCATCTGTGCTGGCAATCAGTGCCCATCACTGCTGGCAATCAGTGCCCATCAGTTGAATTCAGTGACGATCAATGCCCATCAGTTGAATTAGTTCCCATCATTTGAATCAGTGCCACCTATCAGTTCCCATCAGTGCCGTCTAAAAGTACCCGTCAGTGCCACCTAACAGTGCCCATCAGTGCCACATATCAATGCCCATCAGTGCCGCCTAACATTACCCATCAGTGCCGCCTATCAGTGCAGCCTATCAGTGCCCATCAGTGCAGCCTATCAGTGCCCATCAGTGACTCCTCATCAGTGCCCATCAGTGAAGGAGAAAATTTATTTATTTACAAAACTTTATAACAGTAACTTTTTTCAGAATTTTTGGTCTGTTTTAGTTTATTTAGCAAAAAATAAAAAACCCCAGTGGTGATTAAATACCATGAAAAGAAAGCTCTATCTGTCTCAAAAAAGTGATAGAAATTTAGTTTGGGTACAGTGTTGCAAGACCAATCAATTGTCATTCAAAGTATGAGAGCGCTGAAAGCTGAAAATTGATCTGGGCAGGAAGGGGGTAAAAGTACCCGGTAGGCAAGTGGTTAAAGAGAAACACTTTATTGGTATGGGATTTTTCAAAATTATTGATTTATGATGTATATAGAAAATATGTTAACTGAAGATGATCAAAATGAATCAATAATTCTTAATTTCAACACAATTAACTTTTTGGATAGCTAAAGGTACACTTTACTTTGTAACAAAAGAAGAACAAAAAAGAAACATTCCCTAGATTCATAGATTAATGCAGACAGATTTTTGTATAAGTGTCTCGCAAGCATTCTAAATGTAGTACAGCACGCGCCAAATTCACGTACCTATCTAGAACTTGAATTTGGCACATACTGAACCACGTTTAGAATGCATGCACAATCTGTCTCTGTAGATCCTAATTAGCGCCACTTTCATATGATGCATTTTAATTTCAATTTGGTGCACGTCTTAGGCCACAGTGCAGAAAAGTGGAGCAGATTAGAACTACCCTGAATTTGGTGCACAAGTTGCTTTCAGAACCAAACCGTCACATATGTTATTTAAATTAGGATCAACACATTAATAAGAGAGATTAATGGGCGAAAAGTGTTACCGCATCCTTTTTTCAATATCCCCCTATATATATCATCTGACAAGTCGAACCCTATTTGTGCTATATTGGAGCGGCTTTGACTTTGCGGTAGGACACCGATTTTGAAAAAAAATATAAATATATAGCACAATCCTAGATTGTAAGCTCTAATGAGCAGGGCCCTCTGTTTCCTCTTGTACCAAATTGTATTGTAACTGTAATGTCTACCTTCATTTTGTAAAGCACTGCACAAACTGTTGGCGCTATATGAATCCTGTATAATAATAATAAGAGTTTTGAAGCACAACTGACATTTAAATAAGGATACAGAAAAGCAGTAACTGTAAATTTTTTTTTGTTTTGTAAAGCCTCCCCCCCTCCCCAGCCTCAGCAGACGTCCTTCTAAAACACCTGTCACAGTAAGGACACACAGTGAAAACAACTGTTTCCTGTGTGTCCCATTCAATGCAACTCGCTGTGATAAAATGCAGACATGCTGCATTTTATGGCAATGCACTTTACAGAACCACATGACGCTGCTCTACTGTGGCAGCACCCAAATATTGCAGAGTTCCCCTTTAAATTTTACCACTTCTAACAGCCTCTGTTTGCAAGCTCATCAGCTCACTCCTCCCTCCCTTATTTCTTGTGAAGTAATGTGTTCCAGTCTGTAGCTGGTACTCTTATTTTTAGCTGGAGATAAATTATCTAGCAAGGCCATATTCTGGATTGCTTATAAAGTCTTTTGAATGTACAGAAAGTGAAAGAGGAAATATACGCATTGTGATGTAATTGCTGATATGTATACCCTGTGAGATGCCTTTCAAGGCACTTAGCTTGCTGACATGGTTTTGCTTTTGGGTTTAATACTGCTTTAACTAAATCAGAATAAAAAAAATTAAATTATCCTTCAGTAAGGAAATGGTCTTTTCAGGTAGTTTAAAGGGAAACATTGAAAAAAAAATCAAACATATTTCATAATAAATGCTTGTGGTATGCCTTAAAGTTGTAGGCAATTTTACAGAACAATATAATTCCCAGGAATAGTGATTTGCTGATCTGCCCTGGGTTTGGTTCAAAGAAGTTCAGATGCCGGATAAATCAAAATCAATAGGAGCCGAATTTGTCAAAATAAAAATGTACATGTTCTGGGCTAATGGGCAAGGGGGTGTTAAAAAACAGCATGAGGGTGGACAGTATGCTGGGAAACATATATCATTGCATATAAAAAAAATTCAAAACTGTATTTTGCAAGGAGCAGTTATTTTTTTCAAGCATTGACATTTACAGAGGGAAATTCATGCAAATAAGCATACTCAAATCTCCCTCCTGGAACACAAACCCCAAAGGTCCCCCTAAAATATACAGCAGACCCCAAAAAGTTTGTTATGTATTGTTGTAGTAAAATCTAAAAGATGCCAAACATGCCAATTTTGAAATTGTACTCTTGTGAAATGTTGACAAACTGTGCTACCTGAAATTGTCCCTAGGTAACACTTTAAAGCCTTTATAGGCTATCAGTTTAGAGTTAAAGTATAAGAGTTCACTTTTGGGAACATGTTACATGTTCCATCCATTTTTAGGGTGGAACATGCAACGTGTTCCCACTGCTGCAGCTGCTGATATCTTTTCCCATCAGTAGTTAGAGCAGTCTTTTGACTTCTATCAGTGTTCAGCAGAGCACTGGATAAAGCTTGTAGGAGGAGTTTTCTTTCTGCTCTAGGAGGATGCAGAGCCCCTGACCTCTGTCTGGACAGCGCTGATGGGCCCTGTGCTAATCACATGCACTCTCCCAAAAAAAAAAAAAAAACACTCTAGCAATACACATCAAACTGAGCATGTGCAGAAGAGTGTCTTCACACCACATGTCTTATCAGGAGGTAAAGAGGGCACTGGAAGAAGGGGAGGATCAGAGAAGACAGGATCAAACAGCATTTTTACACAATACAGAGGATTAACCCCTTAGGTTCCACAGTGAGTATAACAAGCATTCTTTACTGCATATACAGGTGAAACTCAAAAAATTAGAATATTGTGCAAAAGTTCATTTATTTCAATAATGCAACTTAAAAGGTGAAACTAATATATGAGATAGACTCAATACATGCAAAGCAAGATAATTCAAGCCGTGATTTGTTATAATTGTAATGATTATGGCTTACAGCTCATGAAAACCCCAAATCCACATTAGAATATTACATGCAATCAATAAAACAAGGATTGTACACAGAACAATATCGGACCTCTGAAAAGTATAAGCATGCATATGTACTCAGTACTTGGTTTGGGCCCCTTTTGCAGCAATTATTGCCTCAATGTGGTGTGGCATGGAAGCTATCAGCCTGTGGCACTGCTGAGATTTTATGGAAGACCAGGATGCTTCAATAGCGGCCTTCAGCTCTACTGCATTGTTCAGTCTCATGTCTCTCATCTTTCTCTTAGCAATGCCCCATAGATTCTTTATGGGGTTCAGGTCAGTAGAGTTTGCTGGCCAATCAAGCACAGTAATCCCACGGTCATTGAACCAGGTTTTGGTGCTTTTAGCAGTATGGGCAGGTGCCAAGTCCTGTTGGAAAATGAAGACAGCATCCCCATAAAGCTCGTCTGCAGAAGGAAGCATGAAGTGCTCCAAAATCTCCTGGTAGATGGCTACGTTGACCCTTGACTTAATGAAGCACAGTGGACCAACACCAGCAGATGACATGGCTCCCCAAATCAACACAGACTGTGGAAACTTCACACTGGACTTCAAGCATCTTGCAGTGTGTGCCTCTCCATTCTTCCTCCATACTCTGGGTCCTTGGTTTCCAAATGAGATGCAAAAGTTGCTCTCATCAGAAAAGAGGACTTTGGACCACTGAGCAACAGACCAGGTCTGTTTTTCTTTAGCCCAGGTAGACGCTTCTGACTTTGTTTGTTGTTCAGGAGCGGCTTGACAAGAGGAATACGACATTTGAAGCCCATGTCCAGGATCCGTCTGTGTGTGGTGGCTCTTGATGCACTGACTCCAGCCTCAGTCCACTCCTTTTGAATGGCCTTTTCCTAACAATCCTCTCCAGGCTGCGGTCATCCCTGCTGCTTGTGCACCTTTTTCTTCCACGCTTTTCCCTTCCACATAACTTTCTATTAATGTGCTTTGATACAGCACTTTGGGAACATTCAACTTCTTTTGCAATTACCTTTTGAGGTTTTCCCTCCTTTTGGAGGGTGTCAAAGATGATTTTCTGCACAACTGTCAGGTCAGCAGTCTTTCCCATGATTGTGACTCCTACTGAACCAGACTGAGAGACCATTTAAAGGCTCAGGAACCCTTTGCAGGTATTATGGCTTAATTAGCTGATTAGAGTGGGACACTTTGAGCCTAGAATATTGCACCTTTTCACAATATTCTAATTTTCTGAGATTGTGGATTTGGGGTTTTCATGAGCTGTAAGCCATAATCATTACAATTATGACAAATCTTGCTTTGCATGTAATGAGTCTATCTCATATATTAGTTTCACCTTTGAAGTTGCATTACTGAAATAAATGAACTTTTGCCTGATATTCTAATTTTTTGAGTTTCACCTGTACATACTGATTTTACTGTTGTGGGTTTAGTAACACTTTAAGCTTTTTTAACTCAATACATTCTCTGCATTAGGTAAAAAACCTTCTGTGACCAGGATCCCCCCAGCCCCCTAAATACTTTCCTGAGCTTGATCTCGATCCAGTGCTGTGCCTGAGCGGAGCGTCTCATGTCTGCCCCCAAGAGCTCTTTTTGCACAGTTTTCTGCCTAAGGAAGAATGTGAATATATTCAATATCTTTTGTTGTAAAATATTTACTATAAGATGTTTAGAGGTGCATTTGTAATTAAATATTCTTTTTATGTTATAGTGCACTACTAATCCTGAAGAAGCAGTAGCCCGCCACAAACGCATTGATGGTGACCACGGAATACAATGTTCTGTCACACATCACCAGATACAAAGATACATATATTGATGATTATTATAATTGCCGTGTATCCGCTCTCGAGGGTCTAGGGCCATAGTTTATGTACTCATCTTTTTAAGGGGTTTTAGATCTGTGTTGGCATATGTGATTTTAATGGAATCAATAAATTGCATTCTTTTATAAATTGTGTCTACCTCATGGTGTACCTTTTAAGGTCTGATCTTATGAAGCAACATCTTTGGTGTTTCTCTATTCTTTTTGGATTTCCTTCCACATGATGGTGGAGGGCCGGGATTGCCTTATGGGCAAAAAATGCCAGCCAGGAACCTGCCACTGTGGTACAACACAGACCACCATTTCTTGAAAGGGGACAGAATCCAACAGTTGGAAAGGCAAAATCTGTAAAGCCAGCAATTTGGCCAGGCTGGCAGTGGGGTACTGGACATGTGGATGGCTTGGGTATATTTCTTCTTGAGTTCCAGTAGCTTGGGAAAAGACACCTCTCTGCTGAAGGCTACAGCTGGAGATGGCTAAGTGAACTTGGTGGAATCTGAGCAAAATTTCAGCCTTCACTTGCCCCTGCTCTGCTAAGCTTCATGATGGCCCTCTTCCTAACTAGAAAAACCATACGGTAAGTCTCTAACACCCTGTGACAAACTTTAACTCTCATCACTGGAGGCTGATGGGGAACCTTGGTTGTTTAAGGAGGAAAGGGATGATCAGGAAGGACAAGGAGCATGATTGCAGCCCTTCCTATGCATACAGTGAGCATTCAGGTGCTCCTGCCATAAGCTATTTGGTGAGAGCTCATATGTCTTCTAATATACATGGTACCCAAATCACCCATGGTGTTGCTACGTTTGATACACTTTAGGCAGAGAGTGAAAATGACTATGGTCTGCAATACATGGCTAAGCTCTGGTAAATGGACAAAGAAATAACAATTCTCTGCCCCCATGGTGCTCAGCCATCCAATGAAATAGGACAACTGCTTCCTCAACTCCTCTGTGAGCTGCCTTTGAATGGCAGCCTGCCTAACTAATGTTGTGCCTCTCCCTCACTTTCCTCTTCTACTACATCTTTCACCTAGGTAAGGTCAGAGGCCTCATAATCTTCTTTCCCCTGCACATCACTGAGGCCAATGCAGCAGTAGGCTGCAAGTGCAGGAATTTCTGGGTCTATTGGTTCTCCCTGTCTGTTGTCATCTCCCTCTATGCTCCCATTGCTTCCAACCTGAACCTCAGATGAAGTTAATTGCTGCATATCCTCTTGCAGTAAATGGAGGTTACTGTGCTAAAATAACTCAGCCAACTCCTCTGTGCCAGTTGGTGGTGCAATGGCATGAGTAGCTGTAGATGATGATGCAGAACAAGGTAGTTTTAGAGCTGCTGAAGACTTTACTCAACTCTGCACCTGGAAGACAAAGGAGGAGAGGAGGATGAAGACTTGTTCAGCCACTCCTCATCCTCTTCTGCATGATCTGGTTTTATAGCACACTCAGTGCCCTCAGAAAAGGCACACATAGCCAGCCTCTAGATCCTCCACTATGACCACCGCTTTTGCCAGTCAATATAGAAGCTGCCCCCTCATAGCTGATTAGAAAACCACTTCTACCTCTCTCTTTGGGCCTCCCAGACATGACTGTAATGTGGGGCTTATTTCCTACTTTTATTAGCAGCTATGGCAAGAGCTGCATGTGGAGGATATGGTATGTGGTGCTTGTGTGCACTGTAAACTGGTGCTTTTGTGGACTGCATCCACATCACAGTACTACATCACAGTAGTATTTGAAATTCTGCTGTAGAATGGCAATTTCTGTAATGTCAACAAAAACTTCATCCTGCTTGAAAAGGAAAGGGAAAAGAGAGAGTGGAAAAGGGAAAAATTACTATTGGGTCAATAGAAATCACAGTGAATGCAGGTGGGCTTAAAATCCACTGCCCCTAGCCACATAAACTGCACTTCACTTCAACATATTAGTAACAAATATAGAGCACTAACTATAGTACTGTATGTAGCACTGTAGAACTTTAGTAGCACACTAAATAAACAAAACTATCTCTTCTTCAGGCATTGTCAACTGTCCCTCACTCTAAACTCCATGCTGACAAAAAGCTGCTGGGAAAGACTTTGCCCAATAAAGCTTTTCACAAAGCATTATGGGATGTTTCGTGGAGAAAGTCCTAAAAGTTCAGCCAAATGGCCGAACAGGGAATGTTCGGCCCAAACACTAAATTCATCCCTAGTGAAAAAGTGTGTAAAAATACACCATGCTTTTTTAACTCATCTTCCACTTCAGCTTGGCCATCAGTCATTGCACTTCACTTTGTGTGCTGTATGCTGCCACTAAAAACTGTCCCTAACATAAAAGTGGCAGTTGGTTGTGTTTGCCATTCCTGCCCTAGGCTTACAGGAGAATGCTGCAGGGAGCAGAGCCATATTACATGGCATTGTTCTTTGCAACAGTAAGGAGAGGCAAAGGGAACCTATATTGTCATCAGGCCTGGCTGAGGACACCTGGAAAAAGGTAAGTATACAGTAATATGCAGTAGTGTTCCTATGAAAGAAGGAGGCAGGCAGAAGAGGGGAAAATATTCTAAATCCAGAGTTGTGCTTTAAGATAAAAAAAAGATTCTATCAGCACAAGAGTAGCAGAATTTAGTAGCACTGCACCTCTTCATCTGTTGCTGTATCTGGTAAAGCTGCAGTATATTTTAGTATATTTTAGTATCTTTGCCTGTCCTATAAAATCTTACACATAAGATGGAGCATTAAAATCAAACAAGGCAAAGTGCCCTCCCCAACCACAACATACTGCAAGCCCTGAACATTTCCTAGATGGAGATGGGTGAACAGACTGGTAGGGTTTATTTTTATCAATGTTCCCCAGATGCAAGCCTTTGCTTCCGTTTATCCAGCCATTGGGACACTATTTCTCACACTGATGTGATTGGGCACTATTTCCCCCTCACCCCTCCTTACACCAACAATGAGCCACTATTCCTCCACTGACAAAAATGCTGTGGCATAATTACTTTTACTGACACCAATGATGGGGGAAAATTAGTCCCACTGACAAGAGCAATAGGACATAATTCCTCCCACTGACACCAAAGATGGAGCATCAGACCTCAATCAGATGGATGCTGGCAAGAGTAGTGCGTGAAGACTGCATTTGTGTATGTGTCCTCATCTGCCCAAAGCTACATGCAAACATCCTATAGATGTAAATGCAGATTTATTGGCTGCATGGCAAAGTTTCATGCACACAACCTATAAAATTGGATACAGTTTTAACAGCTGCATGGACACAACTGTACACATGATCAAGATTTGACAGCCATGCAGGAGTGGCTGCACAGGCGTAAGTGCACACTGTCTGTGTTCAGGGCCATGCAGCTGCTTCTGCACAGCTGTAAATTTTTACCATGCAGCTTTGTACCAGTAGCTGATGTGTCTGCATCCACTTCATTAGGCTGCCTGCACATAACTCGGATGCAGACACCCAAACAAACACAGCCTGCACACACTATGGGTGCCAACACCTTTCTGAATGAGATCTTATTGGTCCCACTAACTCAAATGATGGGTACAATGCCTTCCACTGACAACAGCAAATGGTACAATATTCCCCTTGACATCAATGATGGGGTACAATTCCTCACATTACCACCAACAACTATGGGGCATTTTTCCTTCCACTGATATCAGTGATGGGGAATTATTCTTGCTCCCACTAACCACTAGTGCTTGTCTATTTCTTTACTCCCACTGACCACTGAGCTTGGGACATTGTTTAATTCTACTGACACCAGAACATTTTCTACACACATTAGCCATAGTCTGATCCCCCTAAGGACAATGAACTATTCCTAATTTTAGAAAGTTTGGGGACCCCTGACATCTCAGTAAGCAAGGTTTAGAATATGGGAGATCGACACCTTAGTCTTTATTGGTGGATTGGTGAAACCATCAGCTATGGTTCTAGGTGCTTTTCGATGGGGAGCTCAAATACATAGTATATGTGCCTGCATGGCTTGCAGTGCTGGATCCTCCACCTGAAACCTGGGGTGTGGGAGATTATAGAGGTTATATTAAAAATATATATTCTGAAAAATATGCTATACTAAGTATTGTATTTTATTACTTATGTAGCACCCTCCTAGTCAGCTAAGGAGCAGCCTGGGTGTGATATGTAGCGGGGGTCAATCTTTGATTAGGAGCGAAGTGGCTCTGCACACCAGCCCTCTGGAATTTACCCCTGCTGTAGAACTTTGGAGAAAGGTCTAGAAGAAGTGGGTGGATCTGAGGAGTGGCTGATCTGCACTGTTGATGGATCCTAACTAATCCCCAACAAGAGGCTTTCAAGAGGCCAGAAAAACCCTTAAAAGTGAGATAGCCCTCACAGGAGAGCTTGGTTGGAAGACTATGAGACTGAAGGCAGGAGCCCAGATTTAGAGGTGCTAACCTACAGGCAGTGGAGCTTGGGAAGGAAGAAAACTCAGACCCTCACCACCCCCCCAGAGCGAGGACCACCTGTGCACAAACACACAGGAGAAGGACTGAGTGAGTAAGGACTGAGTGAGTAAGCCTGCACCCCCTGGGCCAGATAGGGGAAGGAGCACTCTGGTGGGAAACCAGATTAACCACCTTCTGGGACTGTCTTATTTCTTAAAGTTATGGGCACTGAATTCCCTGCTCAGGGATATCTCCAGACAGCTGGGTAAAGACAAGGACTTGTCTGGGGTGGTACTGCAAGAGATGCTGGCTAACTCTCCAAAAGAGACTGTTTTGCTGTAGAGATTTGTAGATAGTTCTAGGAAGTTGTCCTCAGTTTCTCAGCTTCATTGGGCATCCCATACACCCCTTACCCCATCCAATTTGAAATTCCCTTGATAACATCCAAAAAACCCAAGCTTAAGGATTGGTTACTGACTCCTGGATGCAAATCTGTGAGCAGTGCGTGTTGCCTGGCTGTGCAGAACCATAGGAGGACCCAAAACACTCAGCAACTCCTAAGGGGGTAGTTCTACAGGTAGAACATAGGCAGAATAATTTTTTTGTTTGAACTACTAAAGGTTCAGCTAACAACCATAGAAATTATCATATGTACATTGATAACATCTATTGTTATGGAGCATCAATTTTCTATCATGTTTAAAGACTATGTTGAAGATTATCTTGTTCATGATACTCCTATTAATCAGATATAATTTATTTAGCTCTTTGTAATTTTAGACAAAAAAAAATGTTCCATCTATGGCAACCTTAGCAATCGAGGAGAGAAGAAAATAAAGCTCATGTAATGATCATGATTAGCCAATTCAATCCATGATCCATACCTTATTTAAAAAAAAAACTTGAGAAAACCAATACTTAGAAAATAAAGGAAGCTATACTGACCTTTCCTTCTTAAATGCTAGTTGTCTGGTTGTTATGATGATCCATTAGCATAAGGACATTCAGAATTACTTAACTGAAATGAATGGACAATTAGCAAACTGGTTGTGATAGTGTGAAAATATTGTAGCTATGTTTAAGTCAGAATGTCCACTCAATTTACCTTACACAGAAGCCATATAATTTAATGCTGCCCACAATTAACATGTGCTTCTGGCTAGAACTGCAGCCTCTTTTCACTTGATTTGGTTTCATTACAATGTTCTTGTCCTGTTCCTGATTGATACAAGAATCTATGAACACATTGGCTGGCATTTTTTACATGGTGAGTTCAGAGTTTTTCAAAAAATTAGGTTACCAGCAACTCTGGATGTTTATAGTTGGGCACACAGACAAATCACAGGATCTCTAGAATGAAAATTCAAGGTATTCATTAGGAAGACTGTGCCCATGAAGTTAGTTAAATAAAAAAAATGTCATGTTCCTTTTGAGTATGCTGACCGTATTCAGAGTGAGGTAAACTGAAATCAACTTAGAGAAATTGAGTGTTTTAAAAAAAAAAAAACTAATGCACAGTGCATTAAACCAAAAGGATATTTAAATGTATTCATTTATTTATAAATTACCAAAATAAGCTACCAGGAAAGGGGCTGCGGTGATTAACTGATCAGATTCCTTTCTGCCTTTGAATCATTAAATTTAAATAATCATTAAATTTAAATTGCTGCTATGTGCAGTTGCTCACCTCTACTATTGTTCTCTTTTAACAAGTAAATTAGGTTGGATATTCTTTTCAGAATGAATTAGCAAAGAAGCCCCAACACAGCCAGATTCCCTATATATATATATATATATATATATATATAAAAATTATTTTATTTTTTTATTTTTTCTGCAAGTTTCTTTCAGCTAAGCCTAGATTTTTTTTATTCATTTTAAAAGATCTTTACCAACATTGTTCTGACAACTTTCAGTTTAATTATGACCCATCTAAATATACAAATGCAGCTAGGTGGAATGGAATGTTCAGGATGTATTGTGACTTTCCACTATCACTTTGACATATTTCTCTGATTTATTTTGCTTGAGTAGTATGGCTACTTTTCTGCCTATAAGCAGGTGCGTGGCCAGGCAATTTGTAGCAAACCCTCTGGCAAACCATGTAGAAGACTAGGGGCTCTCTGGACAGTTTCATCTCCATAGTCCTATTAAACATTAATAGTGGTAGTCTAATCCTCACATCTCCTGCAACGATCACATACTTTGATGAAGTACCATCTGGAGGTGATGTACCAATTTTCCTCTTGGGTTTTAGAGATAGCAATTAGAGATGAGCGAATTATTCAAAAATTCGATTCGGCTGATTCGCCGAATTTGTGGAATAAATTTGATTCGATGCGAATTTATTCGCTGCAAATTTAACTTATAAAAAGGGTTTTTTAGGCTTCAGAGAGCCTTTATATTAGTGCAGAACACTGTACCTTTAATTTAAATGCCTTTGGAGTCTGCTGGGGAAGAGAAATAATACTGTCAGTCAGTATGACATGCAGATGAGTGCCGTCGATCTTAGAATCACCGCACACTTCACTCATTTGGGCAGTCACGGGGCCAAAACCAGAGTGTGGAGCCACAGTGTGGCGGTGGAGGCAGCAGCAATGGGAGGCCATACAGAAGAAGAAGAAGAAGAAGAAGAAAGAAGGAGAAGAAGTAGGATAAGGATGAAGAAGAAGAAGAAGAAGAAGAAGAAGTAGGATGAGGATGAAGAAGAAGAAGAAGAAGAAGTAGGATGAGGAGAAGAAGAAGAAGAAGTAGGATGAGGATGAAGAAGAAAAGAAGAAGAAGTAGGATGAGGATGAAGAAGAAGAAGAAGAAGAAGTAGGAAGAGGATGATGAGGAAGAAGAAGAAGAAGGAGAAGTAGGATGAGGATGAAGAAGAAGAAGAAGAAGAAGTAGGATGAGGATGAAGAAGAAGAAGAAAGAAGAAGAAGAAGTAGGATGAGGATGAAGAAGAAGAAGAAGAAGAAGAAGAAGAAGAAGTAGGATGAGGATGAAGAAGAAGAAGAAGAAGAAGAAGAAGTAGGATGAGGATGAAGAAAGAAGAAGAAGTAGGATGATGATGAAGAAGAAGAAGAAGTAGGATGAGGATGAAGAAGAAGAAGTAGGATGAGGATGAAGAAGAAGAAGAAGTAGGATGAGGATGAAGAAGAAGAAGGATGAGGATGAAGAAGAAGAAGAAGAAGAAGAAGAAGAAAAAAGTAGGATGAGGATGAAGAAGAAGAAGAAGAAGAAGAAGTAGGATGAGGATGAAGAGAGAAGAAGAAGATGAAGAAGAAGTAGGATGAGGATGAAGAAGAAGAAGTAGGATGAGGATGAAGAAGAAGAAGAAGAAGAAGTAGGATGAGGATGAAGAAGAAGAAGAAGAAGAAGTAGGATGAGGATGAAGAAGAAGAAGAAGAAGATGAAGAAGAAGTAGGATGAGGATGAAGAAGAAGAAGAAGAAGAAGTAGGATGAGGATGAAGAAGAAGAAGAAGGAGAAGAAGAAGTAGGATGAGGATGAAGAAGAAGAAGAAGAAGTAGGATGAGGATGAAGAAGAAGAAGAAGAAGAAGAAGAAGAAGTAGGATGAGGATGAAGAAGAAGAAGAAGAAGTAGGATGAGGATGAAGAAGAAGAAGTAGGATGAGGATGAAGAAGAAGAAGAAGAAGAAGGATGAGGATGAAGAAGAAGAAGAAGTAGAATGAGGATGAAGAAGAAGAAGTAGGATGAGGATGAAGAAGAATTCCATTCCAGCAAAAAGTGTATCTGCAGAGAGCTCCGCTATTTCTGACAGTTCTCTGACAGTTCCTTCACATTTACAGCGGTTGAAACATTGTATCTATTTGTTTCCGAATAAAAACATCTGTATCCTAAATGGAAACAAATAGATACAATGTTTCAACTGCTGTAAATGTGAAGGAACTGTCAGAGAACTGTCAGAAATAGCGGAGCCCTCTATGCAGGGACACTTTTTGCCGGCTGTAGAAGGGATGAAAATCGGCGGATCGGGGAAAATTCGATTCGTGCATCCGAAGTTTGCTAATATTCGGATTCGACGCGAATCGAATTTTTCCTAATATTCGAAACGAATTCCACTTCGCCAGGTTCGATTCGCTCATCTCTAATAGCAATCATTAGTTTAAAAGAATAAGCCTTCCTGATAAGTTCACTTATTTACAGCATACTTGTTCGGGGTCTGAGCCTCATGACAGATTCACTTGAAGCAAACTGAATTGAAAGGAACCTGTATTTATGCAAACATAAAAAGATAAAAACATAGAGCTTCTCCTTTACATAAAGTATGTTGAAAGTGAACATTAGTTCACTTACCTTTACCTCACAATTTATTTTATATTTAGTAAATTGGTTCATGTTTAGATAGCTTATTTACTATTATTGTAGTAATTTTTAAAGATGTACCTGTTTCTGCAACACATTATTGTTATTTTAAAACATTTGGAACAGCACTAGCTACTACCCTAAAATTATTACAATGCTGTGTGTATTACTAATACGCTAATATGTGCAATGCATCAAATAAATAAATTACAAATACATTCTGAATAAAAGTGCAATCAAACAAAGTGTTAAGTGCTACAGAAAACAAAGTGGCATGTGCTGTTCAAGTTCATAAATAAATAAATTCCAAATGTGTGCAAAAAAAAGGTTCTCTTAAATGATCAATTGTCCAGTGTGAAGATTATCCTCCATACACGCCTTACATCAGCGCACTACTAAAGGTGATCACCACCACCATATGCTCCAAAAAACTCACCAAACAAATTTGCTGGTATCTTTTACAAACGAGCAAAAAGTGCACAAATTCTGTAAAATTCCTCAATGGATCTTCATGTCCTTCTCTTCCCCATATGGACGCAGCATTCATTAACCTTGAACCCAGCATCAAACATAATTACTGCAATGTGATCATTCCAGGAATATTGTAGATCCATACTCAGCAGGCTGTGGGTGGAAGAGGATTCTGATTCCAGGTGAAGAAGCCAAGGAGATCTGGAGATCTTTCCCTCTAGATCTGGAGAGGACAGACTCCAGCTCTCCTCGTTTTTTCCACCTAGAACCAGGAACCTCCATTGCCCAGAGCCTGCTGCCTATGGATCAAGAATAGTCCTGGAATGATTACAGTGCAGTAATTATGTTGGGTGTTCCAAGGTTAATGAATGATGCGGCTGTGCGGGGAGGAGAAGAACAAGAGGATCCATTTACAGCTGCAAGAAAAAGTGTGTGAACCCCTTGGGATTACATGGAGTTTTGCATGAATTGGGCATAAAATGTGCTCTGAACGTCATCTAAGTCACAACAATAGAAAAACACAGTCTGCTGAACATAATACTACACAAACATTAGATGTTGGCATGGTTTAATTGCACATAACCTGTAAACATTCACAGTGCAGGGAGGAAAAAGTATGTGAACCTTTGGACTTAATAACTGGTTGACCCTCCTTTGGCAGCAATAACCTCAACCAAACGTTTCCTGTAGTTGCAGATCAGACCTGCACAACGATCTGGAGTAATTTTGGACCACTCTTCTTCACAAAACTGTTTCAGTGTAGCAATATTCTTGGGATATCTGGTGTGAATCGCTCTCTTAAGGTCATGCCACAGCATTTCAATCGGGTTGAGGTCAGGACTCTGACTGGGCCACTCCAGAAGGCGTATTCTGTGCTGTTGCAGCCATTGTTTTGTTGAATTACTTGTATGCTTTGCAAAAAGTTACCTAATGTGTGCTATGATTACTATCTACAACAATCTATGTAAACATATTCACAGTTTTACAGAAATCCTTGTTTTGCAATTTATTGTTTTATCTTGGCCACCAAGACACAAAAATGACAGCCTTTAGCTTTCTTCCAAAGGATTAGGCAGCCAATGGTTTGTTCAAAAGCACAGTATTCAATTATATATCTTCTGCTCCTAAAAAATGCAACATTTTCAACCATGAATATTAACATAAGCCAGTTTATGAAAGTGATTTATTTTATGTTTAGTAAGTTTTTCACCTTGTGCATCCTAAAAACAGTCCCAAATCCCATTTTCCTCTGACAATTCAGAAATACTACTTCATAACAGTGTTTTAATAGGCTCTGGCCTGCTAGTAAGCCCTTCTAAGTTATATCGGTCCATCGCAAATAAAAAGTGGGATGGCATTTCTGCGTGTGGTGCAGAGAAATTGCTGTTGGGTATGTCAAGATAGGAACAAATGCGTGATGAAACATTTATTGCTGCATAGAATAAGTGTCAAGAGTGAAAAGCTTTTTTACGTAAAACAACATTAAATCAAGAGCAATCAAAAGGTTACGACCAGCGTGAAAGAAAAAAATAATATTTTTTCCTCCGTTCCTAGGTAACTAAAAGGAGTCTAATCAAATGCATGTCAGGTGTTTGGTGCGCTGTCCAGAACATTTCTGTATTTGTGCTGGTGCAGCCGTACATCTAGTTCAAAAACACTTACAGAGTGAAAAAGTAAAAATTAAATCAGGCACTTTAACATGTTTTTTTCATTTACGTATGGCCTTTTTTATTTTTAGACAGTACATTCATGGTTTAAAAATTGGTTAAATTGGTTATGGAAACATAAATAAATTTACCTTGCATAAAATTAATAGATATCAGTCAAATTGTTCATAAAGTTGCATTTTATGTTTTACTTTTGAAGAGTTCATTTACATGTTCAGCTGCACAGTTATACTCTGTACTGCCTGGGTATAGTCTGCATAATCCTTAATATTTGCAGCATGTCAATAAAACATGTCAGTTAAGAGCATGGATATCTACATGATGCATTTTTGCCAGTTTTTAACTTTTATATATTTAAAGTGTTACTAAACCCACAACAGTAAAATCAGCCTGTATATGCAGTAAAGCATGCTTGTTATACTCACCGTGGAACCTAAGGGGTTAATCCTCTGCATTGTGTAAAAAAGGCAATTTGATCCTTTTGTCTCTGTTCCTCCCCTTTGTCATGTGACCACCTCTTATCTCTTGATAAGACAGACTGAACTGTAGGCATTTTGTACATGCTCATTTTGGTGTGTATTGCTAGAGAGGTTTTTTTTTTTCTTGGGAGAGTGCATGTGATCAGCACATGGCCAATCAGCACTAGTCAGACAGAGGTCAGGGGTATGCCTTCCTCCTAGAGCAGAAAGAAAACTCCTACATGCTTTAGCTAGTGCTGGGCTGGACACTGATATAACCCACAAGACTGCTCTAACTTCTGATGAGAAAAGGTATTTAGTAGTTTATATTTACTAAAATAATTGCATTTCCATGTTCTGTGCACTCTGGGAGACCAGATACAGTGGATGCTGGGTCCTGGACTTAGTAACACATTAAGTATTTTTTAATGTAACATTCTATGACTTCCATACGCATTTGGGATCTGAAAATACCTTGATTTCAATAGATTCATAAAGCACAAAATCCATAGAACTACAATATCTAGTGATAGAGAAAAAAAACACAGTAAGGAAGACTTTTTTCAGACAACTATACATCTAGGATGCCTAAGATATTTATGATTTTTTTAACAAAGTATTGCAAAGTACAATGACAGTATACATCCTTCACAGATACACGGAACCACATTTTAGGTTACATTTTGTTATTATGAAAATAAAAATGTGAACTCTGCTTGCCGTGGGTTACTGCACTCAACATCTAGTCATTACATTCTTGGTTATCCTATGGAAAAATACTCTAAGCAGTGGCTTCATGGTTATGTAAGTCCATTGTCATGTCTAGATTTGTTGACACCAGAGGGCGCTCACCTTTAACCTAATTATAACATTTGATACTGGAAGGAACTGCTGAATCTACTGAAATTTCACTGAAAAGTTGCTTCCTGAAAACATGAATTACTCATGCTTTAAGAATGCACTTAGCAGCTTATAGAATGCTGAACAGAATGCTGAAGAGTGGGCATACTCAGATTGTGCCTGCTGGAAAAGGCGCTTAAGAGGAATAGGTTAAATAGCATCTGAGCCTGCTTGCTGTATGCACTGCACACATACCGTATGTCAATATTCTTGTATTCACAAAATATACCTTATTACAGTGCCACAAATAAAAGTCTCACAGATACAAATAAACCTTGGCACAAAGTAACATTAAAAAATTAAATTCTTTGATTACATTTGCTTTTCTGCACACAAAATTTAAACAGAGACAAAATTTTGGGTGATCTTACCTTAAAGAAGAACTTAATTAAAATAATGTGAAACTACTTTGCAACCAAGAATTGTTGACAACAAACACCCAAGTCAGGAGTATGTAATATACAACATACAATGCAATGATCAGAACTATAGTTTGCACAATATAATGTATATAGCTGCACATAATGAATGAACAGGAAGAGCTCTGCCAGGCTCCCTGTTCATTCACAAACTGAAGCATAGTAAGCACAGTTTACTATGCTTCATTTATGAATGAACAGAGTGAATGGTCAATACTGAGCAAAAAAGGAAGGGGCTGGTAAATGACATATTTACAAGCCCTTTTCCCCACTTTACATCCTTTTCATACTGATCCCTGCAGCAGCTGGAGGGGGAGGAAGCCGGACAGCACTGCAAAGGAGGAGGGACTAAGGGAGCACACAGGAGGCCCAGGCAGCAGAAGGAAGGAGAACCTGGACAAGAAAGGTGGCAGGGGGTGGCATTAACTGAAACCAATCCCCTGTATTTTCTTCCTGCAGCAGCTGAGAGAAGGAGAAGCCAACTTGCAGCCCCAGCAGGAGGAAAATACAGGAGATCAATTCCAGTAAATGCCACCCCCACTCCTGTCCTGGTTCTGGGGGCCAGCAAGGAAGGGACGTGATATTCCCATCACCTGCCTGCAATCGGTAGATTGTGATTGACAGGTTGATGATACCCGGCATAGTGTATAAAGTTCAGTAATAAGTACTATCAAGTGAATAAAGCATAGCAGTCAGGACTATGTAATATACAACATATTGCAGGGGTCAGGATTATGTAATATGGAAAGTAGCATGACTATGTAGCATGAAACATGAAGCGATTAGTGCTATGTAATATACAGCATAGCAAGGTTTAGGACAGTTTGCACAGTGCAATGGTCATAGTAAGTATCCCTGTTGTGTTGGTGGTCAATACGCTTCCTTACACTGGGGATTATTGTACTCCCTTATACTGGTGTCCATCATTCAGTGCATCTTCCTAGATTGGTAGTCAGTACTCAGTGTGCACACTTACAGTTGCAAGAAAAAGTATGTGAACCCCTTGGGATTACGTGGAGTTTTGCATGAATTGGGCATAAAATGTGCTCTGAACGTCATCTAAGTCACAACAATAGAAGAACACAGTCTGCTGAACATAATACTACACAAACATTAGATGTTGCCATGGTTTAATTGCACATAACATGTATACATTCACAGTGCAGGGAGGAAAAAAAAGTATGTGAGGCCCTAGCTTAATGACATCTCCCAGAGCTAATTGGAGCCAGGCGTGAGCCAATCTTGACTCCAATCAGTGTGATGATATTGGATGTGTTGCTGACAGCTGTCCTGCCCTTAAAAAACACACACCTGTTTTTGGTTTACTGGTTTCAAGAAGCACTGTCTGATGTGAACCATGCCTCACAGAAAAGAGCTCTCAGAAGACCTACGATCAAGAATTGTTGACTTGCATGAAGCTGGAAAGGGTTACAAAAGTATCTCCAAAAGCCTTGATGTTCATGTGTCCACGGTAATAAGACAGACTGTCTACAAATGGAGAAAGTTTAGCACTGTTGCTACTCTCCCTAGGCGTGGTCATCCTGTAAAAATGACTGCAAGAGCACAGCGCAGAATGCTGCATGAGGTAAAGAAGAATCCCAGAGTGTCAGCTAAAGACCTTCAGAAATCTCTGGCACATGCTAACATTTTTGTTGACCCATCTACAATAAGGAAAACATTAAACAAGAATGGAGTACATGGGAGGACACCACGGAGGAAGCCATTTCTGTCCAAAAAGAATATTGTAGCACGTTTGAAGTTTGCAAAAGAGCACCTGGATGTTCCACAGCACTACTGACAAAATATACTGTGGACAGATGAAACCAAGATTGAGTTGTTTGGGAAGAACACACAACACTATGTGTGGAGAAAAAAAGGCACAGCACACCAACATCAAAACCTCATCCCCACTGTAAAACATGGCGGAGGGAGCATCATGGTTTGGGGCTGCTTTGCTGCCTCAGGGCCTGGACGGATTGTTGTCATTGATGGGAAAATGAATTCCAGAGTTTATCAAGACATTTTGCAGGAAAACGTACTACCATCTGTCCGCCAACTGAAGCTCCTCAGAGGATGGGTGATGCAACAGGACAATGACCCAAACCATACAAGTAATTCAACAAAACAATGGCTGCAACAGCACAGAATACGCCTTCTGGAGTGGCCCAGTCAGAGTCCTGACCTCAACCCGATTGAAATGCTGTGGCATGACCTTAAGAGAGCGATTCACACCAGACATCCCAAGAATATTGCTACACTGAAACAGTTTTGTGAAGAGGAGTGGTCCAAAATTACTCCAGATCGTTGTGCAGGTCTGATCTGCAACTACAGGAAACGTTTGGTTGAGGTTATTGCTGCCAAAGGAGGGTCAACCAGTTATTAAGTCCAAAGGTTCACATACTTTTTCCTCCCTGCACTGTGAATGTTTACATGTGACTTAGATGACGTTCAGAGCACATTTTATGCCCAATTCATGCAAAACTCCACGTAATCCCAAGGGGTTCACATACTTTTTCTTGCAACTGTACATTGTTGGTCAGTGATCAGGTGCTCATCCATTTTGTGGTTCTCAATCAGCAGCAGCATTCTTATGCAGATGGGTGGATAGGTAGCAGGCAGGCAGGCAGGCTGATAGTCACATGCTGGCAGCGTCAAGTCCCCAGCTATAATTTTGAGGCTAATGGAGGTACCTGTTTGCTGGGCTTCAATAACATTTGGTGACAAACCTATGGAAGGTCTTGGAAACAGGAGCACTGTCTGCCCTATGAACCCAGGCCTCTCCAGGATTTGCCTACAGCCACTATGATAGGTGGGAGGGGCAATATACCTTAGATTGTACACCCCTTGAGGGTTAGGGACTGGTGTGAATGTACAATATGTATGTAAAGCGATGCATAAATTGACGGTGCTGTAGAAGTACCTTAAATAAATAAATAAATATAGACTGGCACCATGAGCATTAAAAATCAGTTAAATTAAATGGTGAGTGGTTTGCAGCCTCAGGACCCAGGGTACCAAGTATAAAATGTGGAGCACATTTTCTTGGAGCCCAGTGCCTACGATGACACTGTTTTAAATACAGTGCAATAATAGATATCCTTTTTAGGAAAACTTCACTAATTCACATTTAGAAAACTAAAAGGTCGTTTTGGTCTGTGTTATTTACTGCATGAGTCTGAAAATGCCCCTGCACATAAGCACAATGTAAAGATTGTAGAACCTCAAGGTACGGTCTGCTGACTCTTCAGGAGAGATGCCACCTCTTTGGCTTCACTATTAAATTTCTCCTAGCTTTCCAATATTGTTGTTAATATGATTATTTTCTATTTAGGTCATTTTAAAAAAAGCAGATGTATAATGCCCCCATCTTTGCTTGGTTTTTATTTATCAGTTCTTCAAATATATACAGATCAGCTATGAAAAGAATAGCAAATTTCTGTTTTTCTCTCCATGGGAGTGCCCTTATTCTGTATATAACTGTACTGTATGTAAATGTAAAATTGAATAATCCACTCACCAGGGTCCTCCAAATTAAACTACAGAGTAATTTGTCAAAGTCATTAGTATTGTAAGAAAGACTACTTTGTCAGAGAATGCACATTTTTCTACATGAAGCAATAGAATGCCATTTTTAGTGAACCTGTCTTATACACATTCAAAATGTGCTTAACAAATAGAACATTTGGATGGTTAAAGGGAACACAAGTTCACTGTTAATCCTAAACTCAAGGAACATTCACTTTCAAAAGTATACACTTTGATAAGTGCCGCATTTTTGGTAAATGAACCCACACATATTTCAGCCATAAATTTCCTTTTGTACAGAGGTCAAAATAAAAGACACACAATTGATACTGGGGCCCTTTAGCCTGCTAAAATTGCAGGTTTTCTGGCCCTGAACACTGTAATGTTGAATTTCTTTACATGCTAGGAAAAGGCATTGCAAAGCAAAACAACTGTGTAAAATGCAATAAATTCACATTGCTTTATTAAATAAGTTGCATTGCTATAGGTACGTAGTTAGTATGATTGCAAAAAGACACATGTCAATCTAGTGCAACCAATAAAAAAGAAAAAAAAATACAATCCCATATATAATCCTATACCCATAGTTGATCCACAGGAAGGCAAAAAAAAGGCCATGCAAGGTATGATCCAATTTGCTCCAGCAGCGGACAAAATCCTTCCTGATCCCAAAAGAGGCAATCAGATATTCCCTGGATCAACTTTATTTTTAAGTGTTAATATCCAGTTATATTATGTGCATTTAGGAAAGAATCCAGGCCTTTTTAAAGCAATATACTGAACAGGCCAGAACCAGTTCTTGATGGAGTCTACTCATTTTCACAGTACTTACTGTAAAAAACCCTTTCTATATTTGGAGATTAAATCTCTTTACCTCCAGACGTAAAGAGTGCCCCTTGTTCTCTGTGATGACCTTAAAGTGAATAACTCTACACCAAGTTAACTATATGGACCACTTATGTATTTATACATGTTGATCATATCCCCCCTTAATCTCTTCCTCGCAAGAATAAATTCAGTTCCTCTGATCTTTCCTCATAGCTGAGCTCCTCCATCCTCCTATCAGTTTGGTTGCCCTTCTCTGCACTTTCTCCAGTTCCCCAATATCCTTTTTTTGCGAATTGGTGCCTAAAACTGAATTACACATTCCAGATGAGGTGTTACAAATGAATTGTACAAGGATAAAATTATATTTCTCTCTCTGGAGTCTATACCTCTCCTAATACAATAACAGGTTTTGCTCACTTTGGAAACCGCAGCTTGGCATTGCATGCCATTATTAAGCTTATGATCTACCAGACACCCAGATCCTTCTCCACCATTGATTCCCCCAGTTTACCCCCCCTAGTATATAAGATGTCAATATTAAACCTCATTTGCCACAAAGTTACCCAATTAAACAGTGCATTGAGGTCGGCTTGTAAGTTGGAGACATCCTGTAAGGACTTTATTCCACTGCATAGCTTAGTATCATCTGCAAAGACTGAAACGGTACTTTTAATCCCAGACTACATATAATTTATAAATATATTGAAAAGTAAGGGTCCCAACACTGAACTTAGGGGTACACCACTGACAACCCTAGACCATTCAGAGTATGAATCACTAACCCCTACTCTCTGAATTAGGTCTTTTAGCCAGTTTTCTATCCATTTACAAACTGATTTTTCCAAGCCATGTGTGGGGAACTTTGTCAAACGCTTTTGCAAAATCCAAGTATACTATGTCCACAGCCATTCCTTTGTCTGTGATACATATATGTGACACGGGTGTATAGAATGTATGTGTGAAGGATGATTGACACTCAATTGCCATAATTTTAGTAGGATAAATCAGTGGAGGGGTAACTAGAGTTTAGAATAATAAGACAAGGACCTTGTTAAAATCTATCAAGGCTAGATCTATAATTCATAGTTACCAGATCTGCAGTTGCAATCAGTCAAGGATTTATAGTTATAAGATATATAGTCGAGGAAGTCAAGGTTAATAGTCACAATAGTTACACAAATAGAGTCTACTGCGCATGGCAGTAAACAAGGACACTGCAAATTATGTATATAAAAGACGGGAGATTCTAGGGGAATTTGGGACTTATTGAAGACGCGGCAGACGTGCCTTGCGCTGATTTCCCGGATTCCCCTTTGCTGATTGCTGAGTCCCCCAATCGTTGGGCAACGGGTGATGCTACAATATCCGGTGATGTATTGATGCTTTATTCTCGCTATAATATGATCTAAATATGATTTGCAATTCTGACAATTCTTATGTTACTATACTAACAGAACTTATTCAATAAATCATGTTTTGCTTTAATATTTATTAAGCCTAATCCGTGTATTAGTGAGTGATTGTAGTAGTGTTAAAAACACTTTGTTTTGAGGCAAAACATGTCTAAGGTTTTGCTTACCTCCTCATAAAAAGAAATCAGATTTGTTTGACAACATTTGTCTTTCATGAATCCATGCTGTCTGTTGCTTAAAAATATTTTTTTCCAGCAAGAACTCATCTATGTGGTCTTTAATTAAACTCTGTAGTATCTTCCCAGCTATATAAGTTTAAACTAACAGGTCTATAGTTCCTTTGTTAAGACTTTGACCTCTTTTAAAATATAGGCACCACATTGCTCTTACACCAATCCAGTGGTACTATGTCAGTCATTACAGAGCTCAATTATTTTAGGACCTGTGGGTATATGCCATCTGGTCCAGGTGCTTTGTTCACTTTTACTCTGTCTAAATATTTCTAGACTATATCAATTGTGTGCCATTGGGGATCATTTGGACATGAGCTCCCCCATTCTCCTTTGTATACACAGAGCTGAAGAAGGTATTTATTAAATGTGCCTTTTCTTTATCCCCAGTCACCCACTCTAGATTATTTCCTAAAGGGCCTACATGCTCAGACCTGACCTTTTTTACTATTTATATATTGTTTTTTAGAAACATTTGAAACAGTGTAGAAAAACATTGGGGTTGGCATGGTACAGAAGAAAATGCACAGTTAATGACTTGCATAAAGTGAAGTTGTGTTCAGTCCAGTCATTCAGTTGGGTGAACATAATAACCTGTTTTTTTTTTCATTTTTTCTTTAATGACCAACAACTGACGATCACCCAAATAATCCTAGCATATGCAGAGGAAATTCAGAGGGCTAGATGTATTTAATCAATATATTTGCAGGCACTGCTTCCTAGGTGGTACCCTTTTTATCTCAATGCAAGTCTACCAAAATATACAATAGACTTTCTGCAGTTTCCATGACATGATAAACTCACTATGCTATTGGTAGCAAGAGACCATATGACATTTGTATAGGCTTCAGATTACATGAGGGAGCAAAATAATAAAATTAGTTTATCAATGATGAGATATTATTATTATATAGGGTTATATAGCACCAACAGTTTGCTCAGCACTTTACAATATAACGGGAGACAATACAGCATCAATACAGTTCAATACAAGAGGGTTAGGAGGGCCCTGCTCCTTGGAGCTTACAATCTAAAAGGTATGGAGCATCTAGTCATTTGAAATATAGATTTTTAATGAAAGGTCTACTTTCATGGTACAGTTTTCATTTTCTATGAATTCTCCTTCAAGAAAAAAACTTTAAAGTGTTGAAGTAAGTACTACAACGGAATTACAAACAAAGTTGTTCATACAGATAGTAAGCAGAAAATTTGACAACAGAAAGGAGCTTTCTTATGGCAAAGACTGTCCAAATGTTCTCTGCACACTGCAGATCAATCAAGGAAATTCTCCGGAGATCTTTTTGTGTACAGCTCTGTTTTAACAAAAAGAAAAATAGTTTTGTTTGGCAACTGGACAACGTAGATAGTAAACAATATTTTTAAAAAAAGAAACAACTAATTATATTTTGTTATGAATGTTTGTATGAGTCACATGTGATAAATTAAGATAACTGAAAATATACTTATATGCAACAGAAAACATTGATCTGTAAATTCAATGAAAGAAATAAAAGTACAGTTCTCTGGTACACAATCTAAACAGATGTCCTCTAATTCAGACATTTTATAAGAGCAAGACACTGAAGTGTGTTTTCATTTTAAGTATACTGTATCTCCACCTCAAACTTTTTTAAAGTTCTGGATAGAGAGAAGAAGAGGAGAAATTCTAAAAAAACAATGTCAACTGCTATCTGTTGGAAAGGTGCACATAGGCAGGGCAATATACAAAACAATACAAAGGGGTCCACAGCACACTTTTAGGTTAGCCAGCAAAAAATACCTAATTAAAAAGTTTCAATTACCCATCTTATAAAAAGAGGTTTTTGTTGTATACATTTAGAAAGACATGTGGAAGTCACACCAAGACACTTTGATGAGTGAGGTCCCTACAGTTCCAGCTTAAGACATATATAGGTTTTTCCTGTCATTGTGAATATTTCTCTTCCCTTCCTTTACCAGAGATACACCATAAAGTGAGATGAAATCTTCTCTTAGACTGTTGTCAATGGAACAGCAGTCCTTAATAAAAGATTTTCCTTCACCCCTATACTTTTTTGGACTTCTCTTCAAGTTTGACAGACCACATAACCTAATTAATTGGGTGCGGGAATGCACTGGATACCTTCAGCTGCCATTGTACTCTTGCTGGGTGTCCAGTGCAGTCCTATATCTTTAAGGAGTGGTAAGTGCCCTCTAGGCAGACATGCCCTCAATCTATCCACTGCTATATGTGATCCAATTTTGCAGACTCAAAAATTATAGAGTTAGGACCGCAGTACACTGGAGTCTCTTGATGTGGCCACTGTGGTTTACACATATTTTTGCAAATGTGTGCTACTAAATCCTTGGTTTTTAACGTGTACTGTTAAACATGGTCCAATTATTTTTGTTGTAGGCTAACTGATAAATCAGCTGGGAATTTTGGTTTGTTTTTGATGTGCATTTCCCTTCCATGTGCTCCTTTCTGCAAGGGCTAGTTATAGGTTAGGGTGGTTATCATTTGTTTAACCCAGTGTTTCTCAACTCCAGTCCTCATGGACCCCCAACAGGTCATGTTTTCAGGATTTCCCTCAGATGAAACAGCTGTGGTAATTACTAAGGCAGTGAAACTGATCAAATCACCTGTGAAAAATAATGGAAATCCTGAAAACATGACCTGTTGGGGGTCCATGAGGACTGGAGATGAGAAACACTTTTTTAACCTAATGAGCAGACCTACAACAGAGTCAGTAGTGAAAGACTTTCCACAACACAGCTCTAATATTGAGGTTCGAGAAGGTTAGAGAACCTGGTCTGCTATTTTTATTACTTGTGTGTCCCTCTGATAGATCTCTGAGAATGGAGAAAGGTGTCTGTATGCTAGGCTTCAGTCATCTGGCCAAATATATTATGGAGGCAGCACAGCAGGGGCAAATGCCCCCTGCCTCCCGGCATAGCTCACCCATAGTCAAGATACAGGCAGGGAGAGGAAAAACAAAATAGGATAAATATTCACTTACACCTATGTTGACAAATTGCCCCTCTAGTCGTCAGATGTTTTACTGTGCTAGAGGTCTTGCAAGTAGATTTTAAAAATGAAGAAGACACATTGAAAAATATGTATGGAAAAATACTGTTTTACAGGCATACCAGTGCATGGATCATGATATAATAACATAAAATATTTCAGTTTCGATTATTTAAAAACAACACTTTTGGAAAACCAGCATATTCTGTATGTACCTGCTTCACTCCTTATCACTTTCAAAATGTCACCCAATGTACATGATTTGTAACAGATATTTTAGCCAGACAGTTATCATCCTATGTACTAGAGGATGTGATATTTCTCAGGTAGGACTGTATAACTCCCAGAATACTGATTCCACCTCTTGGTGTCCACTAGGAACACACATACAGGGGTGGATTTACTAAAACTGGAGAGTGGAGAATCTGGAGCAGTTCTGCATAGAAACCAATCAGCTTTCAGTTTTGTTTTAGTTTTTTTGTCAAAGCTTAATTGAACAAGCTGAAAAAAAGCTAATTGGCTATAATGCACAGCTGCACAAAATTTTGCACTCTCTGGTTTAATAAATCAACTCCATACACTTGGGTGTACCGGGGGGAGGAGCCTGGGAATGGCACTGGTTGGGAGATCGAGGTGAGATCTCACGACATCCAGCTTCCTCCAGCATCTCGCCAAGTAAGCACGGAGATTGAGGACGGCAGAGGGGACTCACCTGATGTGGCTCCGAGACTGTCTGGTCTATCTCCCGCGGACCTCGGTGAAAGGGGATGCAGCTGAGCTAGCAGATCCAGAGGAGCGTGAGGAAGCGGTGAGTCCAGGAAGCCAGAGCCCAGAGGAAGCTGGGTGGGCACGTGACCAGAGGAGGAGTGTCAGAGGGAGAGAGATGCCGGCCCACATACAGGAGCACACACCGCCTAGGTCCTCCCTGTCCCCCTCACCCCCCTAAAGTGGAAAGCGTTCCCTATATGAAGTATTAGGGGAGCCTCAGAACCAAAAGAACCCCAATTTCTAACTGAACCTAAGGGCTCTATCTTTCTGCAACCCCCTTTGTGGTAGAACAGCCGGACGCCCCCCCCCCCCTTTGAAGTGAAGGTGGAAGAACTATAAGGGTGAGTGAGAGTGGCAGAAGATTTCTAAATGTGAAATAATTGATATGATTTAACTGTGATGAAAACAAATGTTGATGGACTAGATTATGGGGGTTGCACATAGGGGGTAATTTTGGTGACTAGTGAGGGTCTTGGATATAATCGGTATAATTGGTTGAAGGTTAAACAAAAGAGAGAGACGTTTTGAAAAGATCTTGAGTTCCTGAGGGGGGAAAGAGGGGGACAGAGGAGAGGAGGACATAGGAGAGGAGGTGAAGGAGAGGAGAAGAAGGAAGAGAAGGAAAAATATAAGGTTGGAGAAGTGGATATCTGAATATCAGAGTACCGAAATTATCAGATATAAATTAAAAATGAAAAATAAAGCAACAAAAGGAGGTGGGTCAAAGGCCCTGCAATCAAGTTCAATTAAAAAATATATTCCTGGGAAGGAAAAACAGACTCCTGAGAACATATGGAACAAATGAAAAGTGTTTGTTGGAAAACAGTATTGGAGAAAGCTCCAGATTATCTTTGGGACTAGCTAATATTAGCCAAAATTTAGAAGAAGCAGATGCTGAGAAAACATATCCGCAGGAGAACTTAGAAGAGCAGGACACACGTCTGCCAATTAAATCAGAAATTGCAGGAATGGGAGGAGTGTATGGGGGAGGGTTAGGTAGTTTTAGACTCTGCGAAATAGTAAGAAATATATCTGTCTGGAGAAAATCTAGAAAACGAAGGGGAAGATATGGAGGAGAGAGGAGAAGGGGGAAGAGGGAGATGAGAGGAGAGGAAAGGAAGAATGGAAGAGATTAATTTTATGACTTATAATGTTAAAGGTTTAAATAGCTTCGGGAAGAAATTTAGGATTTCCAGAGAAATTCAGCACAGATTTTCTTCAGTGGTTTTTTTATAGGAGACACATTTACAACGAGAAGCAAACGTGAAACTAACTTCCAGATATTATCCAATATGGTACTATGCAGATTCCCCAATCAAACGAGCCAAAGGACTGGCAATAGGTTTTGCGAAAAATATCAGGTTTAATTTGGAAGACAGGCTGGTAGATACGGAAGGGAGATTTCTGTTCCTGAAGGGGAAATTACAGGATCGGGAGTGTACACTAGCAAATATCTATTGCCCGAACAAGAAACCGGAGGAGTTTCTAATAAATATGCTGAGGAAATTAATGGATTTCAAGAAAGGTAGTTTAATTGTGGCAGGAGATTTTAATCTTTGTATGAATCCTCAGATAGATATGACTTCCCATGTGCAGAGGGATGGGAGTAGGTCTCTGAAATCTTTAAAAGAATGTTATATCAATGTCAACTTGTAGATATATGGAAAATTAAGCATATGAAGGATAGAGACTATACATTTTATTCTCATGCACATGAGATGTACTCAAGACTGGATTATATATTGTTGGACCATCGACTTATTGAGTCTCTGGTTAAAGTAAAAATAGAAGAGATATCAATATCGGATCACGCTCCTGTTACAATGAAATTACTATGGGGAAATTAGTTGAATAGGGGAAATGGTGGAGGTTAAACAAGACACTTCTCCAGGATCAAGAGACGGATGAAAAGATTAAAAAAGAGATAGAGCAATTTTTTGAGGAAAATGATTCTGAGGAGGTGTCTGTGGCAATGGTGTGGGAGACTCATAAAACCTATATAAGAGGTATCCTGATAGCGATTGGAGCAAAAAAGAAGAGGGAAAGGAGAGAAAAAATAAATATGCTTCTGAAGGAACTCTGTAGTTAGAGCAGAAACATAAACAAACAGTAACAGTAAAGAGATTGTGCAGAGGGTAATAAACAAAAGAGAAGAATTAAATAATTTTCTGGAAGAAGATAAGAGAAGAGTGTTTAACCACTTCCAGTCTGGACACTTTTACCCCCTTCCTGTTCAGGCCAATTTTCAGCTTTCAGCGCTATCACACTTTGAATGACAATTGCGCGGTCATGCAACACTGTACCCATATGAATTGTTTAGCATTTTTTTGAAACAGATAAAGCTTTATTTTGGTGGTATTTATTCACCACTGGGATTTTTATTTTTTTTGCTATGTAAATTAAAAAGTCCAAAAAGTTTGAAAAACTGTTTTTCTTTTAAAATTTTGCAAATAAATAGTATTTCATAAATCTTGGCCAAAATGTATTCCATTATATTTTTAGTAAATAACCAAAATTATAATTTAAAAAAAAATGTTTTTACATTTTTTAAATATTTTTATATTATTTTTTATTTATTTATTTATTTTTTACATACTGTCACCCTAGCAGTACAGTGTCACCATGGTGACACTGTACTACTTGTAGGGGGTGATGGAGATTTTTTTTTTTTTTTTTACACTATTTGCTTTTTACACCCATAAAGGATGTAAAAGCAATCATTTCTCCTTCTCTCTGACTGCATTCTTGCAGCCATTGAGAACTACTGAGTGAGCTGTGATTGGTCACAGCTTTTCACATGGTACAAGGCTGTTGTGAATAGCCTTGTACCATGTGACCTTTGTGATCATTCACAGATTTCATATGTAGTAAGCAATGATGTCACAAGTGACATCATTGCTTACTACTTTGCCTTGTGATCACTGATTGGCCAATCAGTAATCACATGATCAGGACCTCGTACAGAGGTCCCGTCTGACGATTGGTGTTCCACTGTGTCCGGAGGACACAGCGCGCACCGGATCGCGGTGCTCCACGCTCCAGGGAGCACGCACACAAACGGGGAAACATATGGCATAAACAGCCACCCGACCCTGCACTGCCACCGTCCGGCTGTTTATATACAAACGGCCGGACGGGAGGTGGTTAAAAAAATTATATGTGAGAGATATAGATGGGGAGATAGACCAGAAAAATATTTAATGTGGGCTTAGAGGAAAAAGAAATCCAAGAATTATATAGAGAAAATAAGAGACAACAAAGGTGAATTAGTGTATTCAACTAAAGATATAGCTAAAGTTTTTAAAGAATACTATAATAAGCTATATAATATTATTCACCATAGTAAAGATGATGCAGTAAAAATATTTAAAAGAAGTGGGACTACCAAAATTAAATCAGGAACAATTAAAATCTCTGGAATCAACAATAATGCAGGAAGAAAAATACTTAGCATTAAAAAGTACTTTAGCTGGGAAAAGTCCTGGACCTGATGGGTATACTGTGAGAAATTATAAAAAATATAAGGAACTTTTAGTACACAAATTGAGGACATATATGAATGCATTGGGAGGAGAGATGGAAATGAGGAGGGAATCTTTACAAGCCTATGTGGTTCTCATACATAAGGACGGTAAGGATGACATGCAATGTGCAAGTTATAGACCAATTTCCTTGTTAAACACAGATACCAAACTATATGCAAAAGTTCTGGCAAAATAGGTTAAAAGACCTATTGATGCCGGAATGGATACATATGGATCAGGTGGATTTTTTTGTCCCAGGAAGAGAGGGCAGAGATAATGGATTAAGATCTTTGTTTCTCATACAAAATAGTAGGAAAGAGAAAATCCCTGCAGCGGTCCACTACATAGACGCTGAAAAGGCATTTGACAGAGTAGATTGGGGTTATATGTTGTGTACACTGGAAGTATTGGGGATGGGACCCAGGATGAGATAATGGATAAGGAAATTATATAGTCAACCCTCTGCAGCAGTCATGGTTAATGGGGAATTATCAGAGTACTTTAGGATGCAAAATGGAACTAGACAGGGATATCCTTTGTCCCCACTGTTGTACGTTTTATCTTTGGAATCTTTGCCAGCTACAATAAGGAATAACATAGACATAAAAGGTATTAGGATAGGAGAGATAGAGCATAAGGTGGCAGCTTATGCAGATGATATGTTGATCTATGTGGGAAACCCAAGGATAGCATTGCCAAATTTACTGAAATCATTGAAAGAATATGGAGCGATGTCAAACTTAAAAATTGATCCATCTAAAACAGCGATTTTAAATATAAATCTTTTAAATAGCGAGAAAAATATACTACAGGAGGAATTTCCTTTTGCATGGAGAGATAAAGAATTAAAATATTTAGGTATAAAATTAACTGTATCTTCCAAGAATTTATATAGATCAAATTATATCCCATTATTAAATGAGATTAGGGATGAATTAAGAAAACTAGGTGGGGGGAACTCTGTCATGGATAGGTTGTATAAATCTGATACAAATGGTAATTGTTCCAAAAATTCTATATAAATTCCAAATGATACCAATCAAAATACCACAAATATATTTCAGAATAATTTAAAAAAATGTTAACAAGATTTATCTGGAGGAATAAAAAAACTAGAATAAGTTATGAAATCTTAAGTAGAAATAAAGAGAAAGGTGGACTGGGAGTTCCAGACTTAAAAAGGTACTATAGCTTGGTAATACTGACAAGAATTTTTGATTGGACACATAATTCACATGGGAAAAGCTGGATAAAAATAGAAAAATACACTAAGTCACACAAGCCTTAGTAGAATTGTATGGTTACCCCCCACAATTCCAAGGATTAGAAGATAGCACAAGTTTTTTCACACTGAATGTGTTAAGAGTATGCGATGTCTTACATAAACAAGAGGGGTGGGAATATAATTCACTGTTAATGCCCTTATGGTCCACAGATTATTTTCCTCCTGGTAAAGAAAGTGTCACCGGGAAGTGGATAAAGAAGGAAGACATATGGTTGAGAGATGTAATGGTGGGGGTGGAAATAGGCTCACTTAAGGATTTGGAAAAAAAAGACGGAAATATTTATGAGAATTGATGAGTGGCGTTATTTTCAGTTGAAACACTTGTAGGGAAGCTTCCAAGGCCATTGAGAACAAGAGAGGATTGGAACCCTTTTGAGCACTTATTAGACACAAGGGGGAGATGGGAAACATGGGATATCAAAAATATATAAGATTCTCACTGGAATAATCACGGATATAAGTCAACCATTTATAGAGAAATGGGAAAGGGATATAGAATTAACAATGGATGTGGAAAAGCAAAAGAAAATATATAGTTTAATACACGAAAATGGAAATATGAAGGAGGTAGAGATGAATTATAAATGTTTGGCAAGATGGTATATTACACCCAGTGTAGCACATAGATTGAATAGAGACAATTCACCCTTATGTTGGCGTGGATGTGGGGATAGAGGTACAATGTATCACATTTGGTGGGTGTGTCCCAAAATTCAAGAGTATTGGGAGAAAATAGTATGTCTGATTCAGAAAATAACGGAGGTTGATATTTCAAAAGACCCAGAGACTTGCCTTTTTCATGGTACTAAGCTTTCGGTTAAGAAATATAAAAAATATGGTTTATTGTACTATCTGAATTCAGCAAAGGGATTGATACCACGTTTTGGAAGAAACAGGAGGTACCAAAAATAAAGGATTGGGTAAGTAGGGTGGATCAGATATATAGATTAGAAGAACTTTACCATTTGAATGAAGATAAGATGGAGAGTTTCTGTGTAAAGTAGAAAGGGTGGGAGGAATTTAAGGTGTCAAAATTAATCCTGGAGTATATGGGAGATTAATACAGAAATAATGTGGATATGTTTTTGAATAGGAATCTCCAGAGGGAGTAGGAAAGAGGCAGAGCGGAGGATTGGGGGGGTTGGAGGCAGGGGTATGTGGTTGGGGGGAGGGGGGTGGGGGAAAAATGTTAATGATCTTGGTTAATAATCAGATATTATGAAAAGCAAATCTGAGGTAGTTTTACGTGTTTATCTTTTTTGGGTTTGTTTGTATAAATTTGCAATTCTGAAAATTTAATAAAAATATTTAAATATTAAAAAAACAAAATAAATCAACCCCATAGTGTAACATGGCTCCAGCCCTCTCTCACCATATGTGGGTGGGACCATGTTTGCATTTTAGAGAAAAAGACAAGATTTGCCTATAAAATCAGCTGCCTAAATCTCTGCATCTACTGATCATTTTTAAATCTAGTTTTCACTGAAGATAACATATATGGCTTATACATTTTTTCATCTTATGCTCCATTTGAATTGGTGAGGTTTGTGACATGTTTACTAGAACTTGTGAATTTCAGTAAGTGATACAATAACAGTATACATTTTCCTCCAAGAATGTATAAAACATCTTTTGAAAACAGTGTTGGAGAAAATAGCCTTGAAATATATAAGGTATGTGTAGTTAACGGAAAAAAAAGACACATTCAGTTCTATCAAACTTGAAAACATTAATAAAAAAGTAATTTAATATAAATTCTTTTTCTGAGGGGCCAAAAGATCATTATAGCAGACAGAAAAATTGAGGCAGCCATCTTGGGAGTCGTAAGCAAAGCAGTGGCAACATGAATTTCTACATTTATGGACATGGCTAGGGGGACTGTTTCACACTAGGTTCTCATCTACACTATTTTCCTTTTATTTGCTTTCAAGAAAGTTTATTGCATGTTATTAAATTTTGAAGACATGCATTCATTTCCTTCATCTTTAAAGATTTATACAGCCAGCAAATGAATTATATAAAAAAAAAATTGCAAACATCATTAAAAAAAACGTTGTTTTCAACTGTACTATTAGAGAAATGTTAAGTACAGATGATAACACTAAAACACTCTGAGAACTCTGCTTGATAAAAAAATGTACTAAGCAATTACTTTTGAAGTCTCATGCATATAGATCTATCACAGGAGAATGCAAGAAAATTCAGATATAGAGATGAGCAATATATCAATAACTTCTCCTGCCAGTGATTCACCCAATCCAGCACAGCTGTTCTGTCATGCCCACATGTTTATCTGCCTGCAGCATTGTGGCCACTGAGTTTGTCTGACAATCTGTCAGGTTTTATAATGATATGCCTCTTTTTCCAAATAAAAATCATTCCCTTATCCTATGCCCTGCATACCTACAAAATTGTTGTTTTAAACATCCATAAAAATGTACCTGAATCTAGTTTTATGTGATCTCTAGGGAGACTCTTCCAGTTCTGACTGGAGTTCAGAAGCTGTTGTTTTGTTCACCTTTCCGGCCGATCTTCTGTCAACTCTATGCATCACATCATTGCTTTATGCTGCAGAACCCAATATGGATCTGTTAATGGAGCCTTCTGGTAGCCAATGGGCCACTCAGAAGCAATGTAGACACCACAAATTGGCCCCTTACACACTATGGAGAAAGAATAAGAAAGAAAGAAGACCTGAGACCTGGTGTCCCTTTCTATAAATCCATCTTGACCAAGTGAAATGTAAACCAGTCTGTTCATTATTACCCAGTTGGCTCTTCAAAAATACAAGGTAAAGCAATATTGTAAGAATGTTGTTCTTTAGGTTTACCTGATGTTTTGCCCTCAACACACATCTGCACTATATACAATAATATAAAAAATGCAATCAAATGTTAATGTGGAACACTTTTTCAGTAAGCTCGGTTAATTTAAGTTGTTCACTTTGCTATGGAATTTAGACTTTGCAATGGAATGTTCTCTAAACTGAATGTGGGGGAAATTAACTCTGCAAAGCAAACCCTATCATGTGCAAGAGAAATAAAAAAAAGTATTTTGTTTGCACAAAATTGAATGATGAAAATCAGCAAACTTTCACCTCATTCACTAGGCTAAAGGAAAATTCTCTTTCAAAGTAAAAATTCTTGCAAAGTGAACAGCCTATTTGCCTTTAGTAAATCATCCCCAATGTGTCTTATTCACTGTCAATGTGCTAGAGCAAATCTAAATATCACCTCATAGGATGCACTGGGTACAGTGGAGTATAGTAGTATAAATCTAATATACCTATAAGAACGCAACCATAAAACAACAAACAGTGGTGTGCAGTGGAGAAAAACATTGTTCTATAATCTGCAAAATGAAATGTAAGCACAGAGCTATAAATAAAGGGAAGCTCATGAGGCTAAGAAACATCAAACAATATGCACATCCTGCAGTTATAACCCTTTTAATGTGCAGTTTGAGGTCTATAGACCTATAGTGAGTTATAGCTGAAAGATGACCATAGACCTTTGAGGCATGTCTGTATATCTGACTGCCTAAGGATATTTTTGCACAATCTAACCATGCACACCAGTATCACTGAAACATGTTCATTTGCTTATGGAGAGAGAATAAAAATCAAAGCACAATACCTTCAAAGTTAGATTATCTTGGGAGAAACAAGAGCAAATGACCAAGATTATATGAATGTTTCTCACCTAGATCAGCCTGCTAGTCCCCTAGGGCCTGATGTATAAAAACTGTGGCAGGGAAATCTGCAGAAAAGTGGAGCACTTACTTATTAAGAATAAGTAAGTTTCGTCTTTTTCATAACAAGAAATGAAAGAAACAACCTGACTTGCTGCTCTGGGCTTGCCGTCCAATTTTCTCTGGATTTCTTCCTCCAGTTTTTTAATACATCAACCCAGGCAGGTGATACATGTCCTGGCAGCAGCAATGTGACAGATTAAACCATTGTTCATGATGACTATGCATGGTAGGGGCATTTACATGTACTTCTATGTGTCAAAAGTACTTGGCATCAGACTGTTTTCCATCATGTCAATTGTTCTCTATTTAGAGAAACACTGAGCACATACCAAATCTTTTATTATTTTAAAAGTCAAAATCTTTAATCAGCTTTATTAAAACATAAACAACAGGATAGCACAATATCCATAAAATAATGCAATACAATACTTATACTTAAAATCTGAGAAAGATTGTATAGGTGAGTTATTTGCCTAATAGCACTCATTCATACATTCCAGACACATGCCCTACAGGTTTCTATAAGAACAGCTGACTTGAGTAAAACCATACAAAAATGAAAACCCACTAACAATCATCCTCCTCAGAACTATTCAATATAAAAAAATATACTAATCTCACCCCCTCCATCCCATCGAGTACTGGACAGTAAAGCTTAACAGAGTCGCATAGCACCCTGTTATCCTATGAGCTGTATTTTTTGGAGTGGACGTCTTCATACACAATGGTGAACCTGCCTGTGTGGTATCATTTTATTATGTGAATTTACTAGTAGTTCTGATGAATACATTTGTAATCTTTGTTTAAATTAATTGTTCTAATGAAATTCAACTGCCTGACATCAATGGTATATATAAAAGGTATGCATTTGGGAATGTACAATCTAGTGATGACAAAGTGGCAGCAAACAGCTAACATGTCAGCTATCTGCTCCTATCGCTGTACTTCTCAACATGTTTTTTTGGTATTGTTACTCTTTTATTGTGTTTTGGATACTGTGGCTACTTGTTGTTAAATTATGCAAGATTTGCCATGTGCCAGTTATCCTCCATATAAGGAACATATCCTACTCTCTGATACTGGCATCAGCATCTGAGTGAGTGAACTTTCCAACTGACTTTTTCAAGTCTGGGATTTGATTTTGATAGTTTTTCTTTCCATAGAAAATAAAAGAATAAAACATTTTACATGTACAACCCATCCACACATCCTATCACATCAATAGAAAGCTTGGATCCAGTGTTTTGCCAGAACAGGTATGCCTTCACATTTATACAGTACATCTGAAGAAGGAAGATACAGTACAAACATACATATAGAGGTAGATCCTAGGAATTTAATGATTCGAGCAAGGGCATGCAGATGTCTCATCAGCCAAAAAACATATGGGTAAAATATACAAACTACATGCAGAAAATTTTCTGGAAGTGAGGATAATATCCAGCAACCTTTTGCTGCAAAACATGAATTCTCACTAATATACAATTTGTTGCAAATGTTTTGTACCCTACTAACTCTTTCACAACAATCTTTATTTTACTCCGTTTAAAAGTCATGCTCATTTTCAACATGGACAGTCCTCATTGGTTGAAAATATTACCATAGACAGTAAAAAAATTGGAAAAATATCTAAATCTAGATCTTTTGGTAGATGAAGAAATGTTTACTTTTCCTTCTTTATATTCATTTTTTATTTTATGTTTGTCCAGTCATTTAAAGTACATATATGCACAGGACCTATATGAAATTATCAATAGTATAAAATCTTATCATACCAATGACAAACATGCTTGGCACAAAGTTATCTTCTCCTTCATCCAACACTATGCAGGGCTCATTTTGCTGCTGTGAAAACACATTGGTCTGAATGAAATTTGAAAAATACATATTTGGTTATTCCTAATGACACCATCCCAAGTTCCCTACAGGGGGAAGGTGCAGGTACTAACATTGTAATGGCAGCAAGCCAAAGAGAGGAGAAAGAAAGCTGCTCCTCCTCCTGCCCTGTCTGCCCCGCCCAAACTCCCAAACTCCTATTTATCTCCTTTCTTTCTTTCTCTCTTATTCTTTCTCTCTCTGTCTCCTGTTTCTTTTCTTTCTTTCTTTCTTTCCTTTTTCTTTCTTTCTTTCTTTCTTTCTTTCTTTCTTTCTTTCTTTCTTTCTTTCTTTCTTTCTTTTTCTCTTTTTCTTTCTTTCTTTCTTTCTTTCTTTTTCTTTCTTTCTTTCTTTCTTTCTTTCTTTTTCTCCTTCTTCCTTCTTCCTTCCTTCCTTCCTTCCTTCCTTCCTTCCTTCTTTCTTTCTTTCTTTCTTTCTTTCCTCCTTCTTTATTTCTCTCTTTTCTTTCCTTCTTTCCTTTTCTTTCTTTTCCCTTTCCCTCCTTCCTTCTTTCCCTCTTTCTTTCTTTGCCTCTTTCTTTCTCTCCTTCCTTCTTTCCCTCCTTTCTTTTTCTTTCCCTCCTTCTTTTTTTCTTTTTTTTTTTATTTTCTTTCCTTTCTCTCTTTCTTTTCCTCCTTCCTTTCTTCCTACAAAAAAATGTGAAAACATAATAAAATATAAAATTGTGAAAAAATAAATAAAAATAAAAACCTACCTACACTAGTGGTGGAACTACTGGCATTCCGCCACCAGGCTCCGAGGAAAGTGTCCCTGCGCTTTGGGCCTTTTTTGTTTTGTCCCAATCTGGGCCTGCCTACAGCTGAAGTGTATCTAATAGCTGATCATAAAAAATATACTGTATGGTTTACCTTTTATTTTAGCAACTCTGAATTGGACACGCTTCCTTGCGTCCATGGCTGATTTTCCAAGAAAAGTGGGTTTAAACAAAAGCCTCCATTTTTCTGGTATAATGAAGACAACACTGCCCTTGAGTGTGCTCCTGACCTTCTGAAGTACTGCATGCTATCATGACCAGTCTCTGCTGCAAACCACTGCAAATCCTTGACCAGCCTCCAAACCGCCCACCCACAATTAGATTGACAGGGTATTTTGAAGGATGGTTCCTGCCTCTGCAAATGATTTACACCAGCATGTGAATGGCACTTGTGGTGCCCAATAGCATGCTATATCACGGCGTCTCACCATGAATTGGAGCACATACCTACTGTAGGTTCTTCTGAAATATCTGCATGGCTCAAGAGTAATCACCGCTCAAGGCTTGTCTCCACCTGTATCACCTCCACTGCACATTAGTAGGTACTGGCCCTGTTCATAGCAGACATCCTGATAGGGAAGAAAAATAAGGTCGGCCGCACATTCAATAAACTCACCTTTATTTGGACATATTCAAAATAGACACTCCACAGTATACAAAAGAGGGAACATAGCCCTCCAGCTAATGTGTTTCATGCCACCATCAGTGCTTAATCATAGCAATCCTCTGATTCCTCACCTGACCCTGCAAGCCGACAGACTGCTGGAGATTGCTCTGCTAGCAAAATTTAAACACAAAAATTCCAAAAAACAGGATAAAAAAATACAAGAAAACAAGGTGGGAAGGTAAGAAACACAAACGGAGACAACGATTTCCGTTATCAACTACAAGCACAGACATGGAAATAACAGCTAATGTATTGAATTTATCACATAGAGTATTAACTGACTCAGAGACTTGCTCTTATCTAAAGGTTTACATTTTTGTCCGAATAGACATATTGATTTATTCAATACTATTCTTGGTGTAAATAAATGTGTACGCTCATTAACCCTTACAAAACATTATTTTAACGCATCTAGTGATGAAGATGTAGTTATTCATATGGATTTAGAGTTTGGTCATGATTTTTCTGACACTCTTAGTGCTAACTCTAACTACACTTTTGCTGAGCTTTGTGCCATTTGTGATTTAGAAGATTTGGTTTATGAGGCAGATCCTAATATCACTGACAACTATGTTGGTCATACTTCTATACCTTTTAGGTTAAGATCCGATTTTTATCTCATTAGTTCTCAGGGTAAAGATATGGATCAGTTTCAGAAACTAATTGAAAAGGATCTCACTTGTTTGTTCTAGTGTCTAGCACTGAGTATACATTTTCTGACAATCTCATAGATACTGAAAGAACTGCTTTAAAAGCACTTAGTAATGATTCCAGCATAGTCATCAGAAACTCTGACAAAGGGGACTCAGTGGTGGTGCTGGACTCTGTGGCATATAAGAATGAGGCTTTACGGCAACTTTCTGATGACAACAGGAATGATCCCACCAATACGTTTAGGAGGGATTTACGGCCCCTCACTGACAGAGCAGTAAAAGCAGGTATTTGTACACAAGAGGAAAGCATTATGTTCATTCCATAAGCACCTATCATGTCTGTATTCCTTCATTTACCTAAAGAGCATAAGGGGTTAGATCCCTGGCTGGTAGACCGATTGTTGCAGGGATTGGTTCATTGAATGAACATTTGAGCCAGTGGGCAGACCATCAGTTACAGCCATCAGTAGTCAAATTACTGGGATATCTTAGGGATACCAAGCAGTTGCTGACTAGGCTTCAGGATTATATAAGGCACCCTGATTATGTGTGGATTAGTTTGTATTCTAAAATTCCCCATGTTCTGGGCTTGCAGACTGTCTCATATTTCCTGAGGCAATCCAGCGACTATTCGCTGGTGCACCAAGAGTTCATCATGCAGAGTTTAGAATATCTGTAACACAATTTTTTTATGTTCAATGTGGACTGCTACCTTCAGAGGTGCGGGGCTTCTATGGGAGCCAGATTTTCCCCATACGCATCTTTGGGACTGGCTGTCCCTATCAACCATTTATTAAAGCCTATTTTCAATTTATTGATGACCTACTGTTTGTTTGTTCCAGAGAGGTAGGTAGTTTGGAGGATTGGCTTGATTACCTGAATATCAATTAATTAAATTTAAGATTTATGGACCACATGGACCCTAAGTCCATTTCTTTTTTGAATGTCACACTGGTGAGTGAGGGCGGTCAAGTTACCTCTAAAATTTACAGGAAACCATCTGCTGGTAATGCCTTACTGAGAGCTGATTCTGGTCATCCCCATCATACCATCCCTGTTGGACAGGCTACATAGGGTCTGAAGTTACAGCACTAATTTTGAGGAAGAAGTAGGGTTAATGTTGAAGAAATTTGAATTGAGTCTATTCCACATCTATGTTGAATACAGCCTTGGATATTGCTAAGGGCATGTCATGTGCCAATCTGTTAAAGGATAAAAAGAGAATTACACAGAATAGTAATGTCCCTGTTTTTTCCACTTCATATAGTGTGGAATTTAATCAAATCAAGACTATAGTGGAGAGATACTTACTGATTCTGTTTAATGACCCTACTTATGCACAAATACTGTCAAAATGTTTAAAAACTGTTTGTTGCAGAGCTCCCACGCTAGGTAGATCTTTGTCGCTTAGTTTATATTCTAGCAGGGGTAGAATTCCTTCTCATTGGTTGAAATTTAAAGGTACCTTTCCTTGTGGAGTACACAGCTGTACATGCTGTCCACACATATATAGAGGAGATGTAGTTCACCAGTCTAACAAAAGGCATAAGATTTCCTTCTTCATAAATTGCAACACAAAATATTTGGTGTATGTTATCAAGTGCAACCTCTGATCCATACAATATGTGGGTCGTATTACTCACTGACTGAGGGACCATCTACATGACCATTTATATGATATAGAAAAAAATACATTCTACCAATGTGGCTAAACACTTTAATGAGTGTCATGCAGGCGATGCCTCATCTTTACGTATACAGGGCATGGAGAGAATTCTAGTTCCAGAGAGAGGAGGTGACAAATTCAGATAATTATGTAAAAAAGAAGTCTTCTGGATTTTTACTCTGAACTCCAGAAAACCGTTAGGACTCATTCAAGAATGGGATGTTTCATATTATTATGAGTAAGGATTTTGCTTATTTTTGATAACCTCTTCAATGTAGATTGTCTGTCTTTCCTACTACATATATATAGCATATTACATAATTTTTGTTTTTTGTTTTTCCTGCTGTTTGTGTTTTTCTATCCTTGTTTGTTTTATTGGTGTACTGACACCCATTTAGGGTATTATGGTATGGGCATAGAGTAAGTTATGAATAATGCTATTCCATATTCCTATGTAGTGTGTTCATGTAGTTCATTTACATGATTTACTTACATATGAGATACTTTATACTGTGTCATTGGTTTTATAGGATTTTATTCTATTTTTTTCTTTGGGTTCAGTGACAAAGCCAATTACTGATAATTGTTAATACCTGTGTCTCATTGTTTCACACAAAATTGCTTACAATCAAGAGACCATTAGGCGCATCTGTGCATGTATGTGCATATATGTATATACTTGTGTGAACATTTCAGTATCAGCTATGATTAAGCGCTGATGGTGGCGTGAAACTTATTAGCTGGAGTGCTATGTTCCCTCTTTTGTATACTGTGGAGTGTCTATTTTTAAATGTCCAAATAAAGGTGATTTTATTGGATGTTCGGTCGACCGGATTTTTCTTCCCTACCATATCTGCATGGCTCGTAGAACAAAAGTAAAAAAGAAATGTTTACAATTTTTTGGAAGAAAAAAATATTGAGTTATAACATAGCTTTATAGCAGTTTTTTCCATGAGGGTTTATTAGCCCTTCCAAGTGAATGCAAACCAGCAAATAAAAAATAAAAAGATGGGCCTCATGAACTGTAGTAATAATTTGCTCGTATGCAGAGAATTTGAGCACCTAATGGAAGACTTACTAACTAAGGCAACTCCCTCTAACACTGCAATGTCTGTGATCCCTTCCTGTTGCCATCATTTCAACCTTCTCCCAGTCTTCTTCCAGGTCAGGTGCATTGAAGTTATATCTTCCCACCACAGAAACATGTTGAGACTGTACAATGAATTGCAGAATGAGTTGAGTCATGGGCCCAGTGTACACAAACAGAAGCAAGGAATGGCAATCAAGTACTAGCATCTAAGACAAAAGAGACCTACAGCCCTATTTGTCATAAAAAGCTTGCCTATAGGTACTTTTTGAAACTGAGATTTACTTTCACTAGTTAACAGCTAACTTCCTTTCCCGAATCTTACTCTAACCATAATCCTAGTATTTAAACTAAGTCCTTTAATACCATGTACTTAAAATTAGTACAACTTTTACAGCCCATCTATGGAAAAAGCTCAACCTCCTCCCATCCCTCTCTCCTACCCAATCAGCTGCTTTTTAAAAAGAAAATCTTATGAAGCTTTCTTTTTTACATACCTAACTCTGCCATCTGTATCCCCTGTCAGCACCAATTCTGAGGGGGGTGATTTGTGATTCAGCAGTAGTCTCTGACTGTGTAGACTGGTTTCCTCTTTGTGATATCATAACAATGTGCAGTCTTCTGGAGCCTGAAAGACCCCACCACTGGACATCACATTGGAAGAATCCACATCACCCAGGCAGCCACATGAAAATCTAAAAGGACCTTCTTCCTCTAAAATGAAGATGACAGAAGACTTGGGAACCTTGCACCTCACATGAGCGTGGGTTTAGGCAAGTAAAAATAGCTTTTAGCTTATGATAGCTTGTGATATAGATATTGAATGGAGGAAATGGTAGTTGTCTAGAGGGGGGGGGGGGGCAGTTAATGCCCAGAGTTCAGCTTTAAAATGAAGCCCTAACATTATTGTATTGCCTTGTTTTCTGTCCTACGCTGGAAGCAGCAGTGTCAGATTTTCACAGCCCTGTGCCAAAAAATGCCAGAAGCAAGCTGTGTACACCACTTTATACTGCTCTGTCATTGTTGTATATTACAGTGGTCAATAGATGACCATAAAAACTCCATGAACCAATTTTTGGTCTGTCCATTTCTTCATACAACTCATTACTGAGTTTTGATATTTTGGACATTGGCAGTCACTTTGATTGTATGGGTTTGATTTACTATAGAAAATTAGATTGTTAACTTGCCAAAGTGAATTGTCACTTTGCAAGGGAATTTTCATGTAGCTTGGTGAATGACATGAAGCTCTGCTGACTTCTATTATCCAAGCAAAAATACCTTTGTTAACTTTCTTTGCATGTGATTGGGGCATCTTTGCAAAGTGAATTTTCACCACATGTCCTGAAGCAAGTGAAAATTCCCCTCCAAAATAAAATTTCCTCCACCAGGTAAACATGGTCTACTCCTTTAGTAAATCAACCCCTATATCTTGAAGCCTACATTGTTGCAGCTCAACCTATTCGATCTTGCTCAAAGATTTTCACACTGCAAACACTGAATACTGCAATGTCAGAAAAAAAATTATAATTTTTCTGTGGCTGTGAAACATAATGCAAAAACTGTTCAAAAAGTTATCATCTGCATCTGTTAACAATGGGAAACAAAGAGGAAAAAGAAAAGAATATAAAATCAAATCACATTTTATTCTTGTCAATCTGACACTCTCCTGTAAGTTGCTAGCCCCCAACATTCTGTTTCTCTATAGACTAAAAAATAGCAAATCATCTATGTCCCTTTTTACATCTTGTAGAAAAAAAAATCATTACTTTTAGAGAGGTGACTCTCTTGTAATGTCTTTCCCCGTTCCTGCCTTGGCTCCATCCTATGGTGACTCATTAGAACTTTGCTGTAATAATCAGTTTTTATACATTTTGCTCAGCTGTGTAATGCTTCTTGTTTTCCTCTTTCTATATTGTTATACTCCTTTTCTGCTGCGTTGTTATTCTCTATGTACAGATCACAGTGGTCTCTACTTTTACAGTTGCTTTCTTTTTCTCTCTAGCTGCTTTATTTTCCCCATTGATTTGGTATTTCTCTTTTCACTTTACTGTTTTGCTCATTTTTATTTTTTTTTATTTTCCCTCTACTGTGCATAGGTGATTCTCAGGTAGTAAAAGCAGCAGTCTCCTGATCCGCTTTCACAGTCAGATGCCTCCTGATGTGTTCATGTGTACATAGATGTACAGAACTCAGAAAAAATATTACTGCATCTCTATCTCAGGTGGTGACCTTTGGGCTTCTACTTGAGCTTTTGGTAAGTTTAACTTCTCCACCTCCACATCAGCATGGGAATGCTCTCCTCTTTTAACCTAGATGTGTGCTCCAGAAATTCATTTGCTTTCTGCGTTCTTTTCTTTGTTATCAAGATAGCTTTTCCAACTATCTTCCTTTCCTTTCCAGGCACATTGCTAGAGCGCCAACACACATTAGTGTCAATTCATTTAACTGTAGGAGTTCTTTTAAAGCAAAACTTCAGGCAAACAGCTAAATTTAATAGCTGAAATACATAGATGTGTCCTGTTCCCCCTACCAAAAGGATTTGTACGTCTGTACAGTCAATGTGATTTACGTGCATTTTGAACATGGTATAGTGAGACAGACAACAAAAGTAGTACCTGTGTTTCTATATCTATAGCCATTTTTTTTTACTTTTGGTTACAGTGTGGAAATATTAAAACTCCTGTGAGGTTTTACTGCGATCAAAGGCACTGTTAGAGAGATTTCCCCTTATTCACTTTCCAGATAAGAAGTTATGGGAACAAACAAACAGCAACACAGACAGAAGAAAATTATTTTTATTAGGTTAAAAATCAAATCAAAAGGTGAACTAACATCATACACCCTCCCCACCCCTTTGGTTCCTGCTACATATAACTCCAAAAATGATTAGCTTTCACTGCCAACACAGCCATTGCAGGGATCCAGATATTAGAAAACCATGTCCTTCTTCTGGGATGGATCAGAGTGATTCTGATTGGTCACATGCTGGCATGTGACCACTTTGACCAATCAGAACCACTCTAATCTGTTCTGGCACCCCTAAGAAAAAAAGGAGAAGATGGTCACAGCTTTCATATCCCTGGACATCTACACCAGCTGCATGGGCTGTGAAAAGAGTTAATCCAATGATCTTTAAAATGCAACCCTGCCCGAAGCTGCACAGTCTTGCTTCAGAAATCATCCCAACTGGATCTCTCCTTTGAAGGTGAAACTGGATGGCCTCCAGCTTTCCTGCAGAGTACAGCTCTCCCCATAGGAATGAATGGAACCAAGGTGCACACGCAAAAGATAAAGAGTTATCGGTGGGCTACATAATGAAAATCAGTGGATCAAGGATGAAGGTAGGTATATCTCTTGGTTGTCTACACTCAGGGGCATGGAGCATGCCTTGAAGAGACCCTGTCACAACTTTAAAATTTCAAGTGAAAGAACAGAAACATCACGTATTTAAAAGACTTAATACACAATTTTTATTCACTTGTATTGTAGTTTTGATCTTGCAAGCAAATTTGACTTCAGGAAAAGACAATTCCATAGTATAGTGCCATCCTTCCTGCCACTTCATAGTTCTCTTCTTCTGGGAGTATCTACTTACTGGTTGTGACGGTCTACCTTCTCTGCCCCATCCCACCTCCCTATATAACCTTTTATGTAGCAGGTTTAGGAGGAGAAAAGAAGAGTGCTATAAAAATGTCACTTGAGTGACAGCTCTAAGTCTGCTGAGACTAGACTACTAACATCACATCCAAGTTGGCAGCATCCAGCGGCAATGTTTTATCAGTGTCTACACAAGGAAGGTTTTTACAGGTATATACAGCATTGTGCTTCAATTACTTTAAATCAATGTTTACATGTTGTAGTAATTTTCACCTAGTGATCCAGTCAGTAACACACTTTTTGTCTTAGGGTGGCTATTTTATCCATGGAGTAGCAGTGCAGACACCATTGGACAGCAGCACTGTTTGGAGAAAGTAGTGTTGGATGATCTAGTAGATCACATTAGATGGACTTTACATAACAGACTAACAATTTAAAGCCAAGCTCCAGATAACACTTTTTAAACAGTTACAGAAACAGTATTTTTTTTTGGGGGGGGGATATAGGTTTTACTTAAATGAATAAAAGCTATCCATTGTAAGCACCCCTGTCAGTGTTAAATGGTTTGTCTCAACCCTTTAACTGCTACTTGAGCTGTACAGCTTGGTCTGTTAAAAGAAGCTGAAATACAACACTAGCATCAATGGCAAAAAACTAAGGTATGGGGAAATGCATAAAAACAAAAACAAAAAAATAAAACCCTATGTGTTAATTCAAGTGATAGACAGCATTACATGCCATTTTTTATTTTTTTTCTAGTACCACTACCACCAAAGGTACAACTGTCCTTTTAGTACTGGTGCAACCAAGTCCCCACCATGCAGCCCGAGAAGTTGTAAGCCACCCTAGTTCTGAGATTGAAGAAAGAATGGTTATCCAATGACCAAATGTAGAAATCCTATTTGTATCCCAGTTTCAAAAATGATAAAGCAAAGATGTAACAGTTAGCTCTGATATGAAGTAATTTCTAACTGACTACACTCAAATGAAAAATTAATGAAGCTCCAAGCAGGCTTGCTTGCTTAAAGTATAACTAAAGGCAAAACTTTTTTTTTTAGATAGATTTTAGATTTTTTAGAGTGTAGAGTGATAAGAACACCTGTCAGGTTCTATTGCTGTCTGTGCCCCCGTTAACGAGATTCACCCTCTCTATTTGTCCAGTTTATCGTTATCACTAAAAGTAAAAGTAAAATAAAATCCCAAATTTTGGGTTGTCCCCAATAAAATAATAGAGTGGAAATCTTCCAATGGGGACACTAGTTCTGGGGACACTAGTTCTCACTTCCTTTCTAGCTATGAGACAGGAAGTGAAGGAAAATAGAACACAGATGGCAATAAATGCTTGGTAACAATAGTACTGTATCAATGTAGTAGTCATCAACATAGGTCTGCTTTATATTTAAGCAAACAATACAAAACTGGTGATTGCAAGCCAATAAAGGAGACCTAACTGAACCCTCTCTGTAATATGTGAATTCAAACACACAATTTTCTTTATTTGCAAATATACATGGAATCCCCACCACCAGTAAAGCATATCATGCCATGACACTCTATAACAGTGGTTCTTAACCTGGGTTCGATCGAACCCCAGGGGTTCAGTGAGTCAGTCTCGGGGGTTCGGCGGAGGTGACCCACACCCGACTCATATGATTTGTGATGACATGCCCAGTGGTCGGCAAGCCGCGGCTCTTGTGTGCCGGGCGCCCGCTCCCCTCCCTCCTCTCGGGCGGCAGGGACTCAAATGCAATGATTGGCCAGTCTCGCTGCCACTCACATCCTGATAGCCAGTGATTGGCTGTCAGGATGTGTGTAGGCGGAGCAGCGTGACGAACGTGAGAGGAGCTAGGCTCCTCTCAACAGTCCGCCCTGAAGACTGGAACGGCGCGGGAATACAGCAAGAGGAACGCGCGGAGCAAAGGTAAGTGAATTGACACAGGGGGGACTTGGGGACTTAATATGGGGGATGAATTAATATGGGGAATGAATTACTATAGGGGGGATGAATTACTATATGGGGGATGAATTATTATATGGGGGATGAATTACTATATGGGGGATGTATTACTATATGGGGGATGTATTACTATATGGGGGATGAATTACTATATGGGGGATGTATTACTATGGGGGATGAATTACTATATGGGGGATGAATTATTATATGGGGGATGAATTACTATATGGGGGATGTATTACTATATGGGGGATGAATTACTATATGGGGGATGAATTACTATATGGGGGATGTATTACTATGGGGGATGAATTACTATATGGGGGATGAATTACTATGGGGATGATGAATTACTATATGGGGGAGGAATTACTATATGGGGAAGGAATTACTATAGGGGGGATGAATTACTATATGGGGATGATGAATTACTATATGGGGGGATGAATTACTATGGGGGATGAATTACTATATGGGGGATGAATTACTATGAGGGAATTACTATGAGGGATGAATTACTATATGAGGGATGAATTACTATATGGGGGATGAATTACTATGGGGGATGAATTACTATATGGGGGATGAATTACTATATGGGGGATGAATTACTATGGGGGATGAATTTTCATACCGTTTGTTACAACATATCTTTGCAAGCAATCCTTTTCGAGGATGCTGGACATAAAGACGAAGAAAAGGAACAGACTTTGTTGCGAAAATGACATGAGAGTGGCACTTGCCAAGGTAATGCCGCGCATTTCTGAACTGGCCTCTAAAAGACAACAGCAGAAGTCACACTGATTTGCGGTAAATATTCATTATTTTGTTTTTGTGTGAAAATCATGTTTTAATGGTTTTTGTTCTTTGTTCTTAATGGTTTTGTTCATTTTGTGCACCTATGTATAAATATATACCTATGTTTTGAATTTTAAAAATCATATTTTATTTTTCCAATTAAGAAGGGTTCGGTGAATGCGCATATGAAACTGGTGGGGTTCAGTACCTCCAAAAAGGTTAAGAACCACTGCTCTATAAGATCACCAACACCACAGCATATGTAGCCATTATATAGCTTTTTACTTTGTGTATACTGGAAAAAAATTATAAAGGTTATTATTTATTCTCCAATCTATACCAAATTAAAATGGTTTGTAGGGACACACCAAAGTAAGGAGAGTAAATTTCAATAACAGTACAGTGATACTAAAGTCTTTTTTTTTAACAACAAACATGTTATACTTACCTGTTCTGTGCAGTGGTTTTACACTGCTGGCACGTCTGGCCCCTTCCTCTTGTTAGGTGCCCCACAGCAAGCACCCGAGCAGCGGCTGAGTGTCCATTCACACACTGAGCCGTCACTCGGCTCCACCCCCTCCCTCTCCCGATTGGCTCACTAGATGTGATTGACAGCAGTGGGAGCCAATGGCTCCCGCTGCTGCCTCAGCCAATCAGTAGTGAGGGTCTCCAGAAACTGAGGCTCTTGTGGACATCACTTGATTGGGCTGGGTCTCAGGTAAGTGTTAGAAGGGCTGCTACACACAGAAGGTTTTTATCTTCGTGTACTGAATGCATGAAGGTAAAAAATATGGAGCCTTTAGATCAACTTTAAAGTGATTGTAAAAGATCATATTTTATCTATTAAAAATAGCAAACACCTCATGCTTACCTGCTCTGTGCAAAGGTTTTTCACAGAGCAGCTCCAATCCTCCTCTTCTTGAGTCCCCCTGTCTGTGCTCCTGGCTCCTTCCCCGTCTGCCAAGTGCTCCCAAAGCAAACCGCTACTCTTAGGGCACTCATGCATGCTTTCTCCTAATCTAGCTCTCTGTGTCCATTGTCACAAAAGTGCAGCTTGGCCCTGCCCCCCCCCCCCCTCCACTTGCTGTGATCGACAGCAGTGGGAGCCAATTGTCTCTGAGCCAATGAAGAGAACTGAGAGAGCCACTGCTCTTGTGCACAACGTAGGATCAATATCAGGCTCAGGTAGGTATATAAGGGGGGGCTGGGGGGAAAGCTGAATGCAGAAGGTTTTCAACTTATTACATAAAATGCATTAAGGTGAAAAACCTTCTGCCTTTAGAACCGCTTTACTGAATTTGTTGATTTATGTCAATGGTCACTACACTGTGGCACGAGGGCCGGATGAGGCTCTTTGCTTGCTTTTATCCAGCCCTTGGGGTACTATTTCATCCACTGATACCAACTATGGGACATAAATCCCCCTACTGACACCAATGAAGGAGCACATGTCCCAATTACATCAATGATCGCTCCCAATGACAGCAGTATTGGGGAAGAATTCCTCCCAATGACATCAACGATGGGGCCCAATGACAGCAATGATGGGTCACAATAACCTCCCAATGACACCAATGATAGAGCACAATTCCTCATACTAACACCAACATTGGGGCACTATTCCTCCCACTAACACCAAAGGGGCAATGTCTACTCCCACTGATATCAGGACCTTTTCTACTCCCAATAGCCAAAGTTTGGCCCCCCTAAAGTCCGAAGGACAGTAAACTGGCCCTTTGTTTAGAATGTTTGGAGACCCCTGCTTTATGTGGTTACTGAAAATCTAGGAACAAATTTTAGTCTTCTGCAAAGCAATGTCTATACTATAGTCATATATTAGCTTATACAGTACAAGTTTCTTGGGAACTTCCTTTAATATTTCTTTTGCAGACATAAGCACATGGTTTGCAAAAGTGTTATTAAAATGATTTTATTACAAATTCCTTTATAATGGTGAAGTCACCTGAAGCTGGGTACAGTGATTAAATTGAGCGAACACTCTCACAGCTCCACACTGCCTAATCACAGAGTGCTTTTGCTTGCTTTCTTCTAATCAACACACACTGATCCATCAGTATTTTGCAGGTGTATATGTAATTAAGCTTCCTGGCTGTACAAATAATCCAGGCTCGTGTTATTAATATACCTCTCCTGCACAGCTATGTGCTTTTGTAAACCTTGTAGCTATTAAAAATATGAGTGGATTTTTTGTTTGTAAAGAGAAAACATTACCACTGATGATGTGAGAAAAGGAGAGTAATGAGTTAGACTTGGTGTTATTTCTGAATAGGTATTTCTCTGAGCTTCTCTTACTAATCATAGGAATATGGTTTAGCAGAACATATGTCTGTGAAGCAGCAGTGTATCGGCATTGGGTTTAGCGTGAAATGGTCTATTTACACCTGCTTGTAGCACCAGAGAGTTCAATTATACACATACAGTATCTGTAAAACAGCAAAGTGATTTGCTAGGACACATTTTAGAAATAGGCCCCATAGCATTCTTCCTCTTCTCTATGATTAGGCACCATAGAGCATGAAAGCGTGAATTGTTTCATTTAAATGTGTTTCACTATCAAAATAAACACATTTTTCGAACAGACATAGTGATCATATGTGTTTGAGTTCTTGGTGTATTTTATGAGACTATTTTAGTACTCTGTTAAAGTAATTCTAAATAAATTTTCTTTTATAATAAACATGTTATACTTATCTGCTCTGTACAATAGTTTTGCACAGAGCAGCCCTGATCCTCCTCTTCTGGGGTCCCACACCAGTGCTCCTGGCTCCTCCTCTTCAACGAGTGCCCCCATAGGAAGCCGCTTCTTATGGGGGCACTCATGCGAGCTCAATCTCAAGCTGTCATGTTTGTGTCCATAAAAACAAACAGGGCGGCTCTGCCCCACTTTCCTATCACATGATTTGATTGACAGCAGCTGGAGTCAATGGCTCCCACTTCTGCCTCTCTTCTCTATGAGGAGAGAGAGAGTGAAAAAGCCACTGCTCTCGAGCACAGCACAGGATCGAGATTGGGTTCAGGTAAGTATTTGTGGGGGCTGGTGGGAATCCTGGTCACAGAAGGCTTTTTACCTTAATGCAGAGAATGCATTAAGGTAAAAAAAAGAACCTTAACTCTTTAGGACCACTTTAAATTTTATGGAATATTAAAAGGATGTTATGTTACTTGACAAAACAGAGTGACGACAAAATTACCAATGGACTAATGTTTGCATGTTGTGCAACATCTGTTCTAATAATTAGGTTTAATTAGGTTTGACTATAGATATCCTCCAATGCACACTTGAGACCGTTTGTATTAAACACTGCCGTGGCTATTGATAGCCACACTAAAAGTGTCCTTTGATAATAAAGTTACCATATTGAAATAAAAACACTACACTTTCTAATGGTATTGCTGGCTAACAGAGATTGGGTCTCTCTCTTTAAGAAAATGGATCTGTTTAAATTTCCGGTTGGCAACACATGATGAGGGGCCTTTCTACTTACAGCAACACATGAGCACATGGATCTACTTGAATAAATGACCTATCACATATGCATTGCTCACCAAATGATTTATAAACATAGGATGGTCTGAAATCTGCAGCGTTCTGTTTTGGAAAAGGGCTATCAGCCAGATTTTAATCACAAACCCCAGCGCCACAGAAAAGTATGCCCCTAAAATGTAAATAAGGGTATAATCTGCTGCTGTACACTAGTGTAATACACCAAATAATATAAAACAATATAAACAGCACAAATCCAAACCCTACATGAAATATAATAAATGACAAAATAATAAATTATAAAAAATTATAAATAAATATAAAAATATATAATCTCACTCAAATAATATGTGAAATCAAAAAAGTGTCCAAAGAAAGATAAAGTCCTTAATCCCAAAAAAACAAATTTGTGTTTCAACAAAAAAAAACAACCAAAAAAAGGAGTCCTGGAGATTGTAAAGAAGGGTATAGGATCCCTAAAAGTCCTAAAAGACGTGAAATTCACCAGTATCTGGTGAGTGCAGTTTATGTTGGTTACAGCACTGGTGGATGGTGGAAGCACATATAAAAAAAGGATAAGGATTTATATTTTTTTTTTTGGGATTAAGGACTTTATCTTTCTTTGGACACTTTTTTGATTTCATATATTATTTGAGTGAGATTATTATATTTTTTTTTTTTTATCATTTATTATTTTGTCATTTATTATATTTCATGTAGGGTTTGGATTTGCGCTGTTTATATTGTTTTATATTAGCCAGATTAAAATGTTTTGGTCAACAGCCCATTTTTTCCCTGAAATAAGGGTGATCCCAATTTACTTAATCAAGCATTCTTGCATAATGTAATTGTTGTGGCAGAAATACAGTATTTAGGGGTCAGATAGGTACCCAACTATAACCTGTGCTAAATGTCTAAGGCCTGTACCACAAGACATCTTTTTGTGCACTGCAATACATTTTGTTCTATGCTACATTCAGTATTCAGAAGGCTGGCTTGGAAGGGAGATAGAGGTCTGACAAATCCTATGGCAATCATAGTCTTCCACAGTTCTTGTGAAGTGAACCTGTAGAGGAAAGAAATGTGGAAGCAGCCTATAGAGGACTGGACTAAGGTCAGGTTAATATATAAATAAAATATGTTGGGCTGACTGACCTGAGTGAAGACACTTCCCAATCATACCTTGATCAAAGCATGACCCACAGGCACTGACATCTTGATATCTGTTCCCTGTTCTGACCTGTGATCCCAGAGACTGGCCACAGGAAATATTTCAGCAATGTTCTGCAGCTCTGACATATCATATGACTGCATGTGGAGAGCCACAAAGGATGTTGACTCTGGAAGTGTTCCCTCTGCCAGGTGCTGTTAAACCAGGTCTGAAAAGGCAGAAGGTAGTGATATAATGCTTAGCATCTATTACTGACTACAGATCCTGCTCTGGTCCAGGTCCAAAAGGAGAAGCAGGATAAAGCACTCTTTCACTGTGCCCACCAATCATTGTTGTGCTGTGGTATACTTTGGGGGAGATTTTACTAAAACTGGAGAGTGCACAATTTGGTGCAGCTCTGCATAAAAACCAATCAGCTTCCAGGTTTTATTGTCAAAGCTTAATTGAACAAGCTGAAGTTAGAAGCTTATTGGCTACCATGCACAGCTGCACCAGATTTTACACTCTCCAGTTTTAGTAAATCTTCCCCTGTGTGGTGCACTTTTTTTCACACACAGGAGATGTATTTGTCTCCCAGGCAAACAAGTCCCTGTCCTCCCCGAAGCAGCCATTGTTGACTTACTTTTACAATGTGCAAGTCCTTGGGCTGTTCTCCTGACCCCAATTACATTACCTAATAAGTTACTGATTTGGAACTATCATGTATGATGGGAATTCAGACTGCACTGCTACGTGTACAGTATGTTTTATGTCAGTTACTCACTAGGTAGTAAAGAAAGGATCAGGGTGACATCAACATTTCCTACCACTTAAAAGCAAGCCAGCAAGGTTAGCTTCCATAATTGTATCATTATGTGTTTCCTATAGGAATGGAGAAATGCCTCCTTTACAGATTTTCTCCTTTAAACCGGAGATCCAGGCTCCCCCCAGAATACTAAAAGTCAGCAACTGCAAATTCTGTAGCTGCTGACTTTTAATATAAGGACACTTATAGTACCTGTCTAGAAATCCAGAAATGTACTCTCCCGAGCCAATTCTTCCAGTGGCTTTGGGTGCAGGTGCTGGCATCTTAAGTAAGGGAAACCAGCAGTGAAAACTAGCAGCTTCACAGGCGGTTTCCTACTGCGCATGCATGAACTGTGCTGTGCTTTGTGAATGGTCCTGCAGTCTTCTGGGACCTGTGAAGTGTCCCAGAAGGCTGCAGGGGAAGGAGGGGGGCGAACCCAAGTACCCAGTTACCCGCTTCCCCCCCCAAAAAAGTGCCAAATGTGGCAGTGGAGGGGGGGATACAATCAAGCAGAACTTCCCCTTTAGGATGAAGTTCCGCCTTAAAGAAGTCAGTAGAATCCCCCTGTCTTCTGAACTGTTCTGCTGTTACTGCACACAGCAAAGATAAATATTAATTGACACCATACGTTGCAATGATCTTTGAATAACAGGGTTAACATCTCACAACATTTATTTTTGAATAATACCTTTCTCTATAAAGAGTGCATTTTACTTTAAGATATAAAAATAAAGAATACATTTATGAAGGACTTTTGCCTGATTCTGATGTATTAAAAAGCACCATTCATTTCAAATAAGCACATACTGCAAACTGCCCAGGCTCCATACACACAATGTAATTAAAATCATTATTGATTAAGTGATAGAATAGCCAATCACAGAGAAAATAAAACAAAGCCTTTTTTTTTCCCCCAGCGGGTCTCCTTTAATCAGCTATAGTGGTTTGTACTGGACTGTTTTAATGGTTGTATTGTTATGTAAGATCATTTGATCTCTATAAAGGACAGATACATGTTTTTCAGTGTCCAATCAGCACTTTTCATTCTTGGCTGCCTTTGTCATAGCCTGAACCTCTGGAAATAGAATACAAGCTGAAAATCTCTTACAGGTTAGATTTTTATTTAACAACACACATCAAGAGACAGGAGTTTTCATAAGCTCAGTCAGCAGCAATCCGATCTACACAGAGAACTCTTTTATAGTCTTTGAAAGGTGTCACACTCTATGACACACTGTAAAGCTGCATAGGCTTATTGGTGATTTTATAATATGGAATAAATAAGCTGCTACTCTGAAGCAGTTAAAAGGAAAAGAAAACGAGTCCCAGTAGGTCTTTGTTCATTCATTCTTTTCTATCGGAGTATGTCTGTATAGTGATTAATTCTCTGCTTCATTGGTTATCTTTTTGGCTTTTCTTGCTGAGCATATATATTCAACTCTAGCTAAAGTACCAGCATTGAACATTGACTCTGGAAGCTTCACGGAAAGTTTGACAGGCTATTCAGACTATTTATCATTAGAAAGAGATTCTGATTTGTAGTAAAATTACTATTATTTAGAATGTTTCCTCACCTGCCCTGTAGGCGCATAAAAAGGGACTTCAGTGCCTGTTCCAGGCTCTGTTTGAAGCACATGAAGCTGAGCTGTCAGAATCTATTTATGTGTTTCACTGAACCATATCGACAGTTTGTAAGGTACTGCTTAACCTATCCGCTTCCACTGCGTAAATTGCAGGTGCACTACTTGTAGGGCTTGCTGAACCCTGGGAAAGTAGCATCACTTAATTAAATGTGTTTCAATGGGTGACTACCTTTCTGAAGCTCACTGCCAAATTGGAGAAATAGCGAGGTCTGCCAGCTACCACCACTTGTTTACTTCCAGTGTTGTAATAATGGACAAATGTTGTCTTTGGCCCTCCTTTATGTATAAAGTCAAAGTATAACCATATATAAAAAACCTCACTGTAGTATATCTAAAAACAGAGCAGACTCCTGGATACACCAATAACCCAATCACATGTTTCTAGTACATTACCTCCAAAAACATTTTGCCATGAAATGAAATTTGATTTTATGAAAAAATGTAGAGGATCTTAGCTGCTTGTATACTGTGGATTGAGTAGCAATTAAATGTTTTATATCATTTATATAACCTTTTTTTTGGACCCAGGGTGGCAAAACCATTATGTTTGCCCTGCTACAAAATTGCAGGTTCAATGCCTGATCAAATTTAAATCTAATTACAGAATTATTGCCATCTTACTGTTATGCTTGTGCCTAAAATTGAACTGTCTCCACTTTGAGTTGTATATAGCATGTCCTTTTTTACCTACTGGCAAAAAGCAGTATGTTCCACTTGGTCTGCACTGGAATTGACTGCTACTTTTTTAGTACAACAGAAGATGGGCAGCAGTTGTGCATACCGCTAAGTTTTCCTATTTGGTAGACAATTCCAACTTCATTCTGTAAAACAAAGCAAATATTGTAGCTAGATAGATGAGGCATATCAACCAAGGAAAACACAAAGAACAACAATATTATAATAGCAACTTGTAAAGTATTGAGCCTACACAGAATTGGCCCTGTTGTTAAATCAATTACAGACATGCAAAATTGGAGAGATTGTTTATTTAACCACTTGCGCTCCGGAATATTTACCCCTCCCTTAATGACCAGGCAATGTTTTGCTATTCTGCACTGCATGGTCCTTTTTTCACACAAATAGAGATTTCTTTTGGTGGTATTTGATAACCAATGGATTTTTTAAAAATGTTTGCGATATAAATAAAAAAAGACCGAAAACTTTGAAAAAAAGTATATTTTTTATTTTCGGCTATAAAAAATATATAGTAAACTCGAAGTTAGTCATAATTTTAGGCCAACGTGTATTCTGCTACATATCTTTGGTAAAAAAAAAACATCCCAATACATGTATATTATTGGGTTTGTGTGAAAGTTATAGCGTCTACAAACTATGGTATATAAATTGGAATTTAAGCAGCTTTTACTTTCTGACTATCACATTTGAGGTGCTAAAATGTCAGGGCAGTACAAACCCCCACCTAAATTTTTTTGAAAGTAGACACCCCAAAGAATTTGCTGAGAGGCATGTTGAGTCCATGGAACGTTTTATTTTTTTCCACAAATTTTTGACAAATTACAAAAAAAAAAATGTTTTTTTTACACAAAGTTGTCAGTTAAATGATATATTGCTCAATCATGCCATGGCTGTATGTGGAATAACATCCCAGAACACATTCTGCTACTTCTCCCAAGTATGGGGATATCACATGTGAGAGACTTTTTGGCAACCTATCCAAATATATGCCCCCAAAATCCAATGGCCACCTCCAGGCTTTCAAAGGGCATAATTCTTCATATCACTTCTTCACTTCCTCACAGTTTCAGAGGCCCTGAAATGCCAGGATAGTACAAGCACCCCCAAATGACCCCTTTTTGGAAAGTAGACAACTCAAGCAATTTGATAAGAGGAATGGTGAGTATTTTGCAGATATAATTTTTGTCATAAAATTGAATAAAAGAACAGAAAAAATAAATTTTTGTTTTCTTTCTTTGTTTTCCAAAAACTTGTGGCAACAAATGAGATGTGCAAAATACTCACCATACCTCTTAGCAAATACCTTGGATTGTCTACTTTCCAAAAAGGGGTCATTTGGGAGGGGGGTGCTTTTACTATCCTGGCAATTCAGGGCCAACATTAGAAGCTTATGCCAGACACCACCCACTCTTCTAACCACTTATGCCAGACACCGCCCACTCTTCTAACCACTTCTGACACTTTTTGTTTACTTGAAAAAAAAAAACTATTTTTCTGCTAAAAAAAATTACTTTGAACCCCAAAACATTGCATATGTTTTTTAAAGCAGAGGCCATAAAGAATAAAACAGTGGATGTTGAAATTTTTTGCCACAGTATATGCACAGCAATTTTTCAAACACAAAGTTTTATGAAAAAAATACACTTTTTAGGATTTTAATGCACAAAAACACAATATATTGCCCAATTTTTGCTAAAATATAACAGACGATGTTATGCTGAGTAAATGAATAATAAACCTGACATGCTTTAAAATTGCGCACGTCCGTGCAACAGTGACATATTACCGTATTTTTCGCTCCATAAGACGCACCTGACCATAAGACGCACCTAGGTTTTAGAGGCAGAAAACAGGAAAAAAAAAATTCTGAACTAATGGACTGCAGACATAGTACAGGAGATGACCAGAGACAGTGGACAGCACAGGGATGACCAGAGACTGCGGACAGTACAGGGATGACCAGAGACTGCGGACAGCTCAAGGATGACCAGAGACTGCGGACAGCACAGGGATGACCAGAGACTGCGGACAGTACAGGAGATGACCAGAGACAGAACAGGAGATGACTGCTGACCTTTGGGGAGGAGGGGAAGGGGAACCTGAATTTGACAGGTACCCGCTCTTACTTCCGCGGAGTTGTTCTTTGATCTTACCTGTTCCTCTATCCAGCCGCGCGCTGTCTTCCCGGCTTCCGTTGTGTCGGCGCTCGGCATGACAGCCGGGTGCCCAGTGCACATGAGCGAGAAGCACTTGCGCTTTGTGATTGGTCCGGCAGCTTCTGGAATCTGTCATGTGTCCCAGGTACCGCCTTACCATTCACAAAAAGCACCGCTTCTTGCGCATGTGCACTTGGCACGCGGCTGTCAAGCCCAGCGCCCACACTACAGAAGCCAGGCAGACAGCGCGCCGCTGGATAGAAGAACAGGTAAGATCAAAGAACAACTCCGCGGAAGTAAGAGCGGGTACCTGTCAAATTCAGGTACCCACTCCCCACCTCCCCAAAGGTCAGCAGTCATCTCCATAAGGTCCCGCTGCAGAGCTGAGTGGCCGGCCCGGTATTCTGACATGGTGGCAGTGGAAATACCGGACCGGCCGCTCAATATTTGCTCCATAAGACGCACTGACATTTTCCCCCCCATTTTTTTTGGGGAAAAAAGTGCGTCTTATGGAGCGAAAAATATGGTATATACATTTTTATATCCATAAGCAATGCTTTAAAAGCCTTTACATGTCACCACTTTACACACAAGGTCTAGTGCTAGAATTACTGCCTTTAATCTGCCATTTGCGGTGATACCTCACATGCATGGTGCAATCTCTGTTCACATACCACCATGGGACCACCGCTTGTGTTTGCCTTTGCGTGCGAGCATGGGGGCGGGGATGATTTTTTTTTTATTATTATTTATTTTGCTTTTTTGATTATTTTTACACTGTGCCTTTCTTTTTTTTCCCAATCACTTTTATTGTTATCACAGGGAATAAAAATATCCCCTGTAATAGCAATAGGCATTGACAGGTATTCATTTCTGAGCAATCTGGGGTCTATTAGACTCTAGATCTCTACTCTGCTCTTAAAGCGTCTGATCACACCAAGATCAGTGTGATCAGATGCTTTCCCAATTTTAAAATGACGCTGTTTATATCTGGCAAAACTGAAATGACGAAATGCTTGTAGCTTCCAGTCTCTTAGACCATAAAGATGATTGGAGGCATTCCAGTCTCCGATCAGCTCTATTGTCAGCCAGTGGAACTGTCGGCTGCATTTTTGGGTTCCCTGGTGGGACAGGGGACCCCATGAAAACCTTGGAAAGTGGCAGGAGGGGTGGGGGAGTCCCTTTCCACTGAATGTAAAAGCGATCCAGTGGCTAATTAGTGGCTAGGATTGTTTTTACATGAAAGCCGACTGCCAGCAGAAAAAACAATACCAGGATGATGCCTGTAGCTGCATTTGTTTTTATACTTTTCATTGCATGAGCAATGAATATCATTGCTCTGTGCCACATGGTATAGGGTGCTGTGATTGGCCCCATGTGTCATGTGAGAGCTGTCGACCAATCACAGTTCTCCAAGAACAGAAGCAAAGCTTGTATGAATCAGATTGATTCATACAAGTTTTGTTGTCATTGTGATCATGTGATTACAATGTGGTCCCGGTTACCAGGATTCTCATTCTGCTTTGTCCGTAGGACACAGCAGACGTAGGGGTGGGGTTAAAAGTGATCTCCCGCTCTGGTGCGAAGCGCCCCCCTGTGTTGACAAAAGACCAGCAATGTATGGGTATGTCGCTGTCCCTATAGCTGTTGCCCATCCACAGTCCATTACGGGCAGGCGGCCCAAAAGTGGTTAAGAAGTGAGATAGAAAGGTATAATTGTAATTAGTGCTTGTAACTAGTGAGGAGACGAACACACCTGTGTTCGGTACGCGGTCGAATGTTTGAACCTAATGAATGTTCCACCGCAAACTTAGGACTCAATGCAAGTCTATGGGACTCGAACTTGTAAATTCAAAGGTGCCCATTTACAAGGCTTGTATGCAAGTTATTGGCTATAAAAGGGGTATGGGAATTTGGGTACTGCCCTGAGCTACATGAATCAGTAAAAAAATTAAAAAATAAAAAGAATTCTGTTTTTTAAAGGGGCAGTCATTTCTCATTGCTAAAAGTAAAAAAAAAAAAAATCCCTTTAAATATTATGCCTGGGGTCCCCTTAAACTACCTGCAAATTTGCACATCTATACAATGTATAGAATTTGCTGCAGCAGGACTGACATTTTATTTTTTAAATGCCATTTTATAAAAAAAAAAAAACAGCATGGGGTCCCCCCGGTTTCATTGATGTTGTCACAACGCCTACCGCGCCCCATCCACACCTGCCGAGCACTCGCTGCAATCTGGCAGGTCTGACATTTGCCAGTTAGATATGCGCAATTGGGCAGACCTGACATCACTGCTAGCTCCGCCCCAATTGTGCTGTGATTGGACAAAGCATTGCACCTGGCCTATGGTCAAATGCATTGCTTCAACCAATCATGGTTCTCACAATGCACTGTGAGAGCGCAGTGCATTGTGGGGGCTGATCGCCCGCTGAATACCCTAACCACTTGTGTTCGGTGAACACACAAACAGCCAATGTTCAAGTCGAACTTATGTTCAACTTGAACTTCAAGCCCATCCCTACTTGTAACTATACCACTTTCTTTAGTAGCCATTCAAATAATACATTTATGTCAAGATTTGTCTTAGGAAAAAAATGAGCATATTATCAATTGATTTACAACTGTAAACAAAAGGATATGCTTTTTAAGAGTAAGTGCTAAAAATGCTTACTCTCTTTCTCATAAGTGCTCACACATCTACATAAGTAGAGAAGATAAAAAAATACATTATTTAATACATTGGAATAAAAAAATAGAATACATAAAAGGTGGACTTGAGAAAGTGCAAAACAACTTACCAAAGTGTGATTTTAAAATACTATCAGGTGAGCTGAAAGCTAAAACTGTAGAAGAGAAAGTATAGACATCCACAGTAGGACCCAACAGTGCAGAAGGTAATAAATACTAACGAAAATATATATTTTCTGCTTTATATGAAAATATACAAATATACAAAGCTAGTCACAATGCTGCATGCACCAGTCACGTTCCCTGCACCCCTCCCCCCCAATCTACTCCTTTTCCCACGCTCGACTGTCCGATATTACAATCTTACTTCAATCTGGGCACTCAGTTCAAACTGCCCTCTACCTACCCACTCTATCCCCCTTCTATCCAGACACCCCTTTTTGTCTACCCCTCTTTCTCTGTTACTCTACCCTTCCATTTACAACTCCCCAACAACACCCATCCTAACACACACACAACCTCTGTCTTTGATAATCTACATGCCCTGTAATTGCTTTCTCTCTACACTGTATTATTGTGTAACCTGTTGGATTACTGTAAACATTTGTAAAAGTAAAAAAAATGTATGTAAAAGAAACTCAGTACATTTGTTGAACATAAACGTATACATAAAGCAATATGGATATCACCTGATAGTAAAACCCAATGCCACGTAGATCACTGTATAATTGTAGAAAGTGTTAAACAGATCTAGAATATATCTAAAATAGTGTTTCTTAACCTTTTTTGCAGTCATGGTGCCCTTTAAACTATTTTTAGTCTTGAGACACCACAGTCTAAGGGCAAATACACATATGTGGTTTGGGAAATAGCATTTTATCACCATCCAACTGCTCCCCCTTTAGCTGCAGAGGCAACAGCTGGGGTTGTACACATGCTGCGGCCATGGCAGAAAATTATAATTCTCTCTATCGTGTTTGCTTGGCACTTTCACCCACCGAACATGACTCATTCATGTGAAACAGACCGCTCTGTAATCATCCCACAACCACATCCAGTTGCAGTGCAGTGGGGCTGCATTTACAGGGTTAAAACAGGCGGTGAGGTGACATATTGCCTCCTTACCACCAGTCCAATGCCTTGTAAAAGGTTTTTACCTTTTTACCAAGCATGGATCATTTTTCAGAGAAGCAGCAATCCTCCTCCCTTGTGCTAAAAAGATTCATTTGTGTCAGTCTCAGCAAACGTTCAGTATGCAGTGTGTAAAACTCAGATAGGGGGACAGGATTCAGTGGTAGACCAGATTAAAGGTTTTAGTCAAACCAAAAGCTAAATGAAATGATTTGAAATGGGCATCTGTTTTTATTCATAGTTATTGCCCTTGTGTAAAATGCCATTACTTGCAATATTGACTGGTGAACAACTGACAAATCATATACTGTAGAGAGATGTACGTCTGTTTAGTAGCCAATGAAATGCTGTCTAATGATTTGAAGTTTGCATTATTTTGGTCATAATAAATCAGTGGATCAGTGAAACCAACAGGTTCGGCCTGATAAAGTAACCCTTTAAACAGTTGTCAGTAATTCAAGTAACAGTCAGGTGAAATAGGTCAATTTCTATGGTTTTGAATTATGTAAAATTTGGCAGAACTGCCTGAAGAAGTAAGAAAGTATCACTTAGTGTTAGGATCCTGTCGTTCGATTCTGTCCACAGTTTTGCATCATCGCTTCACTGAAAAGAACTTAAAGCGGAGTTACACCCAAAAGGGGAAGTTCCGCTGTAAAGATTTGTCCCCCACACCCTATTAACCACCTCCCGTCCGGCCGTTGTATATAAACGGTCGGATGGTGGCAGTGCAGGTGGCCGCTTAGAAACGGCCTCCCCGCCCTTCTGCTTGTGCGCGCTCCCTGGGAGCGTGCAGCACCACATCCGGTGCTCGCTGTGTCCGCTGGACACAGTGGAACACCGATCGTCATACGGGACCTCTGTGCGAGGTCCCGATCATGTGATCACTGATTGGTCAATCATAGTGGTGGTGGCAATTATAGAGGTGGTGGCAGTAAATGAGAGTCCAAGAAATTAACTGTACAAAGATGGTGGAAAGTAAAAACTATAGAATGAGACTATAGCAAGTAAACAAAGAAAAAAAGACCAAATAAGACATACTTACCTTAAGATGTAATTGTATATTGTATTTTGAGACTGTTATAGAAGGTTTCAAGAGTTTGTATCAGTAGTGCTTGTAGGCAGACAGCTGGCCATTTTATCCAAGAAGGCAGGGAACAAGCTAACAGTGGTGGCTGTGGGTGAGAATCCAGGAGATGCTACCAGTACAAAACGGGAGGGGAGGGGGGGACCTAAAAAACAATAGCAACTACATACTGGAAAAAACACCAGAAAAAAGGAAGACATGTACATACCTTTAGATGAAGCTGTATACTGTATATTCAGTACTGAGACTGTTACAAGGTGCTTAAAGACTTTGCAACAATAATGTTTGTAGGCAGGAAGTTGACCGTATGGATGGTTTGATTAACATGATCCAAGATGGCAGAATTAGCCTAATTTGACTAAACTAAACACAGCAAGACTATTCTCAAATGTGAGGAAGGCAGATTTCATTCAGTAGGACACCCAGTTCCCCTTCGATCTCCACTGTCCTATGTTGTTCTGCAGGCAGGTGAGTTAAAATGTATAGGCAATACATTAGTGCAATGCAAATATATCAAACTCTTATGTGTCACCACAAATTGAAAAAATAAAGGAATCCAAATGTGAAGCCAAAAACTGTGAATTCAGTGGTTCTTCGATTATGAGAGATATGACAGATGTGAATACCAAACACTAACAAAACCTCTTAATGATGAACCACACAGCACCTCAGTGTACACCAAAGGGAGGCTTACCAGAATCATATGAGCCCCCAAAAAAGAGTGATCAACCAGCACTTGTGTATCAATACAAGATATCCAGTTTTCCTCAAAACCATATGTCAAATGATGGTATTGCTGCATTATATCAGATCACTGTGCATATATACTCAGTTGGACATAGTATTATGAAAAAGAAAAAGACACACTCTCCATAGTGTAATCCAGATTAAAACACTAATTTAATGTGGTAAATACACTTATAATGAAAAAATGACAATCAGGCACTTCATATCACATAAACAACTTGTATTTCAGAATCCAAGATGGCTGCAGTGAGATCACACATGTGTAGTGGCGTGTGTTCCGTCTCTGTCCTACTAGTTTAGTCAAAGATGACGTCATCAGGAGCACAGGACACACGCTGCCACTCATCCGTATTATACAAAACAACATAGAAATGAAGACATTCTAATTAGTGCAGAGTACACAGGGCAGAGACTGATAGTTAACCCTGCATACAGATTGCAGTGCCAAACACATTCAGTGTTGTCTCATGAATGGTGCTATAGCAACAGGAGTTGACAACTTCTATAATGCGCCATCTTGTGGTCAAAAGTGAAATTGACTATAAAACGTTAAAAATAAGTGCAAAGAATTAACAAAAATTGTCAATATAATAATATCGTTTGTACATTGTTATAAAAAATTGATTTAAAAACAAGAAATGTATTGCACAAATATTAAAATATCTCTTTGGACAGATATTATTCCCTAAAAATTCCTGGAATTCCTGGAACTTCCTGGAGTATATATGCACAGTGATCTGATATAACGTAGTAGTAATATCGTTTGACATGTGGTTTTGAAGAAAGCTGGATATCTTGGATTGATACACAAGTGGCGGTTGACCACTCTTAATTGGGGGTCATAGGATTCTGGTAAGCCTCCCTTTGTTGTACACCGAGGTGCTGTGTGGTTCATCATTAAAAAGATTTGGTGGCGTTTGGCATTCACATCTGTCATTTCCCTCGTTATAGAATAACTACTGGATTCCCAGTTTTTGGCTTCACATTTGGATTCCTTTATTTTTTCAATTTGTGGTGACACATAAGAGCTTGATATATTTGAGTTGAACTATTGTATTGCCCATACATTTTAATTTATCATAGCGCTGCACTTTTGTAATGTTTATTATACTATGTATTACGGTATCGTGCTAGCTGCTGTGGTTTTTGACATCCAAATTTTCGAGTCCTAGCGCATTTTTTTCCGCTCTCATATAGGCAGGTAAGGTACTCTCCCCATTAACAGAGTTATTGACTGTCTCCATGAACAGAGTGACTGACTGCCCCCATAAACAAAATTGCTGACTGCCCCCAAGCCAAGCGGTCCCCTCACAAAAATGACTCCTGGACTGGTCTGCTTCTCTAATCCAACTCCCAGAGTCTGCCCCCTAACCCTACTCACCACATATTGCAACCAGCAGCCTGCCTGTTTGAGGCTGAGCAGCTTGTTCTCAGTTGTTCTTAGGTTCTAAGCAGCTGAGGCAGGACCACAGAAAGGATGGCTGAGGCACTGCTATTTGTAGCATGGCTGGAATGTTGGAACAGTCCTAGTATTAACCGGGTGGGAAGGGAGGTGAGCAGGGAGGCCAGGGGTTGTGGTCTGCATGGCAGTGAAGTACAGCACAGAAAGATGGTGAATCTTCCGACCTCTTTTACAGTGGAATGGCAGCTTGCAGGAAAAAGTAAATCAGACATGGTATTTATTCAAACGCTCAACATGCACCATAATGTCACTGCATACCCACCCTGCCACCAAAGCTCAGTGAATTGCTAATCAGCCATCTCTGGAACTGCACATAAGCAGTACAGAGCTGGCAAGAACCCAACAATTTTTACTGGCTCTGTTCCCTGTCCAAACATATATTAAACAGTATGAATAAAGAAAGATATCTTTGTTATGGAATTTAAAAAGGCAAAAAAAAAAAAATAAGGCCAGGTCACAATATACAGATAACTCTATAGACAAATAAAGATGAATTTACTGAAAAGAGAAGAGGGGTCAACAGAATTTACAGGAGGAAGAAAAATGAAACATACAGAAAATTGCTCCAGAGAACAGACACGCAGCATGAAAAAAGGTGAAGTTTGTTCAAAGAGATTAGTATAGAAAAAAAAAAAAGGTTTAAACTAAGAATGATGATGTGTAGAGATGAAAATGGAAGACTTACTGTAAATGAAGAGACAATATTAGAATGCTGGTCTAAATCCTTTGAAAATCTATTAAACAAACACAGGCATCTAAGAGGCAGAAACTGGAAATGAGAAGTTTTATTTTGTGACCCAGAAATAGATTTGGAAGTTCTATCATATGAAGAAGCTAAAACTGCTATCAACTAACTGAAAAGGGATCAAGTTCTAGTCGAGAATGGTATGGGTTTAGTATTGATAAAACAAAGAGGAGCTGTCACACAATGGAGATGTCAATGGATATGTACTATATACATGAGCTAATAACCCACATACTGAAAAAGAAACAAATGCCAAAATTATGCAAATTGGGAATAAATTGCTCTATCCTGAAGATATGTGATAATACAATATGTAAGAATTATTATGGCATATACCTTGTAGGCCATTATAGGCACCATATAAAAGTATAAAGAGTAACACAACATTTTTGGCAATGAGATTAGAACATTTGGTAAAGGTGCTCGAAAAATGCTTGGTGATTACAAACGGGCCTCAAAAAAGAAGAGAAATATTACATTAATCATTGCAAGAATTTGAATCCCTTTTATAATTGATCCAGCTAGTGAGGATGTCAGGAAGAGGTGTGGCCAAGTGCATGCCTCCTGATTGATCTATACTCCTTTCAAAGGACACCAGAGTCCATAGTCTGGGTGTCCTTTTGGTGCTCTGATATCTGCCACAAGGGTATGTTTCTGTGTGATCTTGCATTTGTTTTTTCATGATCCTTTTCTCAGACCTGTCTTCAACATATTTCTTGTTAACCCTTTTATCATGCATTTCCTCTATTTCTGTGTCTCAGCTTGTGCGCTCTTGCCTATCTAGAAGCTGTTGCCCTGCTAGTACTCATCTTCACAAGCCTGCTTTCTCCTGACCTTTGATCTCTTGGACTCCCTGGATCTGATTACTTGCATACTTTACTTACTGATTACTTTTCTGGTTTTCTGCCACACCTAACCTTTGCTCCATGCTCTAGTGTGGATGTTCGGCCCTAGTTACCTCCAGAGATAACCTTAATCAGTTACGGACACTAGGTGTGCTTAGTTCCCCCAAAATGTGTAATCAAAGCTCACTGGGCATGAAAATGACACATGGGACTTGTTAAATAATACAGCAGCTAGCTTCATTTGTCTCTGTTAACATCTCAGCTTCCAAACAATGTGTCAGAATGTTTTTTTCACTTTGTATTTACTGTTTCATTCCTATGAAGATCAAACAGGTGACCTTATATCTGCATTTTATGTTGGTTAAAGAGGCCTTATATGTAAAAACAATAAGTTTGCTCTTATTTAAGCCATTATTAATCCTTAGTTTTTCTGGCCGGCAGAGCTAGGGCAGTGGGCAGTATGAAGCACAAGAGCAGCTCATCAATACCTGTTTATTATTATTCTTATTATACAGGATTTTTATAGCGCCAACAGTTTACACAGCACTTTACAATATAAGGGCAGACAATACCATTACAAAACAATACAAAATAATATGTTTGCTCCTATTTAATCCATTATTAATCCTTAGTTAATCCTAATCAGCCCTAATTACCTCCCCCCTTCTTTCCTGAACTATATTTTTCTGTTGATTCCTTTTTATTTCTTTTTTTATTAAATTTTTGCAAGAGGGATAATTTGCACAATGTGTGTGTACTTTCTTAGGCTACTATCAAATTTGTGACCTCCCCCCCCATAATGACCCCTATATATATGACCCCTGTATTCTAGGCTCACCTGTCCCACCTGAGAGCTGGAGACAAGCATGGCAGATGTCAATGCTAATTTACTACATGTTAAATTTCACCATACACACTGGAGTACAAGCAATAATTCTAAGGCCATCATTCATGCTTATCTCTAAATTGATAATCTTCAAGGGTGTCGCCTACGGGAAAACTTTAAGTGCCAAACTTGGCTTCCATTTCATGAATGCATGCAGTTATAAGGCTTGATATGCTGGCTATCTATTGGCTTAATACAACTTCATCTTTTATATGTTACCCAAAATTGGGAAATGTAGTACATTTAAGTGCACCAAATTAACTTTAGAGTATTTTTTACTGAAAATATGTACTTGATAAACTGTTGCCAAAATATTGTGTGGCATAAAAATTACAACTGTCAATTATTTTCCAGGATCCCTGCTTTCAGAAAACATATATTGTTTGGAACTTTCAACCAATCATTAGGCCTAAAATGTACATTTTAACATGTGTGAAAGAAAAGAAAAATAAAAACAAAATCTCTGGAAGCAAACCATTAATATTTAAACTTTTTTTTCCCCAATTTATTTTTATTGTTACATTAAAACAAACTATGCAAAATAGTAACAAAAAAAAAATCTATAATAAAAATATTTTTTTTAACTATCTCCTAAAAGTTGAGAAAAGTGTATGTTCAAACATATTTTTAGTCTTTTACAATCTTTTTCTACAGATTGCATAGAAAATAAAATAGTTATAAGACAATAGCACTAAAGGAAAGCTGTGTTTGTTCTGGAAAAAAAATTACATTTATTACTTTTTTATCTGAGTATGTACACCCAACATTTTGTTTTCCTGATATGTGCCTCTGCTTTCCTATTAAAAACTAACTACGCAAGGCAAGAGATAGCACAGCATGGCCAGTTTTCTGGCTGTGCTGGAACTCAGCCTGCTCTCCTCCAATGATCAGATTTCGTCTGACCTGCCCCCCTCCACTGCACAGTCATTCACTGGGAAGACTAGTGTGCTGCTGTTTCTCGTCCCCCAGTTCCTTATGCAGCTGAGAACAGAGGGTATGTCATGTTTCACATGACTGTCATAGGCCTTTACATTTTCTCTGTAATTTGTCTCTGCTCCTCACTTTCCTTTGGTTTAGTTAATGCTGTATAGATAGCCCACCCCTTTTTCCAGTAATGCATTTCAGCAAGCCTCATGTCTCATGAAGCAGAGCACATTATGATCTTTTGACTTATCAGATGTTCAGTGTTGTAAGATTCTCTCAGTTTATGGAATAATTTTCACGAGATCTACAAGATATCATCTCAATTGAGTCACTGACTGTGGTATCCAACTGAGATTGGAGTTATCGCTATCTCATCACAACTGTAAGTTACAGAGATCACACTTTCAATGCTTAGATTGGAGACACAGAACAGTCAAAAGATCAGTGAAATGTCTTCATAGGATCCTTACTAGTCAAAAGATCAGTGAAATGTCTTCATAGGATCAGCCAAAAGATCAGTGAAATGTCTTCATAGGATCCTTGCTAGCTTCAAAAGATCAGTGAAATGTCTTCATAGGTTCAGCCAAAAGATCAGCTAAAAGATCAGTCAAATTATCAGTGAAATGTCTTCATATGATCCTTGCTAGCTTTGAATCCACAGTGAGATGTTATATGGACAGCTAATACAGAGTGCAGCCATCTCTACACAAGCCTGTACATGTCTGCAAGTATATCTCAGCATAACACTCATCAGTTTCAGGACAAATTATTGATGTGAATGTCTTACAACTGCAAGTTTATACAGTGCATCTGTATGCATTAGCACATGGCTTGTCTGTGAAATCTTATAGAAAGTAAAAGAAAACCTTTCTGCAACCATTGCCTAGGAAACCTGATCTCACCCACAGAAAAATTGATACTTTTTATTATTATTATTATTATTATAATACAGGATGTATATAGCGCCAACAGTTTGCTCAGTACTTTACAATATAACGGGAGACAATACAGCAACAATACAGTTCAAACAAGAGGGAAAGGAGGGCCCTGCTCCTTGGAGTTTACAATCTAGGAGGGAGGGGCTAGGGGTACAAAAGGTAGTAACTGTGGGGGATGGAGTGGTTGGAAGATAGAAGATTCCATTATTAGCCGAGGGCAGGATAGGCTTCCCTGAAGAGACAGGTTTTCAGAGATCACCTAAAAGTGAACAGAGTAGGCGATAAATTGGGGTAGAGAGTTCCAGAGGAAGGGGGAAGCTCTGGAAAAGTCCTGGAGATGAGCATGGGAGGAGGAGACAAAGGAGCTAGAGAGCACGAGGTCTTGCGAGGAGTGGAGAGTACATTTAGGGTGATATTTAGAGACAAGAT
>CATNWA010016928.1:0-427500 GCA_951230385.1 Staurois parvus
ATATGATCACCATGTGTAATACATAAGGGGGGATATGATCTCCATGTGTAATACATAAGGGGGGATATGATCTCCATGTATAATACATAAGGGGGGATATGATCTCCATGTGTAATACATAAGGGGGGATTTGATCTCCATGTATAATACATAAGGGGGGGATATGATCTCCATGTATAATACATAAGGGGGGGATATGATCTCCATGTATAATACATAAGGGGGGGATTGCTGTAGGAAAGTCCTGGATTCTTTCTTGGATACACAGAATATAACTGGATAGAACATTTATAGGGAAAGATGATCCAAGGAATATCCGATTGCCTCTCGGGGGATCAGAAAGGAATTGTTTCCCCTGCAGGAGGAGATTGGATCGTGCTTTGCTGGGATTTTTGCCTTCCTCTGGATTCACTGTGGGTGTCGGATTATAACTTTTTTTCTTTTAATGGAACTGGATGGACTTTTGTCTTTTTTCAGCCTGACTATGTAACTGCTACATCTACAAGACAGCTTGCTGTGTTGAAAAGCAACAGACTTATTGGCTGGATCAGCAAGTGAGAATAAAGAAAAGAAAACAAATGCAGCTGTCACATCTAAGGATTGGTAAGCGGCAATGTAAAAAATGTTTGCTTTCAGGGTGGAACAGCAGCAATTTGCTCTCCTGTACCCGTAGCGGTTGTGGTGCAGATGGAAGGTATGATACCCATGGGGAGCCCCTAGAAGAACAAAGCTGACCTGAGGCCCCCCCCCCCGGGATGAAATGTTCGGGGTCCCCACCTTCACAATCCCCAAAAGGGAAGTCGTTGTCACTCGTTTCTTGTCAGTTGGGACGATCAGATACAACGTAAGTGGAGGGGAAACAGAAACGTGTTAGAGCCCCCGGTCAGATTTTTTTGCCATCTGTGCCCATTGGGGGAGATTTCCCTTCACTTCGTGTCCCATTGACACAACAGGAAGTGAGTTGAAATCCCTGCAAAGTGGTTGTCTCCAGAACTAGTGTCCCCCCATTGGAGGATTTCCCTACTATTCCTCCCACTGACACCAATGATGGGGTACTATTCCTCCCACTGACACCAATGATGGGGGTACTATTCATTGGTGTCACTATACTTGTTTAAAAAGTGTGAAGACTTTTTTTTTTTTTTTTTTTTTAACAGCTAAGGAAAAAATCTCTTAGCAGCTGAACTGTAGTTGCCAAGGTGCTGCACATGGGATCAGCTATGACACCAGCCATTTGAAGTCAGGAGCACAAGCAACCATCCCTTTCATTGGCTTTAGTTCCACTTTAACATGCCAGACAAGTTTCCGTTTAGTGGTAGTCAGCCATCATTTATTGGAAGGCTCCACCCCTCACTTCCTGGTCAGGTGACAACAGCAACTGGGATAGGAAGTGAGGCTCTCCATCAGTGCCTCCTAGGATGAGGGCCAACATTCCAGGACAGGATTCCATGAAGGTCTAGGAATGTTTATAGTGAAGGGACACAGGAGCCAACACTTCCCATGGAGGATCTTCACCTTCTGTAACGTTTAGATGGAGTCTTACCAGCCACCATTGTGGATACACCAGAATCTTCTGGCATGGGTTAGACATCAAGATGGCTGCAATGAAGAGGTTGAGGGGGGGGGGGGGGGGGGACACACAGGAGATGGATGCGCAATCAGGACAAACTTCTGGCCCACACATTGTTTTGTAAGGGGGTGTTGGGGTAAAGCTGGAATCCCTTCTCATTGCCTCAGCCAGGACAGCCCTCCAACCTTTTTACCCCAAAGTTATTCAGAGGTCAGGACACCCCTCCAGATGAGGGTAAGTCTACTGTGGCTGGAACCACCTGGGGGGGGGGGGGGGGGGGGGGGGGAGGGGAGCCCAGCTAGAGGATAGATGGGCCAGCCTAATCTAAGGCTTCAAAACCCAAAAGTGAAGCTTCTTATCTCTGGGGATACCCAAACCTGTTCAATACTGGATATCCAGAGGTGGATGCAGAGAAGGTGCGTGCTCCATGTAATGTCAGGGAGTTGGAGACTCCAGGACACTGTTTATCAATGTTACTACCAGTACTGACCAGCAGTCTGACCCCCGATGTGTAACCCATATTTGTGGCCCACCTTGTGTGGGAAAAAAAAAAAAAAAAAAAATGCATGTCTAGAGGAAGATCTTTATCTTCAGCCAAGAGAACCAATGTTGAGACCCCCATACACATCTCTGAAGACCTACAACAGGGCCTTTACCTGGTTTTAGCTCAGAGTTGAACCTCATGAATGACCTGTGAGTTGTGACCTCAAGTTGTGTCAGATGTAATTTGTCCTCCATCTTTTAGTGATTCAGTTCTGTGGACTTTGACTTCTTCCACCCCAGAACTTTGTATCCCTTAAAGAACCAGTTCACTGCAATGAAAGGTGGATAGAGGGCAATGGATGTGAACCTTAAGAGGTGCAAAGTCCAAGGAGGGCAATGGATGTGAACCTTAAGGATGTGCCAAGTCTACTTTGTTACCCCATTTAACCACTAAAGAGTATCTGTAGGGTAATAAGATTGTTAGATACCCTTGCCTTTAGCTGGTTTAGGGGGCGATAACCTTCTGCCCAGATCTGAGAAGGATGTGTAGCCCAACTCCTGCACTGTAGAATGTTCAGACTTGGGCTACTCTGCATTCCCAGGATCTGGTTAGAGCTCACCCTATACCAAGGTCAGGGAAAGGCAAGTATATTATCCATCCTCTGAGGGGGAACCATGAATGAGGGGGAACCATGAATGAGGGGGAACCATGAATGAGGGGGAACCATGAATGAGGGGGAACCATGAATGAGGGGGAACCATGAATGAGGGGGAACCATGAATGAGGGGGAACCATGAATGAGGGGGAACCATGAATGAGGGGGAACCATGAATGAGGGGGAACCATGAATGAGGGGGAACCATGAATGAGTAACCTTCAAAAACAGAACCCCCCCACCCCAAAGAGCTCCCCCCCAAGACACGTCCCCACCCCAAAGAGCTCCCCCCCCAAGACACGTCCCCACCCCAAAGAGCTCCCCCCAAGACACGTCCCCACCCCAAAGAGCTCCCCACAAGACACCTCCCACCCCAAAGAGCTCCCCCAAGACACCTCGCCATCCCAAAGAGCTCCCCCAAGACACCTCCCCATCCCAAAGAGCTCCCCCAAGACACCTCCCCATCCCAAAGAGCTCCCCCAAGACGCCTCCCCATCCCAAAGAGCTCCCCCAAGACGCCTCCCCATCCCAAAGAGCTCCCCCAAGACGCCTCCCCATCCCAAAGAGCTCCCCAAGACGCCTCCCCATCCCAAAGAGCTCCCCCAAGACGCCTCCCCATCCCAAAGAGCTCCCCCAAGATGCCTCCCCACCCCAAAGAGCTCCCCCAAGATGCCTCCCCACCCCAAAGAGCTCCCCCAAGATGCCTCCCCACCCCAAAGAGCTCCCCCAAGATGCCTCCCCACCCCAAAGAGCTCCCCCCAAGACACAACATCTTCAATAACACTGGGACAGCCACACAGGTTCTCTATTTACTGCAGCGCTTTATTTTCCTTACACAATGAAGTGTTTTCTGGGAGTTACAATTTTTTTCAACTTCAGGATGACTTACAAATTTTGGTTCTACTTGTCATGTGAGAACATTAAGGCAACATACAAAAAAATTTACATAAATTAACTCGGATGAATAAATTTACAGGTGTAACTGCAATAAGTTGTAACTTCAGACCCATGTTCAATGCTGGGAATACAAACTGGGCTAAGAAAACAAAAACCTGGATCTAAGGCCTGGATGCCGACTTTTCCAACCATACTAGAAAAAAAAAAGTGGCAAAAAAACAGAAGTGATAATTCCTTCATGAACTCCTACCAGCCTCAGACAAGAAATTCTGGAATATTAAGCGCTAAAATTGGTTATCTGGAAGCCTAAACCTCAGATACCCTGTACACACCTCCCACCTCGACCTCCCCAGGACCCCCGGAGAAGTGTCATTCACAACACGCAGATCGGCAGCCTTTCACAGAAATGCATTCGTAGACGTTTAGCTTAGAGGAGACACCCGAGACGGAATGCCAAGCGGAGTTTTGTATCGGAGGTGTGTACAGGGTATACGCTAGCACTGACACCACAGGAATAGTGGGAGAGACACTTCCAAAGTCTTGCATTACAAAAAGAAAAATCCCCAACGACAGGCGACTTTAGAGTGTCTCACATTCGAGGGCAAGTTCGTTTGGAAGTTGGCTCTATTCCAGTTTCACGAGGCTAGCATGAGGCGTACACATTTGCCGAAGCAAATATTTTTTTTTTTTAACACTTTGAACAACTCATGCAGCAAATGCAACGCATCTGCTAGCAGTCCGTTTAAAAGCATTTGCGGTGGACGATGGATGGGCCGGATTCGTCGTATTCCTGCTTGCTGATCCACATCTGTTGGAAGGTGGAGAGGGAGGCCAAGATGGAGCCACCGATCCAGACGGAGTATTTGCGCTCGGGTGGTGCAATGATCTGAAGGAGAGAAAGGCTTGTTAGTACCCATGGCAGAAATAAACTCTACCCCCCAAAACCATGGCAGGACCCCAGAACCAAAGCTACTCACAGCAAGCCAAGATATGCTTCCCCACCCATGGCAGGGTGGAGACCCAATCTCCTTGGCAGGTCAAGGCCTACTCCTCACCCATGGTAGGTCAAGGCCTACTCACCCATGGTAGGACCCAAGACAAGACTGGCTGCCCCACCCATGGCAGGGTGGAGACCCAATCTCCTTGGCAGGTCAAAGCCTACTCACCCATGGTAGGACCCAAGACAAGACTGGCTGCCCCACCCATGGCAGGGTGGAGACCCAATTGCCCCTTGGCAGGTCAAGGCCTACTCGACACCAATGCCAGGGTTAAGACCCAATCCCCTTGGCAGGTCAAGGCCTACTCACCCATGGCAGGACTCCAAATCCACTCATAGCAGGCCAATACCTGCTGCCCATGGCAGGCAGAGAAATGCCCCCACCCAGGACCATGAAGTAATCCCCTTGGCAGATAAAGACCTATTTGGCCCATGGCATTCCCAAAACCTGCTCTCAATGATAGGAGCATGAACCAATCTCCTTGGCAGATCAAGAACCTACCCTCACCCATGGTAGGATCCAAGACCCACTCATAGCAGGCCAAAACCTGCTGCCCATGGCAGGAGCATGACCCAATCCCCTTGGCATATAAAGACCTACTCCTCACCCATGGTAGGAACCGAGACCCACTCATAGCAGACCAAGACCTGCTCCCCATGACAGAAGTTGCAAAGGTTTACCTTGATTTTCATTGTGCTAGGGGCCAGGGCAGTGATTTCCTTCTGCATTCTGTCAGCGATTGCCAGGGTACATGGTGGTACCTCCAGACAGCACTGTGTTGGCATACAGGTCCTTACGGATGTCTACGTCGCACTTCATGATTGAGTTGAATGTGGTTTCGTGAATGCCGCATGATTCCATACCTATGGGGAAGACGTGTAGATACATTAGTGGTGGTGCATATACCTCCATCATCATCTGGGACTTTGATTCAAGACAACCCGGTTACAATTCACCGGCAATACCCACCCAGGAAGGATGGCTGGAAGAGGGCCTCTGGACACCTGAACCTCTCGTTTCCGATGGTGATGACCTGACCGTCGGGAAGCTCGTAGCTCTTCTCCAGGGATGAAGAGGAGGCTGCGGTGGCCATTTCCTGCTCGAAGTCCAGGGCCACGTAGCACAACTTCTCCTTGATGTCACGCACGATTTCTCTTTCGGCTGTGGTGGTGAAGCTGTAGCCTCTCTCGGTCAGGATCTTCATGAGGTAGTCTGTCAGGTCACGGCCGGCCAAGTCCAGACGCAGGATGGCGTGGGGCAGGGCATAACCTTCATAGATGGGCACTGTGTGGGTCACACCATCACCAGAGTCCATCACAATACCAGTGGTACGACCAGAGGCATACAGGGACAGCACAGCCTGGATGGCAACGTACATGGCGGGGGGGGGTGTTGAATGTCTCAAACATGATCTGCAGGAGAGACGAGAAGTCCCATAACTACAGGCACCAGGCCGGCGCACCCCAAACCATGCTCACATGCCAGCATGCAGGTTATAAAAACTACAAAATGGTTAAAGTGTAGAAAAAAAGGAACAGAACAAGCAGAAACAAAACCAGAACAGAAACCTGAGGCTTCAGGAGGGAAATGCCAGGAGAGGAACAGAGCCCTGGAAATATCGAAAAGAAAAATGTGGAGTCTGAGAAATGAGGAATGAGAACCAGAAGAAGTCTCCGGAGGATGTGACCAGAGAGGGGTGTGGGAGGGGAACCAACCTGTGTCATCTTTTCTCTGTTGGCTTTGGGGTTCAGGGGGGCTTCTGTGAGCAGGACAGGGTGTTCTTCAGGGGCGACACGCAGCTCGTTGTAGAAGGTGTGGTGCCAGATCTTCTCCATATCGTCCCAGTTGGTTACAATGCCGTGTTCGATGGGGTACTTCAGGGTCAGGATACCTCTCTTGCTCTGGGCTTCATCACCTACATAGCTGTCCTTCTGTCCCATTCCAACCATGACACCCTGGAGAGACAAACAGGCCGGGGTTAGATGGCAGGACATGGGGGGAGCCGTACTGGGGGGAGGGGCAATGATCGAGGGACCATATACCGACATGGGGGCCCCCAATGACATGAAGATTGAGGGCCAATGAGAGAACTATACTACAAACCTGATGTCTTGGGCGACCAACGATTGAGGGGAAGACAGCGCGGGGAGCATCATCTCCAGCAAAGCCGGCTTTGCACATACCAGAGCCATTGTCAATGACGAGTGCGGCAATTTCATCTTCCATTTTTCTGTAAAACAAACAAAACGAAGATTTAGATTGCAAAGGAATTACCGCAAGTTTGCTGCTGCAATAAACTGCATTCATCTTCCATCCCATTGGCTGCCCACCTGCAGGCTGACCCCGCCCTCCACCAGCAGAGACCCCAAACCTATAGAGGACCCACCTGTCAGAAACCCCCTCAGTCTCCTATTGGCTGCCCACCTACAGGCTCACCCACCCGACAGACCCCCTCCCCCACCCTATTGGAGCCCACCTGTCAGCAACCCAATCAAGCTCCTATAAGCTGACCACGCCCTCCACTGGCCACACCTGCAGACAGCCATCCTATTGGTGGTCCATGTGCATGTCATGCCATCTTATTGGCTGCTAACCCACATGAAAACAGATCCCCCACCCAATTTGAACCCACGTGTCAGCTGCCCACCTATAGGATGACCCCCCCTGAAGACCATTCCCCAACCGTATAGGAGCCCACCTGTCAGCAACTGCATTGTTGGCTGCCCACCTATAGGATGACCCCACCCTCTACTGACCACCCACCTAAAGACAGATCCCCACCCTATTTGACAACAACCCCCTCCCCCCCCCATGGCCCACCTGTCAGCAACCTCATCTCTCCTGTTGGCTGCCCACCTATAGGCGGACCCTGCCCTCCACCTGCAGACCCCCATCCTGTTGGTGGCCCCCCTGTCACTAACCCGATCACTGGCCACCCACCCGAAGACAGACACCCCCCACCCTTAGTGACCCACCTGTCAGCAACCCCATCAATCTCCTATTGGCCACCCACCTATAGGTGGACCCCGCCCTTCATCTGCAGACATACCCCTTCCAGTTTGTGGCTCATGAGCGAGCATACAACCCCTCCATCCTACCGACTCCTCACCCCATTGGCCGCCCACCAGCATGCAACCCCATCAGCCTATTGGCTGCCCACCTATAGGCGGACCCCGCCCTCCACCTGCAGACCCCTATTGGTGGCCCATGAATGAGCATGCAACCCCTTCGTCCTACTGGCTCCTCACCAGCATGCAACCCCCTATTACACCCACCTGCCAGCACCCCCACCCTCCGATTGGCTGCTAACCGCCATGTAGCCCCTCCCCCACCTGGATTAGATTGCGTAGTAGGCGGGACTTTATAAGGAAACTGGTTGAGCCAATCAGGAGTGAGCCGCACACGGCCAGCATAGGGAGGCTGCAGCAGCTTGGTTGCCCATAGCAACAGACCGGCTAGTTCCAATCACATCACAAAGTTAAATACATCATTTTCACAGGAAGTTTCTTTTGAGGAACTACAAGTCCCAGCATTCCCCTCCCGGCAGCACTGAGTGCCTCTATGGGCATGCTGGGACTGTTAGTTCTTCGGATACAAGGCGGCTCCGCACACAGATGAGTCATTCCGCCCCTCCCCCATCACTCCGCCCATAGCCGGGCGGCTCCCTGCTTGTCACCTTCCTCCGTCCAGAAAGTTCCGACCCCGCCCACAGGAAACTGTCACCCACCAGCCACGCCCACCGGCCGGTTTGAAAATGTTTCCCTCCCACGTCCTCTCGGCCAATCGGCGCATTTTGTGCCCTAATATGGTAGCGACAGGTCCGCGGGCCGCGCCCACCCAGCTCAGGGCGTGGCCGAGCGTCGAGATCAGGCCAGCCTGAGAGAAGGGCGTGGCGACCCGGTGACGTCAGCCAGGGAGCCCGCGCAGTGACAGCCGCGCCCCGCCCACACAGGCCTCGGCGGACAAAAGCCGGGCGGACCCCGCCCACCCTGCGGCACCTGTCACCTCACCCTGACATACCGCAGTCCCGATCCACCCGGCCCGCCATGTTCCTCACACGGCCACTGCCGCCATTTTACCTCCCGGCACCCGCCCTTTTACTTCACGGCCGCCAAATCCTTGCCTGCCGTGCAGCACGCCACCGGACTAACACTCCCAGCATGCCAAGCTGGCCCAATGAGAGCCAAGAGAACACTAAACGCCTCGAAACTGAAGACCTGAGGTGACTACAAGCCCCAGGGAACCCAAACAGGCCGGAAACACTTCAGCCACACCCGCAGTGTCACTACAACCCCCAACAGACCAGAAACTACAAGACCCAGCATGCCTCAGGCGCCAATCACGCACATTAGGCAAATCTCGCGATAATTAGTCTTAAAAACTAAACCTTACAGAATATCGCGAGAACTAGTACTAAGCGAGCCTCACCGCCAAACACTAACCATTGCGGGTTACTGCAAACAAACTCGCGAGAACTAGAGCCAAGCTTACTTTAATGACAAGTCTCGCGAGAACACGAACACTTAGTAACAAGTTTCGGGACTTGTAGTGCCATGCTCGCCTCACACCCAATCCTCGCCAAGAACCACATATCAGCACAACTCTACAATCTCGCGATAACTCCAGTACCCAAGCGTTACATCAGCCAAGCAAGAGTTCGATAACCGCGCCTCACAGTGACAAGTCTCGCGAGAGCTAGCTAAGCGCTCCTCAGTGACAAGTCTCGCGAGAACTAGCACCAGGCGCACCTCACACCCATCTCTCGCCGAAGAACTACACTTCTCAGCAGACCTCAGGAACAAATCTCGCGACAACTCCACCGCCAAGCTTCACCACACTCCCAAATCTTGTGAGAACTGCATAACCCAGAAGAAAATGCACTAAAAAAAGTCGTCCAGTGGCCCCGCTAAGGTTTCCAGTGCCGCCCTCCACCGGCTGACAGGAGCCGGGCCGCCGCCCCCCGGGGTCAGGGATCACCGCCCGGTGAGTGTGGGGGGATGGGGTCGGTTCTGTTCTTTACCTGGTTGGTTTGAGGGTTTTCCTGAAGCGGGAGAAGCTGGTGAATGAGCTGCTGTCAGGTCCGCTGCCGCCGGCTGAATGAGACCTCCACGAGCGGCCGTTATGGTATTTAACGTCAGCGCCAGCCGGCCCCGCCCCCCAGTGCGCCGACTGAAGATAGCCAAATATGGGCATCTTTGACGAACCGGCTCTGCCATTGGCCGACGGGGCGGGGAGGGGGAGGCGCCGGGAGGTGGACGGGAGACGCCCACCCTCCTACCCGGAACCCCTGAAGCTGCATGAGCGGAGGGGGGGGAGGGGGAGACACGGTGGGGACACAAGAGCTGACAATCTATACCGGGGGGAGGAGGAAGAGAGGGAAAGTGACAGGGAGAAGGCCGAGAACTGACAGTCTGCGCCAGGGGGGCCCCAAGAGCTGACAATCTACATCATGGGGGCCCCAAGAGCTGACAGTCTGCGCCAGGAGGGACCCAAGAGCTGACAATCTACATCATGGGGGCCCCAAGAGCTGACAATCTACATCATGGGGGTCCCAAGAGCTGACAGTCTACATCATGGGGGTCCCAAGAGCTGACAGTCTACATCATGGGGGCCCAAGAGCTGACAATCTACACCATGGGGTCCCAAGAGCTGACAGTCTACATCATGGGGGTCCCAAGAGCTGACAGTCTACATCATGGGGGTCCCAAGAGCTGACAATCTACATCATGGGGGCCCCAAGATCTGACAGTCTACATCATGGGGGTCCCAAGAGCTGACAGTCTACACCATGGGGGGCCCAAGAGCTGACAATCTACACCAGGGGGGCCAAAGAGCTGACAGTCTACATCATGGGGGTCCCAAGAGCTGACAGTCTACATCATGGGGTCCCCAAGAGCTGACAGTCTACATCATGGGGGGCCCAATAGCTGACAGTCTACATCATGAGGGCCCGAGAGCTGACAGTCTACATCATGGGGGTCCCAAGAGCTGACAGTCTACATCATGGGGGTCCCAAGAGCTGACAGTCTACATCATGGGGGTCCCAAGAGCTGACAATCTACACCAGGGGGGCCCAAGAGATGACAGTCTACACCATGAGGGCCCAAGAGCTGACAGTCTACACCATGGGGGCCCAAGAGCTGACAGTCTACACCATGGGGTCCCCAAGAGCTGACAGTCTACACCATGGGGTCCCCAAGAGCTGACAGTCTACACCGGGGGGCCCCAAGAGCTGACAGTCTACACATGAGGGCCCCAAGAGATGACAGTCTACACCATGGGGTCCCCAAGAGCTGACAGTCTACACCGGGGGGCCCCAAGAGCTGACAGTCTACACCATGGGGGCCCCAAGAGCTGACAATCTACATCATGGGGGCCCCAAGAGCTGACAGTCTACACCATGGGGGCCCCAAGAGCTGACAGTCTACACCATGGGGGCCCCAAGAGCTGACAATCTACATCATGGGGGCCCCAAGAGCTGACAGTCTACACCATGGGGGCCCAAGAGCTGACAATCTACATATGGGGGCCCCAAGAGCTGACAGTCTACATCTTGAGGGTCCCAAGAGCTGACAATCTACAGTATCGGGGCCCAAGAGCTGACAATCTACACCAGGGTGGGGCCCAAGAGCTGACAGTCTACACCATGGGGGCCCAAGAGCTGACAATCTACACCAGGGTGGGGCCCAAGAGCTTACAATCTACATATGGGGGGACCCAAGAGCTGACAGTCTACAGTATCGGGCCCAAGAGCTGACAATCTACACCAGGGGGGGGCCCAAGAGCTGACAGTCTACAGTATCGGGGCCCAAGAGCTGACAATCTACACCAGGGGGGGGCTCAAGAGCTGACAGTCTACAGTATGGGGGTCCCAAGAGCTTACAATCTACACCAGGGGGGGTTCCAAGAGCTGACAATCTACACCAGGGGGGACCTAAAATTAAGGCGTTAGTTTGCCTTTACCAAAATATTGCCGCCCCCGGACACCCGGTGTCGCCTCATTTGTGCTGTCGGAGGCCCCTCCCCCATTACCACCCACAGAGGGATCTTGAAGGGATAGTTCACCTTTACCAGTGACTTCCTGTGCAGGCGAGGGGGGCGCCAGAGATGAAAACAGACCATGCCACTCCGGCTGAAGGTGGCCGATGCTCCTGCTATAGGTGCAGGCCATTTACACACCTCCATCGTCCCAGCCTGCCTTGTTGCTATGACGTTGCTAAGACGCTCCCAGCTGTCACTGTTCACCCCCCCCCGCCCTCCCAGGCATGAAGTCTTCTCCTGATTCAGACCCCCCCATAGGCACTTCTGTCACAGTAGAGAGAGAAATGATGGTGGAGATGCGGATCACACGTGTGCGGGGGAGGAGAGCTCCCACCTGGGCTGGTTGGGGGTGGGCAGTAACAACTGGGAGCGCCTTAGCAACGTCCTAGCAACAAGGCAGGTTGGGATGTGGCCATCTCTGGGAGTTTTTCACCCAGGCCTTGGGAGGTATAAATGGCTGACACAGAAAGACATCCAGCTGTAGTCAGAGCTGTGCGGTCCTTGGTTCAAGTCCCAGGCAGGACACCGTCTGCATGGAGTTTGCATGCTCTCCCTGTGTTGTGTGGCCTTCCCTTCATAGACCCGCTGCACTGAGCGCGCCCAAGATGGCCGACACAACAGCAAATAAAGCGCTTGGAGCCGCCAGACAGAGAAGGATCGTCGCTCATGTCACACGTGTGTGGCAGGGAGAGGGCGGGCTTTACTACCCCGCATCCCACACGTATGTGTGCACGGGCTGGCGAGGTTTTGGTCCTGAGAGTACGCCCCCAGCAGGGTGACCGAGCTGCCGAAGAATGATGGCGGGAACGGATCATGTGACAGCCAATCACAGTGGTCACATGACCATGCAGCCTTTCCTGCCCCCGGCGACAAAACCCTCATTTGCAGCGTTGTGGCGCTTTCACGCACACGTTACACGGGAAACACACCGGAACATACATGAACACGTGACGCAAATAAAATCATAATGCCTAAAAACGCAACACACGCATGGAGGCGCGCATGCGGAACTGCACACCGTCTAGGACCACACTGCGGACCGCATGGGAGCCACACCGTATTCCTGTACAAACCACATGCGGCTCTGTGCGGTGCAACCTCAGCACATACATGTCCAATGGCTCAAATTGCATCACAAAACCGGATCGCATGGGTGTATATGCAGTGTTTATATGGGTGTTTATACAGTGTTTATACAGTGTTTATATGGGTGTTTATGCAGTGTTTATATGGGTGTTTATGCAGTGTTTATATGGGTGTATATGCAGTGTTTATATGGGTGTTTATACAGTGTTTATATGGGTGTATATGCAGTGTTTATATGGGTGTTTATACAGTGTTTATATGGGTGTTTATACAGTGTTTATATGGGTGTTTATGCAGTGTTTATACGGGTGTTTATGCAGTGTTTATATGGGTGTTTATACAGTGTTTATATGGGTGTATATACAGTGTTTATATGGGTGTTTATACAGTGTTTATATGGGTGTTTCTGCGGGTGTTTATATGGGTGTTTATATGGGTGTTTCTGCGGGTGTTTATACAGTGTTTATATGGGTGTTTATATGGGTGTATATACAGTGTTTATATGGGTGTTTATGCAGTGTTTATATGGGTGTATATACAGTGTTTATATGGGTGTTTATACAGTGTTTATATGGGTGTTTATACAGTGTTTATATGGGTGTTTATACAGTGTTTATATGGGTGTATATACAGTGTTTATATGGGTGTTTATACAGTGTTTATATGGGTGTTTATATGGGTGTTTATATGGGTGTTTCTGCGGGTGTTTATACAGTGTTTATATGGGTGTTTTTCCCCCTGCGTTGGGGTGCAGACAGGCACAATGCGTTTGTGATTTGGGGTGTCAGCAGATGGCGGAGGGGGGAGCACACGGCTCGCTGCATTTCCCGGCACTGAAGGCGGAGATTGCGCTGTGAATGAGCCCTAATCCGGTGAGACGCGCGTCGGTCGCTAAGCGACTCTCTAAATGTGTTCATTCCAAAACCAGTGATAAGACGTCTGATAGTCTGAGTGTCGCCGGGGTCCTCCGCCCGATTCATCGCGTCCCGGACATTTCCTCCAACATCGGCAACTATGTAACAGAAGGTGTGTCCGGGATCGTGGGGGGAGGGGCGCCGAGTACAAGGAAGTGACTTCTCTGCTTCCTCATAGCTGCTGAGTATAGAATCCGATTCATTGTGAAACATACACCTAGAAATGATACATTGTATACTGGGGGGGAGGGTACACCTAGAAATGATACTTTGTATACTGCGGGGGGAGGGTACACCTAGAAATGATACTTTGTATACTGCGGGGGGAGGGTACACCTAGAAATGATACTTTGTATACTGCGGGGGGAGGGTACCCCTAGAAATGATACATTGTATACTGCGGGGGGGAGGGTACACCTAGAAATGATACATTGTATACTGCGGGGGGGAGGGTACACCTAGAAATGATACTTTGTATACTGCGGGGGGGAGGGTACACCTAGAAATGATACTTTGTATACTGGGGGGGAGGGTACACCTAGAAATGATACTTTGTATACTGCGGGGGGAGGGTACACCTAGAAATGATACTTTGTATACTGCGGGGGGGGGAGGGTACCCCTAGAAATGATACTTTGTATACTGCGGGGGGAGGGTACACCTAGAAATGATACTTTGTATACTGCGGGGGGGGAGGGTACACCTAGAAATGATACTTTGTATACTGCGGGGGGGAGGGTACACCTAGAAATGATACTTTGTATACTGCGGGGGGAGGGTACCCCTAGAAATGATACTTTGTATACTGCGGGGGGGAGGGTACACCTAGAAATGATACTTTGTATACTGGGGGGGGAGGGTACACCTAGAAATGATACATTGTATACTGCGGGGGGGAGGGTACCCCTAGAAATGATACATTGTATACTGCGGGGGGGGGAGGGTACACCTAGAAATGATACTTTGTATACTGCGGGGGGGGGGGGGGGTACACCTGGAAATGATACTTTGTATACTGCGGGGGGGGTACACCTAGAAATGATACATTGTATACTGCGGGGGGGGAGGGTACACCTAGAAATGATACTTTGTATACTGCGGGGGGAGGGTACCCCTAGAAATGATACATTGTATACTATGGGGGGAGGGTACACCTAGAAATGATACATTGTATACTGGGGGGGGGAGGGTACCCCTAGAAATGATACATTGTATTGTATACTGGGGGGGGGAGGGTACACCTAGAAATGATACATTGTATACTGTGGGGGGAGGGTACCCCTAGAAATGATACATTGTATACTGCGGGGGGGGGGGGGGGAGGGTACCCCTAGAAATGATACATTGTATACTGCGGGGGGGAGGGTACACCTAGAAATGATACATTGTATACTGCGGGGGGAGGGTACCCCTAGAAATGATACTTTGTATACTGCGGGGGGGGGGGGGGGTACACCTGGAAATGATACATTGTATACTGCGGGGGGGAGGGTACCCCTAGAAATGATACTTTGTATACTGCGGGGGGGAGGGTACACCTAGAAATGATACATTGTATACTGCGGGGGGGAGGGTACCCCTAGAAATGATACATTGTATACTGCGGGGGGGAGGGTACACCTAGAAATGATACATCTTATACTGTGGGGGGAGGGTACCCCTAGAAATGATACATTGTATAGTGTGGGGGGAGGGTACACCTAAAAATGATACATTGTATACTGCGGGGGGAGGGTACCCCTAGAAATGATACTTTGTATACTGCGGGGGGGGGGAGGGTACCCCTAGAAATGATACATTGTATACTGCGGGGGGAGGGTACCCCTAGAAATGATACATTGTATAGTGCGGGGGGAGGGTACCCCTAGAAATGATACTTTGTATACTGCGGGGGGGGGGAGGGTACCCCTAGAAATGATACATTGTATAGTGCGGGGGGAGGGTACCCCTAGAAATGATACTTTGTATACTGCGGGGGGGGGAGGGTACCCCTAGAAATGATACATTGTATAGTGCGGGGGGGAGGGTACCCCTAGAAATGATACATTGTATACTGGGGGGGAGGGTACCCCTAGAAATGATACATTGTATACTGCGGGGGGGAGGGTACCCCTAGAAATGATACATTGTATACTGTGGGGGGAGGGTACCCCTAGAAATGATACATTGTATACTGGGGGGAGGATACCCCTAGAAATGATACATTGTATACTGCTGCGGGGGGGGGGTACACCTAGAAATGATACTTTGTATACTGGGGGGGGAGGGTACCCCTAGAAAATGATACTTTGTATACTGGGGGGGAGGGTACACCTAGAAATGATACATTGTATACTGCGGGGGGGAGGGTACCCCTAGAAATGATACATTGTATACTGCGGGGGGAGGGTACCCCTAGAAATGATACATTGTATACTGCGGGGGGGGGGGGGGTACACCTAGAAATGATACTTTGTATACTGGGGGGGAGGGTACCCCTAGAAATGATACATTGTATACTGCGGGGGGGAGGGTACCCCTAGAAATGATACATTGTATACTGCGGGGGGGAGGGTACCCCTAGAAATGATACATTGTATACTGCGGGGGGGGGGGGGGGGGGGGGTACCCCTAGAAATGATACTTTGTATACTGCGGGGGGAGGGTACACCTAGAAATGATACATTGTATACTGCGGGGGGAGGGTACCCCTAGAAATGATACATTGTATACTGCGGGGGGGGGGGGGTACCCCTAGAAATGATACTTTGTATACTGCGGGGGGAGGGTACACCTAGAAATGATACTTTGTATACTGCGGGGGGGAGGGTACACCTAGAAATGATACATTGTATACTGCGGGGGGAGGGTACCCCTAGAAATGATACATTGTATACTGCGGGGGGGGTACCCCTAGAAATGATACATTGTATACTGCGGGGGGGGGGGTACACCTAGAAATGATACTTTGTATACTGCGGGGGGAGGGTACACCTAGAAATGATACATTGTATACTGCGGGGGGAGGGTACACCTAGAAATGATACATTGTATACTGCGGGGGGGGGGGGGGGGTACCCCTAGAAATGATACATTGTATACTGCGGGGGGTACCCCTAGAAATGATACATTGTATACTGCGGGGGGGGGAGGGTACCCCTAGAAATGATACATTGTATACTGCGGGGGGGAGGGTACCCCTAGAAATGATACATTGTATACTGCGGGGGGGGGGGTACCCCTAGAAATGATACATTGTATACTGCGGGGGGGAGGGTACCCCTAGAAATGATACTTTGTATACTGCGGGGGGGAGGGTACACCTAGAAATGATACATTGTATACTGCGGGGGGGGAGGGTACACCTAGAAATGATACATTGTATACTGCGGGGGGGGGGGTACCCCTAGAAATGATACATTGTATACTGCGGGGGGGAGGGTACACCTAGAAATGATACATTGTATACTGCGGGGGGGGGGAGGGTACACCTAGAAATGATACATTGTATACTGCGGGGGGGGGGGGTACCCCTAGAAATGATACATTGTATACTGCGGGGGGGAGGGTATACCTAGAAATGATACATTGTATACTGCGGGGGGGAGGGTACACCTAGAAATGATACATTGTATACTGCGGGGGGGGAGGGTACACCTAGAAATGATACATTGTATACTGCGGGGGGAGGGTACACCTAGAAATGATACTTTGTATACTGCGGGGGGAGGGTACACCTAGAAATGATACATTGTATACTGCGGGGGGAGGGTACACCTAGAAATGATACATTGTATACTGCGGGGGGAGGGTACACCTAGAAATGATACTTTGTATACTGCGGGGGGGAGGGTACCCCTAGAAATGATACATTGTATACTGCGGGGGGGGGGAGGGTACACCTAGAAATGATACATTGTATACTGCGGGGGGGAGGGTACCCCTAGAAATGATACATTGTATACTGCGGGGGGGGGAGGGTACACCTAGAAATGATACTTTGTATACTGCGGGGGGAGGGTACACCTAGAAATGATACATTGTATACTGCGGGGGGAGGGTACACCTAGAAATGATACATTGTATACTGCGGGGGGGGGGAGGGTACACCTAGAAATGATACATTGTATACTGCGGGGGGAGGGTACACCTAGAAATGATACATTGTATACTGCGGGGGGAGGGTACACCTAGAAATGATACATTGTATACACTGTGTATATGGTGGTGGGAGGAGGCGGGACCCTGTGAGCAGTAGAAGGGATGTTGGCTCCTTCCAGTTTCCTGCGGGGGAGGGGGGGGGGGGTCATGGAGCAGCAGAGAAATCTTTCTGTACTGTGTACTCCGGGTCCCGGCGGGGGGAGAGACTTGTATATAAACAACACAGAGCTCTCCCCTGTCAGCTCCGGCACTCTGCTTTGTATGGCTCTGCACAGCAGCATGCTCACAGTGAAACACTCCCAGCACACAGTTAACCCTTTGATGGCCCCAGAGGTTAACCCCTCCCTGCCCAGTGCCATTAGTACAGTGTCGGGGCTTTTTATTAGCACTGATCACTGTATTGGTGTCACTGGGGATGTCAGTGACACCAAGTCAGTCCCTCCCCCCCCCAGTGTCAGAATGTCTGCCGCAGTCCCGCTATAAGTCGCTGATCGCCGCCATTACTGGTAAAAAAAACAATCCCAGTATATATCCCGCCATTTGTAGACACGGAGTGGGATGTCATAGAGAAGACACGGAGCGGGGGGGTGTGACAGCGAAGACACGGAGCGGGGTGTGACAGGGAAGACACGGAGCGGGGTGTGACAGCGAAGACACGGAGCGGGGTGTGACAGAGAAGACACGGAGCGGGGGTGTGACAGCGAAGACACGGAGCGGGGTGTGACAGAGAAGACACGGAGCGGGGTGTGACAGCGAAGACACGGAGCGGGGTGTGACAGCGAAGACACGGAGCGGGGTATGACAGCAAAGACACGGAGCGGGGTGTGACAGCGAAGACACGGAGCGGGGTGTGACAGAGAAGACACGGAGCGGGGTGTGACAGAGAAGACACGGAGCGGGGTGTGACAACAAGGACACGGAGCGGGGTGTGACAGCGAAGACACGGAGTGGGATGTTACAGGGAAAACACGGAGCGGGGTGTGACAGCGAAGACACGGAGTGGGATGTTACAGGGAAGACACGGAGCGGGGTGTGACAGCGAAGACACGGAGTGGGATGTTACAGGGAAGACACGGAGCAGTATGTTACAGGGAAGACACACGGAGCGGGATGTTACAGGGAAGACATGGAGCGGGATGTTACAGGGAAGACACGGAGCGGGATGTTACAGGGAAGACACGGAGCGGGATGTTACAGGGAAGACACGGAGCGGGATGTTACAGGGAAGACACGGAGCGGGATGTTACAGGGAAGACACGGAGCGGGATGTTACAGGGAAGACACGGAGCGGGATGTTACAGGGAAGACACGGAGCGGGGTGTGACAGCGAAGACACGGAGTGGGATGTTACAGGGAAGACACGGAGCGGGGTGTGACAGCGAAGACACGGAGTGGGATGTTACAGGGAAGACACGGAGCAGTATGTTACAGGGAAGACACGGAGCGGGATGTTACAGGGAAGACATGGAGCGGGATGTTACAGGGAAGACACGGAGCGGGATGTTACAGGGAAGACACGGAGCGGGATGTTACAGGGAAGACACGGAGCGGGATGTTACAGGGAAGACACGGAGCGGGATGTTACAGGGAAGACACGGAGCGGGATGTTACAGGGAAGACACGGAGCAGGGGGGTGTTACAGGGAAGACACGGAGCGGGATGTTACAGGGAAGACACGGAGCGGGATGTTACAGGGAAGACACGGAGCGGGAAACATTTTGGTGTAAATTTATGACGGAATTTGATTTTTACTTTTTTTTTATTGGACATTTTATAGCAAAGAGTCAGAAATGTTTTGTTGTCGGAAATGTTCGTCTTTTCTGCAGAAATCGCAGCGCAGATCAGACACCAGGAAGCTGAAGTCGGGATAAAAGGACAGAAATGTCATCTGGGGGCAGCGCTGCAAAGTGGGAAACACGACCGCGCAATTCCGTATCACAAAAAATGGCCTGGTCAGGAAGGGGGGGATCCTCAGCAGGGGAAAGGGGAATCCTCAGGGGGGGGAGGGGGAATCCTCAGGGGGGAGGGGGAATCCTCAGCAGGGGAAGGGGGAATCCTCAGGAGGGAAAGGGGGAATCCTCAGGGGGGGAGGGGGAATCCTCAGGGGGAATCCTCAGGGGGAGGGGGAATCCTCAGCAGGGGAAGGGGGAATCCTCAGGAGGGGAAGGGGGAATCCTCAGGGGGGAGGGGGAATCCTCAGCAGGGGAAGGGGGAATCCTCAGGAGGGGAAGGGGGAATCCTCAGGGGGGAGGGGGAATCCTCAGCAGGGGAAGAGGGAATCCTCAGGGGGAGGGGGAATCCTCAGGGGGAGGGGGAATCCTCAGCAGGGGAAGGGGGAATCCTCAGTAGGGGAAGGGGGAATCCTCAGTAGGGGAAGGGGGAATCCTCAGGAGGGGAAGGGGGAATCCTCAGGGGGGGAGGGGGAATCCTCAGCAGGGGAAGAGGGAATCTTCGGAGTGGAGGGGAAATCCTCAGCAGGGGAAGAGGGAATCCTCAGGGGGGAGGGGGAATCCTTGAGGGGGAGGGGGAAACTTTGGGGGGGGGAGGGGAAGGGGGAATCCTCAAGGGGGGAAGAGGAATCCTCTGGAGGGGATATGGGAATCCTCTGGAGGGGAAGAGGGAATACTCAGGGGGAGGGGGAATGCTCTGGAGGGGGAGGGGGAATCCTCAGGGGGAGGGGGGGAATCCTCTGGAGGGGGGAGGGGGAGGGGGAATCCTCTGGAGGGGGAGGGGGAATCCTCTGGAGGGGAAGAGGGAATCCTCAGGGGGAGGGGGAATGCTCTGGAGGGGGAGGGGGAATCCTCTGGAGGGGGAGGGGGAATCCTCTGGAGGGGGAGGGGGAATCCTCTGGAGGGGAGGGGGAATCCTCTGGAGGGGAAGAGGGAATCCTCAGGGGGAGGGGGAATGCTCTGGAGGGGGAGGGGGAATCCTCTGGAGGGGGAGGGGGAATCCTCAGGGGGAGGGGGATTCCTCTGGAGGGGGAGGGGATAAATAAAATGTTATAAAGGATAAAGCACAATTTCTGCTTATTCTGTCTTTTTTGCGGACCGTTGGGGGAGGGGAGAGGGGCGGAGACACGGGATTGGGAGTTTGTTGCGGGAGGAGTGTCAGGATATTTGGGACTTTATATTTATTTTTTCTCCTTTTGAATTTTCTGTAGATTTATGAACACTGTGGGATCTCAGGGGTTTCGGGGGTTTCAGATATCTCCTAGATTGTAAGCTCCCAGGATCAGCTCCTCCCTCCTAGATTGTAAGCTCCCAGGATCAGCCCCTCCCTCCTAGATTGTAAGCTCCCAGGATCAGCCCCTCCCTCCTAGATTGTAAGCTCCCAGGATCAGGGCCCTCCATCCCCTCATGTATCACATTGTATTGGTATTGTTCTGTCACATGTTCTGTCCCCTCTGTAATGTACAGCGCTGAGCCAACTATTGGCGCTTTATAAATACTGTATTATAATAATATCTCAGGGGTTTCAGGGATCTCAGGGGTTTCGGGGGTCTCAGGGGTTACGGGGGTCTCAGGGGTTTTGGGGATCTCAGGGGTTTTCGGGGATCTCAGGGGTTTTGGGGGATCTCAGGGGTTTCGGGGGATCTCAGGGGTTTCGGGGATCTCAGAGGTTTCAGGGGTCTCAGGAGTTTTGGGGATCTCAGGGGTTTCGGGGGTCTCAGGGGTTTCGGGGATCTCAGGGGTTTCGGGGGTCTCAGGGGTTTTGGGGGCTCTCAGGGGTTTCGGGGATCTCAGGGGTTTCGGGGGTCTCAGGGGTTTCGGGGGGTTTCGGGGATCTCAGAGGTTTCGAGAGGGATCTCAGGGGTTTCGGGGATCTCAGAGGTTTCGGGGGTCTCAGGAGTTTCGGGGATCTCAGGGGTTTCGGGGGTCTCAGGGATTTCGGGGATCTCAGGGGTTTCGGGGGTCTCAGGAGTTTCGGGGATCTCAGGGGTTTCGGGGGTCTCAGGGATTTCGGGGATCTCAGGGGTTTCGGGGGTCTCAGGGGTTTCGGGGGATCTCAGGAGTTTCGGGGATCTCAGGGGTTTCGGGGGTCTCAGGGGTTTCGGGGATCTCAGGGGTTTCGGGGGTCTCAGGGGTTTTGGGGATCTCAGGGGTTTTGGGGGCTCTCAGGGGGTTTCGGGGATCTCAGGGGTTTCGGGGGTCTCAGGGGTTTCAGGGGGTTTCGGGGATCTCAGAGGTTTCGAGGGGGATCTCAGGGGTTTCGGGGATCTCAGGGGTTTCGGGGGATCTCAGGGGTTTCGGGGATCTCAGAGGTTTCGGGGGATCTCAGGGGTTTCGGGGATCTCAGAGGTTTCGGGGGTCTCAGGAGTTTCGGGGATCTCAGGGGTTTCGGGGATCTCAGGGGTTTCGGGGGTCTCAGGGGTTTTTGGGGGCTCTCAGGGGTTTTCGGGGATCTCAGGGGTTTCGGGGGTCTCAGGGGTTTCGGGGGGTTTCGGGGATCTCAGAGGTTTCGAGGGGGATCTCAGGGGTTTCGGGGATCTCAGGGGTTTCGGGGGATCTCAGAGGTTTCGGGGATCTCAGAGGTTTCGGGGGATCTCAGGGGTTTCGGGGATCTCAGAGGTTTCGGGGGTCTCAGGAGTTTCGGGGATCTCAGGGGTTTCGGGGGTCTCAGGGGTTTCGGGGATCTCAGGGGTTTCGGGGGTCTCAGGGGTTTTGGGGGATCTCAGGAGTTTCGGGATCCCAGGGGTTTCGGGGGTCTCAGGGGTTTCGGGGGATCTCAGGGATTTCGGGGATCTCAGGGGTTTCGGGGATCTCAGGGGTTTCGGGGGTCTCAGGGGTTTCGGGGGATCTCAGGGGTTTCGGGGATCTCAGGGGTTTCGGGGGTCTCAGGGGTTTTGGGGATCTCAGGGGTTTCGGGGGTCTCAGGGGTTTCGGGGGTCTCAGGAGTTTCGGGGATCTCAGGGTTTCGGGGGATCTCAGGGATTTCAGGGATCTCAGGGGTTTCGGGGGATCTCAGGGGTTTCGGGGATCTCAGGGGTTTCGGGGGTCTCAGGGGTTTCGGGGATCTCAGGGTTTGTTGATAGGAAGGCTGCGCACTGATATGTTCGTTCTGGAGCGGAGAACGATCTCGGAGGACGTGTGTGGACTTTGCCTCCTCAGGTCCTTCCAGGGACCAGGAATGGAATGACACCTCATGTGACCCCCGGCTTTCCCTTCCAGCGAAGTTGCAGATTTTGTGGTGATCACATGATGGACTTCTGGAGAAATCGCCGTCCCGAGACTCGTCTGTCCTCCGCAGGAACTGTGATGGAGAAGTTCGGTGCCTGCTATGGATGACCATACATGGCCTGATCCCGGCCGGGACACACGCCTAGACTTCTCCGCTCAGCTCCTGGGATCAAGGAGTGAAATCAGATTCCTCCATCCACACTAAGGCCTCAGTCACATCATAGAGCCGTGATCTCCACACTGCGGCCCTTGGCTTGCCTATATCTAGTCTTTGAGGCACGACTCCTCCCACTGACACCAATGATGGGGCACGACTCCTCCCCACTGACACCAATGATGGGGCACGACTCCTCCCACTGACACCAATGATGGGGCACTATTCCTCCCACTGACACCAATGATGGGGCACTATTCCTCCCACTGACACCAATGATGGGGCACTATTCCTCCCACTGACACCAATGATGGGGCACGACTCCTCCCACTGACACCAATGATGGGGCACTATTCCCCCACTGACACCAATGATGGGGCACTATTCCTCCCACTGATACCAATGATGGGGCACTATTCCTCCCCACTGACACCAATGATGGGACACTATTCCTCCCACTGACACCAATGATGGGACACTATTCCTCCCACTGACACCAATGATGGGACACTATTCCTCCCACTGATACCAATGATGGGGCACTATTCCTCCCACTGACACCAATGATGGGGCACTATTCCTCCCACTGACACCAATGATGGGGCACTATTCCTCCCACTGACACCAATGATGGGACACTATTCCTCCCCTGACACCAATGATGGGGCACGATTCCTCCCACTGACACCAATGATGGGGCACTATTCCTCCCACTGACACCAATGATGGGACACTATTCCTCCCACTGACACCAATGATGGGGCACGACTCCTCCCACTGACACCAATGATGGGGCACTATTCCTCCCACTGACACCAATGATGGGACACTATTCCTCCCACTGACACCAATGATGGGCACTATTCCTCCCACTGACACCAATGATGGGGCACTATTCCTCCCACTGACACCAATGATGGGGCACGACTCCTCCCACTGACACCAATGATGGGGCACTATTCCTCCCACTGACACCAATGATGGGGCACTATTCCCCCCACTGACACCAACGATGGGGCACTATTCCTCCCACTGACACCAATGATGGGGCACTATTCCCCCCCACTGACACCAACGATGGGGCACTATTCCTCCCACTGACACCAATGATGGGGCGCTATTCCTCCCACTGACACCAATGATGGGGCACTATTCCTCCCACTGACACCAATGATGGGGCACTATTCCTCCCACTGACACCAATGATGGGCACTATTCCTCCCACTGACACCAATGATGGGGCACTATTCCTCCCACTGACACCAATGATGGGGCACTATTCCTCCCACTGACACCAATGATGGGGCACGACTCCTCCCACTGACACCAATGATGGGGCACGATTCCTCCCACTGACACCAATGATGGGGCACTATTTCCTCCCACTGACACCAATGATGGGGCACTATTCCTCCCACTGACACCAATGATGGGGCACTATTCCCCCCACTGACACCAACGATGGGGCACTATTCCCCCCACTGACACCAATGATGGGGCACTATTCCTCCCACTGACACCAATGATGGGGCACTATTCCTCCCACTGACACCAATGATGGGGCACTATTCCTCCCACTGAATGATGGGGCACTATTCCTCCCACTGAATGATGGGGCACTATTCCTCCCACTGACACCAATGATGGGGCACTATTCCTATCCTCCCACTGATACCAACAATGGGGCACGATTTCCCCCCACTGACACCAACGATGGGGCACTATTCCCCCCCCACTGACACCAACAATGGGGCACTTTTCCCCCCTCTGACACCAACGATGGGGCACTATTCCTCCCACTGACACACCAACGATGGGGCACTATTCCCCCCACTGACACCAACGATGGGGCACTATTCCTCCCACTGACACCAATGATGGGGCACTATTCCTCCCACTGACACCAATGATGGGCACTATTCCTCCCACTGACACCAAATGAATGGGGCACTATTCCTCCACTGACACCAATGATGGGCACTATCCTCCTCCCACTGACACACCAACGATGGGGCACTAGGCCGTTTTCCTCCCACTACCTCCCACTGACACCAATGATGGGGCACTATTCCTCCCACTGAAACCAATGATGGGGCACTATTCCTCCCACTGACACCAATGATGGGGCACTATTCCTCCCACTGACACCAATGTCGGGGCACTATTCCTCCCACTGACACCAATGATGGGACACTATTCCTCCCACTGACACCATTGATGGGGCACTATTCCTCCCAGTGACACCAATGATGGGGGCACTATTCCTCCCCACTGACACCAATGATGGGGCACTATTCCTCCCACTGACACCAATGATGGGGCACTATTCCTCCCACTGACACCAATGATGGGGCACTATTCCCCCCACTGACACCAATGATGGGGCACTTTTTCCTTCCACTGACACCAATGATGGGGCACTATTCCTCCCACTGACACCAATGATGGGGCACTATTCCTTGTACTGACACCAATGATGGGGGCACTATTCCTACTGACACCAATGATGGGGCACTTTTCCTTCCACTGACACCAATGATGGGGCACTTTTCCCTTCCACTGACACCAATGATGGGGCGCTATTCCTCTCACTGATTCCAACCATGAGCCTTTAAGTACCCACCTCTATGACTAAGCTCCAAAGGTGGGGGGGGCAAAATGTGTCAGAGGGCGTGGCTATGGGGCGGAGCTGAGACCGTGTGAATGAAGGATGCCAGCACCAGCTGCTGTCCGAATACCCAAACAATGACTGCATCTGGCTGGATGCAGTTGCTGTTTGACCAACAGTTTTCCACCCGGCTCCTCGAAGTTTGTCAACAGCCCAGTGTCATAATAAGAAACATTCCATCCCCGGGAGATATGTAGATGTGCAGATGCTGAACCACAGAGGAACTTCCTGGTCAATAAAACAGGAAATTGCTGGGGATTCCATAATCCATGCAGAAGGCTATCTGTGATTCAGTCTCAAATGACAAAAAAGAAAGTCTGTGAAGGTTCTCATTCTTCCAGGTCATGGTGTATCTAGTAGTACTTGGTCTCATGGTCATGGAAGATCTAGTAGTAGTACGTAGTCTCATGGTCATGGAAGATCTAGTAGTAGTTGGTCTCACGGTCATGGAAGATCTAGTAGTACTTGGTCTCATGGTCATGGAAGATCTAGTAGTACTTGGTCTCATGGTCATGGAAGATCTAGTAGTAGTACGTAGTCTCATGGCCATGGAAGATCTAGTAGTACTTGGTCTCATGGTCATGGAAGATCTAGTAGTACTTTGGTCTCACGGTCATGGAAGATCTAGTAGTACTTGGTCTCACGGTCATGGAAGATCTAATAGTACTTGGTCTCACGGCCATGGAAGATCTAGTAGTACTTGGTCTCATGGTCATGGAAGATCCAGTAGTACTTGGTCATATGGTCATGGAAGATCCAGTAGTACTTGGTCTCATGGTCATGGAAGATCTAGTAGTACTTGGTCTCATGGTCATGGAAGATCTAGTAGTACTTGGTCTCATGGTCATGGAAGATCTAGTAGTACTTGGTCTCATGGTCATGGAAGATCTAGTAGTACTTGGTCTCATGGTCATGGAAGATCTAGTAGTACTTGGTCTCATGGTCATGGAAGATCTAGTAGTACTTGGTCTCATGGCCATGGAAGATCTAGTAGTACTTGGTCTCATGGCCATGGAAGATCTAATAGTACTTGGTCTCATGGCCATGGAAGATCTAGTAGTAGTTGGTCTCACGGTCATGGAAGATCTAGTAGTACTTTGTCTCATGGTCATGGAAGATCTAGTAGTACTTAGTCTCACGGTCATGGAAGATCTAGTAGTACTTAGTCTCACGGTCATGGAAGATCTAATAATACTTAGTCTCATGGTCATGGAAGATCTAATAGTACTTGGTCTCATGGTCATGGAAGATCTAGTAGTACTTGGTCTCATGGTCATGGAAGATCTAGTAATACTTAGTCTCACGGTCATGGAAGATCTAGTAGTACTTGGTCTCATGGCCATGGAAGATCTAATAGTAGTTGGTCTCATGGCCATGGAAGATCTAATAGTAGTTGGTCTCATGTTCATGGAAGATCTAGTAGTACTTTGTCTCATGGTCATGGAAGATCTAGTAGTACTTAGTCTCACGGTCATGGAAGATCTAGTAGTACTTAGTCTCACGGTCATGGAAGATCTAGTAGTACTTAGTCTCACGGTCATGGAAGATCCAGTAGTACTTGGTCTCACGGTCATGGAAGATCTAATAGTAGTTGGTCTCATGGTCATGGAAGATCTAGTAGTACTTGGTCTCATGGCCATGGAAGATCTAATAGTAGTTGGTCTCATGGTCATGGAAGATCTAGTAGTACTTGGTCTCATGGTCATAGTATCTAGTAGTATTTGGTCTCATGGTCATAGTATCTAGTAGTACTTGGTCTCATGGTCATGGAAGATCTAATAGTACTTGGTCTCATGGTCATGGAAGATCTAGTAGTAGTTGGTCTCACGGTCATGGAATATCTAGTAGTACTTTGTCTCATGGTCATGGAAGATCTAGTAGTACTTAGTCTCACGGTCATGGAAGATCTAATAGTACTTGGTCTCATGGTCATGGAAGATCTAGTAATACTTAGTCTCACGGTCATGGAAGATCTAGTAGTACTTGGTCTCATGGCCATGGAAGATCTAATAGTAGTTGGTCTCATGGCCATGGAAGATCTAATAGTAGTTGGTCTCATGTTCATGGAAGATCTAGTAGTACTTTGTCTCATGGTCATGGAAGATCTAGTAGTACTTAGTCTCACGGTCATGGAAGATCTAGTAGTACTTAGTCTCACGGTCATGGAAGATCCAGTAGTACTTGGTCTCATGGCCATGGAAGATCTAATAGTAGTTGGTCTCATGGTCATGGAAGATCTAGTTGTACTTGGTCTCACGGTCATGGAAGATCTAGTAGTACTTGGTCTCATGGCCATGGAAGATCTAGTAGTACTTAGTCTCACGGTCATGGAAGATCTAATAGTAGTTGGTCTCATGGTCATGGAAGATCTAGTAGTACTTGGTCTCATGGCCATGGAAGATCTAATAGTAGTTGGTCTCATGGTCATAGTATCTAGTAGTACTTGGTCTCATGGTCATAGTATCTGGTAGTACTTGGTCTCATGGTCATAGTATCTAGTAGTACTTGGTCTCATGGTCATGGAAGATCTAATAGTACTTGGTCTCATGGTCATGGAAGATCTAGTAGTACTTGGTCTCATGGTCATAGTATCTAGTAGTACTTGGTCTCATGGTCATAGTATCTAATAGTACTTGGTCTCATGGTCATGGAAGATCTAGTAGTACTTGGTCTCATGGTCATAGTATCTAGTAGTAGTTGGTCTCATGGTCATGGAAGATCTAATAGTACTTGGTCTCATGGTCATGGAAGATCTAGTAGTACTTGGTCTCATGGTCATAGTATCTAGTAGTACTTGGTCTCATGGTCATAGTATCTAATAGTACTTGGTCTCATGGTCATGGAAGATCTAGTAGTACTTGATCTCATGGTCATAGTATCTAGTAGTAGTTGGTCTCATGGTCATGGAAGATCTAGTAGTAGTTGGTCTCATGGTCATAGTATCTAGTAGTAGTTGGTCTCATGGTCATGGAAGATCTAGTAGTACTTGGTCTCATGGTCATAGTATCTAGTAGTAGTTGGTCTCATGGTCATGGAAGATCTAGTAGTACTTAGTCTCATGGTCATGGAAGATCTAGTAGTACTTGGTCTCATGGTCATAGTATCTAGTAGTAGTTGGTCTCATGGTCATGGAAGATCTAGTAGTAGTTGGTCTCATGGTCATGGAAGATCTAGTAGTACTTGGTCTCATGGTCATAGTATCTAGTAGTAATTGGTCTCATGGTCATGGAATATCTAGTAGTAGTTGGTCTCATGGTCATGGAAGATCTAATAGTAGTTGGTCTCATGGTCATAGTATCTAGTAGTAGTTGGTCTCATGGTCATGGAAGATCTAGTAGTACTTGGTCTCATGGTCATAGTATCTAGTAGTAGTTGGTCACATTCAACCAGACTTGTTTTATAATGTTGAAGACATTTCATAGCTTCTCCAAGCCATTGAAGACGTAGCTCAGAACTGAAGAAGTGGCTGCTGAAAGTCTTCAACATTGAAGAACATTTCTAATATCTAAATATAGAAACAAATTGGCATTCTTGAAGAGGCTGAGTCTTCTTTCAGATGAGGTACCCAACAAAACGCAGACTGGCTTTGATTTTGTAGACAGTGGAAGTGCTGGAAAAGACACTAATGTGTGAAGTTTGGCGCTTACTTTAATGAGGCGTTGCTCAATAAACAAATGTGTAAACAAAGAAACAACATCGTAACACTTCAACAATGTGTATTTAATGTTTTTGGGATGTGAGGTGCTCCTGTCCAGTGTTCCTGTGAGCTCTGTTACTGCAGTTACAATGCCTTACAAATGAGACTCCAGCACTCCCAGTGTACTTGGCCCATAGAAATAATTCTGAGTTTTTTACCCCAGAGCCAAATAAAGTAAGCTGAGATGCACACCGGTGCAATGTAGAGCCACTTGAGCCATACTCCAGAAGAAGGTCTGTCTGTAGAGCCAAATCCTGAATGAAGGTAGAGTCCATGGAGCAATACCCCGGGTGAAGGTTGAGTCTGCAGAGACATACCTGAGGTGAAGGTAAAGTCCGTGAAGCCAAGCCCTGGGTGAAAGTTGAGTCTGCAGAGCCATAGCTCAGGTGAAGGTAAAGTCCATGGAGCCATACCCTGAGTGAAGGATGAGTCTGTGGTGCCATACCTTAGGTGAAGGTTGAGTCTGTGGTGCCACACCCTGGGTGAAGGTTGAGTCTGTGGAGCCATACCTCAGGTGAAGGTTGAGTCTGTGGAGCCATACCTCAGGTGAAGGTTGAGTCTGTGGAGCCATACCCTGAGTGCAGGTAAAGTCCATGGAGCTATACCCTGGGTGAAGGTTGAGTCTGCGGAGCCATACCTTGGGTGAAGGTAAAGTCTGTGGAGCTATAGTCTGTGTGAAGGTAGAGTCCATGGAGCCATACCCTGGGTGAAGGTAGAGTCTGTGAAAGCATACCCTGGGAGAAGGTAGAGTCCGTGGACCTATACCCGGTGAAGGTAAAGTCAATACAGTAATACTCTGGGTGAAGATTTAATCCATGGAGCCATACCCTGGGTGAAGGTAGAGTCTGTGGAGCTATACCTCAGGTGAAGGTAAAGCCACTGGAGTTATACCCTGGGTGAAGGTAGAGTGTGTGGAACCAGCCATACCTTGGGTGAAGGTAGAATCTGTGGAGCCATACCCTTGGTGAGGGTAGAATCTGTGAAGCGATACTCCAGGTAAAGGTAGAGTCTAGAGCCAAACTTGGGTGAAGACCAAGTCCATGGGGTCATACCTCAGGTGAAGGTAAAGTCAATAGAGTCATACTCTGTATGGAGGTAGAGTCTGTTTAGCCATACCCGAGTGAAGGTAGAGCCCATGCAGCTATAGTCTGGGTGAAGGAAGAGTCCATGGAGCCATAGCTTGGGTGACAATGTCCTTGAAGGGCACTGTTAATGCTAGAGTATGCATTTTAGACTAACCTCGTGGTAATCGTTGTGTACAAAGCCAGATCCATAAAGACACGGTTTGACTAGTTTAATGTGGGGAAACCCGAGTGGACTGCAGAGATCCCTGACTTCTACCCTACAGAACACCTTTGGGATAAATGGGAATGACAATTATGAGCCAGGTCTTCTCATCCAAGATCAATACCTGACCGGACAAATGTCCACAAATTTCCACAGACACCCTCCAAAATCTTGTGGAAAACCTTCCCGGAAGCGTAGCCACAAATGTGGTGGGGGGGAAAGGGAGGCAACTGCATAATAATGTCCATAGTTTTGGACAGGAATGTCCACCATGCCCAGGTGTGTTGGTAAGCTGTCTACAAACCTTTGACCATAAACTGTACTACAACTGATATCACCAAGAGTCATTTCAAGGTCAAAGTCCCTTCCGTCACACTTCAATTGAACTTTTTGGCTGTGTCTGCACGCTTCCAATGTTGAGTTGCAGACATAATTCACAGTTCACAACGGAAGCAGGGAGGGTGACACGGGTGCACAGTGAGGGTCTCATGGAACGGATGCAGGGAGGGTGGACAGTGAGGGTCTCACGGAATGGATGCAGAGAAGGTGACACGGGTGGACAGTGAGGGTCTCATGGAATGGATGCAGGGAGGGTGACACGGGTGCACAGTGAGGGTCTCATGGAATGGATGCAGGGAGGGTGACACGGGTGCACAGTGAGGGTCTCATGGAATGGATGCAGGGAGGGTGACACGGGTGCACAGTGAGGGTCTCATGGAATGGATGCAGGGAGGGTGACATGGGTGGACAGTGAGGGTCTCATGGAATGGATGCAGGGAGGGTGACACGGGTGCACAGTGAGGGTCTCATGGAATGGATGCAGGGAGGGTGACACGGGTGGACAGTGAGGGTCTCATGGAACGGATGCAGGGAGGGTGACACGGGTGCACAGTGAGGGTCTCATGGAATGGATGCAGGGAGGGTGACACGGGTGCACAGTGAGGGTCTCATGGAATGGATGCAGAGAAGGTGACACGGGTGGACAGTGAGGGTCTCATGGAATGGATGCAGAGAAGGTGACACGGGTGCACAGTGAGGGTCTCATGGAACGGATGCAGGGAGGGTGACACGGGTGGACAGTGAGGGTCTCATGGAACGGATGCAGGGAGGGTGACACGGGTGGACAGTGAGGGCCTCATGGAACGGATGCAGGGAGGGTGACACGGGTGGACAGTGAGGGTCTCATGGAACGGATGCAGGGAGGGTGACACGGGTGCACAGTGAGGGTCTCATGGGAGTGAGAATGGAGCAGGGGGTGAGCGTGGCTCCTCTGAAGACAGACTGAAGTGACAGATGTGGCGCGTGGAAGGTCCTCTGACAGGTTGTGGTGCAGGAAATGAGGGTAATAAATCCACATCTAGTTGTGACCTCTCCATGACAAGTAGGGAAAACATCCAGGTCTGGGAGCTGTGATGCAGAGTGACCCGTGACAGGCGTGTACAGCGTTCCTGCTATGAATTATGACCACATAGTCATGCATCTGGAAGACATTATCACACCCTATGGTGCAGACTGTAACCGGGTGGATTGTACCCCACTTATATACTTAAAGGGTTAGTCCACATTTACCAAAAAAACTGCCTGTGGGGGGGGGGGGGGGGGGGGGGGGGGGGGGGGGGGGGGGATCTGTGGATAAAAACAAGCTGTGCAGCTTTGACCTAAGTTGAATAATGGCCTTGATATGGGTGGAGTCCATTTACATACCTCCTGAAGCCTGATAAACCCCCAGAGATGACATCATCCCATCCTGCCTAGTTGCTAGGATGTTGCTAAGACTCTCCCAAATGATTCAAACCCCCTCATATGTGCTCTCTCTCCCCTGTTGCAGTAGCTCTGAGCTCAGCAATGCTGTGATGGAGGAGATAGTGGACCACACATGTGCGGGGATTTGAGAACTCCCTTCTATTATGGAGGGGGTGAGCAGTAATGGCTGGGAGTGTCTTAGCAACGTCCTAGCAACAAGGCAGGACAGAGGGATGCCATCTCTGAGAGTTTTTCGGTCAGGTTTTATGTAAATATCCTAGTACAGTTTGTTTTTAATCTATAGGTTCCCCTTAATCTTAAGGTAAAGCCTTAAAGAGAAACTTTTCACCCCCCCCCCCATGTAAAATCTGGCCCAACTCCCCTTTACCTTAGTTTGCTATTGAATACTTACCTGAACACCTGAATCACATGATATGGAGGGGATTGGAACACCTGAATCACATGATATGGAGGGGATTGGAACACCTGAATCACATGATATGGAGGGGATTGCAACACTTGAATCACATGATTGGGAGGGGATTGGAACACCTGAATCACATGATACGGAGGGGATTGGAACACCTGAAGCACATGATATGGAGGGGATTGGAACACCTGAATCACATGATACGGAGGGGATTGGAACACCTGAATCACATGATATGGAGGGGATTGAAACACCTGAATCACATGATATGGAGGGGATTGGAACACTTGAATCACATGATTGGGAGGGGATTGGAACACCTGAATCACATGATATGGAGGGGATTGGAACACTTGAATCACATGATTGGGAGGGGATTGGAACACCTGAATCACATGATATGGAGGGGATTGGAACACCTGAAGCACATGATATGGAGGGGATTGGAACACCTGAATCACAAGATATGGAGGGGATTGGAACACCTGAATCACATGATATGGAGGGGATTGGAACACCTGAATCACATGATATGGAGGGGATTGGAACACCTGAATCACATGATATGGAGGGGATTGGAACACCTGAATCACATGATATGGAGGGGATTGGAACACCTGAATCACATGATATGGAGGGGATTGGAACACCTGAATCACATGATATGGAGGGGATTGGAACACCTGAATCACATGATATGGAGGGGATTGGAACACCTGAATCACATGATATGGAGGGGATTGGAACACCTGAATCACATGATATGGAGGGGATTGGAACACCTGAATCACATGATATGGAGGGGATTGGAACACTTGAATCACATGATATGGAGGGGATTGGAACACCTGAATCACATGATATGGATGGCGGGCCCAATACGTCCGGCAATATGGTGTATGTACCAACAGTAGCAGTACCTTGCTCCTACCAGTCCATCGCTATCACACAAGTGGCAGTTATCACGGCTCTTCCACTTGTACCTACAGGTGAGTATATAATCGGGGTTCCCTGTAGGTATACGGAACATTCCCCGCCGCGCTCCGCTTAGGAGATATTCACTCGTTCTGCAGTCCATGGGCTCTGAAGAGATGGCGCGCTCCTATTCACTCACATGCGATTCTTTGCAGTGCGATTTGAACACATTCATTTTGTATGGACTCAATTTGTACTGAACCTCAGGAAAAAGTTGCAGGCATCCATTTTTTTTCTTTTGCCGCATCAGAATCGGATCGCATGGGAGTTCACGCCAGGCTCGGGGACATGGGCGATCACGCCAGGCTCAGGAACATGGGCGTTCACGCCAGGCTCGGGAACATGGGCGATCACGCCAGGCTCAGGAACATGGGAGTTCACGCCAGGCTCAGGAACATGGGAGTTCACGCCAGGCTCGGGAACATGGGCGTTCACGCCAGGCTCAGGAACATGGGGGTTCATGCCAGGCTCAAGGACATGGGCGTTCACGCCAGGCTCGGGAACATGGGAGTTCACGCCAGGCTCGGGGACATGGGCGTTCATGCCAGGCTCGGGGACATGGGCGTTCACGCCAGGCTCAGGAACATGGGCGTTCACGCCAGGCTCGGGAACATGGGCGTTCATGCCAGGCTCGGGAACATGGGCGTTCATGCCAGGCTCGGGAACATGGACGTTCATGCCAGGCTCGGGGACATGGGCGATCACGCCAGGCTCAGGAACATGGGTGTTCACGCCAGGCTCAGGAACATGGGAGTTCACGCCAGGCTCAGGAACATGGGAGTTCACGCCAGGCTCGGGAACATGGGTGTTCACGCCAGGCTCAGGAACATGGGAGTTCACGCCAGGCTCGGGAACATGGGCGTTGATGCCAGGCTCAAGGACATGGGCGTTCACGCCAGGCTCAGGAACATGGGCGTTCACGCCAGGCTCGGGAACATGGGTGTTCACGCCAGGCTCAGGAACATGGGAGTTCACGCCAGGCTCGGGAACATGGGCGTTCACGCCAGGCTCAGGAACATGGGGGTTCATGCCAGGCTCAAGGACATGGGCGTTCACGCCAGGCTCGGGAACATGGGAGTTCACGCCAGGCTCGGGGACATGGGCGTTCATGCCAGGCTCGGGGACATGGGCGTTCACGCCAGGCTCAGGAACATGGGCGTTCACGCCAGGCTCGGGAACATGGGCGTTCATGCCAGGCTCGGGAACATGGGCGTTCATGCCAGGCTCGGGAACATGGACGTTCATGCCAGGCTCGGGGACATGGGCGATCACGCCAGGCTCAGGAACATGGGTGTTCACGCCAGGCTCAGGAACATGGGAGTTCACGCCAGGCTCAGGAACATGGGAGTTCACGCCAGGCTCGGGAACATGGGTGTTCACGCCAGGCTCAGGAACATGGGAGTTCACGCCAGGCTCGGGAACATGGGCGTTGATGCCAGGCTCAAGGACATGGGCGTTCACGCCAGGCTCAGGAACATGGGCGTTCACGCCAGGCTCGGGAACATGGGTGTTCACGCCAGGCTCAGGAACATGGGAGTTCACGCCAGGCTCGGGAACATGGGCGTTCACGCCAGGCTCGGGAACATGGGCGTTCACGCCAGGCTCAAGGACATGGGCGTTCACGCCAGGCTCAAGGACATGGGCGTTCACGCCAGGCTCGGGAACATGGACGTTCACGCCAGGCTCGGGAACATGGGCGTTCACGCCAGGCTCAAGGACATGGGCGTTCACACCAGGCTCAGGAACATGGACGTTCACGCCAGGCTCGGGAACAAGGGCGTTCATGGGCGTTCATGCCAGGCTCGGGAACATGGACGTTCATGCCAGGCTCGGGGACATGGGCGATCACGCCAGGCTCAGGAACATGGGTGTTCACGCCAGGCTCAGGAACATGGGAGTTCACGCCAGGCTCAGGAACATGGGAGTTCACGCCAGGCTCGGGAACATGGGTGTTCACGCCAGGCTCAGGAACATGGGAGTTCACGCCAGGCTCGGGAACATGGGCGTTGATGCCAGGCTCAAGGACATGGGCGTTCACGCCAGGCTCAGGAACATGGGCGTTCACGCCAGGCTCGGGAACATGGGTGTTCACGCCAGGCTCAGGAACATGGGAGTTCACGCCAGGCTCGGGAACATGGGCGTTCACGCCAGGCTCGGGAACATGGGCGTTCACGCCAGGCTCAAGGACATGGGCGTTCACGCCAGGCTCAAGGACATGGGCGTTCACGCCAGGCTCGGGAACATGGACGTTCACGCCAGGCTCGGGAACATGGGCGTTCACGCCAGGCTCAAGGACATGGGCGTTCACACCAGGCTCAGGAACATGGACGTTCACGCCAGGCTCGGGAACAAGGGCGTTCACGCCAGGTTCGGGAACATGGGCGTTCACGCCAGGCTCCGGAACATGGGCATTCACGCCAGGCTCCGGAACATGGGCGTTCACGCCAGGTTTGGGAACATGGGCGTTCACGCCAGGCTCAGAAACATGGGCGTTCATGCCAGGCTCCGGAACATGGGCGTTCACGCCAGGCTCCAGAACATGGGCGTTCACGCCAGGCTCCAGAACATGGGCGTTCACACCCATGCGATCCAATTGTTGCAACTGCAATGCGTTTTGCGACCTGTTTTAGGCTGTCAGTTTAACATTGACGCTGGTGGCAGATCGCAGGAATGGGGCGTGATTTCCCTGTAGTGTGGGGAGCTCTCAGGATTCGCTGCGTTTCCCGCGCTGCATATATGTGACGCGGCTAATGCTAGGGAAGGGGAGGTGGGGGTGGGCAGTTGATGAAATTCTCTAATATTGTTACTTTCTGCTGTCTGATGTTATTCCTGATTGGTGAACGTTCAGGAGGACCATCGATGGCGGGTAGCTGGGTATGGGGTCCTTTCAGGTGAACTCTGACGGGGACAGCGGGTCTTAGTACTGTATGTCCTCCAATTCTCACCATGGATTTTATTTTCAGGTCGATCGATAAATGTCTCTTCCTTTTTGCTGAGTGAGCGATATTCCAGGTCTGAGTCCTCCTGGCAGATGAAAGGTTTGTACCATGATAAATATCCCTTCGCTCTGACAGTTGGCTGGGGGGACAAATTCTCCCAATTTAAACTCCGCTGCCGGGAAGAAAACATTCTGTCTGCAGTTTGTTTTCAGTGGAGGAATTCCTGACATGCTCTGTTACTGGGGGGGGGGGGGGGAGAGGGATACAAGTTTCCACTGTGGATGGCAGCCTGGGAGAGCCGGCCTGGCAGAGCTTCTCTGATGGTTTTCCTTTATTTGGTTAAATTCGTCCTCCCTATATTTGGTTAGGAATTCCGCCACTTGCTGCGAGTCCCAGAGGGACCAAGAGGCCGAGGGAGGCCGAGGGATGGGTGTGCAGGGAGGCCGAGGGATGGGTGTACAGGGAGGCCGAGGGATGGGTGTGCAGGGAGGCCGAGGGATGGGTGTGCAGGGAGGCCGAAGGAGGCAGGCCGAGGGATGGGTGTGCAGGGAGGCCGAGGGAGGCCGAGGGAGGCAGGCCGAGGGATGGGTGTGCAGGGAGGCCGAGGGATGGGTGTGCAGGGAGGCCGAGGGATGGGTGTGCAGGGAGGCCGCCGAGGGAGGCCGAGGGAGGCAGGCCGAGGGATGGGTGTGCAGGGAGGCCGAGGGATGGGTGTGCAGGGAGGCCGAGGGAGGCCGAGGGATGGGTGTGCAAAGAGGCCAAGGGATGGGTGTGCAGGGAGGCCGAGGGAGGCAGGCCGAGGGATGGGTGTGCAGGGAGGGCCGAGGGATGGGTGTGCAGGGAGGCCGAGGGATGGGTGTGCAGGGAGGCCGAGGGATGGGTGTGCAGGAAGGCCGAGGGAGGCAGGCCTCGGGATGGGTGTGCAGGGGTTAATATCATGAGGTCATGGTCTAGAGGAGCCAAAACATCTTCTATTATGTTGGATGGAGTGGTGAGGGGTTGGAACCCCTCTCAGGTTTCTGTTGATGTCTGTGTCCCACCTGCACCCCTCTATTTGCCTTACTGGCCTTATTATTCAGAAAAAAAAGTCCTGATAGATCACTCCCCCCTCCCCTCCTCCCCCCTCCCGGTACAAATCATCAGTAAGACTTCATCTGGAATATGCAGTTCAGTTTTGGGCTCCAATTCACAAAAAGAACATTGGGGAACTGGAGAAAGTACAGAGAAGGGCAACCAAACTGATACGAGGCATGGAGGAGATCAGCTATGAGGAGAGATTAGAGGAACTGAATGTATTCTCTACTGAGAAGAGGAGATTAAGGGGGGATATGATCTCCATGTATAATACATAAGGGGGGGATATGATCTCCATGTATAATACATAAGGGGGGATATGATCTCCATGTATAATACATAAGGGGGGGATATGATCTCCATGTATAATACATAAGGGGGGATATGATCTCCATGTATAATACACAAGGGGGGATATGATCTCCATGTATAATACATAAGGGGGGGGATATGATCTCCTTGTATAATACATAAGGGGGGATATGATCTCCATGTATAATACATAAGGGGGGGATATGATCTCCATGTTATAATACATAAGGGGGATATGATCTCCATGTATAATACATAAGGGGGATGTGATCTCCATGTATAATACATAAAGGGGGGATATGATCTCCATGTATAATACATAAGGGGGGGATGTGATCTCCATGTATAATACATAAGGGGGGGATGTGATCTCCATGTATAATACATAAGGGGGATGTGATCTCCATGTATAATACATAAGGGGGGATATGATCTCCATGTATAATACATGAGGGGGGATATGATCTCCATGTATAATACATAAGGGGGGGATATGACCTCCATGTATAATACATAAGGGGGGGATATGACCTCCATGTATAATACATAAGGGGGGATATGATCTCCATGTATAATACATAAGGGGGATATGATCTCCATGTATAATACATAAGGGGGGATATGATCTCCATGTATAATACATAAGGGGGGATATGATCTCCATGTATAATACATAAGGGGGGATATGATCTCCATGTATAATACATAAGGGGGATATGATCTCCATGTATAATACATAAGGGGGGGATATGATCACCATGTATAATACATAAGGGGGGATATGATCTCCATGTATAATACATAAGGGGGGATATGATCACCATGTATAATACATAAGGGGGGGGGATATGATCTCCATGTATAATACATAAGGGGGGATATGATCTCCATGTATAATACATAAGGGGGGGGATATGATCTCCATGTATAATACATAAGGGGGGATATGATCTCCATGTATAATACATAAGGGGGGATATGATCTCCATGTATAATACATAAGGGGGGATATGATCTCCGTGTATAATACATAAGGGGGGGATATGATCTCCATGTATAATACATCAGTGGTTCATATAGTGAACTCGGTGTAGTTATTCCCCCTGAGGTCATCACAGAGGACAAGGGGGCACTCTTTACGTCTGGAGGAAAGGGAATGTCATCTCCAAACACGGAAAGGTTTCTTCACAGTAAGAGCTGTGAGAATGTGGAATAGACTCCCTCCAGAGGTGGGTGTGGCCGGCTCAGTGGATTGCTGTAGGAAAGTCCTGGATTCTTTCTTGGATACACAGAATATAACTGGATATAACATTTATAGGGAAAGGTGATCCAGGGAATATCCGATTGCCTCTCGGGGGGTCAGGAAGGAATGTTTTCCCTGCAGGAGCAGATTGGATCGTGCTTTGCTGGGGTTTTGCCTTCCTCTGGATCCACTGTGGGTGTAGGATTATAACTTTTTTTTTTTTTATAAATGGTTGAACTGGATGGACTTTGCTCTTTTTGCAGGCAGACTAACTATGTAATGTGGAATGGATTTTCTTTCGTTAAAGAACATTAAAAGCTATGAAGCACTTATGGGTAAAGTTTCATTTTAAAGTGTATCTTAAAGGCCAACTCCAGGCGCAAAAAAAGATTTCCCCTGCAATGGAGCTGTGCCCGCACTGCACGGGTTAACTGCTCATTTTGTCCAGGGGTGAACAAAAGACTAATACTCACCTGATCCTCCACTCCTGTGGCAAACAGTGCCTCCCCATGATCCAGTGGTGGACTGTTACTGACGTCCTCACGTCCAGAGCAGGTCTATGGACATGATGACATCAGGGACAGTCCATTGCACGAGATCTAGACCAGGGAGAGGGGGTGGGGGGGTGGCAGGAGCGGCAGAGATCGGTCTTGCACTGGGAGGATTGGAGGATTAGGGAAGTATATCCACCTTCCCCAACCCCCCAGACAAAAATAAGCTGTTGGCCCATGCAGTGCAGGCACAGCTCCACTGCAAGGGTAAAGTTTTTTTTGTCTGATTTGGGCTTTAGGCCAAAACTTTATTTTCTTTTTAAAGTTGTGTAAAGTAATGAGAAGTTAGACAACCCGTCAGGTTTCTGTCGCTGACTTTGGCCCTGTTGGTGGTCTGGCGACCATTGTCACCGGGATTAAACCTGATCGGAAAACCCAGTTATTTGACTTGTCACCAGAACAAGAATAGAGGGAAAATCCTCCGATGGGAAGAAATGCTCCGCCGTGATCTTGCCAAGAGAAGATTCGACCCACTTTGAAGAGATTTCCTCCACTTTCTGCTGTGTCTTTGGTTCAGGAACCGAAGAGAAATTTCCCCAATGAGATATAGAAGGTAGAATGTATTTCCTGCTTTGTCTACAGAACAGTGCGGGCTTTACATAGTATATAGATACTTTTTATTGTTTGTTTATTGCCCGGGGGCCCCATGATCCCCTATTGCCCGGGGGCCCCATGAGTTGTCAGTCCGCCCCTGATACAGGCATTTACAGTATATGGCACCAATAATTGACTTAGTGCTTTACATACTGGCCATTCACATCAGTCTCCACCCCTGAGGAACTTACAATCTAAGGTCCATCTCACATACACATACTAGGGCCACTTTTTGAGCCAGCTCACCATCCAGCATGTCTTTGCAGTGTAGGAGGAAACCTCTTCTTCAGCCGGTGGCCTCTTCCTTACACCCTGCCCTCACTTCCTGTCTGGATACATGGACAGGAAATGAGAAAAAGAGGAAATATCTGGAGCCTCACCTGGGGATGGAGGTTTTAGTCACATTTTTGGTCTTGCCCCTCCCCAGTGGTGTATTTAGGTTCTGTACTGACCTAGGCAACACAAAAATTGGACACCTCCCGGTGGAGAGAGCCTGCCACCAACCAACACCAGACACCGCCCCCCCACGTGGAGAGAGCCTGACAGTGACCAACAACACCACCCCTGCCGCATCCCCCCACCCGAAAAAGCCTGCTGCTAACACCCTCCAGCCCCCCCCCCCCCCCCCCCCCCCCCGGCGACAGAAAGAAAGACACTCACCTTCACAACTCTGGCCACCCCCAGGAAGAACAGTTGGGCTCTGCATACACCATCGAGCAGCGCACGCTCTCTCTCGGATCCCACCCTAAAAAATTGCTGCCCTAGGCAGATGCCTTGTTTGCCTAAATATGCCCTTGCCCCTCCCTACAACCCCTTTGGATAGAAGTGCGTCGTATTCCTGAATAATGTTCAGACCGCGTCCCTCTGGGCGACCCTGCAATCTCTTTGTTTTATCCCAATATTTTCTCTAGCTAGGTATACCGTAGATCTCACTACCTCACTGAGGCCTCATTTATACATGCGGTGGCCTCATTTATACATGCGGTGGCCTCATTTATACAAGCGGTGGCCTCTGATACATGTTTGGAGGGCATTTGACAGGCGGGTGAGAAGTTGTTCTATCACCCCACATCCACGCACTGCAACCACATGTATTGCTGGTTCACTGGGCCACGCAATCAGTTTAATGGTTCACATTCGGTGGGAGCTACTGCCTACAGAACACAACTGGGGGGCTTTGTATGTGGCATATGTACACCCCCCATTCTGCCTTTGCAAGTTTGGGGGTGGTAAAAAATGTGGATCAACCATGCATTGTTAAACCTACCCACCCGCAAGTCTAAACCAGGCTTTACTAAATGCAGGTAAGAGTTGCATTCGATTACAGTGGAAACAACCACACACTCCCTACATGGATAGCGAAGGCGAATGAACTCAAAGGTGGACCCTACTGCCTCCAGCAAAGGCATACATAGAAGATTCGGGAGAAGCTGGTTCTCTTAGACCGAATTCACCACTATGCCTGAATATGAAGCCCTCCTGTGCCCTACCTCCCCATCATGATTTCCCAAGTCTTATGGGGGATGCAGCCTTTGATTGGGGAAGAACTGAAAACTGGAGGATCCCTCCCATCCCCCCTGGTCACCAACATTCTTCCTCCCCACTTCCCTTCTGGCACCCCTTCCCCACTACCCCTTTCCCGGATGTTCCCCTACATGTTATGCTTCTCTGTGTTTCCCGCATTTAGAAAACACATTGGAGACGATTCCTCCCAACGATTCCTTCCCGTAAGCTCTACTCTACGACTCTCAGACACCATATTCTGGTAATCAGGAATTGTTTGACCACATTCGCTGGAATACTTCATTTTACTGTACTCTGAGTGTTGTTATGTAACCAGTGCCTGAACCCTCAGGGTAGGATCAGCCCTTTGCATGCTGGGAACAAGCGCAAAGATTGAGCGCTTTCCCAACAAGCAGAAAAACACATCGCCATATAGCAGACATGCGGTGGTGCCATTGATTGGTGGCTCATTCATTATTTGTTAATGCATCTGTAAATGCAGTTTGGGGCGGCATGTGAAACAGAGTCAGGAACTTCCTTTGTGCGTTTCTGGCATGATGGGCAGCACATCGAAATTAACTAACTGCCCCACATGCGTCACATAGAAACGCGCCCTTGTTCATTCATACCATAAAAAACAATGCATAAAAAAGAGGAAAAATAACACTTTTCCTTAATGTTGGAACCGTTGGTAGAGTTACGACCTCTATGTTGGAAGACCCTTCTCCCTGATTTCCTGTCCTGGTGTCACCATGTCAGGAAGTGATGAGAAACTTTCCCAATGTGGGTCTAAAAAAGCAATAAAATCTCACGGCTGTTTTAATCCTCTTTATCCAAAACCCTGAAAGTGAATGTTTTGGTTGGAATCTGGCTTTGAAGGTATGACAGACAAAACCGAACAATCTACTCCAGGCCCTCAGCCTGCCCGGAGCGGCCTCTTCATGAAGGTGTGAAAGGGAAAATGAATATTCCTGATGCTTTATAAGGCCAAGGTTAGTTATTATAGACGGATGACTCCCAGGGTGGCAGTGCTTAATTATCTTAACTAGGGTTTGTGTCACAAGCTATTAGGAGGTGGCCTCACAGCCGGCATGTGACAGCACAGCTTAAGGGCTGGAGAAGTATCGAGGGCCAAGAATACGCATTTCTGGTTCCTCGACTGAACAGCTGCGAACAAGGAGGCCCAACGAGCTTAGTGTCACCACAACCCCAGGAGATCACGTCTCTAATTTACCACTTAGGAAAGCTTTACATTCCTGTGCGCGGCCATAAATTCTCTCCAGAAGTGATAATAGGTGTAGGGGGAATGACTCTCCCTTTCCATCTTTATAGGTTGACCACTTTTCAGTCCTTCCCTCTGGCCATTATTGTTGGATGATGGCTGAATTGTTAACTAGAGGTACATGGACCCTAAAGGGTATTGTTCAATGGTTCGGGAGCAAAGCTTCCTATGATAACGGTAGTATGTAGACGTTGGGTTCATGGTACACATGTACACATAATTAGAAAAGACTGAATATATCTATGTCCAGGGTAGTCTGAGAATGGGAGACTGACCTGCGTCGGGGGCATTTTATTCACTTCAAGATGGCTTTGCATTTCCATATAAATCTATGAGAATGCAAAACCCATTGGAAGCCATTCAGAAGGAAGTCAACTGCACCTAGCAATACATTCCGAAGGATCTCAGAAGCATCTTAAGCTGATGTCAAACTGGGGTGTTCAAGGTTGTTATTGGGAGGCCAGTAAACACCTGATTTGGGGTGTTCAAGAGTGTTATGGAGAGGCCAGTAAACACCTGATTTGGGGTGTTCAAGAGTGTTATGGAGAGGCCAGTAAACACCTGATTTGGGGTGTTCAAGAGTGTTATGGAGAGGCCAGTAAACACCTGATTTGGGGTGTTCAAGAGTGTTATGGAGAGGCCAGTAAACACCTGATTTGGGGTGTTCAAGAGTGTTATGGAGAGGCCAGTAAACACCTGATTTTTGGTGTTCAAGGAGGTCAACTGCACCTATCAATGAATTTTGAAGGATCTCAGAAGCTTCTTAAACTTATGTCATACTGGCACCATTATTTGGGGTATTCAAGAGTGTTATAAAGAGGCAGTAAACACCTGATTTGGGGGGTTTGAGGTTGTTATGGAGAGGCCAGTAAACACCTGATTTGGGGTGTTCAAGGTTGTTATGGAGAGGCCAGTAAACACCTGATTTGGGGGGTTTGAGGTTGTTATGGAGAGGCCAGTAAACACCTGATTTAGGATGTTCAAGGTTGTTATTGGGAGGCCAGTAAACACCTGATTTGGGGTGTTCAAGGAGGTCAACTGCACCTATCAATAAATTTTGAAAGATCTCAGGAGCTTCTTAAACTTATGTCATGCTGGCACCATTATTTGGGGTGTTCAAGGTTGTTATAAAGAGGCTGTAAACACCTGATTAGGGGGTTTGAGGTTGCTATGGGGGGTCAGTAAACACCTGATTTAGGATGTTCAAGGTTGTTATGGAGAGGCTAGTAAACACCTGATTTGGGGTTCAAGGTTGCTATAGAGAGGCCGGTAAACACCTGATTTGGGGTGTTCAAGCCTGTTATGGAGAGGCCACTAAATGCCTGATTTGGGGTGTTAAAGGTTAGAATAGATTAAGGGGTTTTAGGTTAAAGCCCAACTCCAGGAAACTTGATAATTCTCCCTTGCAGTGGGACTCGATCCTCCACCCTGCTAGACTGGTCTCCACATTGTCTTCTCCCCCATGCCCAGCGGTCTAAGGTACTACTCGTCAAGACCAAGGTAGGGTCCATAGCTTTGCACTGGACATGAGGATGCCAAGGGCCATTCTACTTGTGAAGAATAGGGGAGCGATGTCTGCTGGAGGAGCGGAGGATCAGGTAAATAAAAGTGCTTTTACTCTCCCCTAGACCTGAATCAGCAGTTGACCCTTGCAGCATGGGCAAAGCCCCACTACGAGGCAATATGCTCGGATTTCCCGGAGTTGGACTTTAAAGGTGAACTGCAGAGCGGCAGCAGGAAATCTCCATAGCTGGTCGCGTGAAGGGCAGAGGGACGTGAAGTTTCTGCATGGCAGAGGACGGCTTATCTTTGCCATGTCTCACCATGAGGTCGTATCGGGAACGCGGTGAATCCCCGGCCTCATTTCACGGCGGCCCAGGACAGGTACTGGGTTCATTTTTTTCCTGGAATCCCGACTGACGCAGACTTCATGGGTGAACCTGATGAAGAAGCAGCCTCTGGTGTGCCAAGGAGATCACTTTGCTGTGGCACGCTCATGGCTGCAGTGCAGAAACTCATCAGCATGCAGAGATGGAGCCGGGCCTCCGCCCTGCCTGGCACCCGGACAGAATTGGTTTCACATCAGCATAAGAGGAGAGAGAGAGAGAGAGAGAGAGAGAGAGAGAGAGAGAGAGAGAGAGAGAGAGAGAGAGAGAGAGAGAGAGCGCCACTTTCCGGAGCTGCACCCAGCGCCCATTCCACCCACTAATCATCTCAGCCCGTGTGCCCACCACCGGGCAGCCATGACTTTCCTATACTGGCAATGCACCGATTGGATCACCTTTTATTGCTTTGGTTGCCGTAGACATGTATGAAACTTTACAGCTGGAGTTTACTTTTTCTTCTGTCATCTAACATACATGTAATCCAATCACTAAAATCTCCTATCAACATTAGCATGTGGCTTCATTTTTCATCATAATAATCCCCAGCGATCCTGCCACCAAGGTTCCTGTTCAGGCACTTCCTGTTATGGGGTGACAACACTCTCTGTCTCCCATCTGTGTTCTTGTGTTGTCACCCTGTCACCCAGTCTTCTAATGGAGACTACAAGTGGCCATTTTCATGGGACAGGGACAGGGACGGACTGACAACTCATGAGGCCCCCCGAGCAATAGGGGATCACGGGGCACCTGTGTCCTTGCCCAAACTCAAAAAAGCCTATGAAAAAGGTACCAGGGGCATCTCATGGGTCCCCCTACTGCCCCAGACCCTCGGGCAGTGCCCAAGTTTCCAAATGGTCAGTCCGCCCCTGGATGGGGACCAGAGAAAGCAAAATATAATCCTATTAAACTTCATCCTTAAGGCAAGCCATAGATGAATCAATCACCCGTGGTGGAATAAAAATAAAATCTCTCGACTGCCCATCAACACAGTCAGCGGAGGGTTTTCCCAGCCGACAAAACACAATGATTACTGCTAGCGGCTATAGCTATGGGCCATAATACGATAGGCTGGTTGTCCCCAAGTCGATCGATCGATGGAACGTCTTGGGTACAATCAGCCTGCCCATAGATGGATCAAGTCTCAGCCAGTCCCTACTGAACCAGGTGAGCTTCGACCCAACTATGGCTGGCTTAAAGTGGTACTAAACCCCAGACACCTCATTCACTATATCCGCTCTCCCCGGACCCCGCATTCACTATATCCACTCTCCCCGGACCCCGCATTCACTGTATCCGCTCTCCCCGGACCCCGCATTCACTATATCCGCTCTCCCCGGACCCCGCATTCACTATATCCGCTCTCCCCGGACCCCGCATTCACTATATCCGCTCTCCCCGGACCCCGCATTCACTATATCCGCTCTCCCCGGACCCCGCATTCACTATATCCCCTCTCCCCGGACCCCGCATTCACTATATCCGCTCTCCCCGGACCCCGCATTCACTATATCCGCTCTCCCCGGACCCCGCATTCACTATATCTGCTCTCCCCGGACCCCGCATTCACTATATCCGCTCTCCCCGGACCCCGCATTCACTATATCCCCTCTCCCCGGACCCCGCATTCACTATATCCGCTCTCCCCGGACCCCGCATTCACTATATCCGCTCTCCCCGGACCCCGCATTCACTATATCCGCTCTCCCCGGACCCCGCATTCACTATATCCACTCTCCCCGGACCCCGCATTCACTGTATCCGCTCTCCCCGGACCCCGCATTCACTATATCCGCTCTCCCCGGACCCCGCATTCACTATATCCGCTCTCCCCGGACCCCGCATTCACTATATCCGCTCTCCCCGGACCCCGCATTCACTGTATCCGCTCTCCCCGGACCCCGCATTCACTATATCCGCTCTCCCCGGACCCCGCATTCACTGTATCCGCTCTCCCCGGACCCCGCATTCACTGTATCCGCTCTCCCCGGACCCCGCATTCACTATATCCGCTCTCCCCGGACCCCGCATTCACTGTATCCGCTCTCCCCGGACCCTGCATTCACTGTATCCGCTCTCCCCGGACCCCGCATTCACTATATCCGCTCTCCCCGGACCCCGCATTCATTATATCCCCTCTCCCCGGACCCCCCGCATTCCCTACATCCGCTCTTCCCGGACCCCACATTCCCTATATCCTCTCCCCCCGGACCCCTCATTCACTATATCCGCTCTCCCCGGACCCCGCATTCACTATATCCGCTCTCCCCGGACCCCGCATTCACTATATCCGCTCTCCCCGGACCCCGCATTCAATATATCCGCCCTCCCCGGACCCCGCATTCACTATATCCGCTCTTCCCGGACCCCGCATTCATTATATCCCCTCTCCCCGGACCCCGCATTCACTATATCCGCTCTCCCCGGACCCCGCATTCACTATATCCGCTCTCCCCGGACCCCGCATTCACTATATCCGCTCTCCCCGGACCCCGCATTCACTATATCCGCTCTCCCCGGACCCCGCATTCACTGTATCCGCTCTCCCCGGACCCCGCATTCACTATATCCGCTCTCCCCGGACCCCGCATTCACTATATCCGCTCTCCCCGGACCCCGCATTCACTGTATCCGCTCTCCCCGGACCCCGCATTCACTATATCCGCTCTCCCCGGACCCCGCATTCACTGTATCCGCTCTCCCCGGACCCCGCATTCACTGTATCCGCTCTCCCCGGACCCCGCATTCACTATATCCGCTCTCCCCGGACCCCGCATTCACTGTATCCGCTCTCCCCGGACCCTGCATTCACTGTATCCGCTCTCCCCGGACCCCGCATTCACTATATCCGCTCTCCCCGGACCCCGCATTCATTATATCCCCTCTCCCCGGACCCCGCATTCCCTACATCCGCTCTTCCCGGACCCCACATTCCCTATATCCTCTCCCCCCGGACCCCTCATTCACTATATCCGCTCTCCCCGGACCCCGCATTCACTATATCCGCTCTCCCCGGACCCCGCATTCACTATATCCGCTCTCCCCGGACCCCGCATTCAATATATCCGCCCTCCCCGGACCCCGCATTCACTATATCCGCTCTTCCCGGACCCCGCATTCATTATATCCCCTCTCCCCGGACCCCGCATTCACTATATCCGCTCTCCCCGGACCCCGCATTCACTATATCCGCTCTCCCCGGACCCCGCATTCACTATATCCGCTCTCCCCGGAACCTGCATTCACTATATCCGCCCTCCCCGGACCCCGCATTCACTATATCCGCTCTCCCCGGACCCCGCATTCACTATATCCGCTCTCCCCGGACCCCGCATTCACTATATCCGCTCTCCCCGGAACCTGCATTCACTATATCCGCCCTCCCCGGACCCCGCATTCACTATATCCGCTCTCCCCGGACCCCGCATTCACTATATCCGCTCTCCTCGGACCCCGCATTCACTATATCCGCTCTCCCCGGACCCCGCATTCACTATATCCGCTCTCCCCGGACCCCGCATTCACTATATCCGCTGTCCCCGGACCCCGCATTCACTATATCCGCTCTCCCCGGACCCCGCATTCACTATATCCCCTCTCCCCGGACCCCGCATTCACTATATCCCCTCTCCCCGGACCCCGCATTCACTATATCCCCTCTCCCCGGACCCCGCATTCACTGTATCCGCTCTCCCCGGACCCCGCATTCACTATATCCGCTCTCCCCGGACCCCGCATTCCCTACATCCGCTCTTCCCGGACCCCACATTCCCTATATCCTCTCCCCCCGGACCCCTCATTCACTATATCCGCTCTCCCCGGACCCCGCATTCACTATATCCGCTCTCCCCGGACCCCGCATTCACTATATCCGCTCTCCCCGGACCCCGCATTCAATATATCCGCTCTTCTCGGACCCCGCATTCACTATATCCGCTCTCCCCGGACCCCGCATTCCCTACATCCGCTCTTCCCGGACCCCGCATTCAATATATCCGCTCTTCTCGGACCCCGCATTCACTATATCTGGTCTCACCAGATACCTTTTCTCATCAGCAGTATATAACAGTGACTTCTATCAGTGTCAAGCCCAGCACTGGTTAAAGCGTGTAGGAGGAGTTTTCATTCTCCCCTGACTGTCCTATGAGGCTGTATGACCCCTGACCTTCTGTTTGGACAGTGCTGATTGGCCCCTGTGCTGATTACATGTACTTTCCCAAAGAAAAACAAAAACCTCTCCAGCCATACACACCAAACTGAGCATGAGTGGCTTCTAAAGCTCTGTACCATCAGCAGATGGATTGGGGACAGTAGAAGAAGGGGAGGATCAGAGAAGACAGGATCAAACAGCCTTTTTACACAAAGTGAAGGGTTAACCCCTTAGGTCCCACAGTGAGTATAACCAGCATGCTTTGCTGCCTCGACAGACGGATTGTACTGTTGGGGGTTTAATAACACTTTAAGGCTAGGGTGACATCGGGTGCTGCATGTAAATCTCACGTGTTCCCTCAATCACGCAGAAAACACGCTGCTTTTAATAAAATGTGGGGGGTTCCAGGAACTCCTAATGGCACTTCCATGCACTGAATATCGAGGTGTGGTGCCAAAGCACCGCGTGGTTTCCATGCAGCCCTGTATTAGAAAAGGTGGAGCGGCATGGTGACCCGTTCCAATGATTGGACCGCTGTGCCCATGGAAGTGCGTCACGCAGAACCACGGCTGAGACAGCTTCTAAGGAACGCTCTTCATATTGGACTGGTGAGCCCTCCATGCGTCTCCACGTCTTCCACGTCCCGCAGAGCGACCCGTTCCAATGATTGGACCGCTGTGCCCATGGAAGTGCGTCACGCAGAACCACGGCTGAGACAGCTTCTAAGGAACGCTCTTCATATTGGACTGGTGAGCCCTCCATGCGTCTCCACGTCTTCCACGTCCCGCAGAGCGACCCGTTCCAATGATTGGACCGCTGTGCCCATGGAAGTGCGTCACGCAGAACCACGGCTGAGACAGCTTCTAAGGAACGCTCTTCATATTGGACTGGTGAGCCCTCCATGCGTCTCCACCGACGTCTTCCACGTCCCGCAGAGCAGGCCATAGATGTGCAGATGGGTGAGGGACGTTCTGGGGGTGAGTCTCAGAGTTGTCTAACCTCTCTGCGTAACAACAGTTTCCTGTGTATGTGGAAACCTTCAGCAAACGTGTGAAGTCGTCTGACGGCCGACTCCTCCACCTACCTCTTCCTTCACTTTACGAGAACTATCAAGTCTGCTAATCAATGGGCCTTTGTCATCAGTCATGGGGATGGAGGACTGGGAGGGACGACATGTTTGTCTCTGGAAGAACAGAACACGTGAGTCAGCTGTCGGATCAAAACAGAAGAACATCTTTCCTCCATAATTACACGGGGCATGGATAGTCTCATCCATTTCCATACCGCAGCCAACAGCCAATGGGAATGTCGCTGGGACATGCTAATGAGCCGCACATGGCAGTGGGGGGCAGCCTGTGTTCTTGAGGGACTAAAGAGGAAATGAACAATCGTATAATATATGATGCAGTCTGCCTCCAGTAATATTGCCTGCTGATCCTGCCCGTAAATACTTTGTTCCTCCACTTCCTGTAACAAGGTGACAACGCTGTTCGTTCTGCAGTAAAATCGCTCAGCAGTGTTGTCACCCTGTGGACACGGAAGTCTCAGGTGGGCATGTACTGTAGTTTTAAATTGACTTTAGTAAAAAGCTGCCAGACTCATCCACCTTACTAACCGTTCTGTATCAGCCACCCCTCTCTGCCAATCCCTCCGCTGGCCTCCATTCAGTGTCCTCCACCCCTCTCTGCCAATCCCTCCACTGGCCTCCATTCAGTGTCCTCCACCCCTCTCTGCCAATCCCTCCACTGGCCTCCATTCAGTGTCCTCCACCCCTCTCTGCCAATCCCTCCACTGGCCTCCATTCAGTGTCCTCCACCCCTCTCTGCCAATCCCTCCAATGACCTCCATTCAGTGTCCTCCACCCCTCTCTGCCAATCCCTCCACTGACCTCCACCCCTCTCTGCCAATCCCTCCACTGGCCTCCATTCAGTGTCCTCCACCCCTCTCTGCCAATACCTCCACTGGCCTCCATTCAGTGTCCTCCACCCCTCTCTGCCAATCCCTCCACTGACCTCCATTCAGTGTCCTCCACCCCTCTCTGCCAATCCCTCCACTGACCTCCATTCAGTGTCCTCCACCCCTCTCTGCCAATCCCTCACTGACGTCCACCCCTCTCTGCCAATCCCTCCACTTGCCTCCATTCAGTGTCCTCCACCCCTCTCTGCCAATCCCTCCACTGACCTCCATTCAGTGTCCTCCACCCCTCTCTGCCAATCCCTCCACTGACCTCCATTCAGTGTCCTCCACCCCTCTCTGCCAATCCCTCCACTGACCTCCACCCCTCTCTGCCAATCCCTTCACTTGCCTCCATTCAGTGTCCTCCACCCCTCTCTGCCAATCCCTCCACTGACCTCCATTCAGTGTCCTCCACCCCTCTCTGCCAATCCCTCCACTGACCTCCATTCAGTGTCCTCCACCCCTCTCTGCCAATCCCTCACTGACCTCCACCCCTCTCTGCCAATCCCTCCACTTGCCTCCATTCAGTGTCCTCCACCCCTCTCTGCCAATCCCTCCACTGACCTCCATTCAGTGTCCTCCACCCCTCTCTGCCAATCCCTCCACTGACCTCCATTCAGTGTCCTCCACCCCTCTCTGCCAATCCCTCCACTGACCTCCACCCCTCTCTGCCAATCCCTTCACTTGCCTCCATTCAGTGTCCTCCACCCCTCTCTGCCAATCCCTCCACTGACCTCCATTCAGTGTCCTCCACCCCTCTCTGCCAATCCCTCCACTGACCTCCATTCAGTGTCCTCCACCCCTCTCTGCCAATCCCTCCACTGGCCTCCATTCAGTGTCCTCCACCCCTCTCTGCCAATCCCTCCACTGGCTTCCCGTTGCCCAACGGATAAAATTCAAAACATTAACAATAACGTATAAAGACATTTATAACTCCGCCCCAAATGACATCACCAATCTTGTCTCTAAATATCACCCAAACCATCCTCTCCGCTCCTCGCAAGACTTCCTACTCTCTAGCTCCCTTGTCTCCTCCTCCCATGCTCGTCTCCAGGATTTCTCCAGAGCTTCCCTCATCCTCTGGAATTCTCTACCCCAATCTATCAGACTATCGCCTACTCTGCTCACTTTTAGGCGATCTCTGAAAACTGATCTCTTCAGGGAAGCCTATCCTGCCCTCAGCTAATAATGGAATCTTCTATTCCTCCTACCAGTCCATCCCCCACAGTCACTACCTTTTGTACCACTAGCCCCTCCCTCCTAGATTGTAAGCTCCCAGGATCAGGCCCTCCTATCCCTCTTGTATTGATCTGTATTGTTGCTGTATTGTCTCCCGTTATATTGTACAGCGCTGAGCACACTGTTGGCGCCATAAATCCTGTATAATAATAATAACAAACAAATGAAAGCCCAACGCTAGTATTATGGTTTTCCTCACTTGCCCAATCCCTGTAACTGCTGTGCTGAAATCTTGTGCCGCCGGCACCTTCCAGGTATCTTGGGCCTGGCAGAGAGCAGCAACATATGCGCACACGTGGCCTCACAGAGGACTTTACAAGGAGGCGGAAAAACACAGTAAAAAATGTTTTTTATGAAAAATAAATGAGAGGACCATTAAGTAGTGGAGATGTAGGAATCACATTGGTTTTACCTCTTTAGTCATTGGTTGATTTTATGTCACTCACCTACATAGAAGCAGATGTGTCAGGCCAATGCCTATTGATGTTCTCTTTAGGAGAAGGTTTCTGGTAATTATATAGAGCCGTCAATCTACACAGCACTTTACATATTCACGGCTCATATAAGTGAAAGGAAGACTCTGAGAACCAATCAGATCTCAATGGGGAGAAGTCTCCTGCTGGACCTCTATACTGACATGGACGGGGGATGGGGGAGGAACGTAAGGATGCCCCATCGCAGGGGCGGACTGACCATTTGGAAATTCGGGCACTGCCCGAGGGCCCGGGGTCAGTAGGGGGCCCCATGAGATGCCCCTGGTACCTTTTTCATAGGCTTTTTTGAGCTTGGGGAAGGACACAGGGGCCCCATGATCTCCTATTGCCCAGGGGCCCCATTAATTGTCAGTCCACCCCTGCCCCATTGTTTAATGAATTCAAAGACACCCCGAAAAACAAAGTGAAGAAATGATGCAGCAGGCGAGTCCATTTTGGTGAAATGTCATTGCAGCAACTCAGAATGGCCCTCAGTAGTCTGTGTGGCCCCCACGTGCTTGTATACATGCCTGACAACGTCGGGGGAGGGTCCTAATGAGACCACGGATGGTGTCCTGGGGATTTCCTCCCAGATCTGGACCAGGACATCACTGAGCTTCTGGACAGTCTGAGGTGCAACCTGGTGGCATCGGATGGACCGAAACATGACATCCCAGAGGGGTTCTATTGGATTTAGGTCAGGTGAGCCTGGAGGCCATTCAATGGTATCAATTCCTTCATCCTCCAGGAACTGCCTGCATACTCTCCCCACATGAGGCTGGGCATTGTCTGCACCAGGAGTAACCCAGAACCCACTGCACAAGGAGGAACCTAGGACCCCCTGCACCAGGAGGAACCCAGGACCCACGCACCAGGAGGAACCCAGGACCCACCGCACCAGGAGGAACCCAGGACCCACCGCACCAGGAGGAACCCAGGACCCACCGCACCAGGAGGAACCCAGGACCCACCGCACCAGGAGGAACCCAGGACCCACCGCACCAGGAGGAACCCAGGACCCACCGCACCAGGAGGAACCCAGGACCCACCGCACCAGGAGGAACCCAGGACCCCCTGCACCAGGAGGAACCCAGGACCCACCGCACCAGGAGGAACCCAGGACCCACCGCACCAGGAGGAACCCAGGACCCTCTGCACCAGGAAGAACCCAGGGCCCACTGTACCAGCATAGGGTCTGACAAGGATTTCATCCCGATACCTAATAGCAGTCAGGGGTGCCATTGTCTAGCCTGTAGAGGTCTGTGTGTCCCTCCATGGAGATGCCCCCCCAGACCATCACTGACCCACCACCAGAACGGTCATGCTGAACCATGTTACAGGCAGCAGAACGTTCTCCACGGCTTCTCCAGACCCTTTCACGTCTGTCACATGTGCTCAGGGTGAACCTGGAAAAGCACAGGGCGCCAGTGGTGGACCGGCCAATTCTGGGGTTCAATGGCAAATGCCAATCTAGCTCTATGGTGCCGGGCAGTGAGCACAGGGGCCCACTAGAGGACGTCGGGCCCTCAGGCCACCCTCATGAAGTCTGTTTCTGATTGTTTGGTCAGAGACCTTCCCACCAGTGGCCTGCTGGAGGTCATTTTTCATTAACATCAAAGCAGCTGAAGCTGATTAACAATCCCCTCTGCTACCTAACCGACCAGATCAATATCCCAGGAGTTTCATTGACTTGATGCCAGACTCTGATTAAAAAGTGTTCCTTTAATTCTTTTGAGCATTTCACATCAGTCCCTAACCCTCAAGGGTCATACAATCTAAAGTCCCTGACTCACATTCATATATACATATATGGGGCAGAACTGTGGCTAAATGGTTTGCACTTCTACCTGGCTGTACTAGGATTGTTGGTTCAAATCCGAACCACGGCATCATGTTCTGCATGTTCTCCCTGTGCCTGTGTGGGTTTTCTTAGGTGCTCCGGTTTCCTCCCACATTCCAAAGACATGCTGGTAGGTTAATTGGATCCTGTCTAAATTGGCCCTAGTATATGTATGTATGAATGTGAGTTAGGGCCCTTAGATTGTACGCCGCTTGAGGGTTAGGGACTGATGTGAATGTACAATATATATGTAAAGCGCTGCGCAAATTGATGGTGCTATATAAGGTTCCTGTAATAAATAAATACTAGGGCCAATTTAGACAGGAGCCAATTCACCTACCAGCATGTCTTTGGAGTGTTGGAGGAAACTGGAGTACCCATAGGAAACCCATGCAGGCACAGGGAGAACATGCAAACTCCATCCAGGTGGTGCCATGAATGGGATTTGAACCAACAACCCGAGTACTGCCAGGCACGTCTCATTTCTATGGAGATAAGGTGGTATATTAGTTTATCCTATGAGAATTGTATATACATCTCATCATGCCTGTATACTGGAGCCTCAGTGATGGCGGCAGCAGGTTATCTTCCATGGTGGTTACCATTGCCTCTACCATGGACACTTGTGGTCTTTGGTTGGAAAGTAGTAATGGTACACAATGAAAACCTGTGTTTTTGTTTAACTAAAAGGCAGGCGTGACCCACCTGCTGGCTTGTACACAATTTGTGGGCAATTTTTGCGCATTTTTTCAAGGCACCCCTGAAGAAAACTGAAGGCACTTCAGGACGCCTGGGCACCCTGGCGGAGGAGAACCTCAATCTTGGAACCTTGCTTCTGCCACTGCGTTCCATTTGTATTTATCAAGGTTAATGTTCTGCTTTATGTCACAGCTGCCTGTACAAATCATGGTTGTAACCAACTAAGGACACAAAGAAGTACAACTAATGCTTGAAAATGAAAGAATAGAGCAGGTAACCAACTTCCAGTTCCTTGTAATATGGGAGAAGAACATGGTGGACATGAAGGATGGACTTCATCCAGGAAACTGCAGGCAGTCGTGCCGTAAAGCAGAACATTAATCTGGAAAAAGACAAAGTCACATGGAAAGCAATGGTGGAAGCAAGGTTCCAAGTTTGAGGTTCACCATGTTCTTCTCCCTTTCCCTTTCTTCCCCTTACTTTCTTCCACAATCTTGCATACCTTCTCTCTTGTCGAGTTTCTTGTAATATGACAAGAAAATTGGCCTTTTCATTTTAATATTGCTCTCAACAGATGTGGTCTTGCTGCACTGACCCTTTTCAACACCTCTTCATTGGTCTCCTTGTCCATCCAGCCGATTTTCGAGAACCTCCTCTTTAATCCTCTTTAGAGACATTGTGAGGGAAAAAGATATCTTTGTATATTTGAGAATGGACCAGACTTTGTAGCGATCTTTTACTTGTATCTAGAGGGAGATTGTTCCTCATCAGCTCTTTGTTCCTCCAGAAACTTTGGCCTTGACGATTTCAGTTCTGACGTCAACTTTGTTCTTCATGTTTCCATTGATCTGTATTGTAAGGAAACTGAAGTTGGTTATTTGTTTTCCTTTCATTGTCAATCATTAGTTTTATTTTTTTGTGTCCTTTGTTGGTCACAGCCATGATTTTTGTCTTTTGGATGGATGGAACCTTCCTTGCCAGTACCTGTGGTGGTTTGTGCATCCCATACACTGTTCTGCTGAAACCACATACATTGATTGGCTGGTGTGTGGTGAAGGGTCACTCCATCTGAAACTCAAATTCCACTGTTTGGTAGATGTTAGACAGTTAGACAACCCGGCCGCTAACCAAATAAAGTGTTACTACAAGCACCCTGGTGGTAGCTTCTAGGGACAATTCAAACCGTTGCGTTGCAGTAACAGTTGGATTTTTTTTTTTTCCTCCATACATATATTACGGTTAATGAAATCCCCTTTAAATTATTATCACATGGAATCAACGCTGCCGTCTGTTGGGGATACAAAGGTCCCTTCTGTAGGCACTCATCACAAAGTCCTTCCTGAAGATGGCTCTTTGTCTTCCCAAACCTTTCATCTACGTAATTAGCTAGTGAAGCGTTCCCAAGGGGGGGGGGGGGGGGGGTCATGTGACACAAAGTGGCTTATCAATTAAAGCATCACAAAGAGCAGTTATGGTATAGTAACAAAGTGAATTGGTGCAAAGTAACTACGTCTGATAACCTCGTTAGGAGGACCTAAAGTCCTTTCAGTTTTACATTCATGTGAAGGAGATCAGCTGACCTGAGTGACATTTAATTTGCTAAAGTATCATAAATTGCTATTTTCTATTTGATGAAATATTGTGTTCACCTTTATTCATCCTTTGTTACATCTCAGTGCTGCTGATCTCCCACAGCCTCTTTGCAGCCACTTCTTGTCTACATGCATTCCAGCAATGGCTGCATGACATTTCTCAGGGTGGGATTCTTGCTTATGTGACGTGTTGAGAGAGCCACTTGTAGTCTGCAGTCTTGTCTCCTTGAGGGTATCCCTCAGTGGATGCAACCTTGCCCCGGGTATCCCTCAGTGGATGCAACCTTGCCCCGGGTATCCCTCAGTGGATGCAACCTTGCCCCCCGGGTATAGCTCAGTGGATGCAACCTTGCCCCCCGGGTATCGCTCAGTGGATGCAACCTTTCCCCGGGTATCCCTCAGTGGATGCAACCTTTCCCCGGGTATCCCTCAGTGGATGCAACCTTGCCCCCGGGTATAGCTCAGTGGATGCAACCTTGCCCCCGGGTATTCCTCAGTGGATGCAACCTTGCCCCCGGTTACAGCTCAGTGGATGCAACCTTGCCCACAGGTATAGCTCAGTTAATGCAACCTTGCCCCCGGGTATAGCTCAGTGGATGCAACCTTGCCCCCGGGTATAGCTCAGTGGATGGAACCTTGCCCCCGGGTATAGCTCAGTGGATGCAACCTTGCCCCCGGATATTCCTCAGTGGATGCAACCTTGCCCCGGGTATAGCTCAGTGGATGGAACCTTGCCCCCAGGTATAGCTCAGTGGATGCAACCTTGCCCCCGGATATTCCTCAGTGGATGCAACCTTGCCCCCGGGTATAGCTCAGTGGATGCAACCTTGCCCCCGGGTATAGCTCAGTGGATGCAACCTTGCCCCCGGGTATAGCTCAGTGGATGCAACCTTGCCCCGGGTATAGCTCAGCGGATGCAACCTTGCCCACAGGGTTTGGCTCAACTCAAGCTAACTTTCCCAGGGAGCCAAAGTTACACTCTGGTGGGAATATCCATTTTTTGGGTTTGGTACCAAATACCAGCACTGTCAAGCAGGAGGAAAATGATGGTACCTTTACCCAGGGGGCAGCTCAGTGCATGCTACCTTGCTCCATATGCAGCTCAGTGAACATTACCTTGCCCCAGGGTATGGCTCAATGGACACTATGTTGCCCGAGGGTATGGCTCAGTGGAAAGTGCATTGCCCCAGAGCCCAACTTAACAAATGCTACCTTGTTCAAGTGTATAGCTCTGTGGGCCCTGCCCCAGGGTACTGCTCAATGGACACTTCCTTGTCCTGGGATATGGCTCAGTAGGTTCTACCTTGCCCCAGCGTATATCTCAATAGTTGCTACCTTGCACCAATGTACTACTCAACGGTTACTACTTTACCCCAGAGTACAGCTCATTGGATGCTACCTTGCCTCAGTTTACAGCTGAATGGTTGCTACCTTACCCCAGGGTACAGTTTAATGGCTGCTACCTTGCTCCAGTGTAGGGCTCAATGGATGATTCCATGCCCGAGGATATGGCTCAATGGACGCTGACTAGCCCAAGGGTATGACAACAGACGCTACCTATGCCCCGGGGTATGGCTCAATGGAAAGTGCATTGCCTCAGGGCACAACTTAACACATGCTATCTTGTTCAAGTGTATAGCTCTGTGGATCCTGCCCCAGGGTACAGCTCAACTGACACTTCCTTGCCCTGGAATATGCCTCAGTGGATTCAACCTTGCCCCATCATATGGCTCTATTGTTGCTACCTTGCCCTGGGGTACAGCTCAATGGACACTACCTTGACCTGGGTTACAGCTCAATGGACGCTACCTTGCTCCAGGGTACAGCTCAATGGACGCTACCTTGCTCCAGGGTACAGCTCAATGGACAATACCTTGCTCCAGGGTACAGCACAATGGACGCTACCTTGCTCCAGGGTACAGCTCAATGGACGCTACCTTGCTCCAGGGTACAGCACAATGGACGCTACCTTGCTCCAGGGTACAGCTCAATGGACAATACCTTGCTCCAGGGTACAGCACAATGGACGCTACCTTGCTCCAGGGTACAGCACAATGGACGCTACCTTGCTCCAGGGTACAGCACAATGGATGATACCTTGCTCCAGGGTACAGCTCAATGGACGCTACCTTGCTCCAGGGTACGGCTCAAAGGACGCTACCTTGCTCCAGGGTACAGCTCAATGGATGCTACCTTGCTCCAGGGTACGGCTCAAAGGACGCTACCTTGCTCCAGGGTACAGCTCAATGGACGCTACCTTGCTCCAGGGTACGGCTCAATGGACGCTACCTTGCTCCAGGGTACGGCTCAATGGACGCTACCTTGCTCCAGGGAACAGCTCAATGGACGCTACCTTGCTCCAGGGTACAGCTCAATGGATGCTACCTTGCTCCAGGGTACAGCTCAATGGACGCTACCTTGCTCCAGGATACGGCTCAATGGACGCTACCTTGCTCCAGGGTACAGCTCAATGGACGCTACCTTACCCCAGGGTACGGCTCAATGGACAATACCTTTCTCCAGGGTACGGCTCAATGGACTCTACCTTGCTCCAGGGTACAGCTCAATGGACGCTACCTTACCCCAGATTACAGCTCAATGGACGATACCTTTCTCCAGGGTACGGCTCAATGGACTCTACCTTGCTCCAGGGTACAGCTCAATGGACGCTACCTTACCCCAGGTTATGACACAAGTGGTGATAATACGATTTCGTAGGGATTGGTACAACCAAGCAGCAGTGTGAATCATACTGATGACATCAGCAGAATCCTTGGACTTTCTCTACGGAGGCGGCATTGCCAGCACACGACATTCTCTGACACATCATCCTGCCAGTGTCTGCGCCGCTCCTCCTTTGTAGCCAAAGGCATTAACCTCCTTACGCAGCGAGAGAAGAGCTAATGTGCAGCTCAATATCTGACACTAAAAATTGTACATCTCTGCCCACCGCATCTGTGTCCTCCCACCACCAGAGCAAGGAACAAAGAGCGACTGGAGGATGGGGGAGTTGCATCTTGGGAACTGAGATGTTTTATGGTTCAGACCTGACAGCATTGACCTGCTGCACTGATATAGGCCGTGTGTTTCCCTTTATCTACACAGGCCTGATTGTCAGAATCATGGGAACTGTATGAATAGGCCAGAGTCTTCCCCGGCTCACCACCCCCTGCTCACAGAACTGTATGACAGATGACAGGCCTGTCCAGAAGCCCTATGATAATCCCCCTGAATTTGGCCGTGCTGCTTTTTAACAGATTTGTTTTTACATTTACATGGTGTCAGTGTTTCCTGCTGCCTGGCAAATATGTCACTTTGATTTGTTTTTCATAGTGACTGGTTTACTTTAAATCCTCCCTCCATCCTCAACTTCTGTCTTGCACAGGTATACTGGCTCCTCCCCCTTCAGCCTTGCATGGGTGCACTGGCTCCTCCCCTTCCATCTTGCACAGGTGTACCAGCTCCTATCCTTCAGTCTTGCACAGGTGTACCAGCTCCTCCCCTTCAGTCTTGCATGGGTGCACTGGCTCCTCCCCTTCAGTCTTGCACAGTTTTACCAGCTCCTCCCCTTCAATCGTGAACAGGTGTACTGGCTCCTCCCCTTCAGTCTTGCATGGGTGCACTGGCTCCTCCCCTTCAGTCTTGCATAGGTGTACCGGCTCCTCCCCTTCAATCCTAAACAGGTGTACTGGCTCCTCCCCTTCAGTCTTGCACATGTGTACCGGTGGCTCCTCCCCTTCCCATCTTGCACAGGTGTACCAGCTCCTCCCCTTCAGTCTTGCACAGGTGTACCGGTGGCTCTTCCCCTTCCGTCTTGCACAGGTGTATTGGCTCCTCCCCTTCCGTCTTGCACAGGTGTATTGGCTCCTCCCTTTCCGTCTTGCACAGGTGTACCAGCTCCTCCCCTTCAGTCTTGCACAGGTGTACCGGTGGCTCCTCCCCTTCCGTCTTGCACAGGTGTACCAGCTCCTCCCCTTCAGTCTTGCACAGGTGTACCAGTGGCTCCTCCCCTTCCATCTTGCATAGGTGTATTGGCTCCTCCCCTTCAATCTTGCACAGGTATATTGGCTCCTCCCCTTCAGTCTTGCACAGGTGTATCGGCAGCTCTCCTGGACTGAAATGGCTTACTCTGATGTCACTGCACACTGTGAGCTTCTCACAATGTGCATTATAAACTGCAGCAAGATAGAGCTCATCTCTGGCTGGAGGACATCCAGCATTATCTAGCTCTTTCCTCCCCAGTCGTTGCCTGACCTGCCCCTTTCATTCCTTGGATTTCAGTTCTTTCAATCATGGAGGCTCAGCATCTTCTAAAAGTGTTACCACCGTTTTCTGTTTTTATGTACAGCACCTGCCCGGCCCTCCCACCTGCCACGATCTGCCGCCATTGAATAAAAAAAACCACAGAGATCTGGTGATGATGTCACTGGCTCTACCACTGAGTGTAATAAAAACAGATTTTAAGAGGTTTTATTTCAGATTCAGAATACTTTATTAATCCCAACAGGGTAATTAATAAAACGGTTGGACGGGTGTGCGGTGTCAGTGCACCAGGGGTGGACTGACCATTCGAGCACTCAGGCACTGCTCGAGGGCCCGGGGTCAGCAGGGGGCCCCATAAAATGCCCCTGGTACCTTTTATAGGCTTTTTTGGGTGTGTTGTGAGTGTGGGCAAGGACAGAGGGGCCCCATGATCCCCAATTGCCCAGGGGCCCCATGAGTTGTCAGTCCGCCCCTGCAGTGCACGCTCTAATTGTTTTCTGAAATGAACACTTTAATAACTTTATGGAAAAGCAAAATATTAACAGATTAAACTTCGGCTTTCAATGCCAAAAATGCCGCCATTGCTCCACGTTTCCATTAGGAAACCCACATTTCTGAAGGCTCTGTGAAGTGAAAGGGTTAGTGATATACATTGTTTGTGATCCATCATCAGAGAGTGATTTCGGAATCCCCGGCCTCCTGTCTTCATCCATTAACAGTGTGTAAAGAATGCGGATTTCACTGCAGGGCAAACACTGCTGTCCGTCCGGACTTGCACATTGTGTCGCAAAATTCTCAACCATTCCAAAACACAAAGGGCTATATGGCTGCATTCAGGGCTCAGAATGGTAGAATAAAAGTGGGGTTCCCATCACAGATGTTCTGAACACACAGCCCCGGAGTTTGGGGTCTGGTACACACATGTGCTGGGAGCAGTAATGCATTTACCATGTGATGGGCTGACACCTTCTGGTGTGGATCCAGGGAAAGCAATAAAAATAAATGACCTGCAACATCAAACACACCCAAACATGCTGGCCAGTTCACTTTGATGCAACAGAAAACAAGAACTGAGCAAACAACATTGTTTTGCCAGGGGATCCACCCCTTCAAAGAGAGTCTCTGCAATTGCCCATTTATGGCAAAGTGACAGGTTCTGTTGAAAGACCAAAATTTATCACGCCTGTCACACCTTGAGCTTGTTAGACATCCCTTACCAAAACCATGGACATTAATGCAAACACATTATCTTCATTGATTACAAATGTGCTCTTCTAACCTTGTGGTTGGTGTTTGGTGAAGACCCATTTCTGTTCCCCCATGATTGTCCTCTGCGTACCAAGCCAACTCCAAGACATGGATGACCTCAACCCTACTGAACACCTCTAGGATGGATTGGAACACAAGTTGTGATCCAGGTCTTCTCACCTAACATCAATACCTGACCTCAAACCTACTGAACACCTTTGAGATGAATTGGAGACCCAATGGTGAGCCAGACCTTCTCGTCCAACATCAGTACCTGACCTCAACCTTACTGAACACCTTTGGGAAGAGCTAGAGTGAGCCGGGTCTTCTCAAACCAACATCTCCATAAAGACTTGGTTTGAACAGCTTGATGTGGAGGATCTCATGTCCTGACCTCAAACCTACTGAACACCTTTGGGATAAACTGAAACACCGATGGTGAGCTAGGTCTTCTCATCCAAAACCTGACCTAACAAATGGACACAAATTACCACAGACACCCCCCAAAATCTTGTGGAAAGTCTTCCCAGCAGAGTGGAGGATTTTAGAGCCACAAAGAGAGGCCAGCTCCATATTAATGTCCATGGTTTTGGAATGGGATGTCCAATAAGCTCCTATTGTTGTGTGATGTTGAGGTGTCCACATACATTTAAGACTCACTAGGTAGAAATAAAGTCTGGGAACTCTCACAGGACTTGAAACTCTTTGCTGAAGACTTCAAAGGCTAAATATTAAAACAGCCCAGGCCATAGACTGTTTCTGTTGCAAAACTCCAAGTAGTGTAAGTGTTTCTGGACTTCATCTTTAGTGAGTCTGAAATGTAACTTTTGATGGGGGGAACAATGAGACCCATGCCTGTGCATGTGGCTAAATGGTGGGATGTCCTGTGGGAATCTCTGGATTGCATAAGCAGATGTCTGCAAACTTCCTTCAACAAATCTTGAGTGCCATGCATTTTGTTTATTTACTATTTAGAGTCAACATACGTTTGGCCGTATAGTGTAGATCAGACTTACTCAATCTTATTATTATGGAAAAACCCTTGAAATAGTTTTCAGGTCTCAGGGAATCCCTACTAAAATATTATTTAGAACTCAAAATACATTAGCATGATCAGTAGGTCGTAGGGAGTTTTTAATAAGGAATAAAGAACTGGGTGTAACTACTCCTTACCCCACCCACTCTATCTTTAGTAATAACCATGACATTAAACAACAATAAAGGCCAGAAAAGGAACACAGACAGTGATAACTGTAGTGCCTCATTATATTGGTAGTCAGTTAAGAAATGACCCCATATATTGGTGGTAATAGTATACATCATTGTGGGCACAAGGTCAATCTACCACTGCTCTCTTCTCAAAAAAGGCCTAACACAGTCTTCTCAACCTTTTACCCCAAAGGAACCCTTGAAATAATTGTCAGGTCTCGTTGAATCCCTGCTAAACCAGCTGATTGTAGATCAGTGGGAAAATTGCCCCTTACACAGTGCTGGTCAGAATTCCACCCTTGCAGACAGCTAAAAAGATCAGTGGTGTCACCTAGCTGACTTTGCCAGGCGGTGTTGGTTCAGGAACTGTGCAGTCACCAGTCAATGAAAGGTTAATCAATCACAGCTCAACGAACCCTCAGCAAAGTCTGGAGGAACCCTAGGGTTTCACTAAACCCTGGATGAGAATGGCTGCCATAACAACTTCTGAATGAACCCTGGTTGAGAATGGCTGCTCCAAAAACTTCTGAAGAAACCCTAGTTGAGAATGGCTGCTCCAAAAACGTCCGAAGAAACCCTAGTTGAGAATGGCTGCTCTAAAAACTTCTGAAGAAACCCTAGTTGAGAATGGCTGCCCTAAAAACATCTGGAGGAACCCTGGTTGAGAATGGCTGCCCTAAAAACATCTGGAGGAACCCTAGTTGAGAATGGCTGCCCTACCACCTTCCGGAGGAAGCCTTGTTAAGAATTGCTGCATTAAGAACTTCTGGGAGAATCCTGGTTAAGAATGGCTACGCTAAATCTCTGGGGGGAACCCCGGTTGAGAATGGCTGCCTTAAGAACTTCTGGAGGAATCCTGGTTGAGAATGGCTACTCTAAATTTCTGGAGGAACCCTGGTTGAGAAAGACTATTGGTAGATGATGGAAGGTGGACTAGGTCACCCACTTGCTTTTTGTGTCTCTGTGGTATTGCAGTGATGGGGGAGTATTTAAAGTTGAGTCTCATTTGCCCTTCTAAAACATCATATCCATTCCTCCCACTACCTTCTACCTAATATATGTAAATGTAAAAAGTAAATTTATAACAAGTGACACCATACATTGGTGGCATTGGTGTACATCACTGTGGACAGGAGATCAACCTACCACTGCTTCCTTCTCAAGGAACTTCTGGAAGAACCCTGGATTGAGAAAGACTATTGGTGAATGGAGAAGAATAAACAAAGTCATCTACTTGCTTTTTGCATCTCTGGGGTATTGCAATGATGGTGGAGCATTTCAAGTTGGGTCTCTCCCCTACCACATCAGGTCCATTCCCATTCCTCCACTTACCTTCTACATAATATATTTAACTAATTCTCAGGGAAACCCTAACAAATTCCAGAGGAAACCTGGCTGAGAACAGTTAGTGCAGATGGAGGAAGATGGACTAAGTCACCCACATGCTTTTTGTGTCTGTAGGGTATTGCACCGATGGTGGGGTATTTAAGTTGGGGTCTCATTTCCCCTTCTACATCAGGTCCATTCCCATTCCTCCCATTGCCTTCTACATAATATACATAAATATAAATAGTGATCCTATACATTGGTGGCATTGGTGTACCTCAGTGTGGGCAGGAGATCAATCCACTACTGCTCTCTTCTCAAGGAACCCCTAACAACTTCTGAAGGAACCCTGGTTGAGAATAGCTTGGTCACCAACTTGCTTTTTGTGTCTCTGGGGTATTGCGGTGATGGTGGAGTATTTCCAGTTAGAGTCTCATTTCCACTTCTGTATCAGGTCCATTCCCCTTACATAAAAATTAAAAAAATTACCCCATACATTGGGGGCATTGGTGTTAGGGTTGCCACCTCATCCCTTTAAAACCGAACAAATATTAATTACACAGGTTCTGTGGCTGATTTACTGCAGTTAAGACATTAAGTGAGTTTAATTACCACCTCAATCAACCACAGAACCTGTGTCATTAATATGTGTTTGGGTTGCAGTCCCTAAATGGTGTACATTGGTGAGGACAGGAGAGCAATCTACCACTGCTCTGTTCTCAAGGAACCCTTAACAACTTCTGAAGGAACCCTGGTTGAGAATAGCTAGTGTAGATGGAGGAAGATGGACTAGGTCATCCATTTGCTTTGGGGTATTGCAGTGATGGTGGGGTATTCCACATTGGTGTCCCATTTATCCTTCTAGGGGGACCATTCCCACTCCTCCCATTACCATAAAATCCCACAAGCCCAACGGGAACCCTTCATAGTGATAAAAAAGCATGAGCAAACGAATGCTGTAACTCCTGTGCTGGACGATGAGCTCCACAATGTCAGTAACCCCACATGGAGTACTTTTTGGGAATGCAAGCCTTGCTGCCGTCAATGGACCAGGGAAATCCAAAGGAGTTGTGTGCAATGAAACAAACAGAAGGCGCACGGGCCTAATGCATTACCTTCTACCGATTGAGATGAGACCGATTGTGCTCTGAAGAAGAGGTTCTGCCTCGAAACATGTCAGCCATTTGAAGGCCTACAGTCCCCCAACAGCCACCATCTAGGGAGATTGGACCATGCTGTCTTTTTTGTGATGTGCCTTTGATTTTATTCTTTTGTGAGTATACTACTTTTTATTCAATAAATCTCATGTTTAGAAGGTAATGCACTAGGCCCGTGCGCCCTCTGTTTGCGTCTTTGCACACAACCCTTCATAGTGGTCACAGACCCAGGAAGTCAACCTCACAGCCTATCGGAGTCCCCCCAGAACTATAACAAAAAATGCTGAGGTGTAACTAGAACTTTCCACTTCCCCGGAGCAAGAAACCACGTAGGGTCCCCCAGCCAGGGCCCTTCCCAAACGACTAGCTTCAATTATGACTGTTTAATGCCAAATGATCCCGTCTGGTGCATATACCCCTCTGCCTGCCCTTCTCTATTCCTTCACCGACCTGCACTGGCGTTCGCGGTTGGAATATTTCTTCCACCGGGGCCAGGCACTTAATGCTTCGCAGAGCTGATTGTGTAAGAGGAAATGATAGTATCTGGGTACATAAACACACCGCCCCGGCCAATCACGTTTATATGAAGGATTTCTCAGACAGTGTAGGAGGTGACCCCTACCCGGGGCATGTATGAGGGGGGTCTGCTCTGGATTCCAGGCCTTGCAGCGGGCAGGTAACGACAACCAGCTGTTCCTGGAGGGTTAATTCTGAGCTGTTCAGGCAGCACTTCCATTTCAGCTGTCAGGCCTGACTCATTGCTGTGCCTGGGGATGAAATGAAGGCCTGGAGTTCTAGGTGTGGTCACCTGAGCGAGGAGCTGCTTTCATGTCCTTGTATGGTGCTGAGAGCCTGGCGTGCAGCATCTTCACCTCCCCTTCCCAGGCACACACCTAGCTCCCACAATGCACCTGCCCAGAACACAAACAAATAGGTGACTGTCACAGGCCGGGGGCGCCTTGTCATAAAACCTCCAGACTTATCGCAGAGGATGCCTTGGGTTGATGGGATCTTTTTTTTTTTGCAGAGGCGTTGGGGAAGTTTTGGGGCTTTTCAGGTCGCATTGTAATACTCCGCCCTAACACAGAGAATTACCAAAAATACAATTCCTTCCTAGTAGTTTACACTTCATTATTATTATACAGGATTTATAGGGCCCGCAGTTTGCTCAGCACAGGGGCAAACTGACCATTTAGCCACTCGGGCACTGCCCAAGGGCCCGGGGTCAGTAGAGGGCCCCATGAGATGCCCCTGGTACCTTTCATAGGCTTTTTTGGATGTGGTTTGAGTGTGGGCAAGGACACAGGGGCCCCATGATTTCCTATTCCCTGGGGGCCCCATGAGTTGTCAGTCCTCCCCTGGCTCAGCGTTGTACAATATAACGGGAGACAATACAGCAACGATACAGTTCATTACAAGAGGGATAGGAGGGCCTGATCCTGGGAGCTTACAATCTAGGAGGGGGGGGGGGCTGATCCTGGGAGCTTACAATCTAGGAGGGAGGGGCTGATCCTGGGAGTTTACAATCAAAGAGGGAGGGGCTGATCCTGGGAGTTTACAATCTAGGAGGGAGGGGCTGATCCTGGGAGCTTACAAACTAAGAGGGAGGGGCTGATCCTGGGAGCTTACAATCTAGGAGGGAGGGCCTGATCCTGGGAGCTTACAATCTAGGAGGGAGGGGCTGATCCTGGGAGCTTACAATCTAGGAGGGAGGGGCTGATCCTGGGAGTTTACAATCAAAGAGGGAGGGGCTGATCCTGGGAGTTTACAATCAAAGAGGGAGGGGCTGATCCTGGGAGCTTACAATCTAAGAGGGAGGGTCTGATCCTGGGAGCTTACAATCTAGGAGGGAGGGGCTGATCCTGGGAGCTTACAATCTAGGAGGGAGGGCCTGATCCTGGGAGTTTACAATCTAAGAGGGAGGGGCTGATCCTGGGAGCTTACAATCTAAGAGGGAGGGCCTGATCCTGGGAGTTTACAATCTAAGAGGGAGGGGCTGATCCTGGGAGCTTACAATCTAGGAGGGAGGGCCTGATCCTGGGAGTTTACAATCTAGGAGGGAGGGGCTGATCCTGGGAGTTTACAATCTAGGAGGGAGGGGCTGATCCTGGGAGCTTACAATCTAAGAGGGAGGCCCTGATCCTGGGAGCTTACAATCTAGGAGGGAGGGGCTGATCCTGGGAGCTTACAATCTAAGAGGGAGGCCCTGATCCTGGGAGCTTACAATCTAAGAGGGAGGGGCTGATCCTGGGAGCTTACAATCTAAGAGGGAGGGGCTGATCCTGGGAGCTTACATCTAGGAGGGAGGGGCTGGTCCTGGGAGTTTACAATCTAAGAGGGAGGGGCTGATCCTGGGAGCTTACAATCTAGGAGGGAGGGGCTGATCCTGGGAGCTTACAATCTAAGAGGGAGGGGCTGATCCTGGGAGCTTACAATCTAGGAGGGAGGGGCTGATCCTGGGATCTTACAATCTAGGAGGGAGGGGCTGATCCTGGGATCTTACAATCTAGGAGGGAGGGCCTGATCCTGGGAGCTTACAATCTAGGAGGGAGGGGCTGATCCTGGGAGCTTACAATCTAAAGCCGGCCATACACGGTTGGAAAATCGGCCGATTTTCGCACTGTTAGTAGGTTAATTGGTTTTCGGGTTTTTTTTGCACTTTTGGATTATCGATCATGTTGGAAAATTCATGGAAAAATGACCGATTTTCGCGTCAATGATGGCCAAGTAGTACGATCGTTTTTACGAAAAAAAAATATGCGCATGAGCCGTGACCTGGAAGGAACAGAAGTTTTGGCTGTTATATGGGGTGAACTTTATGACTCGATCGGTCGAATTTTGTAATCGTTGGTGGTTACATTGGTTTAACGAATGACTGATTTTTCGTTTATCGTTCAAAAAAACGCACATGGTCTATGGCCTGCATTAGAGGGAGGGGCTGATCCTGGGAGCTTACAATCTAGGAGGGAGGGGCTAGTGGTACAAAAGGTAGTAACTGTGGGGGATGGACTGGTAGGAGGAATAGAAGATTCCAGTATTAACTGAGGGCAGGATAGGCTTCCCTGAAGAGATCGGTTTTCAGAGATCGCCTAAAAGTGAACAGAGTAGGCGATAGTCTGATAGATTGAGGTAGAGAATTCCAGAGGATGGGGGAAGCTCTGGAGAAGTCCTGGAGACGAGCATGGGAGGAGGAGACAAGGGAGCTAGAGAGCAGGAGGTCGTGCGAGGAGCGGAGAGGACGGTTTGGGTGATATTTAGAGACAAGATTGGTGATGGGGCGGAGTTATAAATGGCTTTCATTACATACCAACCGGATTCTGTTTTCCATTTTATATCGTCTGTAGGATTGTGTACCTGCAGGTTTTTCCTCATTCACTTGGATGAGTCGTAAAGTCGATGTGACCCCCCCCCCCCCACCTTGTATAACAACACATTCAGTTTAAAATTGAAATGAAAGAGAATATATTTGTGTCTAAATATAAAACATTATAAATACCTTTTTCTTTATAAATGAGCCCAATCTCAGGAGAATTTACCTTTAACCCCTCGCCTTCCAGAGGATTCCCCCCCTCCCCCTCCAGAGGATTCCCCCCCCTCTCCCTCCATTGGATTTCCCCTCCTCCCCTCCAGAGGATTCCCCCCCCCACTCCACCTCCAGAGAATTCCCCCCCTCCTGACCAGGCCAGTTGCGTTACGGCGCTGTGTTACTTAGACTGACTTGTTACTTGTTACTTTGCGCGGTCATGCAACGCCGCACCCAAATGAAGTTTACGTCCTTTTTTTCCCCCCTGAACTGAGCTTTCTTTCGGTGGGATTTAATCGCCTGTGCGTTTTTTGTTTTTTGTACTGTAAACGAAAAAATGACCGACAATTTTGAGAAAAACTAATTTTTTTTACTGGACATTTGACTATTGCTATAAAACATGTCCAGTAAAAAAAAAACAAAAAAAAAACATTTCATCATAAATTTAGGCCGTTTCTTCGCTGAAAAAATCCTGGGGGGGAACTAACTTGGTGTCACTGACATCCCCAGTGACACCTATACAGCAATCAGTGCTAAAAAACAGCACTGACACTGGGCAGGAAGTGGTTAATATGAGGGGCGATCAAAGGGTTAACTGTGTGCTGGGAGTGTTTTACTAGGGGGCGGGGTCTGTGTGCTTCACTGCAATCACACTGATCAGGATGGCTGTGCTGTGCAGTGTGCCCAAGCTGACAGGGAGGAAGGCTGTTTGTAAACGAAACAGTCCTCCTCCCCGTTGGTGATTGTCAGTAATCACCGGGTGCCGGCGGGTAATCACTGGCCAGGACCCGGTGATTGACATTCGCACCCGCGTGGCGTTACCGGCTCACGTGCGCCCCCTACCCGGAAATGTGAGATCATGTATATATATTTGATTTTGCGCACCTGTGCCTCCCTGTAGCAGTATATCTGCTATATGATGGCCGGTAAGCGGTTTAAAGGCGCTAAAAGAATAAAGTTTATTATTATGATTACATGATCTCTGCTCTCAGCTGCATGGGGGGCTTACAGAGGTGGGCTCTTACCAGGCTGGCCCTGAGGAAGAGGCAAGACCTCGAAACGTCGTACCTCGTCGGATGTCCTACTCGCTTGTCATGTGATACAACAAATTGTGGACTGGATGTTGCGTTTTTTTATTCGATGAGCTTCCATTCATTTGTCTTTTTTGTGAGTATAATGGTCACCAATTTTATTTGAAATAAAATCATGATTTAAGGATAATGCTCCGGGCCGGAGCGCCCTCAGCTCTTCTTTATGGTTTCAGTGTTCCCAGACCTCCCCAGTCTTATGAGGGCAGCAAGGCGAGAGTTGTCCAGGAAGGCCAGGATGAGGATGTAGCCAACCACGATCCTTGGGCCCACTCCCAAGCGCCGGAGATTTTGTGCTTGATACCTATTAGATTAGAGGTGGGGAAGGAAAAACAGCAGTACACTAGTTTTCCCAACGAATGGCTGTGCAGGGGGGCGTGCTAGCACAAGTCTGACCATTGGAGGACAGGCAGGCAGTGCGGGGGGGGGGGGGGGGGGGTGTCAGCACAAGTCCGACCGTTGGAGGACAGGCAGGCTGTGAGGGGGGGGGGGGGGTATCAGCACAAGTCTGACCAATGGAGGACAGGCAGGCTATGCAGTTGGGTGTAACAGCACAAGTCTGACCATTGGAGAACAGGCAGGCTATGCGGGGGGGGGGGGGGGGGGGGGGGGGTAGTCAGCACAAGTCTGACCATTGGAGGACAGGCAGGCTATGCAGGGGGGTGTAACAGCACAAGTCTGACCATTGGAGGACAGGCAGGCTATGCAGTTGGGTGTAACAGCACAAGTCTGACCATTGGAGGACAGGCAGGCTATGCAGGGGGGTGTCAGCACAAGTCTGACCGTTGGAGGACAGGCAGGCTGTGCGGGGGGGGGGGGGGGGGTGTCAGCACAAGTCTGACCGTTGGAGGACAGGCAGGCTATGCAGGGGGGTGTCAGCACAAGTCTGACCGTTGGAGGACAGGCAGGCTGTGCAGGGGGGGGGGGGGGGTGTCAGCACAAGTCTGACCGTTGGAGGACAGGCATACCTAGAATTCTCCTTTAGCCTTGGCATGGGGTGGGAGTTCAGGACCTCTGCGCCCCAGCTTGGCTGTAATTTGTGAAGTTGCCCCCCCCCCCCCAGGTATTCCTCCCAGAGCAGCTCCACATTCTCTAGATCTCTCCAGATAAGCAGTTTCAGTTTATGGCCCATCATCTGGGCAGGACGGAGACTTTCCTTCACCCTGCTTAGGCAATGAGGACAGAAGGCTGAACATGATGCAAGCCATGGCTGCGAAATGCTGATTGCCATATCTAAGGAAGACGAGTGACGCAACTCACAGCTATGCAGCTTCTCTGCTGCTCTGTGCGGAGCCCGGCCTGCGCTGGTGACTGCATACAGAATGCGGCTGAACGGCGTGAGCAATTCATCATCATAATGGCGGTGATGCATCATAAATGGAGCTTTCGGTTCTAATAATAGCTCAGCATTGGGGATTATTTTATACATTTTAATCTGAAGAGAGAAAATAATAAACAAGTCTTATGGTAGCAGTCATCCCGCTGAGAGGTGAGCTCACCGATACACAAGATTGTCCGGGACGGGCAGTCATACATTTGTGGTTGGTGATGACATGTAAACCTGTCATGTCTGACAGGTAGAAACCCTGACATGTACGGCATTCATTTGAAGCCCTCAGAGCTCAGGACTTTACAAACCCGCAGACTCTATATTCTGGTGTCACCTTGTAGAGTCAGATCATTGTCATGCCCTCCCTCTGCCAGCCTGTCTGTGTCATGCCCTCCCTCTGCCCGCCTGTCTGTGTCAAGCCCTCCCTCTGCCCGCCTGTCTGTGTCAAGCCCTCCCTCTGCCCACCTGTCTGTGTCATGCCCTCCCTCTGCCAGCCTGTCTGTGTCATGCCCTCCCTCTGCCCGCCTGTCTGTGTCATGCCCTCCCTCTGCCCGCCTGTCTGTGTCATGCCCTCCCTCTGCCCGCCTGTCTGTGTCATGCCCTCCCTCCTCTGCCCGCCTGTCTGTGTCAAGCCCTCCCTCTGCCCGCCTGTCTGTGTCATGCCCTCCCTCTGCCAGCCTGTCTGTGTCATGCCCTCCCTCTGCCCGCCTGTCTGTGTCATCAGAGTGATACCCAACATACCCAGCTTTAGAGGAGGAAGGATGACTATTGCTTTCAGTCAGGGCCATGGATAAGGGGGTACCATCAGTCCTCCTGTATGGGGCCCCGGCCAGCAGGGGGGCCCAGCCAGCTGGGTGAATCAGATGTGGGCAGAGAGGGTGATCGGCATGGTGGGGGGCAATTACTGGAGCCGATCCCCTTTATGACTCTCTCTGCAGCAACTGAAAGCCGGCTTCTTCTTCTCTCCCTCCCGCCTGCTTTCAGCTGCTGCAGGGGGAGCTGTACTGGGGATCGGTTCCAATAATTTCCCCGGAGCACCCATCACCCTCCCTGTGCATCATATATTTCTCCCTGCTAACCAGGCCCCCCCCTGTGTGCCGGCTTTCCTCCTCTCCTTGCCACCAGCAGCTGCAAGCGCACAATAGGATCCTTCAGGATGGAGAGCATGTCACATTTACAAGCCCCTTCCTTTTCTGAATGAACACAATGAGTGATTGGTACAGATTACTCGCTGTGTTCATTCGTTACTAAAGCCAGTGCCGTCCCTAGGCAGGTGCAGGAGGTGCGCGCCACACAGGGTGACACCTATCGCACGGGGTGACACCGGACCACGAAAAGGTACGTTTTAAAGCAAGCCAAGGATCCCCACAGGATGGATCGGATCTGCGGATTGGGCATAATGGATCGGACTGCCATCTTGGCACACCAGGCTCACCTTTACATCATTGAGCAGAATTTGGATCTTCCAAGCTGCCGAATGTTATTTGTTTTGGCAGACAACCTCTAAGTCCTATACTTATGGCTCAGGAGACATTTCCCCCCAAGCCCTGTTGTTGCAGCGTGAGTATAGAGACCACCAGCCTTCCAGTATTATTCGTTTGCATGGATTGACCCAACGCTGGGAATCCACCAGATATTGTCACGGCTTTACCTTCCGGTCCTTAGAGTGGAATATTATGTTCAATTTGATACTTAGAAGTAAATCCCTGACACCAGCGCATGGAATGCGGTTCAATGGGTTCAGGGTGTGCAGCAGCAGATTCTTTGTGTAATACGGAGTTTTGTTTCCTCATACCTTTGGCCTATGAAATGTCAGATCTCATCTACTCATTCACCGACATTCAGACCTACAAAAGGTACATTTCCATACTGACAGGCCTGGCAAATAATGGGAGTATTACCTGCAAATAATGGGAGTATTACCTGCAAATAATGGGAGTATTACCTGCAATGTTGGGATTCACTTCTGAGCTCCAGGAAGCAGTCACTGCTTGTTATCTCACGTAGGTTTCCCTGATATGGTAGAACCCTCTACTGCCGAGCATTTGCTCCATGTTCCCCATACTAAAGGTCCATCCACCATACCTTGTGCTTTATTCCTACAGACACTGAATAATGGAAGATAGTTATGGAGGATCCTCATATCATGTGATCTCTGCAGTGATGGACACATCCGTTTGCCATCTATGGTCATCCTTGGGCCAGCTTGGCAAGGTTGTTAGTGTAGCAATGACTCCCTAAGGAGCTGCTGGAGCCCTACTGTTGCCCCAAAGCAATCATCAATCCATCAGCGACAACCACATCTTTGCTTACATTTTTTATTTGCTAGAGTTCAGGAAAGACAGGGTAAGGGATTATGGGATACCCCAACAATTGTATCTTTTGCTCAAAAAGTCCAGCCCCTCTCACAGGCCAAGGGTGTGCTTTGAGTTGAGACCAGCTATCATTGATAGTGTTCCTTTAAACTGAGACCAGCAGTGGACTTCAGGGAACTTCATGAAGGTGCTCCGTTTTAGCAGCCACCTTCTTGTCTTCCAGGTCCTAGTATAATTAATTTCTACTCCTAGGGACATAGGAACAGAGACCGGGAGGAAACCCATCTAGTAGCACATCCTACCCAGGGCAAGCCTTGGAAGTTAGAGGACCATCTGACACCACATCTTTTTCAAGAGAAGCCTTGGAGGCTAGAGGACCATCTAACACCACATTCTCTCCAGGCCATGCCCAGGATGCTAGAGGACAGTTTAACACCACATCCTCTCCAGGACAAGCCTGGAAGGCTAAAGGACCATCTAGCACCACATCCTTTCCAGTACAAGCCTGAGAGGCTAACCATCTAACACCCCATTCTCTCCAAGACAAGCCTGGAGGGCTAAAGGGCCATCTGGCACCACATCCTTTCCAGGTCATGCCCAGGTGCTAGAGGACCATCTAATACCACATCCTCTCCAGAACAAGCTTGGGTGGCTAAAGGGCCACCTAGCACCATATCTTTTCCAGGACAAGTCTGGGAGGTGAAGAGCTGTTTAATACCACATCCTCTCCAGGGCAAGTCAAGGAGGCTAGATGGTCGTCTAACACCACATACTCTCCAAGACAAGCTTGGGAGGCTAAGGAACATATAACACCACATCCTCTTCAAGAGAACCCTTGAAAGATAAAGGACCATCTAACACCACAACCGCCCCAGAACAAGCCTGGGAGGCTAAGGATCATCTAACATCTCATCCTGTCCATGACAAGCCCAGGAAGCTAAGGACCATCTAACACCACATTCTCTCCAGGCCATGCCCAGGATGCTAGGGGACCATCTAACACCCCATCATGTCCAGGACAAGCCTGGGAGGCTAAAGGACCATCTAGCACCACATCCTTTCCAGGACAAACCTGGGAGGTTAGGAACTGTTTAAACACCACATCCTCTCCCAGTCATGTCCAGGAGGCTAGATGATAACCTAAAACCACATCATCTCCAGATCAAGCCTGGGATGCTAAGGACCATCAAACACCATGTCCTCATCAAGAGAAGCCTTGAAGGCTAGAGGACCATCCAATACACACCTCCCTAGGACCAGCCTGGGAGGCTAAGGACCATCTAACACCTTATCTTCTCCAGGACACAGCTGGGAGGCTAAGGACCATCTAACACCTTATCTTCTCCAGGACACAGCTGGGAGGCTAAGGACCATCTAACACCTTATTAATGAGTAATGAGACATGTGAATGTCGTATGTTTTAAGAAGGCTCTGCTGTGTTTTGCAATGGCTAATATAGGTAGTTGTGGCATTTGTTTGTAGCACCCTCCTAGGTAGGTTACCAGGTAGGTTAGGTAAGTTTAGTTCTTTTAGCTCTACTGTAATCAGATGAGCAGCTTGCGATTATTTTGGTCTGATCCGTGTCTCACTGGTTGCAGGCTTGGCTTTCCCCTGGCTTCTGGAGGGTTCTGGAATGTACTGGGCTGGAAGAGTCAAATAAGCAACCTGAATATTTATGTGGTCCCAGGGAATCCCTGGGGGATGGTGCCCAGAAGGTGGCTGGGAGGAAGCATAAATAGTTTGATGCCTGGAGCAGAGGGGTTTTTGTCCAGGAGAACATCCCCACCTGAAGACATGCTGCCCTTCTGGGCAGTCCAGCTGTGCTATTTGCTCATGGAGGTCTCAGCTCTGCTAGCTGTGGGGCTTCTTCTGCTGAACTTTGCTGGAGCTGATCGAAGCCTTCCTTGGGGGTCAGGTCTGAAGAGCTCACAGGGGACATGTGTGGCAGATATTGGAAGAAGGTATCTGACTATCCTGAGACATTGGTGAGTACAGACTGGTGTGTGAGATGCTTAGGGGTGGACATTCCCTGTGGTGTCCCATCATTTGCTGCTGCAGGGACTGAGCTCAGAGGTTTGAGGAAGAGACAGTTGTCCTCAAGGAGTATCCCACCTGTACCCTGCACCCATCCACGTTCAAGATTGAGGGGGCTCTTTAGGGGGCGAGTGTTTCGTGTTTTTAAGCGGGATGTTTAAAAATATATCATGGAGTTCGGGTACACGGTCATACCCAGCCATAGCCGCAGATTTATGATGGAAAACGCGTTCCACACTCCCCTCCCTGAAGTGTTTGCACCACCCCGGGCTCTGCATTTTATGAATGAGTTGTGCCTCAGAACCTACAGCGCCCCACGCCATGTTTTCTTCAGAACCCAACAACAAGTCCTCCATGATTGGTGGAGAGGTCAGTCACTGTTACAGGTCAGGGGCCAGGCTCTCCTGCTTTTTTTCTCATTCATCAATGTAAGTAGGGCTTTGTCATTTTTGGGACGCCAGAGGGCACGGCGCTGTGCTACAAACACTGTCCCCGTGGTATTAGTACATGCGGGTCATTTGCATATGGAGGAGATATTTCAGAAGACGGAACTTCGTATGCAAAACTACGTGCTGCTTTCTGAACTGTGCGCAACCTTTCATGGAGAAAACATCGTGTGTGTATTATGTTCATACGAGAAATGAAGTCTTCCAGCTTCTGGAGTTCGGAAATGAAAAAAAAAAGTGTGAAGTGTGAGACTTCCTGGAATAAAGACCGCCCGCTGCTGCTCTCTCCCCTTATGCAAGGGAACTGGTCTTGTCTCCGCCCCCTCCTGTAGTTTTCTGCTGCAGTGGGTGGAGCTTGCTGGGTCACTTCCACAGCTCTGCTCTCTCTCCTTATGCAAGGGAACTGGTCTTGTCTCCGCCCCCTCCTGTAGTTTTCTGCAGTGGGTGGAGCTTGTTGGGCCACTCCCACAGCTCTACTCTCTCTCCTTATGCAAGGGAACTGGTCTTGTCTCCGCCCCCTCTTGTAGTTTTCTGCAGTGGGTGGAGCTTGTTGGGCCACTCCCACAGCTCTACTCTCTCTCCTTATGCAAGGGAACTGGTCTTGTTTCCGTCCCTCCTGTAGTTTTTGCAGTGGGTGGAGCTTGCTGGGCCACTCCCACAGCTCTGCTCTGCTTGTGCAGGGTGACCGGTCTTTTCTCTGCCCTCTCTTGTACTGGGTGGAGCCTACAGGGCCCCTCCCACAGATCTGCTCTCCTTGTTCAGGGTGACCGGTCTTGTCTCCGCCCCCTCCTGTAGTTTTCAAGGGTGGGTGGAGCCTGCTAGGCCCCTCCCACAGCTCTGCTCTCCTTGTACAGGGAGACCGGTCTTGTCTCCACCCCCCTGCAGTTTTCTAGAGTGGGTGGAGCCTGCTGGGCCCCCCTCTCCCCCCCCCCCAACAGTTTTGCTCTTTGCTCAGGCTATGTACAGCACAGTGATGATGTCACTGCTACTTTTACAAGGCAATATCTGGGTTTGCAAACGACAATGGTGCACACAAATTTATAGATTTGTATCTTCTGGTGCTATTGAGCAATATATTTAAATGGAAGTTTTTGTGCCCGGAGTTCACCTTTAATTGAACCGTACAAAGAGTGTGACTGCTGCGTATATATCGATAGCATCAGTGCCAGAAGGAAGCTAGAAGGCTGCATTTCCTTGGCACGTCAGTGTTCAGTCTCATTGGCTGTAAGTGGTGTCTGTACACACGGACTCTAATCTGTCCTTCACACAGCGGCGGGGGAGGGGCTCCATTGGCGTCCATTGGGCGGTAATGGATTATAGTGCTGGGGACGGTGGGGGTGGTATGCAGCTGGTATATCCAGTCTTGTGCCAGCTGTAATTATTGGCTGCAATGGGACTTGAAGAATCCCAGCAGATGGAATCCATGACATAACCGCACGTCTGCGACTGAGAAAACAGCACAAGAATGATTCAACGAAGCAAATCACAACCGCTGAGCAATGATAGCCAATGGAAGCGCTGGGAAATACCGATCCGAATACACGGCCAACCTCGGGGGACGGTGCCTGGCAGTACCCCTTCCCCCCCCAGACTGCTGGGTACGTTGCCTGGCATTACCCCCCCCCCCCGGACTGCTGGGTACGGTGCCTGGCATTACCCCCCCCGGACTGCTGGGTACAGTGCCTGGCATTACCCCCCCCCCCCCCCGGACTGCTGGGTACGGTGCCTGGCATTACCCCCCCCCCCCGGACTGCTGGGTACGGTGCCTGGCATTACCCCCCCCCGGACTGCTGGGTACAGTGCCTGGCATTACCCCCCCCCCCCCCCGGACTGCTGGGTACAGTGCCTGGCATTACCCCCCCCCCCTGGACTGCTGGGTACGGTGCCTGGCATTACCCCCCCCGGACTGCTGGGTACGGTGCCTGGCATTACCCCCCCCGGACTGCTGGGTACGGTGCCTGGCATTACCCCCCCGGACTGCTGGGTACGGTGCCTGGCATTACCCCCCCCCCCGGACTGCTGGGTACGGTGCCTGGCATTACCCCCCCCCCCCGGACTGCTGGGTACGGTGCCTGGCATTACTTCCCCCCCCGGACTGCTGGGTACGGTGCCTGGCATTACCCCCCCCCGGACTGCTGGGTACGGTGCCTGGCATTACCCCCCCCCCCCCCCGGACTGCTGGGTACGGTGCCTGGCATTACCCCCCCCCCCCCCCCGGACTGCTGGGTACGGTGCCTGGCATTACCCCCCCCCCCCCCGGACTGCTGGGTACGGTGCCTGGCATTACCCCCCCCCGGACTGCTGGGTACGGTGCCTGGCATTACCCCTCCCCCCCGGACTGCTGGGTACGGTGCCTGGCATTACCCCCCCCCCCCCGGACTGCTGGGTACGGTGCCTGGCATTACCCCCCCCCCCCGGACTGCTGGGTACGGTGCCTGGCATTACCCCTCCCCCCCGGACTGCTGGGTACGGTGCCTGGCATTACCCCCCCCCCCGGACTGCTGGGTACGGTGCCTGGCATTACCCCCCCCCGGACTGCTGGGTATGGTGCCTGGCATTACCCCCCCCCCCCCCCCCGGACTGCTGGGTACGGTGCCTGGCATTACCCCCCCCCGGACTGCTGGGTACGGTGCCTGGCATTACCCCCCCCCCCGGACTGCTGGGTACGGTGCCTGGCATTACCCCCCCCCCCCGGACTGCTGGGTACGGTGCCTGGCATTACCCCCCCCCCGGACTGCTGGGTACGGTGCCTGGCATTACCCCCCCCCCCGGACTGCTGGGTACGGTGCCTGGCATTACCCCCCCCCCCGGACTGCTGGGTACGGTGCCTGGCATTACCCCCCCCCCCCCGGACTGCTCCACGTTGGAATTATTGGGATGCATGGCGCTGATTTACATTGCCACTAATTATTTCCAAATTAAGAAACAGAAAAGTCTTGATTGCATTAGTATTCACCCCCTGCGCCCCCTGCACCCCCTGCGCCCCCTGCGCCTGGAGACCCCTAATTAGGCCGGAGACTTCACAAGTCACATCATTAGTTCAATGGCGTCCACCTGCGTGCAATTAGTGTCACATGACCTCAGAACCCGCTCACCTGGCTCAGGGACTCTGCAGGGACAGATTCAGAGGATAAGTTCACCTTTCGTATAATAATAATAAATTCGCAGGACTTTGCAGGTAAAATCTGCATTTATTATTTTCTTCACATTGCGGCCTGTAAAGCATCATCAGATGGCGGGTGCAATGCCAGGCTCGGTGTACACTGGTGGGGGCCAGCGTTTGCGGCAGCTTTTTGATTTCAATGGGCTGCTGTGCTTGCATTTCATGTCAGGAAAATGTGCGTGCCCCTTTTCCCACGCGCGTCTACATGGAAACCGCAGGCTTTTTTGACCATGCGATTTCAGTGCAGTTCCTGCCCCCACGATTGTGCCAGGCTGAAGGGCACCCGACGCGGCTGCGGGAATTGCATTGTGCGTGTCAGTGTGAACCCTAGGGTAAGGGAGTTATTTACCCCCCGCTCACATATGTGCGGCCCACGTGTTTGTGCGGACACGAGAGCTCATTCATTTGAATGGACTCCCATCCCCCGGGACACACAGGGAACAAGTCCTTGCACTTCTTCGGAAAATGCAGCCGCATGGGAACTGAAGTTCCCAGTATGGTTTCAATTTCCAGTGTGGGCATTAGAGAGGTCATTAGCCATTAGAATTAATCGCACCCATCCGCAGGTCCCGCATTGCTCTGTGCGGGTGGTGCGGCTGCAGGTATCTGTGCGGGTCCGGCATTGCTCTGTGCGGGTGGTGCGGCTGCAGGTATCTGTGCGGGTCCAGCATTGCTCTGTGCGGGTGGTGCGTCTGCAGGTATCTGTGCGGGTCCCGCATTGCTCTGTGCGGGTGGTGCGGCTGCAGGTATCTGTGCGGGTCCCGCATTGCTCTGTGCGGGTGGTGCCTCTGCAGGTATCTGTGCGGGTCCCGCACTGCTCTGTGCGGGTGGTGCCTCTGCAGGTATCTGTGCGGGTCCCGCACTGCTCTGTGCGGGTGGTGCCTCTGCAGGTATCTGTGCGGGTCCCGCATTGCTCTGTGCGGGTGGTGCCTCTGCAGGTATCTGTGCGGGTCCCGCATTGCTCTGTGCGGGTGGTGCGGCTGCAGGTATCTGTGCGGGTCTCGCATTGCTCTGTGCGGGTGGTGCGGCTGCAGGTATCTGTGCGGGTCCCGCATTGCTCTGTGCGGGTGGTGCCTCTGCAGGTATCTGTGCGGGTCCCGCATTGCTCTGTGCGGGTGGTGCCTCTGCAGGTATCTGTGCAGGTCCCGCATTGCTCTGTGCGGGTGGTGAGGCTGCAGGTATCTGTGCGGGTCCCGCATTGCTCTGTGCGGGTGGTGCCTCTGCAGGTATCTGTGCGGGTCCCGCATTGCTCTGTGCGGGTGGTGCGGCTGCAGGTATCTGTGCGGGTCCCGCATTGCTCTGTGCGGGTGGTGCCTCTGCAGGTATCTGTGCAGGTCCCGCATTGCTCTGTGCGGGTGGTGCGGCTGCAGGTATCTGTGCGGGTCCCGCATTGCTCTGTGCGGGTGGTGCGGCTGCAGGTATCTGTGCGGGTCTGGCATTGCTCTGTGCGGGTGGTGCCTCTGCAGGTATCTGTGTGGGTCCCGCATTGCTCTGTGCGGGTGGTGCGGCTGCAGGTATCTGTGCGGGTCCCGCATTGCTCTGTGCGGGTGGTGCGGCTGCAGGTATCTGTGCGGGTCCCGCATTGCTCTGTGCGGGTGGTGCGGCTGCAGGTATCTGTGCGGGTCCCGCATTGCTCTGTGCGGGTGGTGCCTCTGCAGGTATCTGTGCGGGTCCCACATTGCTCTGTGCGGGTGGTGCCTCTGCAGGTATCTGTGCGGGTCCCGCATTGCTCTGTGCGGGTGGTGCGGCTGCAGGTATCTGTGCGGGTCTCGCATTGCTCTGTGCGGGTGGTGCGGCTGCAGGTATCTGTGCGGGTCCTGCATTGCTCTGTGCGGGTGGTGCGGCTGCAGGTATCTGTGCGGGTCTCGCATTGCTCTGTGCGGGTGGTGCGGCTGCAGGTATCTGTGCGGGTCCCGCATTGCTCTGTGCGGGTGGTGCCTCTGCAGGTATCTGTGCGGGTCCCGCATTGCTCTGTGCGGGTGGTGCGGCTGCAGGTATCTGTGCGGGTCTCGCATTGCTCTGTGCGGGTGGTGCGGCTGCAGGTATCTGTGCGGGTCTCGCATTGCTCTGTGCGGGTGGTGCCTCTGCAGGTATCTGTGCGGGTCCAGCATTGCTCTGTGCGGGTGGTGCGGCTGCAGGTATCTGTGCGGGTCCAGCATTGCTCTGTGCGGGTGGTGCGGCTGCAGGTATCTGTGCGGGTCTCGCATTGCTCTGTGCGGGTGGTGCGGCTGCAGGTATCTGTGCGGGTCCCACATTGCTCTGTGCGGGTGGTGCGGCTGCAGGTATCTGTGCGGGTCCCACATTGCTCTGTGCGGGTGGTGCCTCTGCAGGTATCTGTGCGGGTCCCGCATTGCTCTGTGCGGGTGGTGCGGCTGCACGGATTTGTGTCCCGCAGCTGCACCACCCGCACAGATATGAACCTAGGCTTACCAAAGCTGGAGGGTGCAAAATGTGCTGCGGCTCTGCATAGGAACCAATCAGCTTCCAGGTTTTATCATCAAAACTTAAAGCGATACTAAAGTCTTGGATTTATTTTCATGTCACTTCCCGGCTCTGTATTGGTTTTGCAGCCTCGATCCTCCTCTTCTTGGGCTCCTTTGTGGCGCTCCTGGCCCCTCCCTCCTGTGGGGTGCCCCCACAGCAATCAGCTTTGCTATGGGGGCACCTGAGCCACTGCTCTGCTTCCGCTGCTGTCTCAGCTAATCAGGAGCTAGAGTCCCCGGAGAACCGAGGCTCTCGTGGACATCGGTGGATCAAGAAGGGCCTCAGGTAAGTGTTGGGGGGCTGGGAGGGGGGTTCACACAATGCAGGAAGGTACGAGACCTCGAGACTTTACAACCACTTTAATGGAACCAGCTGAAGGTAGAAGCTGATTGGCTCCCCTGCACAGCTGCACCAGATTCTGAGCGCTCCAGTTGAGTGCCCAGTCACACGGTTTGGGAATATAAATTGCGTCTGAAATCGCATCCAATGAATGTCTTAATGTGCGATTTGCTGCGGCGCGGTTTCTAAAGTAGTTCTTGCGTGACTTTTTTCTGCAGTTTTGTTGCGATTTCATACACGTAGAATATAATGGACATCGCGCCGCAAACTGCGAGAAATTGTTGAAAATCTTCCCAAGTCACAATAAAGTCTTCCGAAATTGCACACAAATGGCGTGATTGTAAATCGCAGCGCTGTGACCGCGGACTTAGTACATCTCCCCAATGCCTCCCGTACTGCAGGAAGAATCAATGAACTGCCAGAGCGCTCATCATCAGACCTGCTTTGTAAATCAATTACAATTTGCAGAACCTGACATTACTAAATATGGAAAGGTCCAAGGGGGGGGGGGGTGAATACTTATGCAAAGCAGTGCAGGTAGTGCAGATCCTACCAGCAGGACCATAGAAGGTAGAGGAGTGTGCTGCCTGACGGAGGGACGCCTTTTTCTTTATTGCAGACAGAATATATTATTCATATGAGCTCGGTGGACTAACACGCAATAGATCAGGGAACAACGTGAAGTAGAAGGTATGATACCCGTACATGTCACATGTCAGGCCGATACCTGCATGCACTGGGCCTATCCCTCCACTGGCTCCACCCACCTCTGCCTATCCCTCCACTGGCTCCACCCCCCTCTGCCTATCCCTCCACTGGCTCCACCCCCCTCTGCCTATCCCTCCACTGGCTCCACCCCCCCTCTGCCTATCCCTCCACTGGCTCCACCCCCCTCTGCCTATCCCTCCACTGGCTCCACCCCCCTCTGCCTATCCCTCCACTGGCTCCACCCCCCTCTGCCTATCCCTCCACTGGCTCCACCCACCTCTGCCTATCCCTCCACTGGCTTCACCCCCCTCTGCCTATCCCTCCACTGGCTCCACCCCCCTCTGCCTATCCCTCCACTGGCTCCACCCCCCTCTGCCTATCCCTCCACTGGCTCCACCCCCCTCTGCCTATCCCTCCACTGGCTCCCCATTGCCCAACGCATCAAATTCAAACTTCTAACTCTGACCTACAAAGCCATTCACAACACTGCCCCTGACTACCTCACCAACCTGATTCCCAAGTACCACCCTACCCGTACCCTTCGCTCTTCACAGGACCTCCTATCTTGCTCCCTGGTCTCCTCCTCCCACGCACGTCTGCAAGACTTCTCCAGGTCCTCCCCCATCCTCTGGAACTCCCTACCCCAATCCATCAGACTGTCACCTTCCCTCCTCACCTTCAGGTGCTCCCTGAAAACCCACCTCTTCAGGGAAGCCTACCCCACCCTCACCTAACAGCCGCTGCCCTTCCCTCCTCCTACCACTCCATCCCCCACAGCCACTTCCTCCTGTACCTCTACCCCCTCCCTCCTAGATTGTAAGCTCGGAAGAGTAGGGCCCTCTAACCCCCCGTGTGCTGTTTGTAGTTGCTGTTCTGTCTCATGTATTGTCCCCCCCCCCCCCTCTCTATTGTACAGCGCTGAGCAAACCCTTTGCTGCTATATAAACTCCATGTAATGTAATGGGCATGGTAGGCCATAAAACCTTGCCACCTTTTCTGATCATGTGACCGCCATGGCAGTGAATCACGGCGGTCACATGACCATAAAACCCAGCCCCGCCTCCCAGCGTCTGAAACCCCTTAAAGGGTCAGGAGGCGGGGCTGGGTTTTATGGTCATGTGACCGCCGTGATTCACTGCCATGGCGGTCACATGATCAGAAAAGGTCTTGATCGCAAGGGGAGCGGCGGTGTGAAGAGGTTAGACTGTCCGCATTAAATTAGCCCCGGAACCCGTGTAATTCATATGTGTTCAGTTATAAAGGGATGAGGTGGCCACCCTACATGCATGGGACACTTATACATGCGGGCAAACACGGCCCTTGCACACGTGAACGCTGTGACAACAAGGTCTTAATGGCGGCCTGCAATCCAATTGATGGAAGATCCTTTCACAAATATCTACATTCAAAATGGAAGAGCGCTCAAGGATGAAGGGGAACCGCGCAGCGGGAAATGGTAGCAATGAGCTACTTCCCGCGTCTGATGAGCGATCCCTTCCCGCGTCTGGTGCGCGATCCCTTCCCGCGTCTGATGAGCGATCCCTTCCCGCGTCTGGTGCGCGATCCCTTCCCGCGTCTGATGAGCGATCCCTTCCCGCGTCTGGTGCGCGATCCCTTCCCGCGTCTGATGAGCGATCCCTTCCCGCGTCTGGTGCGCGATCCCTTCCCGCGTCTGGTGCGCGATCCCTTCCCGCGTCTGGTGCGCGATCCCTTCCCGCGTCTGGTGCGCGATCCCTTCCCGCGTCTGGTGCGCGATCCCTTCCCGCGTCTGGTGCGCGATCCCTTCCCGCGTCTGGTGCGCGATCCCTTCTCGCGTCTGATGCGCGATCCCTTCTCGCGTCTCGTGTGCGATCCCTTCTCGCGTCTCGTGTGCGATCCCTTCCCGCGTGTGGTGCGCGATCCCTTCCCGCGTCTGGTGCGCGATCCCTTCCCGCGTCTGGTGCGCGATCCCTTCCCGCGTCTGGTGCGCGATCCCTTCCCGTGCCTCGTGCGCGATCCCTTCCCACGTCTGATGAGCGATCCCTTCCCGCGTCTGATGAGCGATCCCTTCCCGCGTCTGGTGCGCGATCCCTTCCCGCGTCTGGTGCGCGATCCCTTCCCGCGTCTGGTGCGCGATCCCTTCCCGCGTCTGGTGCGCGATCCCTTCCCGCGTCTGGTGCGCGATCCCTTCCCGCGTCTGGTGCGCGATCCCTTCCCGCGTCTGATGAGCGATCCCTTCCCGCGTCTCATGCGCGATCCCTTCCCGCGTCTGATGAGCGATCCCTTCCCGCGTCTCATGCGCGATCCCTTCCCGCGTCTGATGCGCGATCCCTTCCCGCGTCTGATGCGTGACGCCAAAACCATATTGGTTGTTGGAGTTCAGAATTTGTACAATTGGCTCTCAGATGTAAGCCGTCCATAACTGACTCTTCACACTTTAGGTTCCTCATCATTTCTTCACTCATGTGACGAGTGGCGTAGGGAGGACAGATCGGGGGGGGGGGGGGGGGGATAGGGATTGGGGGGGGGGGGTGATAGCCAGCTTGTTGTTTTGAGGAAGGATTTATCGGAATTGAGGAAACTTTCACAAGCTGGGCACACAGGAAGCTGTGGAGGGACGGCGAGGGAGATCGGTGGGGCTGGGAGGGTTTGGTACTGAAAACTGCCATCAGGCAGGAAGCTGCTGCTAAAATGAGGAAGAGAAACAGAAAATGAGGAAATTGAAGAAAAACTGCAACTTACACAATATGAGACGTTTACCCAAAATATATGTAACTTCTCTACAGCTGAACACAAAATCCAAACAAAGGCCATAGGAATGGATGGTATTGGGATGGAAGTAGAACCCATTGGAAGCTGCAAATGTAGAGTCCAGGCAAAGGCAGAACCTTCCATCCATTCACAAATGTATGGCCCCACACACCCCTCTGCAGGGCGCTGCGTTGTGGCAAAGTGCACTTCTACATGGATGAACACGGTGCGGTTCATTCTCAATGTCAGTTGTAGGCATGTGGCTATAGAGAAGGTTGTGGATCCACCGTAGGTGTAGAATTGTATATTTGGAGCTCATACTCCAATGTGGGGGACGGTTGGGGTCTGTGCTTATTTCGAGGTATTAAACCAGGGGGTGTACCTACAGGGGGGGCCATTGCACCCCGGACCCATGCCGCTCCCCTGTACACCTGGATAGGAGGGGTGGCGGGGCGTCATGTAGAGGAACATTTTCTTCAAGCAGCTGCTGAAAATGGAGAGGATTGGTTCCTCAACATGCCGCCCCCACCTTCCCTCCTATCCAGGTCCTGCTTCCCCTGGGTCCCTGTGTACTTCCCCGCCCCCCTTCGTCTCCCAGCTATGCCGGCTTCCCCTCTCCCGCCCGGCTGCTGTGGGGCATCTGTCAAGATGGAGAGCGGGGAAAGGGCTGAATAATAGTCATTTTCTGGCCCCTACCATTTATGAATGGAGTTATTGATCCGTACCGATCGCTGGCTGTGTCCATTCATAACTGAGGCATAGTAAACTGTTCATTCATCACGGTGTTTACTATGCTTCAGTTTGTGAATGGAGGGGAAGCCTCTGTGTAGAGCTGTTCCTGTCCATTCATTCTGCGCAGCTGAGGCTGCAGAGATGGAGACTGAGGCCTCTGTCTCAAACCTGGAAGAGATCTGTTTAGACCCCTGATATCTCACCAAAGCCCCCCAACGGGGCTCCTAAAAATATTTAAAAACAACAATGCAAGGAAAAAAAAAAGTAAAAAAGATAAAAATAACAAAAATGAAAAACTACTAACACCAGTAGCGGAACTACAAGGTCGCACTTGTGACTGCGCCCAGGCGTAGGGGGGCCCCAAGACGGTAGGAAGGGGGCCCGCTGCAGAACATGTGGCATCAGTGCGAAGGGCCCCGGTCAGGGGGAGCCTTTCATGGTTCCTTGCACAGGGTCCCTGAAGGTTCTAGTTATGTTTTCAACTTATTTCAGAGGTTCCTCTGGGACAGGAGGGTTGGGACAGGTTGCTTTATCTTGTGGAGGATTCTGTAGATCTCCTCTATGATGTCACAGGAGAACCCTGTGGGATCTTTGTGTTTTGGTCCTCCTCCATGAACAGTTGATGGTCTGGAGATGGAGGAGTCCCTCTGCCAGCGTCTCACAGTTGCAGCCGAGACGCCATGAAGTGTTTGTTGGTTTGTCAGGGGAACAGGTGGAGGATTTCAGCAGCAGCAGCCTGAGGGCATCTCTGAGGTCTCCTCCCGCTGACCAGCTGTTGCTGGAAGCAGACCAGGCAGCCGGAGGGGGGAGAAGATGTTTCTGCCTCTGCGTCATAAAACACATTCAACATTCTGGTCCATTTGTACCAGTCACAGCGGCTGCCACTTTGTAAACCATGTTTAACTCCACCGAGGACGGCTTGGGGAGAAGGAAAAGCAACGTTTTAGGGAAAGAAGGCCCATAAACCCCTTCCCACCCCATCCCACCCCCATCCCACAGGCCGTACGAGTCTGTGTGAAGGAAAGTCAACGTTTTAGGGAAAGAAGGCCCATAAACCCCTTCCCCCCCATCCCACCCCCATCCCACCCCCATCCCACAGGCCGTACGAGTCTGTGTGAAGGAAAGTCAACGTTTTAGGGAAAGAATGCCCATAAACCCCATACCACCCCATCCCACCCCCATCCCACAGGACGTACGTGTCTGTGTGAAGGAAAGTCAACGTTTTAGGGAAAGAAGGCCCATAAACCCCTTCCCACCCCATCCCACCCCATCCCACCCCCATCCCACCCCCATCCCACAGGATGTACGTGTCTGTGTGAAGGAAAGTCAACGTTTTAGGGAAAGAAGGCCCATAAACCCCTTCCCACCCCATCCCACCCCCATCCCACCCCCATCCCACAGGCCGTACAAGTCTGTGTGAAGGAAAGTCAACGTTTTAGGGAAAGAAGGCCCATGAACCCTTTCCCACCCCATCCCACCCCATCCCACCCCATCCCACCCCCATCCCACAGGCCGTACGAGTCTGTGTGAAGGAAAGTCAACGTTTTAGGGAAAGAAGGCCCATAAACCCTTTCCCACCCCTTCCCACCCCATCCCACCCCATCCCACCCCCATCCCACAGGCCGTACGAGTCTGTGTGAAGGAAAGTCAACGTTTTAGGGAAAGAAGGCCCATAAACCCCTTCCCACCCCCGTCCCACAGGTCATACGTGTCTATGTGAAGGAAAGTCAACAACGTTTTAGAGCAAAAAGGTCCACGAACCCCTCCCCACCCCCATCCCACCCCCATCCCACAGGCCGTACTCGTCTATGTGAAGGAAAGTCAGCGTTTTAGACGCCAGCATCCTAGCAACCAACAATGGAGGGGTGGCCACCACAGGCTTTATATGTTTTTGCTCCCTGGTTTTGAGTTCGGCCCACACAGTACAGAGGTGTCTGGACGCGGTGGGGAGTTGGGGGGGGGGTTACATGTTTTTGCGCCTTGGTTCTGAGTTCGGCCGCACTGTACAGAGGTGTCTGGATGCAGCGGGGAGTTGGGGGGGGGGGGTTACATGTTTTTGCGCCTTGGTTCTGAGTTCGGCCCGCACTGTACAGAGGTGTCTGGATGCAGCGGGGAGTTGGGGGGGTGGGGTGGGGTGGGTCGGGTTACATGTCTTTGCGCCCTGGTTCCGGCCCGCACTGTACAGAGGTGTCTGGACGCAGCGGGAGTTGGGGGGGGGGGGGGTTGGTCGGGTTACATGTTTTTGCGCCCTGGTTCCGGCCCGCACTGTACAGAGGTGTCTGGACGCAGCGGGGAGTTGGGGGGGGGTTGGTCGGTTTTACATGTTTTTGCGCCCTGGTTCCGGCCCGCACTGTACAGAGGTGTCTGGATGCAGCGGGGAGTTGGGGGGGGTTACATGTTTTTGCACCCTGGTTCTGAGTTCGGCCCGCACTGTACAGAGGTGCCTGGATGCAGTGGGGAGTTGGGGGGGGGGGGGGGTTACATGTTTTTGCGCCCTGGCTCTGAGTTCGGCCCGCACTGTACAGAGGTGTCTGGACGCAGCGGGGAGTTGGGGGGGGGGGGGGTTACATGTTTTTGCACCCTGGTTCTGAGTTCGGCCCGCACTGTACAGAGGTGTCTGGATGCAGCGGGGAGTTGGGGGGGGGTTACATGTTTTTGCGCCCTGGTTCTGAGTTCGGCCGCACTGTACAGAGGTGTCTGGATGCAGTGTTGGGGGGGGGGGGTTACATGTTTTTGCGCCCTGGTTCTGAGTTCGGCCCGCACTGTACAGAGGTGTCTGGACGCAGCGGGAGTTGGGGGGGGGGGGGTTACATGTTTTTGCGCCCTGGTTCTGAGTTCGGCCCGCACTGTACAGAGGTGTCTGGACGCAGTGGGGGGGGGTTACATGTTTTTGCGCCCTGGTTCTGAGTTCGGCCCGCACTGTACAGAGGTGTCTGGATGCAGTGGGGGGGGGGGGTTACATGTTTTTGCGCCCTGGTTCTGAGTTCGGCCCGCACTGTACAGAGGTGTCTGGACGCAGTGGGGGGGGGTTACATGTTTTTTGCGCCCTGGTTCTGAGTTCGGCCCGCACTGTACAGAGGTGTCTGGATGCAGTGGGGGGGGGGGGGGTTACATGTTTTTGCGCCCTGGTTCTGAGTTCGGCCCGCACTGTACAGAGGTGTCTGGACGCAGTGGGGGGGGGTTACATGTTTTTGCGCCCTGGTTCTGAGTTCGGCCCGCACTGTACAGAGGTGTCTGGACGCAGTGGGGGGGGTTACATGTTTTCGCACGTACATTGACCCCAGACCTCTGTATTCCCCCAGATTCTGCCGCCATCGGATGGGATGTTTTTGCCGAGTGGCTGCTCTGGGAAAGTCCTGTAATAATGGGGGGAATTCTCACAACCAGAAGGCAGAAAGAAGTCTTTGTGTGATCACAGCTGAGCGCCAACGACTACATACACAGTACAGACTGGAGCCGAGCAATTTCTATCCTGTCCCGGGATTTGCACATCTCTGCCACATAGCACAGCCCTGTCTGGCAGGAAGTCAGGGGCCTGATTTTTCTCTGCTGCAGTTTCACTTTCATTTACATGCCCCCCTCACCACCCTGAGACTGGAAAGGAGAATGCTTCAAACTGATGAGTCCACTTCTGTCGCTCTGCTCTCTCCTCCTATCAGCATGCTTATTACACTGCAACACATCTGACTGCTTTCCTGCGCTTCTTGTCCCTCCCCGCTCTGAGCTCTACTGTAGAGGGACTGGATGGAGTAGTGGTGTAGTGGCAGTGTAGTTGGGGGTATAGTAGAGGTGTAGTGGCAGTGTAGTCGGGGTGTAGTGGCAGTGAAGTAGAGCAGTAGTGGCAGTGTAGTCGGGATATAGTAGCTGTGTAGTGGCAGTGTAGTCGGGGTGTAGTGGCAGTGTAGTCAGGATATAGTAGCAGTGTAGTCAGGGTGTAGTAGCGGAGTAGTGGCAGTGTAGTCGGGGTGCAGTGGCAGTGTAGTTGGGGTGTAGAGGCAGTGTAGTTGGGGTGTAGAGGCAGTGTAGTTGGGGTGTAGAGGCAGTGTAGTTGGGGTGTAGTAGCAGTGTAGTTGCGGTGTAGTAGCAGTGTAGTCGGGGTGTAGTAGCAGTGTAGTAGCAGTGTAGTTGCGGTGTAGTAGCAGTGTAGTAGCAGTGTAGTAGCAGTGTAGTCGGGGTGTAGTAGCAGTGTAGTAGCAGTGTAGTAGCAGTGTAGTCGGGGTGTAGTAGCAGTGTAGTACCAGTGTAGTAGCAGTGTAGTACCAGTGTAGTAGCAGTGTAGTTGGGGTGTAGAGGCAGTGTAGTTGGGGTGTAGTGGCAGTGTAGTCGGGGTGCAGTGGCAGTGTAGTTGGGGTGTAGAGGCAGTGTAGTTGGGGTGTAGAGGCAGTGTAGTTGGGGTGTAGAGGCAGTGTAGTTGGGGTGTAGTAGCAGTGTAGTTGCGGTGTAGTAGCAGTGTAGTCGGGGTGTAGTAGCAGTGTAGTAGCAGTGTAGTTGCGGTGTAGTAGCAGTGTAGTAGCAGTGTAGTAGCAGTGTAGTCGGGGTGTAGTAGCAGTGTAGTAGCAGTGTAGTAGCAGTGTAGTCGGGGTGTAGTAGCAGTGTAGTACCAGTGTAGTAGCAGTGTAGTACCAGTGTAGTAGCAGTGTAGTTGGGGTGTAGAGGCAGTGTAGTTGGGGTGTAGAGGCAGTGTAGTCGGGGTGCAGTGGCAGTGTGGTAGCCGTGTAGTAGCAGTGTAGTCGGGGTGTAGAGGCAGTGTAGTAGCGGTGTAGTAGCAGTGTGGTAGCGGTTTGTAGTAGCTGTGACTAGCACAGTGATTTCCAGCTTGGCACATGCACCCCCATATTGCCCTGAGCGGTCCCAATGCACTGTAACTCTGCACCCCGGATGTTCTACAAGGGACGACCGCGGCAGGTGAGCATTGAAGACTCCGGCTTTTTCTCGGCTTTTTCCTGCAATAGTTTCAGCTGAGAAGGGTCAGTGTTAATAAATGAGTGACAATAGTGAGCCCCTCCCCCCTGGGGCCACTGCCCTTGATGCACCAACAGGCCCCCCACAGGCTCCAATGACAATGTATCTCCTGCCTCCGGGTCCCCTCTGTACTCCGTAATCTGCCTCCCATCAGGTATTGCCCGGAACTCTCACAGGTTGGGACACGTTCCTGCGATGTACGGCGGATCCACAAGGTGTGCCACAGACCTGACCACACGGCGGGGTGTGCCTGCCAACCCGTGTCACTCACCGCAGACTATTTATATCCCCGACACAGGGATGGCCGCTCCTGGAGCTCCATAATAATAGCTCCTATAAAAAGGCTCTTCAAAGATGAGTTTTATTGGAAGTCGTCCTATTATTTATCTCAGGGTTTTGGTTTTACGGGTCGCTGGCAGTTTATGGGTCACATTGGAGAACAACAACAACGAACGATTCCCAGCTCAACTTACCAACCGAATTGTCCTGATCTCCCATTGACATCGAGGGGTTGAGTCGCACACATTCGCAGACACATGCGTCACGGCACCCCAGTACCTCTGCAGTCCTGACTCTGGGAATTTTGAGAGCCTCCTTAGTAGGAGCACATGCGTCATTTTCTCTGTTGTTGTTTGACACGCGTCGCCCTTCCATGTGCTCCTTGCTGCAAAGGCCACTTCTAGGTTGGGGCGGGCCATCTGTTGTATTCTTGGTATATTGGTGAGGGGCGACCTGAACACCTTGACTGCCATTGTGCTATTACTGGGTGTCTAGTGCGTCCTGTACCTATAAGGAGGGGTGGGCTCCCTCCAGCCGTACCTGCCCCCAATCTATCCATTGTAGTATATGTGCTTCCACTATGGAGGCCCTCAAACTCATAGATTTGGGACTGCAGGGTACTACTGGGGTGCTCCAAACAGGACTGACAGCTTACGCATGCTAATACATAAGGGGGGGATATGATCTCCATGTATAATACATAAGGGGGGATATGATCTCCATGTATAATACATAAGGGGGGATATGATCTCCGTGTATAATACATAAGGGGGGATATGATCTCCATGTATAATACATAAGGGGGATATGATCTCCATGTATAATACATAAGGGGGGGATATGATCTCCATGTATAATACATAAGGGGGGATATGATCTCCTTGTATAATACATAAGGGGGGATATGATCTCCATGTATAATACATAAGGGGGGATATGATCTCCATGTATAAATACATAAGGGGGGATATGATCTCCATGTATAATACAAAAGGGGGGGGATATGATCTCCATGTATAATACATAAGGGGGGGATATGATCTCCATGTATAATACAGGGGGGATAAGGGGGGGATATGATCTCCATGTATAATACATAACGGGGGGGATATGATCTCCATGTATAATACATAAGGGGGGATATGATCTCCATGTATAATACATAAGGGGGGGATATGATCTCCATGTATAATACATAAGGGGGATATGATCTCCATGTATAATACATAAGGGGGGGATATGATTCTCCATGTATAATACATAAGGGGGATATGATCTCCATGTATAATACATAAGGGGGGATATGATCTCCATGTATAATACATAAGGGGGGGATATGATCACCATGTATAATACATAAGGGGGGATATGATCTCCATGTATAATACATAAGGGGGATATGATCTCCATGTATAATACATAAGGGGGGGATATGATCTCCATGTATAATACATAGGGGGGGGAATATATGATCTCCATGTATAATACATAAGGGGGGGATATGATCTCCATGTATAATACATGAGGGGGGATATGATCTCCATGTATAATACATAAGGGGGGATATGATCTCCTTGTATAATACATAAGGGGGATATGATCTCCATGTATAATACATAAGGGGGGGATATGATCTCCATGTATAATACATAAGGGGGGATATGATCTCCATGTATAATACATAAGGGGGATATGATCACCATGTATAATACATAAGGGGGGATATGATCACCATGTATAATACATAAGGGGGATATGATCTCCATGTATAATACATAAGGGGGGGATATGATCTCCATGTATAAATACATAATGGGGGGGGATATGATCTCCATGTATAATACATAAGGGGGGGATATGATCACCATGTATAATACATAAGGGGGATATGATCTCCATGTATAATACATAAGGGGGGGGGGGATATGATCACCATGTATAATACATAAGGGGGGATATGATCTCATGTATAATACATAAGGGGGGGGATATGATCTCCATGTATAATACAAAAAGGGGGGGGATATGATCTCCATGTATTATACATAAGGGGGGGATATGATCTCCATGTATAATACATAAGGGGGGATTATGATCTCCATGTATAATACATAAGGGGGGATATGATCTCCATGTATAATACATAAGGGGGGATATGATCTCCATGTATAATACATAAGGGGGGGATATGATCTCCATGTATAATACATAAGGGGGATATGATCTCCATGTATAATACATAAGGGGGGGATATGATCTCCATGTATAATACATAAGGGGGATATGATCTCCATGTATAATACATAAGGGGGGATATGATCTCCATGTATAATACATAAGGGGGGGATATGATCACCATGTATAATACATAAGGGGGGGATATGATCTCCATGTATAATACATAAGGGGGATATGATCTCCATGTATAATACATAAGGGGGGGATATGATCTCCATGTATAATACATAAGGGGGGGGATATGATCTCCATGTATAATACATAAGGGGGGGATATGATCACCATGTATAATACATAAGGGGGATATGATCTCCATGTATAATACATAAGGGGGGGGATATGATCACCATGTATAATACATAAGGGGGGATATGATCTCCATGTATAATACATAAGGGGGGGGATATGATCTCCATGTATAATACATAAGGGGGATATGATCTCCATGTATAATACATAAGGGGGGATATGATCTCCATGTATAATACATAAGGGGGGATATGATCTCCATGTATAATACATAAGGGGGATATGATCTCCATGTATAATACATAAGGGGGGATATGATCTCCATGTATAATACATAAGGGGGGATATGATCTCCATGTATAATACATAAGGGGGATATGATCTCCATGTATAATACATAAGGGGGGGATATGATCTCCATGTATAATACATAAGGGGGGGATATGATCTCCATGTATAATACATAAGGGGGATATGATCTCCATGTATAATACATAAGGGGGATATGATCTCCATGTATAATACATAAGGGGGGATATGATCTCCATGTATAATACATAAGGGGGGGACATGATCTCCATGTATAATACATAAGGGGGGATATGATCTCCATGTATAATACATAAGGGGGGATATGATCTCCATGTATAATACATAAGGGGGGATATGATCTCCATGTATAATACATAAGGGGGGGATATGATCTCCATGTATAATACATAAGGGGGGATATGATCACCATGTATAATACATAAGGGGGGGGATATGATCTCCATGTATTAATACATAAGGGGGGATATGATCTCCATGTATAATACATAAGGGGGATATGATCTCCATGTATAATACATAAGGGGGGATATGATCTCCATGTATAATACATAAGGGGGGATATGATCTCCATATATAATACATAAGGGGGGGATATGATCACCATGTATAATACATAAGGGGGGGATATGATCTCCATGTATAATACATAAGGGGGGATATGATCACATGCATGCATTGGGGCTGGACAAGTTTTGTTCACCAGTTAAACATTCTTTCACTTTCGGCTGCTATAGCAGTAATTATCTAATAATCGTTGATCGATCTTCGGTCGCCATTACCAGTACAAGTGTAAAGCTGAAAGCAGACGAAGACTTCGGGGCGACATTGCTCAGTGCTCGCCGGTTATGTAATGCTCATAGACATGACTCCCAATGTGGAGAAGGTCGCTGACCATTACTTGTAGATCAGCCATATTTATCCACAGATCTCTCCCATAAATAAACAGCCATTATGAGGGCCGAGTCACCCTGGAAACTTTGCAGCAGCTACAAATCTCTCTGTATATTTTCTCTACAGATTTGTAGTGGATACAGATTTGCGGCCATATCCGGACACAATGCTTATCTGGGCAGCTGCAAGTCCGCGGTGTGCCAAGGTCATCAGCAGCTGCATTGGATAAGCGGAGGAGCTACTGGAGCATTTTGAAGAGTTCTCCAAACCTCAGGGACTGAGCCGCCAATCGTTCAGAGGTCCTTCTACACACCATGTCTCTCATTGATTCCAATGATTTATTCTTCCAGCAACAGAATTGCTAAGGAAGGATCCTGGAGCTGCTCCAAAATTTGCTTATGTGACCCGGTCCTAAAGCTGGCCACACATAGTGACTTTCAGGAGACGTAAACCACTTCTGGTCAACCAGCAATTAGACATCTGATTGAGAGTGGTTGCCTAATAACAGGCGGTCTACTAAGAATTCTGATTGGTTACCTAAATTCAATCAAACTGGCAACTTCAGTACATTGAAAAAAATTAAAACCAGAAAAAAACAATATAAATTCCACCAAAATCGATCAGATTTTTCCTCAAAATGGGTTTTATTGGGTCAGTTCAGCCATAGTAGACTACAAGGTCCTTCCAATTCCAAGATGTAAGTTTACACATTCCAGAAATACAACTTCTAAACAATATGGAATAGTCATGATGGGAGGAAAGTCCAATAAGGTGCGTTGTTTCCTACACATATAACAAGGGAAAAAGTCTAAGATCAGGGATGGGGGTCATTGATTTAGGGTAAGTGAAGGGGGGAGAGTTAGGCCAGTTTGTGTGGGAGTTAACTAGGTGGCTCTCCATCTGTGGAGTTTGTACATTATTAGCACCAAGTTTGTAATAAGATCTTTCAGCTGGGTTTGATCAGGACAATTTTGAACCCCTCCCCTTCTGGTTTATCGAAACTACTAAACTCCATGTTGCAAAGGCTTGGGAATTCATTTCCATCTAGACATTTCTGGAAACTTTCCATTTGAATGGCCAACTCAAGGCTCTCTTTTCAAAAACTGCTAAAGGACGTACTCACCAGGCATTGCTTACTCCTACTAAGGACTCTACAACCATTGGGTCCAACAACATTGAAAGGCTTTAGCGGAGAGGAAAGGTGTGAGAATCCAAGGTTGTGGTCACCTTCTATAAACAGGTGTGTTTTTAGGGACAACTTCTAAGCAAAATGGAAATCAATTAGAGAGACCCGGTACAGATGGAAAGGATTCTTCTAGACCAGCCATTCTCAACAAGAGGTTTCTAGGGGTTCCTTGAGCAATAAGCAGTTTCTGCCCCTCAGATAAGTTCCCACTGACACTACTTATCTTTTCAGGTATCTGTAAGGAGGTAATTCTTCCCAACGACCACCAGTGTAAGAGGCATTCTTCCCAACGCCCACCAGTGTAAGGGGCATTCTTCCCAACGCCCACCAGTGTAAGGGGCATTCTTCCCAATGCCCACCAGTGTAAGAAGAATTCTTCCCAACGCCCACCAGTGTAAGGGGCATTCTCCCCGACGCCCACCAGTGTAAGGGGCATTCTTCCCAACGCCCACCAGTGTAAGGGGCATTCTTCCCAACGCCTACCAGTGTAAGGGGCATTCTTCCCAACGCCCACCAGTGTAAGGGGCATTCTTCCCAACGCCCACCAGTGTAAGGGGCATTCCTCCCCAACGCCCACCAGTGTAAGGAGCATTCTGCCCGATGACCACCAGTGTAAGAGGCATTCTTCCCAACGCCCACCAGTGTAAGGGGCATTCTTCCCAACGCCCACCAGTGTAAGGGGCATTCTTCCCAATGCCCACCAGTGTAAGAAGAATTCTTCCCAACGCCCACCAGTGTAAGGGGCATTCTCCCCGACGCCCACCAGTGTAAGGGGCATTCTTCCCAACGCCCACCAGTGTAAGGGGCATTCTTCCCAACGCCTACCAGTGTAAGGGGCATTCTTCCCAACGCCCACCAGTGTAAGGGGCATTCTTCCCAACGCCCACCAGTGTAAGGGGCATTCCTCCCAACGCCCACCAGTGTAAGGAGCATTCTGCCCGATGACCACCAGTGTAAGGGGCATTCTTCCCAACGCCCACCAGTGTAAGGGGCATTCTTCCCAACGCCCACCAGTGTAAGGGGCATTCTTCCCAACGCCCACCAGTGTAAGGGGCATTCTTTCCGATGACCACCAGTGTAAGGGGCATTCTTCCCAACGCCCACCAGTGTAAGGGGCATTCTTCCCAACGCCCACCAGTGTAAGGGACATTCTTCCCAACGCCCACCAGTGTAAGGGGCATTCTTCCCGATGACCATCACACTAGTGTATTAGATGTAATAATTATTAGTGGAGTTCCCTAAGACCAAAAAGTTTTTTCTAGGGTTCCTCAATGTTAAGAAGGTTGAAGAACGCTGTTCTAGATCTTCATCCTCTCAACCAACTTTCCATAACTGTGTGCCCAGCGACAATCTCAGTGACTGTTAGAAGATCCCAATCCAGCGCCCCGCTTGTTCTTGTATTAGGAAGTGTGCCACAGGCAGGATCACCTGGTGAAAATGTAAGACCAAAGCCTGAAAAATAAAATGAATGCAGCCACCACATCTAAGGCATGGTACTCTACAATTTATTAATTTTGGTTCTTTAAATATACTTCAGGTCATTACAAGTCTGAAGAGGCAAATGGGTAGGTAAGAACCGCTAGAAGGACTATAACGGGCAGGTAGGAGCGGGTAGGAGGACTATAATGGGCAGGTAAGAGCGGGTAGGAGGACTGTAATGGGCAGGTAGGAGCGGGTAGGAGGACTATAATGGGCAGGTAAGAGCGGGTAGGAGGACTATAACGGGCAGGTAAGAGCGGGTAGGAGGACTATAACGGGCAGGTAAGAGCGGGTAGGAGGACTATAACGGGCAGGTAAGAGAGCGGGTAGGAGGACTATAACGGGCAGGTAAGAGCGGGTAGGAGGACTATAACGGGCAGGTAAGAGCGGGTAGGAGGACTATAACGGGCAGGTAAGAGCGGGTAGGAGGACTATAACGGGCAGGTAAGAGCGGGTAGGAGGACTATAACGGGCAGGTAAGAGCGGGTAGGAGGACTATAACGGGCAGGTAGGAACGGGTAGGAGGACTATAACGGGCAGGTAGGAACGGGTAGGAGGACTATAACGGGCAGGTAGGAACGGGTAGGAGGACTATAATGGGCAGGTAAGAGCGGGTAGGAGGACTATAACAGGCAGGTAGGAGGACTATAATGGGCAGGTAGGAGGACTATAATGGGCAGGTAGGAGGACTGTTGAAGGCTAATGTAATCTTTGTGAACAGCATGCTAGAAGAGGTTGGCAGCTAGCGCAGTGATTGGCAGAGAGATTTGGAGATCCTGAAATGAACACAGATATTCCAATTGGGGAAGTGTCTGTAGAAGATTCACCTCCATATAGTACACTGATGTATGATTACTGTCCCAGAAATAGGCCGGTGTCATTATCCGATGTAATTATACAGCCGGAACCATCTACTGATGCAGCAAATTACAACCTCACAAAGGGCCGGGACTTGTAAAACTAAAAGTGACAGTTCAGCCCGGCAGGTTAAAGCCCAACTCCGGTCACCCCTTCTGGCCCAAGCACACCATCCCTTTAACAGGGCCTTTATGCCTGAGGGTGGAAGGACCAGATTCAGTATGCTTTTAATGGCTCCTCTGTTGAGGCTGCAGTCTCCTGTCAGATGATTCTGAGTTGTTAACCTTCCTGTAGCCAGTAGTATTCAGAGGCAGGGAGTACATGGTCAGGGCCTGTCTGGAGGCCGCCATTCACAGGGACTTTATGAGTAGTGCAGGTAGCAGCTGAAGATGAAAGCTGGGATTAGAATTAGAGTCAGCCAAGCCGTGTCCACCGAATGCAGAATCTTCCTCTGACCGATGTGCAGTACATTGTAGGAACTGTTACCCGTTTCTGTGAGATTATTTTTCTGAACTTTCCTGGATTTCTACATAAACTCACCGGCCACTTTATGAGGTCCACCTTGCTAGTCCCGGGTTGGACCCCCTTTTGCCTTCATTCTTGGTGGCATAGATCCAACAAGGTGCTGGAAATGTTCCTCAGAGATGTTGGTCCATATTGACATGATGGCATCACACAGTGGCTGCAGATTTGTCGGCTGCACATCCATGATGGGAATCTCCCGTTCCACCACATCCCAAACGTCCTCTATTGGATGGAGATCTGGTGACTGTGGAGGCCATTGGAGTCCAGGGACCTCATTGTCATGTTCCAGAAACCAGTTGGAGACAATTGGAGCTTTGTGACATGGAGCATTATCCTGCTGGGAGGAGCCATCAGAAGATGGGGACACTGGAGTCATAGAGGGGTGGACATGGTCAGCAACAATACTCAGGTAGGCCGTGGCATGTAAACGATGCTGCTCAATTGGTACCAAGGGGCCCAAAGTGTGCCAAGAAAATCTCCCCCACACCATGACACACCACCACCACCAGCCTGAACCGTAGATACAAGGCAGGATGGATCCCCCACAGCATGACACCACCACCACCAGCCTGAACGATTGATACAAGGCAGGATGGATCCACCACACCATGACACCACCACCACCAGCCTGAACCATTGATACAAGGCAGGATGGCTCCCCCCACACCATGACACCATGACATCACCACCACCAGCCTGAACCATTGATACAAGGCAGGATGGCTCCCCCACAGCATGACACCACCACCACCCTGAACCATTGATACAAGGCAGGATGGATCCCCCACACCATGACACCCACCACCAGCCTGAACCATTGATACAAGGCAGGATGGATTCACCACACCATGACACCCCCACCAGCCTGAACCATTGATACAAGGCAGGATGGATCCCCCACACCATGACACCACCACCACCCTGAACCATTGATACACAAGGCAGGATGGATCCCCACACTATGACACCACCACCAGCCTGAACCATTGATACAAGGCAGGATGGATCCCCAGACCATGACACCACCACCACCAGCCTGAACCATTGATACAAGGCAGGATGGATCCCCCACACCATGACACCACCACCACCAGCCTGAACCATTGATACAAGGCAGGATGGATCCATCACTCCATGACACCACCACCAGCCTGAACCATTGATACAAGGCAGGATGGATCCCCCACACCATGACACCACCACCACCAGCCTGAACCATTGATACAAGGCAGGATGGATCCCCCACACCATGACACCACCACCAGCCTGAACCATTGATACAAGGCAGGATGGATCCATCACACCATGACACCACCACCACCAGCCTGAACCATTGATACAAGGCAGGATGGATCCATGCTTTCATGTTGTTTACACCAAATTCTGACCCCACCATCTGAATGTCGCAGCTGAAATCCAGACTCATCAGACAGGCAACGTTCTTCCAATCTTCTATTGTCCAGTTTTGGTGATCCTGTGGGAATTGCAGCCTCCGTTTCCTGTTCTTAGCTGACAGGAGTGGCACCTGGTGTGGTCTTCTGCTGACAGGAGTGGTACCCGATGTGGTTTTCTGCTGCTGTAGCCCATCTGCTTCAAGGTTGGACATGTTGTGCATTCAGAGATGGTATTCTGCATACCTTGGTGGTAACGAGGGGTTATTGGAGTTACTGTTGCCTTTCCACCATCTGGAACCAGTCTGCCCATTCTCCTCTGACACTAACAAGGCATTTTCCTCCACATAACTGCCACTCACTGGATATTTTCTCCTTTTCGGACCATTCTCTGTAAACCCCAGAGATGGTTGTGCGGGAAAATCCCAGGAGATCTGCAGTGTTTGAAATACTCAGACCAGCCCGTCTGGCACCAACAACCATGCCACGGTCAAAGCCACTTTAATCCCCTTTCTTCCCCATTCTGATGCTCGGTTTGAACTTCAGCAAGTTGTCTTCACCACGTCTAGATGCCTAAATGCATTGTGTTGCTGCCATGTGATTGGCTGATTAGCAATTTGTGTGACCGAGCCATTGAACAGATGGACCTAATAAAGAGGCGGGTGAGTGTATATAACAAATGTTATAAAGCAGATTGCGGCGCGGCGGTGAGGTAAGCTGAGCCGGAAGTCTCTCTCTGCGTCTGCACACTTCGTTATATAAAGTGATCTCAATATACAGAGTGTCACCCTAAACCCGCGCTGGGCCGGGAAAGAACACCTGGCTGTGCAAGCAGGAGGTGATCCATCCTCTGCGGCTGGAAAGAGATAACACCGCCATGAAAAAATCATTAGAACCCAAGCTGGCCGCCTTGTTCTCGGAAAGGAGAGGGGTGCCTGAAACACAAGCTGTGCCTGCAGGGAAACGAGCAGCGGCTGCGGGGAGTCCGACTTCAGCACCTTCACTCACATAATTAGCACAGAAAGAAAAGTGCTCGTCTCTGTGGACCTGACAGGTGTGTGCAGGCCAGGACGAGGGAGCGGACCACCCAGACAGACCACCCAGGCAGACCACCCACACAGACCACCCACACAGACCACCCAGGCAGACCATCCACGCAGACCACCCACACAGACCATCCAGACAGACCACCCTGACAGACCATCCACACAGACCACCCACACAGACCATCCAGACAGACCACCCAGGCAGACCACCCACACAGACCACCCAGACAGACCACCCAGGCAGACCATCCACGCAGACCACCCACACAGACCATCCAGACAGACCACCCAGGCAGACCATCCACGCAGACCACCCACACAGACCATCCAGACAGACCACCCTGACAGACCACCCACGCAGACCACCCAGGAAGACCACCCTGACAGACCACCCATGCAGACCACCCAGGAAGACCACCCAGGAAGACCACCCTGACAGACCACCCAGGCAGACCACTCACATAGACCACCCTGACAGACCACCCAGGAAGACCACCCGCAGACCACCCACACAGACCACCCAGACAGACCACCCAGGCAGACCATCCACGCAGACCACCCACACAGACCATCCAGACAGACCACCCTGACAGACCACCCACGCAGACCACCCAGGAAGACCACCCAGGCAGACCACCCTGACAGACCACCCAGGCAGACCACCCTGACAGTCCACCCTGACAGACCATCCAGACAGACCATCCAGACAGACCACCCAGGCAGACCATCCAGACAGACCACCCAGGCAGACCACCCACACAGACCACCCTGACAGACCACCCACACAGACCACCCTGACAGACCACCCACGCAGACCACCCACGCAGACCACCCAGGCAGACCACCCTGACAGTCCACCCTGACAGACCATCCAGACAGACCACCCAGGCAGTATACAAACACTCGATGCAGCGCTGAGAGGTAATAAATAAATGATTGTTAAGGTGTAGCATCAGAAATGAAGTCCTACATATATCCCATATGGTGCAACGTGACAATGGTGATATATTCAGTATGAAGATAGTGGCTTCCGTGGCTGTCGTGGCTTGTGGAGGATGAATGTATAATGCACTAACATATAATTGTGTGTTGGAGTATATAAGACCTACTCCACGGTGCTCAGGATTTGGGACCTCTGCATAGGGATGAAGTCGTCAGGCTGGGATCAGCCCCCAGGTGTCCTCCATCCAGGACAGGTTATCTCTCTCCTATAACGGCAGGTATGAGTAATGAAGAGCTCATATATTAGTAACCTGTCCTGGATGGAGGACCCCTCGGGGCTGATCCCAGCCTGACGACTTCATCCCTATGCAGAGGTCCCAAATCCTGAGCACCATGGAGTAGGTCTTATATACTCCAACACACAATTATATGTTAGTGCATTATACATTCATCCTCCACAAGCCACGACAGCCACGGAAGCCACTATCTTCATACTGAATATATCACCATTGTCACGTTGCACCATATGGGATATATGTAGGACTTCATTTCTGATGCTACACCTTAAGGGCTCGTTCACACTAGACTGTTTTGCCAACGCTTGCCAAACGCCCCTCTAGCGTTTGGCAAGCGTTGGTCCGGTGTTTGCGGAGCGTTTTTTTAACGCCGCATGCGCGGTTTAGCGGCGGTTGCTAGGCGTTTGCCGAGCGTTAATAACGCCCCACAAACGCCTATGATGCATTTGAGTGGTGTTACCGCTCCGCAAACGCCCCGCAACCGCGTCGCAACCGCACTGCAAACGCCGGCCGGGCGTTTGCGGAGCGGCACCATAGACGAGAATAGGAGGCTTCAAAGCCTCCTGACTCGTCCAGAGGCGTCCGTTTTGCCGCGACGCAACGAGACGCAAACGCTCCTGTTAGAACAGCACAATGTGCTGTAATGTGCAGAGTTGGCAGAGGCGTTTGGGAAGCGGTAAAAACGCTTCCCAAACGCCTCTCTGCCGCCCGCACACAACGCTAGTGTGAACGTAGCCTTACAAGCATTTATTTATTACCTCTCAGCGCTGCATCGTGTGTTTGTATACTGAGCTCATATTGGAGGACTTGGAGGTTTTTCCTCCTTGATGTTGGCGGCTTTCCATTTTTCTATCACCCAACACTCATATATTAGTATCATTTCTGTCTAGACCACCCTGGCGGACCACCCACACAGGCCACCCTGACGGACCACCCACACAGGCCACCCTGAAAGATCACCCAGACAGACCACCCTGATGGGCATTCTCACAGATTCTTAACTAGGGTGGTGTTTGGGTTCCCCGCATCAAGGTATGTGAGGACATGGAGGACTCTCATGTAATGTGGGAACTCTGATATGATGGGGGGGACCTCTGATGTGATGGGGGGGGGGGGCTCTGATGTGATGGGGGGGGCTCTGATGTGATGGGGGGACCTCTGATGTGATGGGGGGACTCTAATGTGAAGGGGAGGTTCTGACATGATGAAGGACTCTCATGTAATGTGGAGACCCTAATGTGATTGGGAGACCTCTGATGTGATGGGGGGCTCTGGTGTGATAGGAAGGACTAAGATGTGACGGGGGGGGCTCTAATATGAAATGAGACTCTGATGTACACGCATAAACAAAGGGGCGGGATGCTAGTGTCATCAGTGCCCGTATATGGACACGTCCTTATTTAGTTAATCTCATTGGTTAAATATAGGAATCTATCCAGTGATGTCATCCAGCCAATAAAGAAGTGCAGAACATGGAGTGTAATTAACCACTGAACTCCGGCGCTGGGTTGGACTTTCCAACTGACACCAATGATGGGGCGCTATTCCTCCCACTGACACCAATGATGGGGCACTATTCCTCCCACTGACACCAATGATGGGGCACTATTCCTCCCACTGATACCAATGATGGGGCACTATTCCTCCCACTGACACCAATGATGGGGCACTATTCCTCCCACTGACACCAATGATGGGGCACTATTCCTCCCACTGACACCAATGATGGAGCACTATTCCTCCCACTGACACCAATGATGGGGCACTATTCCTCCCACTGACACCAATGATGGGGCACTATTCCTCCCACTGACACCAATGATGGGGCACTATTCCTCCCACTGACACCAGTGATGGGGCACTATTCCTCCCACTGACACCAACGATGGGGCACTATTCCTCCCACTGACACCAATGATGGGGCACTATTCCTCCCACTGACACCAATGATGGGACACTATTCCTCCCACTGACACCAGTAAAGATGCACTCTTCCTTCTATAGACTCTAGCAATGGAACGCTCTTCTTCCCACTGACTTTGGGGCATTTTGCGTTGCTTCTGGTCACAGTCCAGCCCCCCGGTAAGTAGTCCCCTGCTCTGGACTCTGCGTCTGCACAGAAGCCTGCGTTTTGTTTGCAGTGAGGTCCTGCCGGAAAGCTCGGCCACAATGGGCCTCTATGCCACAAAGGTAAACAAGGACGAAGCGTGTCGTTTCCCGATCTCCTCGGCCTGCCCATGTTAGTCGATCACAGAGGACGATCGCTGGCACACGGAGAGATGAGAGTAACAGAAAACCCCTTTTGTGCCCATTGTTGTCTGTGATTGTTCAGGCCGGGTTTCCAGTTTCATCCGTCCGGACTCATGCAGGAGAGTTGTTTGGTGGCGGGGAAGGGAGCCTGCTCTTCGATAAGGATCAACCTCCGCTGAATGATCGTTCTGCCTTACACTTCGTTCAAAGGGATCAGATAAATGGAGGAGCCGCTCATCAGGACGGCTGGGCTGGAGGTGTCCATTTCTGGGCTAATGATCAGCCAAGAATGGCTTAGGCCATACATAGAGGGGAAGATTCTGGAACAGGACTGGATCTAGCGTGGTCTGGGGGTGCAGCGTCAACACTGTGGGGGAGTCACTGACAGTCTGCCACACGGTGTCATGACCTGGGAGACTCTAGTATGTATAGGGTGTCACTAGATTAGGATGATTAACCAGAACCTGTCCCCCCTTACATCAGGGTCCCCATCAGAGTCTGCCCTTACAACAGGGTCCCCATCAGAGTCCCCCCCTTACATCAGGGTCCCCATCAGAGTCTGCCCTTACAACAGGGTCCCCATCAGAGTGCCCCCATACAGTAGGTGTCCCCATCAGAGTGCCCCCTTACATCAGGGTCCCCATCAGAGTCCCCCCTTACATCAGGGTCCCCATCAGAGTCTGCCCTTACAACAGGGTCCCCATCAGAGTCCCCCCTTACATCAGGGTCCCCATCAGAGTCCCCCCTTACATCAGGGTCCCCATCAGAGTCTGCCCTTACAACAGGGTCCCCATCAGAGCGCCCCCTTACATCAGGGTCCCCATCAGAGTGCCCCCTTACATCAGGGTCCCCATCAGAGTGCCCCCATACAGTAGGTGTCCCCATCAGAGTGCCCCCTTACATCAGGGTCCCCATCAGAGTGCCCCCTTACATCAGGGTCCCCATCAGAGTGCCCCCTTACATCAGGGTCCCCATCAGAGTCCTCCCTTACATCAGGGTCCCCATCAGAGTCCCCCCTTACATCAGGGTCCCCATCAGAGTCCCCCCTAACATCAGGGTCCCCATCAGAGTCCCCCCTTACATCAGGGTCCCCATCAGAGCGCCCCCTTACATCAGGGTCCCCATCAGAGCGCCCCCTTACATCAGGGTCCCCATCAGAGTGCCCCCTTACATCAGGGTCCCCATAAGAGTCCTCCCTTACATCAGGGTCCCCATCAGAGTGCCCCCTTACATCAGGGTCCCCATCAGAGTGCCCCCTTACATCAGGGTCCCCATCAGAGTGCCCCCTTACATCAGGGTCCCCATCAGAGTGCCCCCATACAGAAGGTGTCCCCATCAGAGTACCCCCTTACATCAGGTGTCCCCATCAGATTGCCTCCTTACATCAGGGTCCCCATCAGAGTACCCCCTTACATCAGGGTCCCCATCAGAGTGTCCCCATACAGAAGGTGTCCCCATCAGAGTGCCCCCATACATCAGGGTCCTTATCAGAGTCCCACCTTACATCAGGGTCCCCATCAGAGTGACCCCTTACATCAGGTGTCCCCATCAGATTGCCTTCTTAGATCAGGGTCCCCATCAGAGTGTCCCTTTACATCAGGGTCCCCATGAGAGTGCCCCCATACAGAAGGTGTCCCCATGAGAGTTCCCCCTTACATTAGGTGTCTCCATCAGAGTGGCTTCTTACATCAGGTGTCCCCATCAGAATGTTCAATAACATCAGGTGTCCCCATCAGAGTGCCCCCTTAGATCAGGGTCCCCATCAAAGTGCCCCCAAACAGAAGGTGTCTCCATGAGAGTTCCCCCTTACATTAGGTGTCTCCATCAGAGTGCCTCACATCAGGGTCCCCATCAGATTCCCCCCTTAAATCGGGGTCCCCATCAGAGTGCCCCCTTACATCAGGGTCCCCATCAAATTGCCCCCTTACTTTGGGAGTCCCCATCAGAGTGCCTCATTACATCAGGTGTCCCCATCAATCCCTGGGGAGAGGTTCCCAGATGGTGGCTGGGAGGGAACATGAGTAGCCTGGGGGCTTGGAACAGACGGGTTCTTGTCCTAGAGGAGAAGATCCCAGCCTGGAGGGCAGGCCTGCCTCGTGTCTACTGCTCATCGAGGTTCCAGCTATCTTAGCTGGGGGGCCCATTCTGCTGAAATGCAACTGGAGCTGACCGAGGGAGCTGTCCTTCGGGGATCTGGCCTGGAGAATTCACAGGAGAGGCGGCAGGAAGATATTGGAAGGAGGCATCCAATTATCCAAGGACATTAGTGAGTACAGACTGGTGTGAGAGTTCCCAGTGACTGTGTGCTGCTACCACCCCTCTTGTGTTAGAGTCAGAATTAAGGGGGCATTGCTCATGGTGTCCTGGATTGTTCATGGTGTCCTGCATTTCTCATGGTGTCCTGCATTTCTCATGGTGTCCTGGATTACTCATGGTGTCCTGGATTGCTCATGGTGTCCTGGATTGCTCATGGTGTCCTGGATTGTTCATGGTGTCCTGGATTGCTCATGGTGTCCTGGATTGTTCATGGTGTCCTGGATTGTTCATGGTGTCCTAGATTGTTCATGGTGTCCCGGGTTGCTCATGGTGTCCCGGGTTGCTCATGGTGTCCTGCATTTCTCATGGTCTCCTGCATTTCTCATGGTCTCCTGGATTGCTCATGGTGTCCTGGATTGCTCATGGTCTCCTGCATTTCTCATGGTCTCCTGCATTTCTCATGGTCTCCTGCATTTCTCATGGTCTCCTGCATTTCTCATGGTGTCCTGGATTGCTCATGGTGTCCTCGATTGCTCATGGTGTCCTGGATTGCTCATGGTCTCCTGCATTTCTCATGGTCTCCTGCATTGCTCATGGTGTCCTGGATTGCTCATGGTGTCCTGGATTGCTCATGGTGTCCTGGATTGCTCATGGTGTCTTGGATTGCTCATGGTGTCCTGGATTGCTCATGGTGTCCTGGATTGCTCATGGTGTCCTGGATTGCTCATGGTGTCCTGGATTGCTCATGGTGTCCAGAATCTTAGGAGGAAGATTAGAGCCCTCAAGTTATTTCTTAAAGCTGCTAGAGTATCCCACAGTTACCCGGCACCCGTTCAAGTTTTACAGTAAAGAGTCAGAAAAACAATCCCCAGTGAGGCGTGTCAAGGTGTTGTCGGCCATATTGTGGCTTTTTTGTGGCATTGGCACAGTAAAGGCTTCTTTCTGGCAACTCCACCATGCAGCGCATTTTTGTTGACCTATCGTCGTATTATGCTCCTTGAAACAACCACACCGTCTTTTTCAGAGCAGCCTGGATTCCTCCTGTGGGGATTTTCTTTGTATCCCGAACAATTCTCCTGGCCGTTGTGGCTGCAATCTTTCTTGCTCTCCCTGACCTTGGCTTGGTATCAAGAGATCCCCGAATTTTCCACTTCTTAATAAGTGATTGAACAGGACTGACTGGCATAGTCAAGGCTTTGGATATCTTTCTATATCCTTTTCTATATTTATAAAGTTCCATTACCTTGTTACGCAGGTCTTTTGACATTTCCTTTCTGCTCCCCATGGCTCTGTATCTAGCCTGCTCAGTGCATTCATGTGAGAGCGAACAAACTCACTATTTATACACAGACACTAATTGCAATTTAAAAAGCCACAGATGTGGGCAATGAACCTCTAATTGCTATTGTCCCTGTGTTTGTACCCTTGTGTGTCTGTGCCAAGGCCGAACCTACCAGGGGGCGGAGACTTCTGATCCGGGGGCGGAGACTTCTGATCCGGGGGGCGGGGACTTCTGATCCGGGCCATTTGGGGGATTTCTGTTATCATTAGGATTTAAAAAGGAGCCGAACAATAATAAATGGCGTCATATCATCACTATTGTAACGGAACCGACCCCAGACTGCACTTGGGTACTTCCGCTTCCCCGTCCGAACACCGACCACTGACACCACAGCCGACCATACAAGACTAGATGACACCAATCTGGAAGTAATCTCCCCCTCCCTGCATAATGACACAGGGCGGGGCAATCCCCCCTCCCTGCATAATGACACAGGGCGGGGCAATCTACCTTTAGTAACAAGAGACACACCAACAGACAGTCCCATCAGGAGGGAGGGCTGCTGGAGACACCCCCCCTTCCCAACAAGCCAGTACATAAACACATACATCCCATAATAGTTTGCTCCCAAGCAAGACACACAATAGAACAATGGGATGCAACCACATGACACCAAACAATCCCCAACCCCCCACCCCACCTACAGTCAGGTCCATAAATATTGGGACATCGAACAATTCTAACACTTCAGGCTGTCATTGACTCCAAAGGATTTGCAACCAAGTATTAAAAAGTGAAAGTTTGATTTATGATTATTATTCAGTCCCACTACTTTTGGTCCCTTAACAAGTGGGAGGCACCTATGCAAACTGTTGTCATTCCTACACCGTTCACCTGATTTGGATGTAAATACCCTCAAATTAAAGCTGACAGTCTGCAGTTAAAGCACATCTTGTTCGTTTCATTTCAAATCCATTGTGGTGTATAGAGCCAAAAATGTTAGAATTGTGTCCATGTCCCGATATATATGGACCTGACTGTATCTCCTATACATGTCTACACAATATTAGGACAGATCCCCCTGTACCCCTAACAGGTACAGGGTGACTTACACATAAGAGGGATATGGGGAGCTGAGACAGGGGTCTCCCCACCTCTCCAAAGTGAGCTGTGTTCCATGGGCCCCCCACCCAAAGTGAGCTGTGTTCCATGGGCCCCCCACCCAAATTGAGCTGTGTTCCATGGGCCCCCCACCCAAAGTGAGCTGGGTTCCATGGGCCCCCCACCCAAAGTGAGCTGGGTTCCATGGGCCCCCCACCCAAAGTGAGCTGGGTTCCATGGGCCCCCCACCCAAAGTCACTCCCATCACAACTATCCTTCAATAAAAGACAGTGTTTTGGCATGATCAGTCAGATTTCCAATATCAATGCCAAAATGTCACCATTTCTGCAAGAGGAGGGAGACTTTTCAGCACAACTGTCTCTGTTGAAGAAATACATCAACAAATTCTTAGGCCGGATCACGTGTTCGCTTCACTTATCCAATGGCTGTTGTCAGCTTAAGACTAATTATTGAGCAAATGACCTTGAACTTCCAAATTGTCCTCCAGGAGATGCTGGAGTCACGCATGTGACCCTCATGGCAAGGATTCCACTGTCTCAGTCCATGTCCTGAAATCCTTTGGAATCTTGCAATCTAAATACACACGGTATAATATCCAATACGGCCAGACATGTAGGTCTCGTCTGTCAGACAGGTACACGTTCCTGGCTGACAATTAGAAGGAGATGTGAACAGATGGATACCAAGCACAGTAGGGAGCCATAGGAAGCCTAAACGGATTAAACTTTAAGAAAAACAAAATATATCAGGATAATTGGTAAGCAGATTATACCCGGAGCCACAGAATGGGGAACCAGGAGGTGACCTACACAGGTACCACAGGAATCAGAGAGGCAGGTAATTTTAGACAGGTGTAAAAAGCAAGAGATACAGACAGAATTCATCTGATGGGGAGGAGGGAGAGGATTCAATTACCTTGACCAGCTTTTTTTTTCCTTTCTACCTGCAACATTTGCCTCAGAGGAAAGGCACCGGGCGAAGGGAAGAATTTTTGTTCATCTTTTTTATCATCTAATTTTTACTGGAGATGCGTTCATTAAGAGACTTTCCTTTCATCTGAAGAGAATTAAAGAGCCTCGGAATAATCGAAGGGAAAGTGTTCACTCAGTAGAGTTGAATATTTGAGAAGCGACCTGACAAAAGGGGCATTGTTTGGCGGCGTGCAGCCTCTTTGTGGCTTATGCAATAGCCCCACTATTGGTTACTGCCGGATCGCGGTTCATTGAAAACCAGGGACAGAGCTTTTGTAATCCTAGATGTGGCCAATTAAACTGGCTGCAGCTACCACTTGGCTGAGCTGTCTGTGTCCTAGCTTAATATGTGAATTGGAAAGTCCACCGCGGCATCCAGTCTGGGAGGGAGATGTGAGGAGCGCGTCAACGTGCAGATTATAGGAGAGGAGCCCGCACTGCCCAACGTGGAGACAACTGGAGCAGGATCAAGACCGCGTCATTGGGTGTTAAGTTGAGGTGCATTTCAGTTCATTCATTTTAATCCAGATCTCCCAGGGCAGCTGACAAAGTGCCTACCTTTTGCGTTTGTACGCGGGACTGCTGCTAACACGAGACTTTTCCACTTACGGGAGAGTTGTTGCGACGAGAAGAAAAAATGCCAACCAATGGAATACACCAGATTTTGAAGATCCAGTTTGGCTTGATCAATTGTGATAACAGGTATCTGACAGCCGAAGCCTTTGGCTTCAAAGTCTATGCCTCTGCTCCTAGCCTCAAAAAGAAGCAGATCTGGACCTTAGAGCAAGATGAGGTAGACAACTCGGTGGTCTACCTCAAAAGTCACCACCTTGGGAGATACTTGTCGGCCGACAAAGATGGAAACGTGTCATGCGAGGCTGAGAAGCCGGAGGAATCTTGCCGTTTCACCATTTCTGCTCAGTCGGATGGAAGGTGGGCCCTACAGTCGGACATGCACAAGCGGTTCTTTGGTGGCTCGGAAGATAAGCTGTCCTGTTTCGCACAGACAATCACAGAGACGGAGCTCTGGGCTGTCCATTTGGCTATCCATCCTCAAGCTAACCTTCTTAGTGTTAGCAGGAGAAGGTATGCCCACCTGAGCCCTCAAGAAGATGAGATCTCCACAGACAGCAACATACCATGGGGGGTACATTCCCTTATCACCCTGGTATACCAGGACAAAAAATACTGTTTGAAGACTTGTGATAACCGCTTCCTACGTAACGATGGAAAGTTGGTTAAGGACCCTGATAACGGCACTGCCTACACTCTTGAGTTCAAGGCTGGAAAGCTGGCCTTCAAAGATTGCACTGGGAAGTATTTGACACCAATGGGACCTACAGGCACTTTGAAAGCTGGGCGGAGCTCCAAACCTGGCAAAGATGAACTCTTTGATCTTGAAGAAAGTCACCCTCAAGTTGTCTTCATGGCCTCCAACAAAAGATATATCTCTATCAAGCAAGGTAAAACTCAACACCTGATTTCGATAAGGCCCCTTGATGTGGATTTTGAGGTTGAGTAGCTAGTAGAAACCAACTGTATTATAAAACGACAAATTTGATCTGGTAAAAAAAAACAAAAGTCAATTTTTTCTGGCATCATGTCTTTGCAGGCTTTTGAAGTATCATTTTATCCAGTGGTTCCCATTTTTCCTGTTGTTGTCATGGTGATCTGTCCACAGGTAACAACGGCATGTTCTCATAGACACAGCATTGCGTTGAGGCCAGAACATTTCCCACCAGGCCAAGAAGATAGTTCAAAAGCCTGTAGTGACAAAAATGATGGGATACGAAGGTGCCCTTCACACACACATACATTTATATATATAAATATAGGAGTTTTGACACCCTATTATACCTAGGGGCTTGTTTGCCTTTATGGCACAACTGTGTAGAATCCTCTGACAGCCTATCATGCGTTTGTATTTGATTGCTGGCCTTCAGTAGAAGAATAAAAGCCTGGCTTTGGTAGGAACGTTTGTAGCAGCCGCTGTTCTAACGTAGTTGAGTTTTGTGCGTGTGAACCTCGTAGCATACAATGAAGCACGGCTCAATTTTCTTTATTGTATGTACTAATGTAATATTTTTATCCTTTTCAATATTTGAGGCCCCCAGGCATCGTTGGTAAAGCATACAACATTATTTGGTAGTCCTAGCATCCCTGACTTTACTATGTTTGCATCGGAAACCCTTAATGATTAATACTGTGTGGCTCTGGAATTACAACATAAATTATTCAATGTGTTTTACTCTTTCTATGGTTTTGTACTCGAGATAAAGATTCTCTAAATTCTCCACTACTGACATTTTTTAATAGAGTTTTGTACTTTTTTGCCCCTGGAACGCTCATGCATTTCCATCCAGACCCAATGGACGGTACACTTTGCTTTCTAAAGAGATTCCGCTTCTGTAGATGCGTCCAAAACTGTGTTTCTACTAATGTATTGAGAATCACAATCTAGATATGGATAAATCACCAGAAATGGGTGTTTACCTTTTTTTATTGTTTCTGTGCTGCTATGTATTGGGTTTCCTGTTATCTGAGGAGTTGTTTCCATACAGGAAACCATCACCCAGTAGAACACATTGGAGGATATGTCTCTCCAAAGTCTGTGCTAGCATGTTGGTGAAATGTGCCGTATATGTTGGGGGTTTGCTGCCTCAATTGACATGAGTAGACTTGTAAAATCAATGGTGTCAATTCTTCTCATTTACAGTGTGTAGAGCACCTCCTAAAGAGCCAACTGCACTGGCTTCAAAAAACAGTCTAGGGGTTTCTTTTTGTTTTTTGGGTTTTTTTTATTGAGAATAATGAACTTGGATTGGGTGAGGGAGCATGGGATAGCCCAATAAACTGAAGAACTTGATAACTTGAGGACTCCTTAACTATCGTGCTGCACTGTACCAAGAGAATGTCCAACAGGATCTCTATGCTGATGGTGACTGGTACTCCTCCCAAAGCTACACACAGTCACTACCTCTTCAGCACTGGGGTCATCTACTCACATAGTAGATGTGGCCTCCTGCTGATATTCACCAGGTCCTTCCCAGTGAGGGAGATGTAGACTCATACCACTATGGAACAGCTGGACTCTTTCTCACCAACTTCCTCCTGGCTCTCTCCAGTGAGCTTCTCCAGACCCAACTTGATTCTAGGACTTGAGCTTGTGAATAGGCCCCCAGCTAAGCCTAGACCTCTTTGTCTTCCTAATGGCTCCTTCTGGTACTCTGTCCCTGTACAGGGGGTTCTCCTCCAGCAGGACTAGACTAAGGAACACTGCACCCTGCTACTGATTGCTGCTATTTATGGTCTCTCTCACCACCTACTGCCCCCCCCTCCAGGGATTGGCTGGAGTGCAATTGATATTCAGGCTGCCTGCTCTGTGATTCCTCCCACTATGATTCTAGAATTCTCCAGAAGACAGGGGGAAGCAATCAGAGCAGCAGCCTATGAGGCACTGAGCAGCCCAATAATCAACCCCAGCTCCCCTGCATTATATTGGACTCATGTATGAGACCTATTAAGACTACTCTGTCTACAAAATAAATTAAGATGAAAGTGTAGTATAAATGAAATGTTGCCAATCCAGCAGCCCATGTTTCCTTTACCTCCTTCCTCCCAACAATCATATTAAATGTTTTTTTTTTCTCCAGATGGGTGACCGAGTCCACACAGACTTTTTATTTTAGACGTTTTGATAAATGAAGGCTACAGAGAACCTAAATAATGACTCTAGGTCAGCCTTTCTCAACCTTATTACCCTGAGGAACTCTTGAAAAAATATTTCCAGGCCTCAAGGAACCCTTGCTAAATTTATATCTTCAGCTCATAGTGCAGTGATGTGATCAATGTGAAAGGTGCCCCCATACCTTAATGATCCGATGTGCCGTGCCCTTACATCCTTACATTGGTGATCTGTTGAAGAGGTGCCACCTTCCATTGGTGGTCAGTGGGAAGGATGCCTCCATGCAGATAGATTAGGAAACAAAAAGTCAATGGTAAATTTTCTGGTTCTATACTACTTGCTCTTGCCAACTGATATCAGTCCCAGAACTATGCAGATACAATCGTGCAGTAGTTCAGTCTGGTCCTGCTAAAGGAACCTCTAGCAACCTCTGGAGAAACCCAAGAGGGGGTCCTTACATTGCTGAGGAGTGGACGTGGGCCTCTACATTGTTGACCAGTTGAAGAGGTGCCACCTTCCAATGGTGGTCTGCGAGAGAGGTGCTACCCTCCATTGGTGATCAGTGGGACGGCTGTCTCCTTACATTGTTGGTCAGTTGAGGAGGTATCACCTCCTCATTTTCTGATTGATTTTCTGGTTCTATACTACTTGCTCTTGCAAACTGATATCAGTTCCAGAACTATGCAGGAACCATCCTGCAGTAGATCAGTCTGATCCTGCTTAAGGAACCTCTAGCAACCTCTGAAGAAACCCAAGGGGAAGGAGGGCTTACATTGCTATGCAGTGGAGAAGGGCCTCTACATGGGTAGTCAGTTGAAGAGGCGCCACCTAACACTGGTGGTCCATGGAAGACGTGTTGGTCAGTTGAAGAGGTGCCACCTTCCATTGGTGGTCCATGGGAGAGGTGCCACCTTCCATTGGTGGTCCATGGGAGAGGTGCCACCTTGCACTGGTGGTCCATGGGAGAGGTGCCACCTTGCACTGGTGGTCAGTGGGAAGGATGCCTCCTTGCAGACAATTTAAGAAAAAAGGTGTCAGTGGTTAATTATCTGGCCATACACTGCTTGTTCTTGCCAGTTGACTTCACCCCCAGCTGTTGTCTCCTATTTAAAGTCCTTTTAAAACTATATGTCCATCTAAGTCTTCTTGTCCACACAGTGACAACGCTGCTGTACAATCTCATTGCAGGACAAACAGCATTGTCAACCTATGAGAGGAAGTGGAAAAATAACTAATACACTGGCGGGATCAAGAGGTAATAAGACCATGTTACAGGGGTATAGGTCTTCTGGTATTAGACTGCTACCTCTCTGATCGCAGCACAAGGAGCGTTCCTCTGACAGTGAACTCTGGGGTGGCTATTGAGGAGCTCCGATTACAACAGTTCAATCATTTAAAAGCAGTTATTGGTTAAGAGCATTAAATACAGGCAACGCGTTTCAGGGGAAAGGCCTTCTCCTTCTTCAGATCTCGAGCAGAGAGGTTGTTACAATCAGGATGAGATGTAGATGAGCCGTCTTTCTGTATGTTGGGGCTTCATGAAGACGGCCATCTCCTCACCGCACCGTGAACAGCTATTACACATCAATATATAGAACCAAGAATAGTAATTTATTAAATTGCTCTCTTTTTTTTCTTTTACAAAAGTCAATATTTAAAAACCCTAAAAGCAAAACACTGAAGGAGTTAAAGTGGAAACTATAAAACATCCTTAAACAAGCCGTATGCCTTCATTATTACCACCTTAAATCTGCTATCTTCAATGTCCCTTCATTGTCACGTAAATGGCCTGCTGATTCTGCCGGTCTTCCTGTTGTGGTCTCATGTCCTGTGCTGGGCCGTTATTGCATCTGCGCCTTTCCAACGTCATCGTGCCATCACAAAGCAGGTCGGGACGGCTCCTCCTCTCCTCCCAGCCAATCCACAATGCACTCTCCTTTCCTGAACTTCCCATGTTACAGGCAGCCACACCTCCTAGGGCGGTCTTGAACGTAGGATTGACAGCGACTCCTGCAGGTGGCCTCACCGCCATCTAGTCTCTTGGAAGGTACTGAGAGGCTGCAAGACAGGAGATAAAATGCTTTAGAACTCGGTCACCTACCTGCCATGGAAGAAAATGTATATATTTAGGAAACATTTTATTATGCGGCCAAATTTTGTTTACCATCGATGAAACACTACAACTTAGGAGTTGCTGAAGTTTTGGGTCCCCTTATAGTCCTGCACAGCCAGGCAACACACATTTTTCACAGACGTGTATTCTGGAGACAATAAACGGTCCTTGAGCTTGTTTTTTTTCCACATTTTATTAGGGGTATTGAACTTGGATGGGGTGAGGGGTGTATGGGATGCCCAAGGAGCATCAAACTGAGGACAAACTACTTAGCACCTATGTACAGGTCCATAGATGGCTTTCTCTTCTTGGAGAGCTCTCCAGCCTCTCCCGATGTACCATCCCAGACCTTAGATGAATCCTCTTCTCATCCAGCTATCTTGAGGAAATCCCTGGGCAAGGGGATTCAGAGGCTGCTACTTGAAAGGGTTAACAGTCCCAGATATGGATCTAGTCAGGTTTCCCACCAGAATGCCCTCTCCCCTTGTTTGGCCCAGGGGGTGCTGGATTACTCACTCAGTCCTTTCCTGTGAGCTGGTTGGGTTGGTGGCTGCCTTCAGCCTTCAGGAGGAGTTCATTCTGAATGGGAGGGTCTGAGGTGTGTGAATGGGAGGGTCTTATTCCTTAATGGGAAGGGGCTGATGTGTGTGAATGGGATGGTCTTATTCTTTAATGGGAGGGGGCTGAGGTGTGTGAATAGGAGGGACTTATTCCTTAATGGGAGGGGTCTGAGGTTTGTGAATGGGAGGAGTTGATTCTGAATAGAAGGAGTCTGAGGTCTGTGAATGGGAGGGTTTCATTCATTAATAGGAGGGGTCTGAGGTTTGTGAATGGGAGGGTTTCATTCATTAATAGGAGGGGTCTGAGGTCTGTGAATGGGAGGGTTTCATTCATTAATAGGAGGGGTCAGAGGTTTGTGAATGGGAGGGTTTCATTCATTAATAGGAGGGGTCTGAGGTCTGTGAATGGGAGGGTTTCATTCATTAATAGGAGGGGTCTGAGGTCTGTGAATGGGAGGGTCTGATTCATTAATAGGAGGGGTCTGAGGTCTGTGAATGAGAGGGTCTTATTCTATAATGGGGGAGGGGGGTCTGAGGTTTGTGAATAGGAGAGGCTTAATCCCTAATGGGAGGGGTCTGAGGTTTGTGAATGGGAGGGTCTGATTCATTAATAGGAGGGGTCTGAGGTTTGTGAATGGGAGGGTCTGATTCATTAATAGGAGGGGTCTGAGGTCTGTGATTGGGAGGGTCTGATTCATTAATAGGAGGGGTCTGAGGTCCGTGATTGGGAGGGTCTGATTCATTAATAGGAGGGGTCTGAAGTTTGTGAATGGGAGGGTCTGATTCATTAATAGGAGGGGTCTGAGGTCTGTGAATGGGAGGGTCTGATTCATTAATAGGAGGGGTCTGAGGTCTGTGATTGGGAGGGTCTGATTCATTAATAGGAGGGGTCTGAGGTCCGTGATTGGGAGGGTCTGATTCATTAATAGGAGGGGTCAAAGGTTTGTGAATGGGAGGGTCTGATTCATTAATAGGAGGGGTCTGAGGTCTGTGATTGGGAGGGTCTGATTCATTAATAAGAGGGGTCTGAGGTCCGTGATTGGGAGGGTCTGATTCATTAATAGGAGGGGTCTGAGGTCTGTGATTGGGAGGGTCTGATTCATTAATAGGAGGGGTCTGAGGTCTGTGATTGGGAGGGTCTGATTCATTAATAGGAGGGGTCTGAGGTCTGTGAATGGGAGGGTCTGATTCATTAATAGGAGGGGTCTGAGGTCTGTGAATGGGAGGGTCTGATTCATTAATAGGAGGGGTCTGAGGTCTGTGAATGGGAGGGTCTGGTTCAGTATAATCACCTGGCGCACTCTTAGTGTTCTGATAAGGAAAGTTTCAGGGTCTGCAGCCCTTTATAAGTAGTTGACACTTGGGGAGTACCTCACCAAAACTGAAATACCTATTTCAGGGGATGTCTAAAATCTGACTTACTGCAGACTTTTGGTAAAATCAATGAGCCAATCACACAGCAGGAAATTACATTTCTGGGGGCGGTGCATGTACCAATGGTGTACAGAATGCCTCCAGGTCGCCATGTTGCATTGAATTTTACAGAAAATTACAGCGGCCGCAGATTGAAAAGGGAAAGAGATTTTTTAACAACATTGAAGTACAATATGACTTGTGTAGCAATTGAAGAAAATTGATTTTTGATATTTTTTTTTTCCATGAAAGTGGAGTTACCCTTTAAGGTGGATTTCTTTCATTTTGTGCGCATTAGTAGAATTTAGAGAGAAGACGAAGGTTTTCATCTACTTGGATATCACCTTTTGGACATTATTAGAAGGGCAGATGAAACTTGACAATTTATAGGGCAAAACATAACCCAAATCCGGCATTGATTTGATTTTGGAGATGCATTATTAATGAAAGGTAGAGTTCTCCTTTAAGAGACCGCGTCCCAGTTGTTCCTCACATCATTTTATATCCGCGGAGATTCCTCCATACAGACGTACAACTGTCCTTGCCAGTAATTCTGACCAATCTGGGACTCTTCGAATGTTTAGCGTGAAATGGGCGGATCTTGGTGCTTGTTGGGGGAGGAGGAGCCTGTTCTGTTCCATTTATGAATGTTGACAAGCAGAGATAAAATTGAGCAGCCCACCGGCCGAGTGTCCCTGGAAAACGTTTCACAAACCTCGCCAACTACAACAGAGCTGCGTGTCGGTATTTCCTACATAACATGTTCAGGAAGCCGGCAAATCAGAGGAGATTTATGGAGGACTTAGCGAGTTGTGACATTCCTGAACTTCTCAATATTTATATATCAGTAAAATAAAAGCCGGCCTCATTCATGCCGAAAAGTGGGAATTGGCCTCAAAATATGCGATTAAAGGGGAATCAGAATCTTTAGCTTTTTTAGACATACGTCAATCAAATGCGGCCTTTCGCAACCCTTTTACCCCGAGGAACGCATGAAATAACTTTCGGGTTGTATGACACTCAGAACTTCTTATATTTAAAACAAACAACCCCTCCCCCTTCATCCCAACCCCCCCCCCCCCCCTCCTTCCCAAAACAATTCAGAAAGCTGCTATCCTTTGGGGACAATACTTTCACCCATGTCATCGAAATGTTGTATCTACCCAACCCTTCTACCCATACCGGGTCTTACCCATCCGAGTTCCCTCATATATTTCACACTCTCCTAGAATGTATCTGGGGCCCAGCCAGGCCCAGGCCCAATACTCGTACCCTACAGCCTCAGCTTTGTTCCAATGAAGAGGGTTCATCCCTTGAAATGCATGAGATGGCTAGTCTTGGTGACCCCAGGGTCATGGTGAAACTCATCTCTGAGGGCTACCCTGTCACTTGGGTCTGGTCCACATCGGTGTTTTCGCCTTTGGCTCTTGTGAGCACTCATTACTTTTTCCTTTTTCATCTGGTGATGCGCTCGGCTTTTGTGCCCTTTTTTTCCGAATATTTCCCAGTCTTAAGAGGGCAGCATTGGCACGGCTTACCAGGTTGTGAAAAGAAGTGACCATCCAATGATCTATACTACAGCTCTACTGGTTCCTACAAAGTCCTTAGCACTATGGTGTCAGATGGAAGAACACTTCTGTTCTAGGACAATGCGGGGTCCGGGGAGAGCGGATATAGTGAATGCGGGGTCCTGGGAGAGCGGATATAGTGAATGCGGGGTCCGGGGAGAGCGGATATAGTGAATGCGGGGTCCGGGGAGAGCGGATATAGTGAATGCGGGGTCCGGGGAGAGCGGATATAGTGAATGCGGGGTCCGGGGAGAGCGGATATAGTGAATGCGGGGTCCGGGGAGAGCGGATATAGTGAATGCGGGGTCCGGGGAGAGCGGATATAGTGAATGCGGGGTCCGGGGAGAGCGGATATAGTGAATGCGGGGTCCGGGGAGAGCGGATATAGGACGGGGGTCTCCAAACTTTCTAAACAAAGGGCCAGTTCACACTTCAAGGGGGGGGGGGGGCCGCATTCACTATATCCGCTCTCCCCGGACCCCGCATTCACTATATCCGCTCTCCCCGCACCCCGCATTCACTATATCCGCTCTCCCCGGACCCCGCATTCACTATATCCGGTCTCCCCGGACCCCGCATTCACTATATCCGCTCTCCCCGGACCCCGCATTCACTATATCCGCTCTCCCCGGACCCCGCATTCACCGCATCCCCTCTCCCCGGACCCCGCATTCACTATATCCCCTCTCCCCGGACCCCGCATTCACTGTATCCATGGAGACTTGGATGGATGGGTGGAGACATGGATGGATGGATGGAGACATGAATGGATGGATGGAGACATATATGGATGGATGGATGGAGACATGAATGGATGGATGGATGGAGACATGGATGGATGGATGGAGACATAGATGGACGGATGGATGGAGACGGATGGATGGATTTATGGATGGAAGGAGACATGGATGGAGAGACATATATGGATGGAGACATGGATGGATGGATGGAGACATGGATGGATGGGTGGAGACATGGATGGAGACATGGATGGAGAGAGACATGGATGGATGGATGGAGACGTGGATGGATGGATGGAGACATGGATGGATGGAGACTTGGATGGATGGATGGATGGATGGAGACATGGATGGATGGATGGACGGATGGATGGAGACGGATGGATGGAGACATGGATGGATGGAGACATGGATGGATGGAGACATGGATGGACGGATGGATGGAGACGGATGGATGGAGACATGGATGGATGGAGACATGGATGGATGGAGACATGGATGGACGGATGGATGGAGACATGGATGGATGGAGACATGGATGGATGGAGACATGGATGGTTGGAGACATGGATGGACGGATGGATGGAGACATGGATGGATGGATGGAGACATGGATGGATGGATGGATGGATTGGAGACATGGATGGACGGATGGATGGAGACATGGATGGATGGAGACATGGATGGATGGATGGAGACATGGATGGACGGATGGATGGAGACATGGATGGATGGACGGATGGATGGATGGATGGAGACGGATGGATGGATGGATGGATGGATGGACGGATGGATGGAGACGGATGGATGGATGGGAGATGGATGGATGGACGGATGGATGGATGGAGATGGATGGGATGGATGTGGGAGTGGACGGATGGATGTGAAGCGATGGATGGAGACGGATGGATGTGGGAGTTTGCTGTGAATAGTAAATACATGGAGTTTTGGGTTCGTGTCGCTCGGATAGTTGGGTCACAAATGTGAATGTTTTCCGTCTGCCGCTCATTTTGCGCACATTCTACACCTCCTGCGCCTGTTTCTGATGGATATAATTGCTCGGCTCTCCCGCCATCACTCTCAAATCTTCTTATTTATTCCGGAATGAGATCTCAGGTAGGGAAGGTTTCTGTTGCGCTCGGGGCCAGTATTGGGCTCCTGGGGCCAGGGGCCACCTCACCCGTGTTTATGATCCTGACGTGTGTGGTGTGTGTAAGCAGCAATTAGACGTGTTATTGGAGGTGACTCTCGTATTATAACTTCGGCCACCAACATCTGACTCATCGATTATTTCCGGATCCTAAATCGTTCCGTGTTCAAGGGGCCGTTATTAGGAGGGTGACAGCCGTGATTTGTGCGCAGGAAATCCTTTCATCTCGGCACATATTTGTGACACGTTATGCTGCTCTGTACATGACATACATGACACACGTAACTGTCACTTCATTCTGCTACATTATAAAATATATAACAAGGTGACAACCTGCTGAGTGCCGGATCCTCCACCACCAGGCCATGCGTCTGTGCGTCAGGCTGAGATCGTTTGACTGATGATCACTCCGTCATGGAACCCCGGAACCCCGGAACCCCCCACACATCGCTTCCGATGGTAATTAGTGACCCAGGATTTGTAATTATTATTATAAAAAGGAAAATAGACTCAAAGTTTTGATAAAACCCGACGTGTCACATTTCCTGCGGCCCTAAAATCCCCCGAAGATCATTCTGTTTAGGACATACACAGTGCAGGGGTCAGCGTGCAGGGGTCAGCGTGCAGGGGTGAGTGCAGGGGTCAGCGTGCAGGGGTGAGTGCAGGGGTCAGCGTGTGGGGGTCAGCGTACAGGGGTCAGCGTTCAGGGGTCAGCGTGCAGGGGTCAGCGTTCAGGGGTCAGCGTGCAGGGGTCAGCGTGCAGGGGTCAGCGTTCAGGGGTCAGCGTGCAGGGGTCAGCGTTCAGGGGTGAGTGCAGGGGTCAGCGTGCAGGGGTCAGCGTTCAGGGGTCAGCGTGCAGGGGTCAGCGTTCAGGGGTCAGCGTGCAGGGGTCAGCGTTCAGGGGTCAGCGTGCAGGGGTCAGCGTTCAGGGGTCAGCGTGCAGGGGTCAGCGTGCAGGGGTCAGCGTTCAGGGGTGAGTGCAGGGGTCAGCGTGCAGGGGTCAGCGTGCAGGGGTCAGCGTGCGGGGGTCAGCGTTCAGGGGTGAGTACAGGGGTCAGCGTGCAGGGGTCAGCGTTCAGGGGTAAGTGCGGGGGTCAGCGTGCGGGGGTCAGCGTGCGGGGGTCAGCGTGCAGGGGTCAGCGTTCAGGGGTGAGTGCAGGGGTCAGCGTGCAGGGGTCAGCGTGCAGGGGTCAGCGTTCGGGGTCAGCGTGCGGGGGTCAGCGTGCGGGGGTCAGCGTGCAGGGGTCAGCGTGCGGGGGTCAGCGTTCAGGGGTGAGTACAGGGGTCAGCGTGCAGGGGTCAGCGTTCAGGGGTAAGTGCGGGGGTCAGCGTGCGGGGGTCAGCGTGCGGGGGTCAGGACTATGTAGTGCACAGAATAGGTTGCAGCTTGCAGTAGTCAAGGGTTAGTTTTCTTTTATGGTGATGGTTTGTGGTGAGTGCCCAATAAATGATAAGTGATGAGTGCCCCTTTAAATGTTGGTGGTCAGTGGTGAGTGCCCCTTTAAATGTTGGTGGTCAGTGGTGAGTGCCCCTTTAAATGTTGGTGGTCAGAGGTGAGTGCCCCTTTAAATGTTGGTGGTCAGTGGTGAGTGCCCCTTTAAATGTTGGTGGTCAGTGGTGAGTGCCCCTTTAAATGTTGGTGGTCAGAGGTGAGTGCCCCTTTAAATGTTGGTGGTCGGGGGTGAGCGCCTCTATAAATGTTGGTGGTCGGGGGTGAGTGCCTCTATAAATGTTGGTGGTCAGTGGTGAGTGCCCCAAAAAATGATGATCAGTGGTGAGTGCCCCTTTAAATGTTGGTGGTCAGAGGTGAGTGCCCCTTTAAATGTTGGTGATCAGTGGTGAGTGCCCCTTTAAATGTTGGTGGTCAGTGGTGAGTGCCCCTTTAAATGTTGGTGATCAAGGGTGAGCGCTTCTTTAAATGTTGGTGGTCAGAGGTGAGTGCTCCTTTAAATGTTGGTGGTCATTGGTGAGTGCCCCTTTAAATGTTGGTGATCAGCGGTGAGTGCCCCGATAAATGATGATCAGTGGTGAGTGCCCCTTTAAATGTTGGTGGTCAGGGGTGAGTACCCCTTAAAATGTTAGTGGTTGGCAGTGAGTGCCCCTTTAAATGTTGGTGGTCAGCGCTGAGCACCCCTATAAATGTTGGTGGTCATTGGTGAGTGCCCCTTTAAATGTTGGTGATCAGGGGTGAACGCCCCGATAAATGATGATCAGTGGTGAGTGCCCCTTTAAATGTTGGTGGTCACGGGTGAGTACCCCTTAAAATGTTAGTGGATGGCGGTGAGTGCCCCTTTAAATGTTGGTGGTCAGCGCTGAGCACCCCTATAAATGTTGGTGGTCAGGGGTGAGTGCCCCTCTAAATGTTGGTGATCAGTGGTGAGTGCCCCTTTAAATGCTGGTGATCAGTGGTGAGTGCCCCTCTAAATGTTGGTGATCAGTGGTGAGTGCCCCTTTAAATGCTGGTGATCAGTGGTGAGTGCCCCTCTAAATGTTGGTGGTCAGTGGTGAGTGCCCCTCTAAATGTTGGTGATCAGTGGTGAGTGCCCCTCTAAATGCTGGTGATCAGTGGTGAGTGCCCCTTTAAATGTTGGTGGTCAGTGGTGAGTGCCCCTTTAAATGCTGGTGATCAGTGGTGAGTGCCCCTCTAAATGTTGGTGATCAGTGATGAGTGCCCCTCTAAATGTTGGTGGTCAGAGGTGAGTGCCCCTTTAAATGTTGGGGGTCAGCAGGAATGTTCTTACACCTTCTATACAAGCTGACGTCCAGACAAATGTCCCCACAACACCCTTTAAATGGGGCCGTTCATTAGAAATGAGCCCCCTCCCCCCATCTACGTCACTATACATTGCTGCTTCCTGCTCTTGAGCCTAGGCACAGGTGACCTCACATGACCCTCCTGCAGCCTCCTAGGAACCCTGTGCATTCCAGGGACGTCTCTGTGCTATAAAAAGGTAAAAGAGAAATTCCAGGCAAGTGACGTCATCGAGCAAACACTGCAACCGTGCCAAGCGGAAGAAAGTCGGTCCATTGCATTTAATCAGCTTGATGTAATCCCCCCCCCCTCCCCCGTAGCAGAATCTCACTCTGCTTCCTATATCACCAATCAGATGCAGACTTCCAGGTCAGGCTTGATTCTGATTGGCACCTGGAAGAAGCAGAGTCTGCAGGGGGCGTGTTTGGGAATTCCTCTCCTGCAGTGCAAGCAGGGGTTCCCAGATCCCCAGATGAGGCTCTACAGCCATGCCTGGATGCCAATGCCAAGCCCTGGGAGTTCGTATTTCTCCTCGCTGGAAGTCGGGCAGATGATTGGCTGACCTCCCAACGTCCTGAGATGGGAACCAGTGTATGTAGGCATAGGACACACCCCCTGCCACACCCCCTTCACCCCTTGCCTACCAGGCACTCCTACCACCTTCCTGCCCAGAACAATTTTATCTCACACTTTGAACGACAATTGCGCGGTCATGCTACACTGCGCCCAAACTACATTTGTCATTTATTTTAGACAAATAGAGCTTTCTTTTGGTGGTATCTGATCACCTCGGGGGGGGGGGGGGGGGTGAACAGACTAAAAAAAAGGGCAAAAATTTTGAAAGAAAAAAAGTTTTTCTTAGTTTCTGTTATAAAGTTTTGTAAATAAGAAATTTTTCTCCTTCACTGATCGGCACTGATGGGCGATACTGGTGGGCACTGATAGGCAGCACTGATGGGTGATACTGGTGGGCACTGATAGGCAGCACTGATGGACACTGTTAGGTGGGCACTGATAGGCAGCACTGATGGGTGATACTGGTGGGCACTGATAGGCAGCACTGATGGGCGATACTGGTGGGCACTGATAGGCAGCACTGATGGGTGATACTGGTGGGCACTGATAGGCAGCACTGATGGGCGATACTGGTGGGCACTGATAGGCAGCACTGATGGGCGATACTGGTGGGCACTGATAGGCAGCACTGATGGGTGATACTGGTGGGCACTGATAGGCAGCACTGATGGGTGATACTGGTGGGCACTGATAGGCAGCACTGATGGGCGATACTGGTGGGCACTGATAGGCAGCACTGATGGGCGATACTGGTGGGCACTGATAGGCAGCACTGATGGGTGATACTGGTGGGCACTGATAGGCAGCACTGATGGGTGATACTGGTGGGCACTGATAGGCAGCACTGATGGGTGATACTGGTGGGCACTGATAGGCAGCACTGATGGGTGATACTGGTGGGCACTGATAGGCAGCACTGATGGGCGATACTGGTGGGCACTGATAGGCAGCACTGATGGGCGATACTGGTGGGCACTGATAGGCAGCACTGATAGGCAGCACTGATGGGTGATACTGGTGGGCACTGATAGGCAGCACTGATGGGTGATACTGGTGGGCACTGATAGGCAGCACTGATGGGTGATACTGGTGGGCACTGATAGGCAGCACTGATGGGCGATACTGGTGGGCACTGATAGGCAGCACTGATGGGCGATACTGGTGGGCACTGATAGGCAGCACTGATAGGCAGCACTGATGGGTGATACTGGTGGGCACTGATAGGCAGCACTGATGGGTGATACTGGTGGGCACTGATAGGCAGCACTGATGGGTGATACTGGTGGGCACTGATAGGCAGCACTGATGGGTGATACTGGTGGGCACTGATAGGCAGCACTGATGGGTGATACTGGTGGGCACTGATAGGCAGCACTGATGGGCGATACTGGTGGGCACTGATAGGCAGCACTGATGGACACTGTTAGGTGGCACTGATAGGCAGCACTGATAGGCCGTACTGGTGGGCACTGATAGGCAGCACTGATGGGTGATACTAGTGGGCACTGATAGGCAGCACTGATGGGTGATACTGGTGGGCACTGATAGGCAGCACTGATGGGTGATACTGGTGGGCACTGATAGGCAGCACTGATGGACACTGTTAGGTGGCACTGATAGGCAGCACTGATGGACACTGTTAGGTGGCACTGATAGGCAGCACTGATGGACACTGTTAGGTGGCACTGATAGGCAGCACTGATGGACACTGTTAGGTGGCACTGATAGGCGGTACTGATGGACACTGATAGGCGGTACTGATGGACACTGATAGGCGGTACTGATAGGCGGGGGTACTGATAGGCGGTACTGATGGACACTGATAGGCAGCACTGATGGACACTGTTAGGTGGCACTGATAGGCAGCACTGATGGACGATACTGGTGGGCTATACTGATGGGCATTGATAGGCAGCACTGATGGACACTGATAGGCGGTACTGATAGGCGGTACTGATAGGCAGCACTGATGGACACTGTTAGGTGGCACTGATAGGCAGCACTGATGGACACTGTTAGGTGGCACTGATAGGCAGCACTGATGGACACTGTTAGGTGGCACTGATAGGCGGTACTGATAGGCGGTACTGATAGGCGGTACTGATGGACACTGATAGGCGGCGGTACTGATGGACACTGTTAGGTGGCACTGATAGGCAGCACTGATGGACACTGTTAGGTGGCACTGATAGGCGGTACTGATGGACACTGATAGGCGGTACTGATGGACACTGTTAGGTGGCACTGATAGGCAGCACTGATGGACGATACTGGTGGGCTATACTGATGGGCATTGATAGGCAGCACTGATGGACACTGATAGGCGGTACTGATAGGCGGTACTGATAGGCAGCACTGATGGACACTGTTAGGTGGCACTGATAGGCAGCACTGATGGACACTGTTAGGTGGCACTGATAGGCAGCACTGATGGACACTGTTAGGTGGCACTGATAGGCGGTACTGATAGGCGGTACTGATAGGCGGTACTGATGGACACTGATAGGCGGTACTGATGGACACTGTTAGGTGGCACTGATAGGCAGCACTGATGGACACTGTTAGGTGGCACTGATAGGCGGTACTGATGGACACTGATAGGCGGTACTGATGGACACTGATAGGCGGTACTGATAGGCGGTACTGATAGGCGGTACTGATGGACACTGATAGGCAGCACTGATGGACACTGTTAGGTGGCACTGATAGGCAGCACTGATGGACGATACTGGTGGGCTACTACTGATGGGCACTGATTGATAGGCACTGAGCATGATTGGACACTGATAGGGACACTGATACTGGTGGCACGGTACTGATAGGCGGTACTGATAGGCAGCACTGATGGACACTGTTAGGTGGCACTGATACGAGGCAGCACTGATGGACACTGTTAGGTGGCACTGATAGGCAGCACTGATGGACACTGTTAGGTGGCACTGATAGGCGGGTACTGATAGGCGGTACTGATGGACACTGATAGGCGGTACTGATAGGACACTGATAGGCAGCACTGATAGGCACTGTACTGATGGACACTGATAGGCAGCACGGTACTGGTTATGGCACTGATAGGCAGTACTGATAGGACACTGAAAGTACTGATGGACACTGATAGGCGGTACTGATAGGCGGTACTGATGGACACTGATAGGCGGTACTGATGGACACTGATAGGCGGTACGATATGGACACTGATAGGCGGTACTGATAGGACACTGATAGGCCGTACTGATGGACACTGATAGGCGGTACTGATGGACACTGATAGGCGGTACTGATGGACACTGATAGGCTGATGGACCACTGATAGGCGGTGATGGACACTGATAGGGTACTGATGGACACTGATAGGCCAAACTGATGGACACTGATAGGCGGTACTGATGGACACTGATAGGCGGTACTGATGGACACTGATAGGCGGTACTGATGGACACTGATAGGCGGTACTGATGGACACTGATAGGCGGTACTGATGGACACTGATAGGCGTACTGATGGACACTGATAGGCGGTACTGATGGACACTGATAGGCGGTACTGATGGACACTGATAGGCCTGATGGACACTGATGGACACTGATAGGCCGTACTGATGGACACTGATAGGCGGGTACTGATGGACACTGATAGGCCGTACTGATGGACACTGATAGGCGGTACTGATGGACACTGATAGGCCGTACTGATGGACACTGATGGACACTGATAGGCGGTACTGATGGACACTGATAGGCGGTACTGATGGACACTGATAAGGCGGTACTGATGGACACTGATAGGCGTACTGATGGACACTGATAGGCGGTACTGATGGACACTGATAGGCGTACTGGACACTGATAGGCGTACTGATGGACACTGATAGGCGGTACTGATGGACACTGATAGGCCGTACCGGTACTGATGGACACTGATAGGCGTACTGATGGACACTGATAGGCCGTACTGATGGACACTGATAGGCCGTACTAGGACACTGATAGGCGGTACTGATGGACACTGATACTGATGGACACTGATAGGCGGTACTGATGGACACTGATAGGCGGTACTGATGGACACTGATAGGCCGTACTGATGGGACACTGATAGGCCGTACTGGACACTGATAGGCCGTACTGATGGACACTGATAGCGGTACTGATAGGACACTGATAGGCGGTACTGATGGACACTGATAGGCCGTACTGATGGACACTGATAGGCGGTACTGATGGACACTGATAGGCGGTACTGATGGACACTGATACGTACTGATGGACACTGATAGGACACTGATAGGCGGTACTGATGGACACTGATAGGCCGTACTGATGGACACTGATAGGCGGTACTGATGGACTGATGGACACTGATAGGCCGTACTGATGGACACTGATAGGCCGTACTGATGGACACTGATAGGCGTGATGGACACTGATAGGCCGTACTGATGGACACTGATAGGCGTACTGATGGACACTGATATTCAACTGATTGGGCACTGATTGCCAGCACAGATGGACACTGTTAGGGCGGCACTGATAGGAGGTACTGATGGGCACTGATTGTCTTTCATAGGCATTTTTGGGTGTGGTTTGAGTGTGGGTGAGGACAGGGCCCCATGTGTTGTCAGTCCGCCCCTGGGCTGGATGGCACCCCAAGTGATACCAACATTGAGGACTTTATGTACCCCGACATGAATGCTCGGCATGCACAATGCTTCCATTTCCTTCCTTCCTCATGCTGCCCTGAATGTTGGTGCCGCTAGTCGCACCTTCCAGCCGTCAGCCTCTCATTAGGGCAAGAGACACAGACTGCACACGCTGCATGTTCTTCCTGTTGTTATTTTGTATTTCTGCTGCGTTTGTCACAATGTAATGAGAGTCATTCTGCTGTATGTGAGGCCTGGAGATAGAAACGTCGTCATTATTGTGTGTCATATATCAGAACACAGCACATGTGGAATGAAAGTACACCATTGTGCCCCGAATATTGCCCCCCCCCCCGTATATACACCATTCTGCCCCAAATATTGCCCCCCCCCGTATATACACCATACTGCCCCAAATATTGCCCCCCCCCCCCCGTATATACACCATACTGCCCCGAATATTGCCCCCCCCCTGTATATACACCATTGTGCCCCGAATATTGCCCCCCCCCTGTATATACACCATACTGCCCCGAATATTGCCCCCCCCCGTATATACACCATACTGCCCCAAATATTGCCCCCCCCCCGTATATACACCATACTGCCCCAAATATTGCCCCCCCCCGTATATACACACTGCCCCATACTGCCCCAAATATTGCCCCCCCCCCCGTATATACACCATACTTGCCACCATACTGCCCACCATACGAATATTGCCCCCCCCCCCGTATATACACCATACTGCCCCGAATATTGCCCCCCCCCCCCCGTATATACACCCCATACTGCCCCCGAATATTGCCCCCCCCCGTATATACACCATTGTGCCCCGAATATTGCCCCCCCCCCCGTATATACACCATTCTGCCCCGAATATTGCCCCCCCCCCCCCGTATATACACCATTGTGCCCCGAATATTGCCCCCCCCCCCGTATATACACCATTCTGCCCCGAATATTGCCCCCGAATAACACCATACTGCCCCGAATATTGTCCCCCCCCCCCCCTGTATTACACCATTCTGCCCCGAATATTGTCCCCCCCCCCCCGTATATACACCATTCTGCCCCGAATATTGCCCCCCCCCGAATATTGTCCCCCCCCCCCCGTATATACACCATTGCTGACTTGCTCCGAATATTGCCCCCTCCCCCGTATATACACTATACTTGCCCCGAATATTGCCCCCCCCCCCGTATATACACCATACTGCCCCGAATATTGCCCCCCCCCCCGTATATACACCATTCTGCCCCGAATATTGTCCCCCCCCCCGTATATACACCATACTGCCCCGAATATTGCCCCCCCCGTATATACACCATACTGCCCCGAATATTGCCCCCCCCCCTTATATACACCATACTGCCACCGAATATTGCCCCCCCCCCCGTATATACACCATTCTGCCCCCCCCCCCCCCGTATATACACCATTCTGCCCCGAATATTGCCCCCCCCCCGTATATACACCATACTGCCCCGAATATTGCCCCCCCCCCGTATATACACCATTCTGCCCCGAATATTGCCCCCCCCGTATATACACCATACTGCCCCGAATATTGTCCCCCCCCGTATATACACCATACTGCCCCGAATATTGCCCCCCCCCCCGTATATGCACCATACTGCCCCGAATATTGCCCCCCCCCCCGTATATACACCATTCTTCCCCAAGTATATTGTCCCCCCCCCCCGTATATACACCATTCTTCCCCAAGTATTGTCCCCCCCCCCCGTATATACACCATATCTGCCCCAAGTATTGTCCCCCCCCCTGTATATACACCATACTGCCCCAAGTATTGTCCCCCCCCCCCCCGTATATACACCATACTGCCCCAAGTATTGTCCCCCCCCCCCCGTATATACACCATACTGCCCCAAGTATTGTCCCCCCCCCCCCCCCGTATATACACCATTCTTCCCCAAGTATTGTCCCCCCCCCCCCCCCATATATACACTATATTGTCCCCCCCACCCCCCATATATACACTATATTGTCCCCACCCCCCATATATACACTATATTGTCCCCCACCCCCCATATATACACTATATTGCCCCAAATATTGTCCCCCGCCCCCCATATATACACTATATTGTCCCCACCCCCCATATATACACTATATTACCCCAAGTATTGTCCCCCCCCCATATATACACTATATTGCCCCAAGTATTGCCCCCCCCATATATACACTATATTGTCCCCCACCCCCCATATATACACTATATTGTCCCCACCCCCCATATATACACTATATTGCCCCAAGTATTGCCCCCCCCATATATACACTATATTGCCCCAAATATTGTCCCCCACCCCCCATATATACACTATATTACCCCAAGTATTGCCCCCCCCCCCATATATACACTATATTGTCCCCACCCCCCATATATACACTATATTGTCCCCGCCCCCCATATATACACTATATTGCCCCAAATATTGTCCCCGCCCCCCATATATACACTATATTGCCCCAAGTATTGTCCCCGCCGACCTTTCCACGCACATGACCTTTAACCACTTGCCTACTTCTACCCCCTTCCTGCCTATCGGGCACTTCTACCCCCTTCCTGCCTACCGGGCACTTCTACCCCCTTCCTGCCTACCGGGCACTTCTACCCCCTTCCTGCCTACCGGGCACTTCTACCCCCTTCCTGCCTACCGGGCACTTCTACCCCTTCCTGCCTACAGGGCACTTCTACCCCCTTCCTGCCTACAGGGCACTTCTACCCCCTTCCCGCTTACCGGGCACTTCTACCCCCTTCCTGTCCAGGCCAATTTGCAGCTTTCAGCGCTGTTGTACTTTGAATGACAATTGCGCAGTCATGCAACACTGTACCCAGATGAAATGTTTATCATTTTTTTTCTCACAAATACAGCTTTCTTTTGGTGGTATTTCCTCCCCGCTGGAGGTTTTATTTTTTGCGCTATAAACAAAAAAAAGAGAAACAAAGAAACTTTATTTTTCAAATTTTTTGCTATTATAAAATTTTGGAGACAGGTAATTTTTCTCTTTCACTGATGTGCGTTGATGAGGCGGCACTGATGGGCAATGATAGGCAGCACTAATGAGGTGGCACTGATAGTTGGCACTGGCTGCACTGATGGGCTGCACTGATGGGCACTTGTGGGCAGAACTGGTAGATGGCACTCCTGGGCACCGATCAGCAGGGCACTGATCATCAGTGCCGATCCCCGCTCTGACAGCTTGAGGAAAGTGCAGAGCAAAGGTGAGCAGAGTAGGCGATAGTCTGATAAATTGGGGTAGAGAGTTCCAGAGGATGGGGGAAACTCTGGAGAAGAGCATGGGAGGAGGAGACAAGGGACCTAGAGAGCAGGAGGTCGTGTGAGGAGCAGAGAGGACGGTTTTGGTGATATTTGGGGCGGAGTTATAAATGGCTTTATACATTATTGTTAATGTTTTGAATTTTTTATCCGTTGGGCAATGGGAAGCCAGTGGAGGGATTGGCAGAGAGGGGTGGAGGACACTGAATGGAGGTCAGTGGAGGGATTGGCAGAGGGGGGTGGAGGACACTGAGTGGAGGTCAGTGGAGGGATTGGCAGAGAGGGGTGGAGGACACTGAGTGGAAGCCAGTGGAGGGATTGGCAGAGAGGGGTGGAGGACACTGAGTGGAGGTCAGTGGAGGGATTGGCAGAGAGGGATGGAGGACACTGAGTGGAGGCCAGTGGAGGGATTGGCAGAGAGGGGTGGAGGACACTGAATGGAGGCCAGTGGAGGGATTGGCAGAGGGGGGTGGAGGACACTGAGTGGAGGTCAGTGGAGGGATTGGCAGAGGGGGGTGGAGGACACTGAGTGGAAGCCAGTGGAGGGATTGGCAGAGAGGGGTGGAGGACACTGAGTGGAGGTCAGTGGAGGGATTGGCAGAGAGGGGTGGAGGACACTGAATGGAGGCCAGTGGAGGGATTGGCAGAGAGGGGTGGAGGACACTGAATGGAGGCCAGTGGAGGGATTGGCAGAGAGGGGTGGAGGACACTGAGTGGAGGCCAGTGGAGGGATTGGCAGAGAGGGGTGGAGGACACTGAATGGAGGCCAGTGGAGGGATTGGCAGAGAGGGGTGGAGGACACTGAGTGGAGGTCAGTGGAGGGATTGGCAGAGAGGGGTGGAGGACACTGAGTGGAGGTCAGTGGAGGGATTGGCAGAGGGGGGTGGAGGACACTGAGTGGAGGTCAGTGGAGGGATTGGCAGAGAGGGGTGGAGGACACTGAGTGGAAGCCAGTGGAGGGATTGGCAGAGAGGGGTGGAGGACACTGAGTGGAGGTCAGTGGAGGGATTGGCAGAGAGGGGTGGAGGACACTGAGTGGAGGCCAGTGGAGGGATTGGCAGAGAGGGGTGGAGGACACTGAATGGAGGCCAGTGGAGGGATTGGCAGAGGGGGTGGAGGACACTGAGTGGAGGTCAGTGGAGGGATTGGCAGAGGGGGGTGGAGGACACTGAGTGGAAGCCAGTGGAGGGATTGGCAGAGAGGGGTGGAGGACACTGAGTGGAGGTCAGTGGAGGGATTGGCAGAGAGGGGTGGAGGACACTGAATGGAGGCCAGTGGAGGGATTGGCAGAGAGGGTGGAGGACACTGAATGGAGGCCAGTGGAGGGATTGGCAGAGAGGGGTGGAGGACACTGAGTGGAGGCCAGTGGAGGGATTGGCAGAGAGGGGTGGAGGACACTGAATGGAGGCCAGTGGAGGGATTGGCAGAGAGGGGTGGAGGACACTGAGTGGAGGTCAGTGGAGGGATTGGCAGAGAGGGGTGGAGGACACTGAGTGGAGGTCAGTGGAGGGATTGGCAGAGGGGGGTGGAGGACACTGAGTGGAGGTCAGTGGAGGGATTGGCAGAGAGGGGTGGAGGACACTGAGTGGAAGCCAGTGGAGGGATTGGCAGAGAGGGGTGGAGGACACTGAGTGGAGGTCAGTGGAGGGATTGGCAGAGAGGGGTGGAGGACACTGAATGGAGGCCAGTGGAGGGATTGGCAGACAGGGGTGGAGGACACTGAATGGAGGCCAGTGGAGGGATTGGCAGAGAGGGGTGGAGGACACTGAGTGGAGGCCAGTGGAGGGATTGGCAGAGAGGGGTGGAGGACACTGAATGGAGGCCAGTGGAGGGATTGGCAGAGAGGGGTGGAGGACACTGAGTGGAAGCCAGTGGAGGGATTGGCAGAGAGGGGTGGAGGACACTGAGTGGAGGCCAGCGGAGGGATTGGCAGAGAGGGGTGGAGGACACTGAGTGGAGGCCAGCGGAGGGATTGGCAGAGAGGGGTGGAGGACACTGAGTGGAGGCCAGTCGAGGGATTGGCAGAGAGGGATGGAGGACACTGAGTGGAGGTCAGTGGAGGGATTGGCAGAGAGGGGTGGAGGACACTGAGTGGAGGCCAGTGGAGGGATTGGCAGAGAGGGGTGGAGGACACTGAATGGAGGCCAGTGGAGGGATTGGCAGAGAGGGGTGGAGGACACTGAATGGAGGCCAGTGGAGGGATTGGCAGAGAGGGGTGGAGGACACTGAGTGGAGGCCAGTGGAGGGATTGGCAGAGAGGGGTGGCAGATACAGAACGGTTAGTAAGGTGGATGAGTCTGGCAGCAGCATTCATGATGGACTGGAGGGGGGATAGCCTACGGGGACATGTGTAGTAGATCAGCAACTAGTCGGCACTGAATGGGGGGCGGGTGAGGTGCCATCATATGTGGACTTCCTTTGAGCTACAAGTGACTGGCCTTGGTTGCAAGTCAAACGTTGGTGTCATGGTGAGGAACACCTCCCAGACTGAATCCCCAATGTGTGTAGTAAGTGCACACTGTGTCCCCCTCCTCTTTGGGGATATAAATTGCACCCTCTGCACACACTAGGGACACACCGGTGAGTCCAGGTTCCTTTTGCTTGAGTCCCAGTCTTGGATGCCATGTTTATTCCCCCAGTTGGAGCATCCGAACACACATGAACCTCCCCCATAGACCCGAGTAAATAGTTCATCATTTTACATATTGATGAGTTCTGTGTTTAGCTGGAATTCTGCTCCGAGCTCCTCTGAGTCAGCCGAATGTGTAAGCCGATGCCCCTTGGTCTTGCAATGTGTAAGCCGATGCCCCTTGGTCTTGCAATGTGTAAGCCGATGCCCCTTGGTCTTGCAATGTGTAAGCCGATGCTCCTTCGTCTTATGTGATCCTCTGCCAAGAGCCACCAGCAGTAACCGAGTCATCAGGTCAGCCTGACGTGACCCGCACAACGGAGAATACTGCCAGGGCCTCATAGCCTGATTGTCTGGACAGGTGACTCAACCGGAACCACTTATGTCTGAATATACAACGAAGAAGTGTGACTTCCCATTCCAGGAGCCGGAGGTGTACGCAGGTCAGTCCAACCCAAAGTATTGTTGGTCAAAGCATCTTCATGGGTTAGAATGGCCCAGTCACAGTCCAGACCCAAATCCAATGGAGAATCTGTGGCCAGACCTGAGAATTGCTGTTCCCAGACGCCCTCCATCCAATCTGACAGCTTGAGGGATTCTGCAAAGAAGAACGGGCAGAAATGTCCCTCTCTAGAGGTGCAAAGAGACATCCCCAAAAAGACTTGCAGCTGGAATGGCAGCCAAAGGGGGTCCTACAAAGTACTGACTCCGGGGGGCCGAATACAAATGCCACCACCCTTCTCACAGATTTATTGGTCACAAATGTTGGAAACCATTTCTCATTTTCATTTTCCACTTATTTATTTATTTCAGGTACTTATATAGCGCCGTCAATTTACGCAGCGCTTTACATATATATTGTACATTCCCATCAGTCCCCGCCCCCGAGGAGCGCACAATCTAAGGTCCCTGACTCACATCCATACATACATATACTAGAGACAATATAGACAGGAGCCAATTCACCTTCCAGCATGTCTTTGTAGTGTGGGAGGAAACCGGAGTACCCGGAGGAAACCGTTCACAATTATGGGCCACTTTGTGTCAGTCTATCATATCCAATCCCAATAAATACATTGTAACATGACAACATGGGGGGGAATACATTGTAACATGACAACATGGGGGGGGGGGGATACATTGTAACATGACAACATGGGGGGGGGGGAATACATTGTAACATGACAACATGGGGGGGGGGAATACATTGTAACATGACAACATGGGGGACATTTCAGGGGGGGGGAATACATTGTAACATGACAACATGGGGGACGACATTTCGGGGGGGGGGGATACATTGTAACATGACAACATGGGGGACATTTCAGGGGGGGGGGATACATTGTAACATGACAACATGGGGGACATTTCAGGGGGGAGGGGAATACATTGTAACATGACAACATGGGGGACATTTCAGGGGGGAGGGGAATACATTGTAACATGACAACATGGGGGACATTTCAGGGGGGAGGGGAATACATTGTAACATGACAACATGGGGGACATTTCAGGGGGGAGGGGAATACATTGTAACATGACAACATGGGGGACATTTTATTTTTGCTCCTCATATACATATCTTTGGGAGGGTTCATCACCACATTTCTCACAAATTTTTTTTCTTTGTGTCGGTTATTGAAGTCAGAAGGTCAGAAGGTCATCATTGTGTGAAAGATGGAGGAAGTGATCCAACGCGTTGTTATCCAATCCCTGCCGTCTGTCGCGTTTGTTTTCAACAGTCGACATTCTCGGGACGCACCGACTTGACACCTTCTGCATGTCCGGCATTACTGGTAAAATGTGTCCAACACATTCCCGGGATATGGCCGCTGTCTCTGCCATGAAACGTTCTGTTACACGCCTGTCTGCCGTTACCAGATCCTGGATTGCTGTGATGTTTTCCTCCATACAGGCAGTTGCTGGCCTTCCACTGCGAGGGGCATCTTGGACAGAGGGGTTCCCCCTCTTGAATTCCACCACCCACTTTGTAACGGTGGAAGGGCATCCTCCCCTAATGTTTCCATCATGTCCGTGTGGATGTCCATTTTTTCGGCAGGGATTGGATAACGGCACGTTGGCTCACTTTCTCCATCTTTCAGACAATGATGACCGTTTGCTCTTCAGTAACTGTAACAAAGAAGAAGCTATTTGTGAGAAATGTGGTGCTGAACCTCGCAAAGATATGTATATGAGGAGCAAACATAAAATTGGGCGAAGACGAATGCTTCATGGGTAGGCCGAGAACGTTTCAGTGGGCCCCTGGTATGGAAATCGCTGTGTCAATGATTGGCGTGTGTGTGAGAAGTGGACGTTCTTCTGTGCCGGTCCTGTTATCCCCTCCAGACATGGCGGTAGGCGAGGCGCGGCCCGGAGATTGGTGACATTAGAGGCCTCACGTATCGGCCTGTGAAGTGCTTCTTGTTAGGCGGCAGGCCACGCGCTCTGCGGTTATCGTTCACCCAAGTGGGACTCTAGTGACCACCAGCGATTCCACTTGTAGTGCTGACAGCTTCAGTGGTCCACATGGCAGACCTCCACGGACGCCTTCCTTCCCGACCATTGCCGGCTCTTCTATCAGTTGTCGGTGATTGAAGGGAACCTGTCAGAATAAAAAAAAGTGAAATGAAACCTTCATGAGAGAAATGTAGAGCTGCCAGTGTGGACCTCGTCTGAAAACACACTACTTCTCTGGTTGTTATACTGATCCAGCGGCTTCCATAGTTTCTTGTCTCACTGACCTGGGTCTGGTATGCAGGACAGGAGCTACACAATATGGCCTACACCAGCCTCTTCAACCAGAGCTCATCCTGAGGTTGCTAGGGGTTCTTTGACCTGTGGATGATTGACCCCCAGTTGGTTGGAGCCCCCATAGTTCCAGGTCCAACACCACATGGTAGAGCCAGCAGCAGATAGCAGTAACCTTGTCTGTATGGTCTACATTACCCTCAACTATGGCCCCTCTTGTGGTTACTTAGGGGTTCCATGATCAGTGACAAGGTCAAATTGATCTCCTACATACACTGTCCACCAATGCAAGGGAGCACTTCATCACTGTCCACCAATGCAAGGGAGCACTTCATCGCTGTCCACCAATGCAAGGGAGCACTTCATCACTGTCCACCAATGCAAGAGAGCACATCTACACTGACCACCAGTGCAAGGGAGCACTTCATCACTGTCCACCAATGCAAGGGAGCACTTTATCACTGACCACCAATGCAAGGGAGCACTTCATCACTGACCACCAATGCAAGGGAGCACTTCATCACTGACCACCAATGCAAGGGAGCACTTCATCACTGTCCACCAATGCAAGGGAGCACTTCATCACTGTCCACCAATGCAAGGGAGCACTTCATCGCTGACCACCAATGCAAGGGAGCACTTCATCACTGTCCACCAATGCAAGGGAGCACTTCATCGCTGACCACCAATGCAAGGGAGCACTTCATCACTGACCACCAATGCAAGAGAGCACATCTACACTGACCACCAGTGCAAGGGAGCACTTCATCGCTGACCACCAATGCAAGGAAGCACTTCATCACTGACCACCAATGCAAAGGAGCACTTCATTGCTGTCCACCAATGCAAGGGAGCACTTCATTGCTGTCCACCAATGCAAGGGAGGACTTCATCGCTGACCACCAATGCAAGGGAGCACTTCATCGCTGACCACCAATGCAAGGGAGCACTTCATCACTGTCCACCAATGCAAGGGAGCACCTCATCGCTGACCACCAATGTAAGGGAGCACTTCATCGCTGACCACCAATGCAAGGGAGCACATCTACACTGACCACCAATGCAAGGGAGCACTTCATCACTGTTCACCAATGCAAGGGAGCACTTCATCGCTGACCACCAATGCAAGGGAGCACTTCATCGCTGACCACCAATGCAAGGGAGCACTTCATCGCTGTCCACCAATGCAAGGGAGCACTTCATCACTGACCACCAATGTAAGGGAGCACTTCATCGCTGACCACCAATGCAAGGGAGCACTTCATCACTGACCACCAATGCAAGGGAGCACTTCATCACTGACCACCAATGCAAGGGAGCACTTCATCGCTGACCACCAATGCAAGGGAGGACTTCATCACTGACCACCATTGCAAGGAGCACTTCATCACTGTCCACCAATGCAAGGGAGCACTTCATCACTGTCCACCAATGCAAGGGAGCACTTCATCGCTGTCCACCAATGCAAGGGAGCACTTCATCGCTGTCCACCAATGCAAGGGAGCACTTCATCGCTGACCACCAATGCAAGGGAGCACTTCATCGCTGACCACCAATGCAAGGGAGCACTTCATCACTGTCCACCAATGCAAGGGAGCACTTCATCACTGTCCACCAATGCATTGAGGACTTCATCGCTGTCCACCAATGCAAGGGAGCACTTCATCGCTGTCCACCAATGCATTGAGGACTTCATCGCTGTCCACCAATGCAAGGGAGCACTTCATCACTGACCACCAATGCATTGAGGACTTCATCGCTGTCCACCAATGCAAGGGAGCACTTCATCGCTGTCCACCAATGCAAGGGAGCACTTCATCGCTGTCCACCAATGCAAGGAGCACTTCATCACTGTCCACCAATGCAAGGAGCACTTCATCGCTGACCACCAATGCAAGGGAGCACTTCATCACTGTCCACCAATGCAAGGGAGCACATCTACACTGACCACCAATGCAAGGGAGCACTTCATTGCTGTCCACCAATGCAAGGGAGCACTTCATCGCTGTCCACCAATGCAAGGGAGCACTTCATCGCTGACCACCAATGCAAGGGAGCACTTCATCACTGACCACCAATGCAAGGGAGCACTTCATCGCTGACCACCAATGCAAGGGAGCACTTCATCACTGTCCACCAATGCAAGGGAGCACTTCATCACTGACCACCAATGCAAGGGAGCACTTCATCACTGTCCACCAATGCAAGGGAGCACTTCATCACTGTCCACCAATGCAAGGGAGCACTTCATCGCTGACCATCAAGGTAAAGGAACTCTTCTACAATGACCACCATTGTGAAGGGACACTACAGTATTTACTGTCTATGTATATTTTCTGTTCTCAATATTCATTTAAATTCAATAAAATTACTAAAATTGTTGTACAGAACAGGAGGGTGTAAAAGAATGAATTCCTACAGACCCCCCTAGAATCGTGGAAAGTCTTCCCAGAAACGTGGAGGATGGTATAGCCACAAAGAAAGCCAACACTAAATGAAGAGCCAGTCCCATGAAGACCTGGAGGAGCAGTTTGGGGTGGAGGACCTCGAGTGTCCTGTACGGAGCCCGGACCTCATCCCTATACTACGTGGCAGCCGGTATTACCATCAATTCCAATCTGTGTGTCTGCACAGAGCTGCATCTTGTTGTAGGTGCGTTGTCACACGCCAGTCGGTGTTTTCTGTGTGAGCTGACATGCGTTAAAGCTCGTTTCTGGTGGGGTTTTTATTTAACCCCCCTGGAGGTATTCCTGCGTGTAGCTCGGGGTAAAGTTTCAGCACCACAAGTGGTAACCCCCCCCGAGCTGCACTCGGGAATACACTGCAGCATTGCTCAGGGATCTCTTCTTCACTTACCTTGTCCTGTGCTCCCGCGATGTCCCCCCTGCAGTGTCCCCAGCAATGTCCTCCGGCCGATGCCGGCATCCGGGTCCCGGTCCCTTCGACGTCGGGATGTACGGGGGATGGAAATGGCGGGAGATTTAAAAATTGTAAAAGTGACATTCATTAAATACACTAAAATCACATCGTATAACATTCCTGTATCAACCCATTTCACATACATTGTGTCCCGAGTGCTTTGTCCGGTGCCCTGCCTGCATTTTTACCGCCCTTTCTGCCTGGAAACTGGGAAACGTCCATGGCGTCCAAAAAGCGTCCCTTTAGGTCAGACGCGGTTTTAGAGCGGCTAGAGAACAGCGATAGTAAATCAGAACCACTTGCAGAATTGAGTGATAATGATTGGTGGGGGAAATTCCTCATCAGACACTGAAAACGATTCTGCGACTGAGCTCAGCGATGGGCCAACTTGGCGCCATATTTCACATTTCAGTGTTTTTGGTGATTATATTATTGAATTACATTTATTATTATTATTATATTATAATTTATGATTTCGTGTTTCACATTTTATCCTCCCCGGGATGATTACTAGATTCTTGTTTGGACAGATTTCAGGGAGTTATTCCTAAGAATTACAGCCGACAATAAAAAAATACATATTTCCATGCAAAAACATGTACCGCTTTGAGCACAGAAATCCTGACATCATCAGACCGCCAGGGAGGCTACACATTTACCAGCCATTGACCAAAGCATTGTAGATGTGATTCTATGCATTGCCATTGACTTCTATGGGCTTCCCAACGCACTAAAATGCCAGAAAACAACAGATACGTTGTATGTTTATAAATACATTGCAGTGCAGCACTGAGATCAGAAGAAACACTGGGGGGGGGGGGGGATTTATCAAAACTGCAGAGCGCAAAATCCAGTGCCGCTGTGCATGGGAGCCAATCAGCTTCTACCTTCAGCTTGTTCAGTGAAGCTTTGACAATCAAACCTGGAAGCTGATTGGTTGCCATGCAGAGCCGCCCCAGGTTCTGCCCTCTCCGGTTTTAGTAAATCTCCCCCAATCTTTGTCATGGCGAATCCCTTCGGAAGACGTGCATTGAAAACACAACTGTGTAAACGTGAAAGAAGAACATCTCCTGGTACACTGGGTTGTCCTCGATCTATATACTATTTATTTATTTCAGGTACTTCTATGGCGCCATCAATGTACTCCACGCTTTACATCTATATTGTACATTCCCATCAGGCCCCGCCCCCGAGGAGTGTACAGTCTAAGGTCCCTAACTCACATTCATACATACACATACTAGGGACAATTAACCTCCCAACATGTCTTTGGGGTGTGAGAGGAAACTGGAGTACCCAGAGGAAACCCACACAGGCACAGGGAGAACATGCAAACTCCAGGCAGGTGGTGCCATGGTTGGGATTTGAACCAGCGACCTGAGTACTGCCAGGCTGATGTGCTAACCACTGAGCCACTGTGTGGGAGGAAACCCACACAGGGAGAACATGCAAACTCCAGGCAGGTGGCACCATGGTTGGGATTCAAACCAATGACCCGAGTACTGCCAGGCGGAAGTGCTAACCACTGAGCCACTGTGCTGCCCATACCTATCCAGTGGATCCAGCGTTGTCCTACCCGCCGCCCAGGTGTCACAGTCCAGGTCCTGAGCTGATAACCTCCATCTTTGCAGGCTGCCCCTTCCAGCTTCAGGCATGCAGCCCACAGCGGTGCCCACAGCTCTGCTCACCAGATGGGGGGCTCCAAGGAGGTTTTGGGAACAGAGTCTCCTCATTCTCACCTAGAATGGTGGCAGGGGTGGGGCTGGAGATAAAAATGGAAAAAAGTCAGCAATTTAGATTGGGGGGGGGGGGGGGGGGGGATGGTAATGGAGAGAAGTCCTGTCACCCAGGGGAGTGAACAGTCTATAGAGACCAATGGCTGCTAACCCTGAAAACGCACGTCAAGACACAATGGAAACACATGTTGACGCATGACATGCCTAATGCTTTAGAACAACGCACCTCTATGCGCTCACATAGATCTAAATGGGCCCTTCGGTTTCACTGCTAGATGGAGCTGCATTGTGTGTAATGGCAGGTCCTTTATCGTCCACAACGCGGAGACGCAGCGTGATTTTACAGACGCAACATCTTACGAGTTTTCTTTTTTTAATTTTCAGAGAGCGTGAATAAGCAGAGACACGGCAATTAGCTCTTCACAGAGGCATTGGCCCGTTGTGCCCCTCTAACGTCTGGCACATCTCTATGGAAATAACGTCCTTTCCATCCCAGGAGGGGCCAGGCGGCCATCCTCAGAAGGCTGCTGAGCTCGCGCAAAGCCGCTTATGGCGACTGGAGGCTAACAGCCAAGATTATGGAGGGGGTGAGGGTCGAGAGAGCTGAACAGCCAGCCAGATGGGAACGCCAATCAGATTAACAGGCTCAATTAGTGGCAATTGTTTAGGGAGGGAATTTTGCCGACTTACCGGATTGGGCCGAGGAGGTGTGGGAGAGCGGCACGGTGCCAGCGATGAGCTAGACTCTCCAGGAAACGATTTATGAGGGCCGCAAGTGGCGGCGGGCTTGATGGAGTGTTGGGGGGGGGGGGGGAAATTAGAGGATGGTCATCTGATAACTGATACCGAACGAAGAATCGAGTCTCTGTGCCACCGACTGTATTATCGTGTGCGGCGTGCAATCTGACGCGGTATATAATCATTGCGGCCCTAGATAAGGAAATTCTCTGTTCCGAAATCACGGATACAGAATGTGATAATGGGATGGCGATTCGTGACCGGAATACGGGAATAAAGTGCGCAGCTTCTGGGCGCTGTGGGGTTTCCAAAAATGACTGCTGGCACCTATGGAGGGGGAGGGGCCAAATTTAGATTCTGTTTTTATCAAAGTTGCAAAGCAAGAGAAGACATAAAATAGTCAGTTCGATCGACCACAACGACTTTACATTGTAAGCTCCTATGAGCAGCCCCCCCCCCCCCCTTACCCTCTCTTGTCCTAAATCCGAAACTGTACCATCTCCCTTTATCCTCTACAGCAGTGGTATCCAAACTGCAGATGTGGCCCTTGGCTTGGCCTTTGAGGCACTTTTTCCAATTGACACCGTCTGTGGGGTACTATTCCACCAACTGACCCCATCAATGGGGCACTATTCCTACAACTGACACCATCAATGGGGCACTATTCCTACAAACTGACACCATCAATGGGGCACTATTCCTACAACTGACACCATCAATTGGGCACTATTCCACCAACTGACCCCATCAATGGGGCACTATTCCTCCAACTGACACCATCAATGGGGCACTATTCCTACAACTGACCCCATCAATGGGGCACTATTCCACCAACTGACCCCATCAATGGGCACTATTCCTACAACTGACCCCATCAATGGGGCACTATTCCTACAACTGACACCATCAATGGGGCACTATTCCACCAACTGACCCATCAATGGGGCACTATTCCACCAACTGACCCCATCAATGGGGCACTATTCCTCCAACTGACACCATCAATGGGGCACTATTCCTACAACTGACACACCATCAATGGGGCACTAACTCCTCCAACTGACACCATCAATGGGGCACTATTCCACCAACTGACCCCATCAATAGGGCACTACCAACTGACCCCATCAATGGGGCACTATTCCTGTAACTGACACCATCAATGGGGTACTATTCCTGCAACTGACAACATCAATGGGGCACTATTCCTGCAACTGACACCATCAATGGGGCACTATTCCTACAAACTGACTCCATCAATGGGGCACTATTCCACCACTAACTGACACCATCAATGGGGCACTATTCCACCAACTGACACCATCAAATGGGGCACTATTTCCTGCAACTGACACCATCAGCATCTGGGGCACTATTCCACCAACTGACACCAATCGGTGGGGGCACTATTCCACCAACTGACACCATCAATGGGGACACTGCACTATTCCTGCAACTGACACCATCAATGGGGCACTACTATTCCACCAACTGACACCATCAATGGGGCACTATTCCACCAACTGACACCATCGGTGGGGCACTAGTATGTTCCGCAGTATAGAATACATGACTGTATCCTATATAACTGAATACGGCAGCTTTAATCTGTAAAGGATTGTAAAGTATTGAAACTGACTCACATGGATACAGGACTTCGTTTATTGGATTTCCCCAACACATCGGCATCATCACAAGGACACACATGCACCAATCCCTATTGCTGTAGGTCCCGCTATATGTTTTCGGGGTCCCGTATAAGGGGAACTGTATCGTCAGATCTGAATCCCCCCAAAGATAATGCAATGTAAAGCGTGTGTCTTTCGCTTGTCACTTGACTCGCCTCTTTGAAGATTTTTCTTCCCAATCGGCTGCTGTGATTCTTTTTTTTACCTTGATAAGTACCCATGCAGTAATGGCTATTTGCTATCGGGTCCGCTATGTTGTGTCGGGGATCCCGTAATGGGAAAGATCAGGGGCCCCCCCAACCTCCGAGAATAAGAAGGAATATTTGTGTACGACTGACGTATGTCCTCCAAGATGGTCACTGCCATTGCTCCGTGGGGCCAAGATGGTGGAGTTATTTGGATTTTACCTTGGGTACTTGGCAAGAGGTACATTGTGGTGATAGGCAGAGGGGCACAGGCCCCAAGAGTATCAGGGGGCCAAAAACCATGACAGCGGCTGTCCACTATTCCCCTTATATACTCCCATGACACAAGACCCCTCCGATGACAATGACAATCCGATGTTCCTCTGAGAATAATAATTGTGAATATTTAGTAACTTCAAACCTTTTCAAACGGCCAGTGTCCCCAGGAAGGTCACTGCATTTCCTGCAGTGTCTTGGCCAATTCCAGGTTCCAAGTTGGTGGAGGAAGAAAATTGCAGATGGCGGATATACGCTTGGTCTTCCCGTTATACTGGAAGAAAATATTATCATCTGGAACCGGTCTTGTGCGTTTTGCAGATCAATGAATTCATTTATTTATTACAGGCAATTATAGAGAGCCAATAACCTTTGCGCTGTGGCTCTCCCTAACTATAACGACCCACAATGTAGTCCCTGGCCCAAGGAGCTTACAGTCTACGGTCCCTACCTCACATAGGTAGATGGTCCTCCTGGTATCAGGGTAGTTTCCCCCATAAAGTGGCAGAGCCGCTGGTGAATTGGGCCTATTTTCTTCCCTCTCTGCACACACCAGCCAGGCACATGGCATTTTTTCCGACATCAGCCTTCCATCCCTGGCTCAAGGCTCAAGGTAGTTTCCACACTTCCAGGGGTTTTATGTTGCGTTTTTTATTGAGGAACTTGGGATAGGGGGATTAGGAAGCCAAGCTGGTGGTCCGTTACTGTGGGACAGGGGGAAGACGCTGGGATGGCAGTAAGGTGAAGTCGCAGGCGGGGGGTAGGGCTCGGCGGGAGGGCACCCACCCCCCCACCCCCAGAAAAGGTCCTGAAAGCAGCTAGCACAGGGGTATTTCCTCCTGGCACAGGGTAGTTTCCTCCTGGCACAGGGGTAGTTTTTTCCTCCTCACCACAGGGGTAGTTTCCTCCTGGCACAGGGGGTAGTTTTCCTCCTGGCAACAGGGGGTAGATTCCTCCAGGTTACAAGGGGTAAGTTTCCTCCTACCACAGGGGTAGGTTTCCTTCCTCCAGGAACAGGGGGTAGTGTTCCTCCTGGCACAGGGTTAGTTTCCTCCTGCACAGGGGGTTAGTTTCCTCCGGTTAGCACAGGGGTAGTTTCCGTCCTGGCACAGGGGGTAGTTTCCTCCTGGCACAGCGTGTAGTTTTCCCTGCCTAGCACAGGGGAAGTTTTCCTCCTGGCACAGGGTAGTTCCCTCCTGGCATACAGGGGTAAGTTTCCTCATGTGGCACAGGTTATTTACTCCTGGCACAGTGTAGTTTCCTCCTCCTGGCACAGGGGAGGTTCCTCCTGCGTCCTCCTTCCTGGCACAGGGGTAGTTTCCCGCTCCTGGCACAGGGGGCGGGTAGTTTCCTTCCCTAGGCACAGGGTAGTTAGTTTTCCTCCTGCACCCAGGGGTTGTAGTTTCCTCCTGGCACAGGGTAGTTTTCCTCCTGGCACAGGGGTTTAGTTTCCTCCTAGCACAGGGTTAGTTTTCCTCCCCGGGCCACAGGGGGTTGTAGTTTCACCTCCTGTCACACGGGGTTGGTTTCCTCCCTTTTACAGGCTGTAGTTTTTGCACAGGGTAGTTCCCTTGGCACAGGGGGTAGTTTTCCTCCAGGGTAGCCTGGTCACAGGGTTAGTTTCCTCTTCCTCCTGGACAGGGGTAGTTTCCTCCCTGGCACAGGGGTAAGTTTCCCCTCCTAGCACATGGGGTAGTTTCCTTCTGGCACAGGGAGTAAGTATCCTCCTAGAGCATGTCAATGGGTGGCTAGCATGCCTGCGGCCATACCGAACATTGACTGAGAAGGTTGGGCGTGGAAGGCGGATTGGCGGAGGAGAGTGCCGCCTGCAGGAATCCTCAGTGTGGCTGCTAAGGTGGCAAGGCGTGAGAGTGCGGGTTCACACTACATTCATGAGAGGATAACCCTACTGGGTGGATTCCCATTGCCGGAAGTTGTTTGCTCTCTGAGACAGTGGAGTGGCTCTGTTACTTCAGCTCTGATCAGTGGGAACCCCCAGACAGACTTACCCTGTCCCACGGGAATTCGGGACAGTTGGGAGGCATGCTTGGGATAACCCCGGAACTGTAGAAAACCTGAAAAAACTTGAGGAATGCTAACTTTTCTGGCTGCTTACCATGAGACAAGACCCTCAGAAGGGGTCCCCTCCAGCAGGCTGCACCCTGGAATGTTGCCTTACACCCTCATGGCTGTCTTTCTCTACCTCTCCCCATCGCGCACCAAGCTTCACACCATTTATGGGCTCTTTCTTTCCTTAACCACCTTCTGGGCACACATCTCCCAGGGATTGCTGAAGTGTCCAAAATTATGTTCAGACCGAGAGGCTCCGTTTCCTCTCTTCGACCATTAATGTTCCTAGAAATCCCTAGAAATTTCTACATCACACCCCAATACAGTGAGAAGTAGCAGCAGGGCCGGGGCGGGGGCAGCAGATCAGCCCTTAACGCCAATCAGAACACATGACTATGGTGGAACCATCATGGAGTAGAAATAAAGGTACCACAATACCACACATTACGTGTACAAGGAACAATTTCTACAGGAGCCAATTAACCTACAAGCATTTGTGTATGGAGTGGGAGGGCGGGACGGGGAGGAAAAAAACCAGGAAAGGAACCCTGAACGGAAACCTATGCAACATTAACAGAGAGCTCATCTACGCCTTTTACTACCCAAGTTAATTATGGCGGCCAAGCAAGCTCAGTGTTGGCATTGGAACGCCTTCAGGCACGTGGGATGGGCCACCAAAGTAGACTAAGAAATAGGCTCTTGGCTCCACTAAGCAACTCAACCCATAAAATCCGATTGGAAGACCCCCTCATCAGGAATACTTTCCTACACCGTAAGACTAAAAAATTTAGGGTTACACTAAGCATCCGACCTTCCACATCAGTTTTATAAATCGACAGCGATTCCACACACAGTATAAACGTATCCCTATTTAACATCTGCTGGTCACCATGAATGCTGGCATGGACCCAAACAGAGCAAATGAATGTGAGGCCATCCTCCCTCTCCCCTCCCTCTTCACAACCATGGGTATTGTGTGGTGGAACCCCTCTCGTGAGTCCCCCATATACACCTTACTTGAGTGGGAAAATCCCTCACTCTGGGTCTGCCCCTCCCTCTTCTCACACCCTTTCGATCCCCATCCTTGCTCAGGGCAGACGGACCCAGAGAAAGAAGACCTCTCCATCGACAAAGCAAAGAGATAGGCATGATACCTCTCCTCCCTCTCCCGCTCCTCTCATCCTCCCGTCTCTCACTCTCTCTCCCCTCCTCTCTCTCCCTCTCCCACCGCTCCTCCCTCCTCTCCCCCTCATCCTCCCTCTCTCTCTCATCACCATCCTCTCCCCCTCTACTCTCTCCTCCCTCTCTCTCCCCCACTCGAGCAAACAAAAAAAAAAAAAAAAAATAAACAAAAAAAAAAATAAACAAAAAAAAAAAAAAAATAAAAGGAAAAAACGAGAAAATAGAGAACGCCCCTCAAGCAAAAAAGGAGATTCCACCCATGGGGATACAGGAAAAAGGCCTCTCCCCTACCCCCCCCGCAGAAAGAAAAGGAGAAACAAGGAGTAAAGCAAAAAAGGTGAGAGAAAAAAGGAGCAGAAAAAAGGAAGAGTAGGAGAAACCGCTCAGGTAAAGAAAAAAAAGGAGAGAGGAAAAAGGCGGATAGATCTCACCCCCTTCGCCCCCACCATCCCCCCTCCCCCAAGAGAGGAAAGTAAAAAGGAGAAAAAAAGAATCAAGAAAACGGTAGGAAAACATGAAGAAAGGAATGGAAAAAGGGAAAAGGAGAGAGAAAATCTCCCTAGGGAAACAGCCCTACTGCCTCATCATCAGTCAAGCTCGTCGCCTCCACAAAGCTCCCCTCATTCTAGGGAAAGGTATTGGGAGGGGGACTCCCTCCCTAAAGGGAAGGAGAGGGGAAGGGGAGAGAAAAAGTCCAACCCACCCCTCATCCCTAAACTAAACAACCGCACAAACTCAGTAACTCAAGCTCTACCCCCTAGGCAGGAAAGAGGGGGGGGGGGCCTTCCCAGGAAGACAAAAAATCTAAAGGACACCCTCCCCCCAGAAAAAACTAGGCCCTCTCCCTCCCCCCACTCCTCCCCTGTGTGTGGAGGGGGGACTCCGACCCTCAAAAGAGTGCAAGTCTCCCCCTCCCCCTCTCTTCCACTCAGTTCCCCAGACCCACCACACTCCCTCGCACCGCTCCCCCAACCCCCATGGAGGACCCCAGGATTGAGAAAGTAGGTGAGCGGGAGAAGGATAAGGAATCGCACCTAGAAAATACTCCAAGAAAAGGACCACAGGGAGAGAAAAGAAAAAGAGGAACGACCCCCCCTCCCCGAGAGGACCTAACCCCAAAGAAGACCCTTCCCCCCACTGAGGAAAATTCTCTCATCCCTCCTGACCACCGACAACCACTAAGAGAGGATCCTACTCAGCACCGAAGGTAAACCCCCCCTGCATCCGAACCGAAAACCCTCTCAGGTCCGAAAACAGAGGACAAAAAACAAAGAGAGAGAAGAAGAAAAAAGGAACGACCTCCCCACCCTCTAACTCGAGCTTAATCCACACCCCCCCCCCGAGCAAAAAAAATCTCTCGCCCCCCCATCCCCCCCCCACCCCCCACCCCCCCCCCCTCCCCCCTCCCCCTCTCTCCCCCCTCCCCTCTCCCTCCTCCCCCCTCCCCCCCCTCCCCCCCCCCTCCCTCCCCCTATCTCACCCTCCCCCTCTCTCCCCCCTCTCCCCCGCCCCCCTCCCCCCCCCCTCACCCCCCCACGGTTGTCTCTCCCTGATTTAGTGTATGCCCCCCCCTCCACCCCCCCCCCCTCTCCCTCCCCCCCCCCACCCCCCACCTCCCCCCCTCCACCCCCTTCCCCACCCCCCTCCCCACTTCCCCCCCCTCTCTCCCTCTTTTTCTTCATCTCTTCTACTTTTCATACCTCCTCATTTGAGTGTGTGACTATTGAGGTGTGTTCATGGATGCCTGGTAACTCTTAGGCCCCGTTCACACCTAAAGCGTATCAATTTTGTGCATTTTTTCACACCTTTCTGCACGATTTGTTCAGGCATTTTGGGCTTTTTGAGTTCCGCATTTTTTGTATTAGCCAATAGAAAAAAATGTCATCTGTGACATCAGTTGTTGCCATGCCAGAAAAACACCCTTGGTCGTGCGAGACAAAATGTGATGAAGCAGATGAAAAACGCGTGTTTTGCGCGTTTCTATGTACTTCTGTGGGAATTCAAACGGCTCCATAAACACATCAATCTGCCCGAATGGAGCTACAAAAAGCAGCTCCAAAAACGTTTTTGAGCTTCCGGTGACTTGGAGTGCAGATGTGAACCATCTCCATAGAGAAATATTGAATTTTGTTCTTCCTGGAGCTTTGAGCTTCACGCTACTAAACGCTCAGGTGAGAACGGCGCCTTGTGTTTTCACATTGATCTCCTTGATCTACTAAAACCTGTTACGTTGTGTCATTGGAGGCTGAGGAGTTGATTTACTAAAGGCAAATAGACGATGTACTTTGCAAAGTCTAGGTGCTCCAGAGCTCCACTTTGCAATAAATATCCAATCACATGCAAGAAAAAATAAAAAAAACAGCATTTTTGCTCGCTAACGTGATTGGATGATGAAAGTCAGCAGAGCTTCCGCTCATTTGCTAAGCTTTGGGGCAACTGCTCTCTGCAAAGTTCCCAGTCTGTTTGCCTTTTGTGAATCCACACCACTTCATCCATTGTGCAGATACTGTCACCAAATAGGGTGGCCACCTCATCCCTTTAAACCCGAACCAGGGGCGGATTGACCATTGGGAACTCGGGCACTGCCCGAGGGCCCGGGGTCAGTAGGGGGCCCCATGAGATGCCCCTGGTACCTTTTTCATAGGCTTTTTTGAGTTTGGGCAAGGACACAGGAGCCCCATGATCCCCTACTGCCCGGGGGCCCCATGAGTTGTCAGTCCGCCCCTGACCCGAACACATATTATGATATGGTTCTGAGGCTAATGTAATGCCGATGAGGCACTAAGTGAGTTTAATGACCACCTTCATCAGCCACTGAACCCGTGTCATTAATATGTGTTCGGTTTTAAAGGGATGAGGTGGCCACCCTATCACCAAACTTCTCTCTTCCTCATACCAACACCTGGTTCCTCCACCACCTGGAGATCCAAACGGAATGCTGACCCTCAGGGATGGACCTCTTGAGCTACAGGAGGTCAGACACAGCTGAGGAGGTCCATCCCTGAGGGGTCAGCATTCCGTTTGGATCTCCAGGTGGTGGAGGAACCAGGTGTTGAGAGACGTTCGATGACGGTATCTGCGCTCTGGACACAATGGAGTTGAGTTACTAAAGACAAATAGACTGAGAAACTCTGCAAGGGCAGTTGCTCCAGAGCTTAGTAAACGAGGGAGAGCTCTGCTGCTTACCACCATCAATCATGTGCAAGCAAAAATGCTGTTTTTTTTTTTTTACTTTCCTTGCATGTGATTGGGTATTCTTTACAAAGTGAAGCTTCACCTCATTTACTAAGCTCAGTCTATTTGCCTTTAGTAAATCCACCAATTAATGCCTATGCTCCTCGCATGCACACACTCCACACATGACTTATTTCTCAGTATTGCCTTTCCATTTAATACTGGCCTGTTATTATGGTTTTTTATATATATATATACATATTATACGGAGAATCCACCGTTTCTGCATATCTTGCAATATTCTGGTTTTGAATATTCTGTATTTTTGTTTAAAAATAAGAGATTGAAGAGGAAGTCCCGGGCCCATCCCGTCTCCTATTTGTGGTCATCGCCGTCTTGTATCCATGGGCAACTTGCTTTTTTCTTTTTTCAGCCAGACTAACTATGGAACTATAAAGTGAAGAATACATTTGGAGATCAGTTAGTAGACTTCCATGTCCTCTGCTGGATGGTACGGACGCAGTTCGGTTCACACTTTTTATTTTTTTTTTTTATACTTTTTAGGTGTAAATGTCTCCGCCAATCAAGATGAGGAGACGGACTATGAAACCTTCCAAATGCAGATCAGCAGAGAGAACAAGAAAATGCAGCTTCCACACCAACTCCGGCAAGTACTGGACTCTGGTGGCTCACGGCGGCATCCAGTCTACGGCCACCGAAACGTAAGTTTCCTCCTACCGAGAGTCTCCGCAGTCACGCCTCCTGAGCCGGAGTACCACACCCACCTCACCCCGGAGCCTCTAGCAGCCTGTAGACCTCTCTCTGCCCCAAGAAGAGCTGTAGGCAAAACCTTTATATATTTTTCATTTGTATCTGTAAGGTTGGGTTTTGCACAGCCACTTATTTATTTATTTTCCCTCACTGGTTGTCACCTTTCACTTTTGTGGGTGCTTCTTTCTCACTAGGATGGAGGGTGGGGATCCTCCGGGATGCCCTGAAGTCTAGGATGAGGATGTGTGGCCATCAGGTTCCTTCCTCCCTGTTCCTGGGGGGTGGTCTCTCTTCGGGAGAGCTCCCTGACCTAGTACTTGGTGGTTGTCTCTCTTCAGGAGAGCCCCCTGACCTAGTACTTGGTGGTCGTCTCTCTTTGGGAGAGCCCCTGACCTAGTACTTGGTGGTCGTCTCTCTTTGGGAAAGCTTCCTGACCTAGTACTTGGTGGTAGTCTCTCTTCGTGAGAACCTTCTGACTAGTACTTGGTGGTCGTCTCTATACGGGAGAGCCCCCCTGACCTAGTACTTGGTGGTCGTCTCTCTTCAGGAGAGCCCCCTGACCTAGTACTTGGTGGTCGTCTCTCTTTGGGAGAGCCCCCTGACTTAGTACTTGGTGGTAGTCTCTCTTCGTGAGTGAAACCCCCTGACCTAGTACTTGGTGGTCGTCTCTCTTTGGGAGAGCCCCCTGACCTAGTACTTGGTGGTCGTCTCTCTTTGGGAAAGCTTCCTGACCTAGTACTTGGTGGTAGTCTCTCTTCGTGAGAACCTTCTGACCTAGTACTTGGTGGTCGTCTCTCTTCGGGGGGAAAGCTTCCTGACCTAGTACTTGGTGGTCGTCTCTCTTCAGGAGAGCCCCCTGACCTAGTACTTGGTGGTCGTCTCTCTTTGGGAGAGCCCCTGACTTAGTACTTGGTGGTAGTCTCTCTTCGTGAGAACCCCCTGACCTAGTACTTGGTGGTCGTCTCTATACAGGAGAGCTCCTGACCTAGTACTTGGTGGTTGTCTCTCTTCGTGAGAACCCCCTGACCTAGTACTTGGTGGTCGTCTCTTCGGGAAAGCTTCCTGACCTAGTACTTGGTGGTTGTCTCTCTTCGGGAGAGCTCCCTGACCTAGTACTTGGTGGTTGTCTCTCTTCGGGAGAGCTCCCTGACCTAGTACTTGGTGGTTGTCTCTCTTCGGGAGAGCTCCCTGACCTAGTACTTGGTGGTCGGCTTCGGCTAGCCACAAGGAAAGGGGTCCACCTAGGTGGTCCATGTTGGAAATCGTTTTTCCTGTCAGGAGCCTTGGGCCCTGGGGATCAGAGTAGAGGTCCTACCCCTTCGAGGGGGTGGAAATAAGCACACCCCTAGGTGCAACGTTTTTATGATGGTGTTTTGCACTCACACGTTTTTTGTTCATTTACAGGTTTTAGTTTTTTTGCACCTCCGGGGATTTAAAAAAAAAAGTGAGGGTTATACCCCATCTTTGTCCCCATGGGGGAGATTTCCCTTCACTTCCTGTCCCATAGCCACAACAGGAAGTGAAAGGAAATCCCCATTGAAAGGTTTCCCCTCTATTGCTGTTCTGGGGACAACCCAGTACGGGGGCGGACAGGCAGGTAGGTAGCTCTGATGTAGAAAGGACAAAGCTTGGCTCTTCTGCGCTCATTTTTTCCTTTTTTACCTAAAGTTCCACCTCCAGTTCCGGCTCACTACCTCTGCTGGAAGTCTGTTCCAGACACCGACTACTACTGCTGAACTTTCCTCCTCCTAGTTGGAGGCCGTGTCCCCGTGTTCCTCATCTCAGCCCCCCTGGCCCTCCGCACACCCAACAAAGGAAGAAGCTCCAGGCCGGACATCGCAGGCAGGACGTCGCAGGCCGGACGTCGCAGGCAGGACGTCGCAGGCAGGACATCGCAGGCAGGACGTTGCAGGCCGGACGTCGCAGGCCGGACATCGCAGGCAGGACATCTCAGGCCGGCTCCTCTGGTTTCATGTTGGCCTGGCTCAGCGCCGGGTACAATAGGCCTTGGCCTGCGGGGGGGGAGTCCAGGACTTCTCCCTTCTGTTGTCAGAGACAATGAGACATATGGCAGATCAATACACGGGGGACCCGGCCTTCTGTTAGTAAAAGCCTCTCAGCATCAGCTCTGCGGGAGGAACTACAAGGCCCAGCATGCGTCCTCATAGGGCGAGGAATGGGCAGTTTGTCAGCAGATGCCGGAGGACTGATATTTCTATATACTCACACTGTATATACCATGGAGGCTAGACGTGGCTGACACACATTGTGCTGTCATTGTCCACCGTTGTCACTCGCAGGAAGCTGGTCCTGAGCAATATTGTGCAGCCGCTGCGTGTAGATGGGAAGTAGCTGAAAGAGGGTGGAGGAGATCAGCAGCACTGAGATGGGAAAATTATGAAAAAAAGGTGAAAACAATATTTTATAGAGAAAAAAAAAAATTAGAAAATTGTTTACCATACACAGTGCTGAATGTCTTCCAGTTCAGGTCACAACTTCTAACCTTTTCCTGCCGGCCGTATAATATATATACAGTGATGCCACGCTGACACATAGTTAGTCTGGCTGGCTGAAAAAGACACCCACAGCTGATCCAGAGGAAGGCAAAAACCCAGCAAAGCATGATCCAATCTCCTCCTGCAGGGGAAAAATTCCTCCCTGATCCCCCCAGAGGCAATCGGATATTCCCGGGATCAATAATCGGATATTCCCTGGACCAATAATCGGATATTCCCTGGACCAATAATCGGATATCCCGGGATCAATAATCGGATATTCCCTGGATCACCTTTCCCTATAAATGTTATATCCAGTTATATTCTGTGTATCCAAGAAAGGATCCAGGACTTTCCTACAGCAATCCACTGAGCTGGCCACAACCAACCCTGGAGGGAGTCTATTCCACATTCTCACAGCTCTTACTGTGAAGAAACCTTTCCGTGTTTGGAGATGACATTTCTTTTCCTCCAGACGTAAAGAGCGCCCCCTTGTCCTCTGTGATGACCTCAGGGAGAATACCTACACCGAGTTCACTATATGAACCACTGATGTATTATACATGGAGATCATATCCCCCCTTATGTATTATACATGGAGATCATATCCCCCCTTATGTATTATATATGGGGATCATATCCCCCCTTATGTATTATACATGGAGATCATATCCCCCCTTATGTATTATACATGGAGATCATATCCCCCCTTATGTATTTATACATGGAGATCATATCCCCCCCTTATGTATTACACATGGAGATCATATCCCCCCCCTTATGTATTATACATGGAGATCATATCCCCCCTTATGTATTATACATGGAGATCATATCCCCCCCCTTATGTATTATACATGGAGATCATATCCCCCCTTATGTATTATACATGGAGATCATATCCCCCCCCTTATGTATTATACATGGAGATCATATCCCCCTTATGTATTATACATGGAGATCATATCCCCCTTATGTATTATACATGGTGATCATATCCCCCCCCTTATGTATTATACATGGAGATCATATCCCCCCTTATGTATTATACATGGAGATCATATCCCCCTTATGTATTATACATGGAGATCATATCCCCCTTATGTATTATACATGGAGATCATATCCCCCCTTATGTATTATACATGGAGATCATATCCCCCCTTATGTATTATACATGGAGATCATATCCCCCTTATGTATTATACATGGAGATCATATCCCCCCCTTATGTATTATACAAGGAGATCATATCCCCCCCTTATGTATTATACATGGAGATCATATCCCCCCCTTATGTATTATACATGGAGATCATATCCCCCTTATGTATTATACATGGAGATCATATCCCCCCTTATGTATTATACATGGAGATCATATCCCCCCTTATGTATTATACATGGTGATCATATCCCCCCTTATGTATTATACAAGGAGATCATATCCCCCCTTATGTATTATACATGGAGATCATATCCCCCCTTATGTATTATACAAGGAGATCATATCCCCCTTGTCCTCTGTGATGTCATATATCCGTACAGTTTGCGTCGCTGTTCTGCGTTGTCACCAACACCTCCCACAATAGGGAATTGGTAGGACATCCTCTTAACCATGTGACCACTGTGGTAGCCAATCACTGTGATCCCATGATTAAGAAGCCGAGGATTTCCCGCACCGCAGGTTCACATCTAAGCGCTTTACGCAGCGTTCTTCAGAAACTCAGTACAGTCCGTTGAACATGATATTGGGACGCGTTCACATCTTCGCGTTTTCATCCGTTGCGTTTTTTTGAAGGGGACTTTTTTTAACACAAAATATAAATGGACTTCAATGGAGATACTGCAGGAAAGCATGTAGTGCGTTTTGGCTGCATTTTTTTATGCGTTTTTGCCTTCATTTTTGCCACGTTATCGATGCATTTTGTGTTTTTAAATCTGCCTAGCAACAAGATAATAAAAAAAAATAAAAATGCAAAAAATATCAAAAATGCGGCAAAAATACAGGTGCAAAACTGCAAGACACAACGCAATGCAGAAACGGCTCGAACGCAACCTGGGGTGAACCTGGCCTTAATGATCCGGATCCCACCAGCAGGAAGGAGTTGAAGATGATTAGGGGTCCGTGGGGGTCACCCTGTGTCTGGTCAGATCCCACCATTGTACATTGGGCGGGTATGGGGAGGAGTCACGCAGATATAACAGGGTTAGATCAGATCAGTAAACGCAAATCTCCTCCCCCCTCACCTATGTTCTATATACTGTACTTACCTATCTCCAGCTCGCTCCGGTCCGGCCACATGATGCAGCTCCCCTGATGGCTGAGGTGTCAGCCAGAGGCGGTTGCAGGGGAGAGGAGGGAGTGGTGACAACTGATGGACCATTGAAGCCTATGGGTGACGTCACCACGCCAGGCATCGCTATGTGACAACACATTACTATGCCTGGCGTGGTGACGTCAACCATAGGCTTCAGTGGTCCATCAGTTGTTGGCGCTCCCTCCTCTCCCCTGCAGTTGCCACTGACAGCGGGTCACTTGACCAGATTGGAGCGGGCTGAAATTTTATTTATTTCAGGTACTTCTATATCGCCGTCAATGTAATCCGTGCTTTATATATATATTGTACATCACATCAGGCCCCGCCCCCGAGGAGCGTACAATCTAAGGTCCCTAACTCATTCATACATACACATATTAGGGACACTTTAGACAGGAGACAATTAACCTCCCAGCATGTCTTTGGAGTGTGGGAGGAAACCCACACAGGCACAGGGAGAACATGCAAACTCCAGGCAGGTGGTGTCGTAGCTGGGATTTGAACGAACGACCCGAGTACTGCCAGGCGGAAGTGCTGACCACTCAGCCACTCTGCTGCCCAGATAGGTAAATAGATACATCTTTCTTACACAGGTTGGTCACCATAGGTGTTAGTGGGGGGGGGGGGGGGGGGGGGGTTGGGGGGGGGGGACAGTTTTAAAGCTACTTAGGTGTATAGCCGGAATTTCACTTTGAAGTGCATAAACCCGTATATTGCAGCTCACCAGTCCTTAGATGTCGACTACATTAGTTTTCATTTCTACACCTAAGTACATCTTCTGCAAGTACAGGAAAACACTTGTTGATCCTGACAGAAGCTCCGTGTCCCTGTAACTTCCTGAACCGAAACCTTGAACAATGTTATCACCTTCCTTCTGTGAACTACAAAACACCTCCTCCGTATGTCATAGAGATAACTAGAGGAAGAAGTGTTTGTAGTCTCAATCAGGGGAGCAGCGTCAGGTGACAACTCTGCTTCTCCATAGACACAGCACGGTAAGTGAGCGTTGTCAGCCTAAGACAGGAAGTCGGTTACTGGTAGGATCACCAGATGAAAATAAAGGAGAAAAATAGACTGAAAAAAGAAAACGAATGCAGCCGCCACATCTAAGGACCGTGTATCTGCGATGGGTGACGTTTTGGTTACATGTTCATTTAGAAGGAAGCAGTGCTCAGCCGAGTTCTTTTTCATTTCCCAGTCCCTCTAAATTTCGGTAAAGCCACCACGACGTATTGCCGCACCATCATTTGTAAGCCGTCAGGAGTGGAGCGAGGAGCTTTGTGCTTTGATAGGCTCTCGGTGGCGAGCCGTATTGTAACGTGTATTCTTCTCATGTTCCTGGCAGCGCTCCCAGCACAATGTTCGACATCGAATGGAGAGGCAGGAAGGTGGCTCTGAAAGCCTCTAATGGGAAGTATATTTGTACCAAGAAGAATGGGCAGCTGGCAGCCGTCTCTGACTCCATCGGTGAGTTTACAATCTTCTCACTCTATAATCACCGTTTATGCAGGTTGTGTTTATCCAGACGGGTGACCCCCATTATGAGCCTCGCGGGGTACCTTCCATCACCAATCGGAGGCTGCAAGTCACATCAGAGTCACATCAAGTCACAAAAGAGTGAAATTCCCTCCAATATGGGTCAGCGGGTGCCGATGATCAGTCCGTCTGAAGACTTTACACATCACACTGGTATAGAAAATTCAATTCGCTTCACTTGGGGCTCCTTCAGATGTGCAGCCGGGGTGGTAAGGCCTCATGCACACATGCTAGGGGTAGGACAGGGGGGACTAGCAAGGTGCTACAGAAAGACCATACTGGTAACCTTGGTCATGGGGGGGACAACTTTATAGTGTTGACCATGAGGGATGGGAGGGCAACACCATATTAATGGCCATAGTCAGGGGCAACTCCATATGAATGGCCATGGGCGGCCAACTCCATATTAGTGGCCATGGATGGCCAACGTCATATTAATAGCCATTGGTTCAACTCCATATTAATGGCCACGGGGGAAGGGTGCAACTCCCGAATGGCCATGGTAAGGGCAACTCCATATTACTGGCCATGAGCAGCCAACTTCATATTAATGGCCATTGGTTCAACTCCATATTAATGACCATGGGGGAAGGGTGCAACTCCGAATGGCCATGGTAAGGGGCAACTACATATTAATGGCCATGGGCGGCCAACTTCATATTAATGGAGATTGGGTCAACTCCACATTTAATAGCCATGGGCGGCCAACTTCATATTAATAGCTATTGGGTCAATTCCATATTAATGGCCATGGGGGAAGGGTGCAACTCCGAATGGCCATGGTAGGGGTCAACTCCATATTAATGGCCATGGGGGGCCAACTTCATATTAATGGAGATTGGGTCAATTCCATATTAATGGCCATGGGCAGCCAACTTCATATTAATGGAGATTGGGTCAATTCCATATTAATGGCCATGGGCGGCCAACTTCATATTATTAGCCATTGGGTCAACTCATTTTAATGGCCATGAGGGAAGGGTGCAACTCCAAATGGCCATAGTGAGGGGTAACTCCATTTAAATGGCCATTGGGTCAACTCCATATTAATGGCCATGAGGGAAGGGTGCAACTCCGAATGGCCATAGTTAGGGGTAACTCTATCTTAATGGCCATAGTGAGGGGTAACTCTATCTTAATGGCCATAGTGAGGGGTAACTCCATTTAAATGGCCATAGTGAGGGGTAACTCTATCTTAATGGCCATAGTGAGGGGTAACTCTATCTTAATGGCCATAGTGAGGGGTAACTCTATCTTAATGGCCATAGTGAGGGGTAACTCTATCATAATGGCCATAGTGAGGGGTAACTCCATTTACATGGCCATAGTGAGGGGTAACTCTATCATAATGGCCATAGTGAGGGGTAACTCTATCATAATGGCCATAGTGAGGGGTAACTCTATCTTAATGGCCATAGTGAGGGGTAACTCTATCATAATGGCCATAGTGAGGGGTAACTCTATCTTAATGGCCATGGTGAGGGGTAACTCTATCTTAATGGCCATAGTGAGGGGTAACTCTATCTTAATGGCCATAGTGAGGGGTAACTCTATCATAATGGCCATAGTGAGGGGTAACTCCATTTACATGGCCATAGTGAGGGGTAACTCTATCATAATGGCCATAGTGAGGGGTAACTCCATTTAAATGGCCATAGTGAGGGGTAACTCTATCATAATGGCCATAGTGAGGGGTAACTCTATCTTAATGGCCATAGTGAGGGGTAACTCTATCTTAATGGCCATAGTGAGGGGTAACTCTATCATAATGGCCATAGTGAGGGGTAACTCTATCTTAATGGCCATGGTGAGGGGTAACTCTATCTTAATGGCCATAGTGAGGGGTAACTCTATCTTAATGGCCATGGTGAGGGGTAACTCCATTTACATGGCCATTGGGTCAGCTCCATATTAATGTTCATGGATCCAACTTTGTATTGTTGGCCATGGGGTGGGTAGAAGAGCAACTCCAAATAATTGGCCAATAATCGGCACAGTCCATACTAATGGTCCTGGAGTGCCAACTTCATATTGTTAGCCATGGGGGGGGGAACAGCTCTGTACTAGCAAATAATAATTTATTCTGGCCATTGAAATGTATTAACGCTCAAGCTTTGACGCACCTCGTAATGCGCGTTTACGTGCGTCAGGTTTTTTTTTTGCTGAACCGCTGCTGCTCCTGGACACACCGGCAACAGCGGGGGGGTTTTTCTGCCTCTAAACACCTGTATTGCATGGACACGTAGGCAAACATGGAGGGGTGTTCAGAGACAAAAAAAGAGTCAGATGCTCCTAAAAGCAGCATTTTTAATGCTCAATGTGCAAGAGGCCTAAAAGGTGGTTGAGCCATGGTTTTACTGCCCCCCCACCCCACAATTGCCCACCTGGACAAATAGATGGAGCCACTCAGAGCTGTACACATGCTGTGCTTCACAGCAAAAATAAACAGCATGTCCACATTGGGCAGGTGGTCCGTCACTGAATGTGAAACGGGGCTGCGCCGCAAATGCCCTGCAGTGCACACGGTTACAGTGTGGTGGTGCGGCATTTTCAGGGTTTGAACAGGCGGTGATCATGTGACATGTCACCTCCTCACCACCTGTCAAACGCCTCTATAAAGCAATCCACCGTACGGTGTAATTCAGGTCTATGGAGAGCCAAGGTAGGGGAGGGTTGGAACCTCGGTCAGGTTTCTTTTTTTGCCCATTAGGGGTGATTTCCCTTCACCTGTCCTGACGTCACTGCAAAGCAAGTTGTCTCTGAAACAAGTGTCTCCAATTAAAGTTTCCTCCTGACCTCCTGTTCTGGTGACAACTGTAAAATGATGATTTCCCCGGTGACAACAGTCATCAGTACAAACAGGGACCCTCCCAGCATGCACACAAACAGGGGTTCTAACCCTTCCACACACGGTCTAGAATTAAAGTGTATGGACACCCTGATAATGAACTTCTTGGATTTGTCCACTTTTGGTCTTTTAAATATTCCATTGAAAGAATTTTGTCAGTTCCATAAGTGCAAAAAAAAACAAACAAAACCCTGTTGATGCTGCCAGAACCCCTCCCCCTACATTTGCTGTGCTGTACTGCACTCTCAGGCACTGTTGGCAATGCTGTTCCCAGTTCTTAGTTTCATCTACAGAAAAAGTGAGGAATGGCTTCCTTGGGTGAGGAATGGCTTCCCGATCACCTGACCATTCTGATTGGCTGTTATAGTAGTCATGTGATCGTGAGTTCCCCCACCATCTCCTGTTCATAATGAGAGCTGCTGGGAGTGTGCACTGAGCGCGCTCTCGGCACAGGACCTTCAGATGTCCATGGGTGTCCGATTAAGCGGGTCTATGTTCTAGGGACTTTCTGGTCACATGGCTACTGTGATTGGCTGTCACAATGATCACATGATGGGGAGTCCTTCCCTACTGCATAGAGCTGTCAGTGACAGCTTGGTCACTGCTGAGAGCTCATTGAGCAATACTTTCATTGGCCCCTTTAAGTTGATCTCATAGACTTCTTCTTTGAGGAACAGATTCCATCCACACAAACAGCACAAATAGATGAACCCCCCCTCTGGGCTATTGGTGTCAGCAGCTGATTGGCTGTGGGTGCGGTTCAGCAGAGAAAATGTCAGCCCAGTCTTTCCTGAAACAACAATTGACCACGTAATCAACTTTTGCTGAGCTGGAAGGACTGCCCACTGTTACAGTTTTGTCCGATTCCTTTAAATCAGCCCAAATTCCAACAGTGTTTGGCCAGCGTTACTGGTCAATGTCTGTCAGCCTACACGCGGGTCACATGTAGGATAAAGGGGCCTCTACGAGTTTGAGGAAGAGTACGAGGTGAAGGAGCAAAGGGGAAACAAGCAAAAATAGCTGATGAATGAGCGAGACGCAGATATCGGTCATTGGGGGAGATAAGCTGACAAAGAATATCTACATTCTGGTTTCTTCATAAGAAAGAGGAAGAGGATAGCGAGCAGAACCAACAAAAATGTAAGGGTGAGGGTGGCGGGATTGGAGAAGTGCTACTTAGAGACAAGGGGACGGCCACTGATACCGAAAATATATACAGTGCCCCAACACTGAGCCTACCTACACTACGTACATGGCCAAATGTTTGTGGACACCTGAACATCACACCTCCATGTGACCACATGTGTATGATCCCTCCCAAATGACTGAGTTTAGGTAATCCTCCATCATACAAAGACATTGGAGACAATTGTGCTCTTCCAGCCTCATGGTAACAGTTTGGTGAAGACCCTTTTCTGTCCCCCCATGACTGTCCCCCGTGTACAAAGCCAGCTCCATAAAGACATGGATGACCAGTTTGGTGAAGACCCTTTTCTGTTCCCCCATGACTGTCCCCTGTGTACAAAGCCGGCTCCATAAAGACATGGATGACCAGTTTTGGTGAAGACCCTTTTCTGTTCCCCCATGACTGTCCCCTGTGTACAAAGCCGGCTCCATAAAGACATGGATGACCAGTTTGGTGAAGACCCTTTTCTGTTCCCCCATGACTGTCTCGTGCACAAAGCCAGCTCCATAAAGACATGGATGACCAGTTTGGTGAAGACCCTTTTCTGTCCCCATGACTGTCCCGTGTGCAAAGCCAGCTCCATAAAGACATGGATGACCAGTTTGGTGAAGACCCTTTTCTGTTCCCCCATGACTGTTCCCCGTGTACAAAGCCAGCTCCATAAAGACATGGTTTGCCCAGTTTGGTGTGGAGGAACGTCACTGTCCTGCACAGAGCCCTGACCTCAACCATACTGAACACCATTGGAGTGAACTGTATGATGAGCCAGGTCTTCTAATCCAACATCAGTACCTGACCTCACAGATGTTCTTTTGGATGACAGGGGCTCTAACCCTCCCCTGCCCTTCCAGACTTGTGGCAACAGTCTTGTAGAGACCCTTTTCAGTTCCAGCATAACTGTGTACAAAGCCAGCTCCATAAAGACATGGATGACCAGTTTGGTGAAGACCCTTTTCTGTTCCCCCAGGACTATCCCCTGTGTACAAAGCCAGCTCCATAAAGACATGGATGACCAGTTTGGTGAAGACCCTTTTCTGTTCCCCCATGACTATCTCGTGCACAAAGCCAGCTCCATAAAGACATGGATGAACAGTTTGGTGAAGACCCTTTTCTGTCCCCCCATGACTGCCCCCTGTGTACAAAGCCAGCTCCATAAAGACATGGAGGACCAGTTTGGTGAAGACCCTTTTCTGTCCCCCCCATGACTGTCCCGTGTACAAAGCCAGCTCCATAAAGACATGGTTTGACCAGTTTGGTGAAGACCCTTTTCTGTCCCCATGACTGTCCCGTGTGCAAAGCCAGCTCCATAAAGACATGGATGACCAGTTTGGTGAAGACCCTTTTCTGTTCCCCCATGACTGTTCCCCGTGTACAAAGCCAGCTCCATAAAGACATGGTTTGCCCAGTTTGGTGTGGAGGAACGTCACTGTCCTGCACAGAGCCCTGACCTCAACCATACTGAACACCATTGGAGTGAACTGTATGATGAGCCAGGTCTTCTAATCCAACATCAGTACCTGACCTCACAGATGTTCTTTTGGATGACAGGGGCTCTAACCCTCCCCTGCCCTTCCAGACTTGTGGCAACAGTCTTGTAGAGACCCTTTTCAGTTCCAGCATAACTGTGTACAAAGCCAGCTTCACAAAGACATGGAGGACCAGTTAGGTGTGGAGGAAATCGAGTGTCCTGTACAGAGCCCTGACCTCAACGTACTGATCACCTTTGAGATGAATTGGAATACCGATGGTGAGCTACGTCATCTCATCCATCATCAGTACCTGACCTTAGAGGCTCATAATTAAAGAACTATATCATTAATGGTAAAAGGGTCATTCCACTCCAAACTGATACACTATATGGCCCGAAGGACATAGACACTCTATACTACTGTACATGGCCAAATATTTGTGGACAACTGCCCATCACACCTCCATATCTTCAAATGTATGTGACACATTCCAAATGATGGAGTTCAGGTGTCTCCAGTGAAGGGTCCTTGTAATACTCATACAAAGACATTGGAGACAATAATGCTCTTCCTACCTTGTGGTAACTGTCATGTTGGAACAGAAAAGGGTCTTCACCAAACTGTGTCCTGTGGGTGCACAAAGCCAGTTCCATAAAGACATGGATGACCAGTTTGGTGTGGAGGAACTCCAGTGTCCTGTACAGAGCCCTGACCTCAACCTACTGAACACCTTTGGGATGAAATGGAACGCCAATGGTGAGCCAGGTCTTCACATCCATCATCAGTACCTGACCTCACAAATGGACTCCAATTCCCACAGGCACCCTCCAAAATCCTGTGAACAGTCTTCGCAGAAGAGTGGAGAAGTTATAGCCATGAAGTGGAGCAACTCCAAATGAATGGCCATGGGGTGCAACTTCATATTAATGGTCACTGGGGCCAACTTCATATAGTTGACCATGGGGTAGACAGAAGAGCAACGGGTGGGGCCCGCTCCATATTAATGGCCATTAAGTCAACTCTATTTTAATGGTCATGGGATGACAGCTTCATATTATTGACCATTGAGAGGGAACAACTCCATATGAATGGCCATGGTTTCGGAATAGGATGTCCAACAAGCTTATATAAGTGTGATGGTCAGGTGTCCACACCACCTCAGTCCACCTGCCCTCACCACCACAGCTGCCACAATCCCAACACTCCCCTTCCCCATCCTCCCCGACCTTGTCATAAGAGGAGACTCTGTTGGGTACTCTGATGTAGGGGGGGACTCTGATGTCGGGGGGGAATGTGGTGGGGACCCTGACATAAGAGGAGACTCTGTTGGGTACTCTGATGTAGGGGGGGATGTGGTGGGGACCCTGACATAAGAGGAGACTCTGTTGGGTACTCTGATGGGGATTTTTTGGTCTGCTTCTTTGTAAACTATGCAGTGTGGCCCTTGTAGTGACAACCGTGGAGGCCCCTGATGTAAGCCTTGCCTGGGGCTCAGATAGTCGAAGGGAAAGTCCGGTTATTTTGGCCATCTCACACCATTTTGTATTGATGGGTTCCGTTCAGCAGGAAAGCGGACGTACAATCACATCACCGGCTACAAAAAAACAGAAGTCGGCATTTTGCTGGTTTTGGTTCCGTTTACCTGAACGTGACCTCAGATGGATCTCACAGTCCATGTATTTGCTGTTCCATATTTCAGTGATAAATTTCATGTACAGATTTGTAGCTCCTCCCTCTGTCTGTATAGCAGGCCTGATTCCCCCCCCCCCCCCCCCCACCTATCAGAATACAATGATCAGAGCAGCAGCCACTGGCTGCAACGGGTGATCAAGTCCTGGTTTCCAGTAGGACGGTTCTACAGAAGCTGGTCTAACAATCCGAGACTTCAGTTGTCACCAGGCCCATTGAGGACAAAGCCACAGAGACCCCCTCTCCGGCACTTCCCCACTGCTTCCTCATCTATGGTCACCAGCGCAGAGGACGGACCTTTTCCCATGATGCAACGCTTGGGTCTAGTGGCTGAACACATGGCAGAAGGGGGTGACACCATTGCTCCCTCTGAGCTCTAACATTAGGTGGCATCGGGTATTTTGGTGGCGACTCTGATGGAGGAAGCAGTGGCGGGGTTGCTCAGGAAAGGTGACTCCAAAGCAGTGCTTCTCACCCAGGGTGCCCCGGTATCCTGGTGTGCCATCTTGGGTTGTCAGGGGTGCACTTTGGTGGTGCAGGTGGGCCGGCCATCAGCACTATGGAAACACATGACTCTAATCCAAGGTGGTGGCCGGCGTTCAGAAGGAGGTGCAAGTCTGTTCAGACCTGCTGTGCCTCCTGCCCACTGCCACAGCCATAGGTGGGACTCTGATGGGGGGGGATGGGGGGGGGGGGGTGAGGGGAGAGAGAGGGAACTGAGGGCTCCGATAAGGGAAAGTGGGGCTTACGACTCTCATGTGAAGGAGGTGGCTACTGAGGACACTGATGTGAAAAAGGGGGGCTGAGGTCTCTGAAGTGAGGGGGTAGACTGAGGTCTCTGAAGTGGGGGGGTAGACTGAGGACTGTGATGTGTGGGGGGGGGGGGGTAGACTGAGGTCTCTGAAATGGGGGGGTAGACTGAGGACTGTGATGTGGGGGGGGGGGGGTAGACTGAGGTCTCTGAAATGGGGGGGTAGACTGAGGACAGTGATGTGTGGGGGGGGTATAGTGAGGACTGTGATGTGGGGGAGAGGTAGACTGAGGTCTCTGAAGTGGGGGGGGGCGTATACTGAGGACTGTGATGTGAGGGGGGGGGGGCGGGTATACTGAGGACTGTGATGTGGGGGGGGCGGTATACTGAGGACTGTGATGTGTGGGGGGGGGGGGTAGACTGAGGTCTCTGAAATGGGGGGGGTAGACTGAGGACTGTGATGTGGGGGGGGGGTAGACTGAGGTCTCTGAAATGGGGGGGTAGACTGAGGACTGTGATGTGGGGGGGGGGGTAGACTGAGGTCTCTGAAGTGGGGGGGGGGCGTATACTGAGGACTGTGATGTGTGGGGGGGGGGTATAGTGAGGACTGTGATGTGGGGGAGAGGTAGACTGAGGTCTCTGAAGTGGGGGGGCGTATACTGAGGACTGTGATGTGGGGGGGGGCGGTATACTGAGGACTGTGATGTGGGGGGGGGGCGGTATACTGAGGACTGTGATGTGGGGGGGGGGGCGTATACTGAGGACTGTGATGTGGGGGGGGGCGGTATACTGAGGACTGTGATGTGGGGGGGCGGCGGTATACTGAGGACTGTGATGTGGGGGGGGGGGGCAGTATACTGAGGACTGTGATGTGGGGGGGGGGGGGCGGTATACTGAGGACTGTGATGTGGGGGGGGGGCCGTATACTGAGGACTGTGATGTGGAGGGGGGGGCGGTATACTGAGGACTGTGATGTGGAGGGGGGGTAGGTTGAGGTCTCTGAAGTGGGGGGGGGTATACTGAGGACTGTGATGTGGGGGGGTAGGTTGAGGTCTCTGAAGTGGGGGGGGTATATACTGAGGACTGTGATGTGGGGGGGGGCGGTATACTGAGGACTGTGATGTGGGGGGGGGGGCGGTATACTGAGGACTGTGATGTGGGGGGGGGCCGTATACTGAGGACTGTGATGTGGGGGGGGCGGTATACTGAGGGACTGTGATGTGGGGGGGGGCAGTATACTGAGGACTGTGATGTAGGGAGGGGGGGTAGGTTGAGGTCTCTGAAGTGGGGGGGGGGTATACTGAGGACTGTGATGTGGGGGGGGGGGTAGGTTGAGGTCTCTGAAGTGGGGGGGGGGTATACTGAGGACTGTGATGTGGGGGGGGGGGTGGTATACTGAGGACTGTAATGTGGGGGGGGGGGGTATACTGAGGACTGTGATGTGTGGGGGGGGGGGTAGGTTGAGGTCTCTGAAGTGGGGGGGGGGGGGGTATACTGAGGACTGTGATGTGGGGGGGGGGCGGTATACTGAGGACTGTGATGTGGGGGGGTATACTGAGGACTGTGATGTGATGTGGGGGGGGGGGGGGCGGTATACTGAGGACTGTGATGTGGGGGGGGTATACTGAGGACTGTGATGTGGGGGGGGGGTATACTGAGGATGTGATATGGGGGGGGGGGCGGTATACTGAGGACTGTGATGTGGGGGGGTATACTGAGGACTGTGATGTGGGGAGGGGGGGGTAGGTTGAGGTCTCTGAAGTGGGGGGGGGTATACTGAGGACTGTGATGTGGGGGGGGGGGGGTGGTATACTGAGGACTGTGATGTGGGGGGGGGGTATACTGAGGACTGTGATGTGGGGGGGGGGGCGGTATACTGAGGACTGTGATGTGGGGGGGGGGGGGGGGGCGGTATACTGAGGACTGTGATGTGGGGGGGGGTATACTGAGGACTGTGATGTGGGGGGGGGGTATACTGAGGACTGTGATGTGGGGGGGGGGGGCGGGCGGTATACTGAGGACTGTGATGTGGGGGGGGGGGGCGGCGGTATACTGAGGACTGTGATGTGGGGGGGTATACTGAGGACTGTGATGTGGGGGGGGGGGGGTGGTATACTGAGGACTGTGATGTGGGGGGGTATACTGAGGACTGTGATGTGGGGGGGGGGGGGTGGTATACTGAGGACTGTGATGTGGGGGGGTATACTGAGGACTGTGATGTGGGGGGGGGGGGGTAGGTTGAGGTCTCTGAAGTGGGAAAGTGGATACACAGAGATTACTGTCAGTGTGGAAGAGATCAGCAGATGCAGAGATAACGCCATTTGAAGGAGTATGCAAATCTCGACTTTCCCTTTAGAAGTCAAGCTCAGCTGTGCTCCTTCTGATTGGTCGTCACATTAAAGTACCAGTATGGAGGTGGGAGGGGCCAGGCTCACTTTTTCCAGAATCCTGAGTTCCTCCATTTGTTTCCATAGGAGAAGACGAGGAGTTCACACTGAAGTTGATCAATCCGACCGATATTGGTTCTCCGGGGGGGACCTGGGCTTCGTCTGCTACCATAAAACCTCCAACACGCTGGATGCAAACCGCTCCTCTTATGACGTCTTCCAGATCATCTTTAACAACGGAGCGTATCAAATCAAAGGTCAGCTACCCCCCTACATCCCCCCCTACCCCCCCTACATCCCCTGTCCTACCCCCCCTACATCCCCTGTCCTACCCCTCCTACATCCCCTGTCCTACCCCTCCTACATCCCCTGTCCTACCCCCCTACATCCCCTGTCTACTGTATTGTCCTTTACTCTCTGGCTTCCTCCTCCCCAGCCTGGCACTGAAGGTGCAGAGCAGGTGCCTGACAATGAGCTGCTGGAGAGATGACCGATCAGTGGTCAGGAGACCACTCAGCTCTCAGTCGTAGAGTCGGCATGGGACAGCTGCAGCAGAAGCATGAGTGTGTACTGTATGGTGGGCTTTTACTGACCCCAAACCTCTCCATTAATACCTGTCCTGTGCTACCACATAACCAACGGCGAGGAATCTTCTGCATCAGACAGTCTGGGTGTGTCCAATGCCTGCTCCCCCGCTGAGTTGTGTGGTTCCATCCTTCACCACCTATGTTACTGCTGTGTCCTGTACTGACCTAAGGGGTCAGTGGTGGGGATAATAGAGCTCAGAGGAGGATCAGACTTTCAATAGAACCAGAAGCTCAGAAGGAGAACAGGCTTTCAATAGACCTGGAAGTATAAAATGCTTAGAAGGTGTCCAGACTGGGTCTCCTCTTAGCATCTGACACTTTGGGGTTTGTTTCCTAAGGCTGTAGAGTGCAAAATCAGACTCACATCTCCATAGAAACCAATCAGCTTCCAGGTTTTATTGCCAAAGCTTATTTGAACAAGCTGAAGTTAGAAGCTGATTGGTCTCTGTGTAGAAGTGAGCCGGATTTTGCACTCTCCAGCTTCAGTACATAAACACCCTTAGGTCTATCAAACGTCTTGTCCATCTCTGAGCCTCCAGCTAGTCCAGGTCTATCAAACGTCTTGTCCATCTCTGAGCCTCCAGCTAGTCCAGGTCTATCAAAAGTCTGGTCCATCTCTGAGCCTCCAGCTATTCCAGTTCTCTCAAACGTCTGGTCCATCTCTGAGCCTCCAGCTAGTCCAGGTCTATCAAAAGTCTGGTCCATCTCTGAGCCTCCAGCTAGTCCAGGTCTATCAAAAGTCTGGTCCATCTCTGAGCCTCCAGCTATTCCAGGTCTATCAAAAGTCTGGTCCATCTCTGAGCCTCCAGCTATTCCAGGTCTATCAAAAGTCTGGTCCATTTCTGAGCCTCCAGCTAGTCCAGGTCTATCAAAAGCCTGGCCCCCTCTGAACATCCAGATTCCAGGTCAGTCAAAAGCCTGGTCCTGCAGACCAGACTTTTGATAGACCTGAAATTTGGATGCTGAGAGAAGGCCAAATTTTGGTAGACCTGGAGTTGTGAGATGCTGAAAGGAAAAACCAGGCTGTTGATGGACCTGGAATCTGGATGTTCAGAGGAGGACCAGGCTTTTGATAGACCTGCATTCTGGATGTTTAGAGGGGGCCAGGTTTTTGATAGACCCAAAGTGTTAGATGCTCAGAGGAGAGCCAGGGCTTTGGAGAGACCCAAATTGTCAGAAGATCAGAGGAGGACCAGACTTTTGATAGACCTGGAATGGACGGGTGCTGGAGAATCTTCAAGCAGTGGTAGGTTTGCGGTAGATAAGTGGCATGGGAAACAGGGACTAATGTTCAATTACAGCCAAGGCCATTACTTTGTAAGCAGCAGGGTCACTACCATTCTTGACATGTCTCCCCTGAACCGCCATCTTGAACAGCTTTCTGTTTCTTGTTACAGGTCAGGGTGGAAAGTTCTGGTACACTTCCAGCAATGGCACAGTCTGCACAGACGGCGACATGTCTGAAGATTTCTTCTTTGAGTTCCGAGAGTACAACCGTGTGGCCATCAAAGGCAAAAAAACGGAAAATATCTACGCGGCGACCAGGCGGGCACGCTGAAGGCCGATGCAGAATCAGCGAACGCTGCTACCTTATGGGAATACTGACTGACCTCCCCAATACAGTTTAGCTATAGAGGACTTTAGATGATTTGCTTGGAGGGTGAGGGGGTCGGGGGAGGACTGAGGTCTCCCCCAAAAACCTTCATTGGGGAGATTGAAAAAGCCCACAATTAGAGGCTTCATAGCTCTGTGTACAGCTCAGGGGGAGCAATTCTCTATGGACTCACTTACCCTTTACGAATACTGCCCCAGTAGGATCATGGGAAATGCATGTCACTGTCTTATTACCATTTTATTAGCCTAGATAAAGAGATTTCTAACTAGATCCTGTACACGTGAGAGCGCGCCGTCCGCGAGGGCCGCCTTCCCTATAGAAAGAAGAGCCATTAGCTAGGACAAACTATGGCGGCCTCCACCCAATAAACCGCCCACACAGTGGCCACCAACGCAGCTTTGTCGGGGAGGTACTAGATACCCCGAGGAAATCCGCACAAACCTGCTGCTCCGCCTTTATGCCGGTAAATGGGATGGAGACTTTTCTTCTTTTTTTTTTGTACATATAATTTATAGAAGGTGCTGAATTCACAAAATCATTAAATCTGATGAAAAGTCAACGGAGAGTTCATCAGTCGCTCTTTGTTTGGCCTCTGGTTGGGTCTGAGGGCAATTTGTGCGTCCCGTCTGGACGAGGGTCTCTGTGGTATTTGAAGACTTAATGGGGGAAATCCCAGAAGTGTAACTTCCGGCAAATATTACAAAAACAAACAAAAAAAAAACACCCATTAGATGTAATAATAGAAAAAAAGAAATAAACCATTTAAACTACTGTTAGTTCAATGAAATCTTTGTTTATGTAATCTTCCTCCAATCCCCTGCACAGCAGATCTCCAGGAAGAGGGACTGTACACTGGGACCACACATGTGAATGGGGCCCCTTTGTGATGAACTGTGGGAGACCCAGCTTACCCCGGGGAACCCCTGAAATAATGTTCATGTCTTGGGGAGCCACCACAATGGTGATCAATGAAAGGCAGTCTTCTTATGCCGGTGACCTTTGGGAATAATGCCTTGTTACCCGATTATTAAGAAGAATGTCCCTTACATTGGGGGTCAGTGGGAAGAATGTCCCTTACATTGGGGGGGTCAGTGGGAAGAATGTCCCTTACATTTGGGGGTCAGTAGGAAGAATGTCCCTTACATTGGGGGTCAGTGGGAAGAATGTCCCTTACATTGGGGATCAGTGGGAAGAATGTCCCTTACATTGGGGGTCTGTGGGAAAGAATGTCCCTTACATTGGGGGGTCAGTGGGAAGAATGTCCCTTACATTGGGGGTCAGTGGGAAGAATGTCCCTTACATTGGGGGGTCAGTGGGAAGAATGTCCCTTACATTGGTGGTCAGTGGGAAGAATGTCCCTTACATTGGGGGGTCAGTGGGAAAGAATGTCCCTTACATTGGGGGTCAGTGGGAAGAATGTCCCTTACATTGGGGGTCAGTGGGAAGAATGTCCCTTACATTGGGGATCAGTGGGAAGAATGTCCCTTACATTGGGGGTCAGTGGGAAGAATGTCCCTTACATTGGGGGTCAGTGGGAAGAATGTCCCTTACATTGGGGGGGGGGTCAGTGGGAAGAATGTCCCTTACATTGGGGGGGGGTCAGTGGGAAGAATGTCCCTTACATTGGGGGTCAGTGGGAAGAATGTCCCTTACATTGGTGGTCAGTGGGAAGAATGTCCCTTATATTGGGGGTCAGTGGGAAGAATGTCCCTTACATTGGGGGTCAGTGGGAAGAATGTCCCTTACATTCGGGGTCAGTGGGAAGAATGTCCCTTACATTGGGGGTCAGTGGGAAGAATGTCCCTTACATTGGGGGTCAGTGGGAAGAATGTCCCTTACATTCGGGGTCAGTGGGAAGAATGTCCCTTACATTGGGGGTCAGTGGGAAGAATGTCCCTTACATTGGGGGTCAGTAGGAAGAATGTCCCTTACATTGGGGGTCAGTGGGAAGAATGTCCCTTACATTGGGGATCAGTGGGAAGAATGTCCCTTACATTGGGGGTCTGTGGGAAGAATGTCCCTTACATTGGGGGGTCAGTGGGAAGAATGTCCCTTACATTGGGGGTCAGTGGGAAGAATGTCCCTTACATTGGGGGGTCAGTGGGAAGAATGTCCCTTACATTGGTGGTCAGTGGGAAGAATGTCCCTTACATTGGGGGTCAGTGGGAAGAATGTCCCTTACATTGGGGGTCAGTGGGAAGAATGTCCCTTACATTGGGGGTCAGTGGGAAGAATGTCCCTTACATTGGGGATCAGTGGGAAGAATGTCCCTTACATTGGGGGTCAGTGGGAAGAATGTCCCTTACATTGGGGGTCAGTGGGAAGAATGTCCCTTACATTGGGGGGGGGTCAGTGGGAAGAATGTCCCTTACATTGGGGGGTCAGTGGGAAGAATGTCCCTTACATTGGGGGTCAGTGGGAAGAATGTCCCTTACATTGGTGGTCAGTGGGAAGAATGTCCCTTATATTGGGGGTCAGTGGGAAGAATGTCCCTTACATTGGGGGTCAGTGGGAAGAATGTCCCTTACATTGGGGGTCAGTGGGAAGAATGTCCCTTACATTGGGGGTCAGTGGGAAGAACGTCCCTTACATTGGGGGTCAGTGGGAAGAATGTCCCTTACATTGGGGGTCACTGGGAAGAATGTCCCTTACATTGGGGGGTCAGTGGGAAGAATGTCCCTTACATTGGGGGTCAGTGGGAAGAATGTCCCTTACATTGGGGGGTCAGTGGGGAGAATGTCCCTTACATTGGGGGTCAGTGGGAAGAATGTCCCTTACATTGGGGGTCAGTGGGAAGAATGTCCCTTACATTGGGGGTCAGTGGGAAGAATGTCCCTTACATTGGGGGTCAGTGGGAAGAATGTCCCTTACATTGGGGGTCAGTGGGAAGAATGTCCCTTACATTGGGGGTCAGTGGGAAGAATGTCCCTTACATTGGGGGTCAGTGGGAAGAATGTCCCTTACATTGGTGGTCAGTGGGAAGAATGTCCCTTACATTGGGGGTCAGTGGGAAGAATGTCCCTTACATTGGGGGTCAGTGGGAAGAATGTCCCTTACATTGGGGGGGTCAGTGGGAAGAATGTCCCTTACATTGGGGGGGTCAGTGGGAAGAATGTCCCTTACATTGGGGGTCAGTGGGAAGTGGGCATCCCTTTAAGTGGGGGGTGTGGCAGACTTCCCCATATGTGACTAACAGTGGTCCCATGACTGGGAGTCCATCCTGCCTTGCTCCTGCTCTTGAGTAGAGATAGAGAACTGTCTATGACAGCTCAGTCGCTGTGTTTGGTGAGCTCTCAGCACAGACACCTTGGCCGTCCATGGACATGCGTTCCACAGGCAGGAGGTTCCAGTAGTGGTTCCTAGTCGGGAACAGCTGCTTTATACTGCATCCAATCTAACAGATGAACAAAGAGGAAAACACTGATACACAATCACTATGGAGCACTGCTAAGGAGGAAGTAAGGCCTGCCCATGTAATGAGGAAGTATAGCTGCCCCCTTGTATGTTTATGTCCAGTCGTCCCGGGAATGCTCCAAGCCGGTCCCTAGGCCTGCACACATGAAGAGTTCTATTGCAGTCCTCAGTCACCTTGGACATCTGTCCATCTGTGGTTGGCCAAGGTCCAGGCATCATAGTACATAGCTGAACATTTCCTCAGCCGGCAGCGACAATCTTCCCTCTGGGAATAATTCGACGTTGTCATTCACAGGCTCGGCTGTATTTGTTTGCCTCTAGCAGTCAATGAATGAACTTTTCCAACCTCGGCGGCTGTGGAAGTAGCCAAGTTCCAGCTCTGCACTGACACCAGACAAGGACTTGGCATGGGCCGGGAGTGGGGAGAGCGGGGGGCTGGGATCTGGGAATTCTCTCCCTGTGAATCACACGGAGCATCGGCTTTTCTCTTGGACAGGGAAGGCGAGGCTGTGATTCCACCAATAGCAGATCTCTCACTTTATACATGGAAAGAAAATGGAACAAAGCTTTCACCGCACATTCACCACATTCAGCTGTTGGCCACATTAGGAAAAAGAAGAACATCACGTCGGGACCTGGTGACCCATCCATGTCATCACGTCGGGACCTGGTGACCCATCCATGTCATCACCTCGGGACCTGGTGACCCATCCATGTCATCACCTCGGGACCTGGTGACCCATCCATGTCATCACGTCGGGACCTGGTGACCCATCCATGTCATCACGTCGGGACCTGGTGACCCATCCATGTCATCACGTCGGGACCTGGTGACCCATCCATGTCATCACGTCGGGACCTGGTGACCCATCCATGTCATCACGTCGGGAGTTGGTGACCCATTCATGTCATCACGTCGGGAGCTGGTGACCCATCCATGTCATCACGTCGGGAGTTGATGATCCATCCATGTCATCACGCCAGGAGCTGGTGACCCATCCATGTCATCACGTCGGGAGCTGGTGACCCATCCATGTCATCATGTCGGGAGCTGGTGACCCATCCATGTCATCACCTTGGGACCTGGTGACCCCTCCATGTCATCACGTCGGGACCTGGTGACCCATCCATGTCATCACCTCGGGACCTGGTGACCCATCCATGTCATCACGTCGGGAGCTGGTGACCCATCCACGTCATCTCTTCGGGAGTTTGTGACCCATCCACGTCATCACGTCGGGAGCTGGTGACCCATCCACGTCATCACGTCGGGAGCTGGTGACCCATCCATGTCATCACGTCGGGACCTGGTGACCCATCCATGTCATCACCTTGGGACCTGGTGACCCATCCATGTCATCACCTTGGGACCTGGTGACCCATCCATGTCATCACGTCGGGACCTGGTGACCCATCCATGTCATCACGTCGGGAGCTGGTGACCCATCCATGTCATCATGTCGGGACCTGGTGACCCATCCATGTCATCACGTCGTGACCTGGTGACCCATCCATGTCATCACGTCGAGACCTGGTGACCCATCCATGTCATCACCTCGGGACCTGGTGACCCCTCCATGTCATCATGTCAGGACAGGTGACCCATCCATGTCATCATGTCGGGACCTGGTGACCCATCCATGTCATCACCCCGGGACCTGGTGACCCATCCATGTCATGTCGGGACCTGGTGACCCATCCATGTCATCATGTCGGGACCTGGTGACCCATCCATGTCATCACCTCGGGACCTGGTGACCCATCCACGTCATCATGTCGGGACCTGGTGATCCATCCACGTCATCACCTCGGGACCTGGTGACCCATCCATGTCATCAGGTCGGGACCTGGTGACCCATCCATGTCATCACCTCGGGACCTGGTGACCCATCCATGTCATGACGTCGGGACCTGGTGACCCATCCATGTCATCACGTCGGGAGCTGGTGACCCATCCATGTCATCACGTCGGGACCTGGTGACCCATCCATGTCATCACGTCGGGAGCTGGTGACCCATCCATGTCATCACCTCGGGACCTGGTGACCCATCCATGTCATCACGTCGGGACCTGGTGACCCATCCATGTCATCACGTCGGGACCTGGTGACCCATCCATGTCATCACCTCGGGACCTGGTGACCCATCCATGTCATCACCTCGGGACCTGGTGACCCATCCATGTCATCATGTCGGGACCTGGTGACCCATCCATGTCATCACCTCGAGACCTGGTGACCCATCCATGTCATCATGTCGGGACCTGGTGACCCATCCATGTCATCACGTCGGGACCTGGTGACCCATCCATGTCATCACGTTGGGACCTGGTGACCCATCCATGTCATCACCTCGAGACCTGGTGACCCATCCATGTCATCACCTCGAGACCTGGTGACCCATCCATGTCTGACCATCTGCTGCCTTCAGTGAGAGGTCCATGAAACGACTAGAGATGAGCTCCTGGTTCCATCTGAAATACGGGTCTGGGCCAAGTGTTGTTTGCTCGGCTGTTCGTCTGAATGTTGGACTTGTAGCCTGTTTGGCGGGAGTTGAATGTCACATATATTGGCGGTTTTTCTACCGCGACTATACAGTATAGGACGGCTTCCTCATTCTGCTGTCAGTGGTTGGTAACCTCTTGATGTGCAGCAGCCAAAGGGTCGGCTCTAACCCCACACGTTGCCTATATGCACCACTGGGCGGCCGATTCTTCTGTGCTGTGAGCGCGCTCCATGGAAGACAACTCTTGGACCCCTCAACAGCCCAAACCACTTACAGGTATTACAGCTCCGGTGACCCCCACAGAGGTTGCAGACTCTCATCCAGGAAGCGGTATGACACTGCACACCTCCAGCCTAGTGTTTCACAGGATGTAAGAACGGCCTCAGCTCCTCCTAGACCACACCCTCTTATATGTTTTGCACACCCCCGAGGATTATTCATAGAGATTATGACTTAGCCCTGTGGGCAGGACGAAACGTGTGTGGGCAGGACGAAACGTGTGTGGGCAGGATGAAACGTGTGTGGGCAAGACGAAACGCATCAGGGGAAGGCTGAGGCTGAGACCATTTTTACATCCTGTCAAACACTAATCTGGAGGTATGCAGCGTTTCTGCACTGCACTGTCATAGCTCTTGGTCCCTGATAATGATCGGTAGTCAGCGGGACCGGCTTCCAATCATGTGACCACTATGACAGCCAATCACAGTAGTCACGTGACTGACCAAACTCTCCCATCCCCTGGCATTCAGAACTTTTTAAAGGGGCACCACCGGGGTGGGTGGGAAAAGGTTAAGGGAGCAGTGGATGCCAGTATTTTTTTTCTGCAGAGTCCCCCCTGACATCCATACCAGACCCCAAGGAAACAGTGCCTGGTAGGTATTTGGAGTGGGGACCCCATGCTGTGTATTTTTTCTGTGTGGGGTCCCCAATTTATCATTTATACCAGACCCTCATCAAGAAAAAGGGCATGATGGTATGTATTTTTAGGGGGAACCCCAGATTTTTCTTTTTTGCAGGGTCCCCCATTAACATCTATATTGTCAAGGATAAGGGTCTGGTATGTATTTGTAGGGGGAACCCCATTTCTTTTTGCAGGGTCCCCCATTATTATCTATACCAGACCCTCATCAAGAATAAGGGCATGATGGTACATATTTTTTTAGGGGGAACCCCATGTTTTTTTTGCAGGATCGCCCACCAACATCTACATTGTCAAGGATAAGGGCCTGGTATTTTTTTTAGGGGGAACCCCATGTTTTTTTGTAGGGTCCCCCAATAACATCTATACTGTCAAGGATAAGGCCTGGTGTATATTTTTCTAGGGGGAACCCCATTTTTTTTTTTTTGTGGGGTCCCCCAATAACATCTATACTGTCAAGGATAAGGGCCTGGTATGTATTTGTAGGGGAAACCCCATGCGGTGTGTTTTTTTTGTGTGGGGTCCCCCATTATCATCTACACCAGACCCTCATGAAGAATAAAGGCATGATGGTATATATTTTTAGGGGGAACTCCATGTTTTTTTTTTGTAGGGTCCCCCAATAACATCTATACTATCAAGGGGGGAACTCCATGTTTTTTTTTGTAGGGTCCCCCAATAACATCTATACTGTCAAGGATAAGGGTCTGGTATTTTTTTTTTAGTGGGGGAACCCGTGTTTTTTTTTTGTAGGGTCCCCCAACAACATCTATACTATCAAGGGGGGAACTCCATGTTTTTTATGTAGGGTCCCCCAACAACATCTATACCAGGCCCTCATCTAGGACAGGGGTCTGGTATGTATTTTTCAGGAGGAATCCCACACTATTTTTGTGTGGGGGGTCCTCCATTGTCATCTTTACCAGACCCTCAGCTGCTTTGTTTACAAACAGAAGTAAGCTGCTGGGAACGGTCATTTACCGGCAATTGTTTTATCCTTTGCAACTGTCACTCTTGCAGTAGTCAGTTGTATACATCCTAAAGCTGCAGCAATTCAGAGGCAGGGTCAGGGCACCCAGAATTTTGCATTTTTAATGTTGCCCTTTAAGCATTTTTTAATCTTTCTGCTCTGCAATTTTTTTTGGCTAGGACAGTGCCCATCCCCCAATTCCCCCCCCCCACCCCTTGAAAATAGTCATTACTGTTTGTTTTTTTTTTTTGTTTTTGTTTTTTTTACCATTCGACTCCCATTGACTTCAATGGGTTTTGCACCTGAACTTTACTCATGTTGTGTGAATCCGCCTCGAACTGAACCCATGTACATCCGGCCCATCCCTACCTACAGCCAAATCCTCCAACGTTCCCGTACTGCCCCCCCAGAATCCTCATTCATGGTACCAGGATATCAGCGCGGGGGGTGGGTTGTTGGGGGGGGGGGGGGGGACTCTGAACATTGGCTCTGTGGTTCTGCTGATACAAGGAAGACGGCCGCAGGGCAGGAAGGGGTTAACTCCGGCAGGAAGGAAGCCGACTACATTCTGCTGAGAGACTCACATTAAATACTATTTATAAAATGTGGAAGTGATCCCATCTGAAAACAGAAAAATACACACAATCTGTCCCCAGACAGCAGATATGAGGACGGCGAATAGTGCGCCAAATATTCCCCTGAAATCCACAGAAAATAGACGCAATCGCAAACGAGCGCCCTGACTCCTCCTATAAACAATTTGGGTGGAAATGGAATAACCTTCCAGAGTGCAGGAGGAGACTCGCAAAGCGTGGAAAGAGCAAACAAACTCTTCCACGTTGGGAACTGACACCAGAGCTCCAGCGCTGCAATAAACATGAATCATTTTATTCATTTCTGGCACTTATATAGCGCCATCTATTTACTCCGCGCTTTACATATATAATGTACATTCCCATCAGGCCCCGCCCCCGAGGAGCGTACAGTCTAAGGTCCCTAACTCCCATCATAACACATACTAGGGCCAATATAGACAGCAGCCAATTCACCTCCCAGCATGTCTTTGGAGTGTGGGAGGAAACTGGAGTACCCATAGGAAACCCACACAGGCACAGGGAGAACATGCAAACTCCAGGCAGGTGGTGCCGTGGTTGGGATTTGAACCAGCGACCCCGAGTACTGCCAGGTGGAAGTGCTAACCACTGTGCCTTACGTTTTGAAGTGGACCTGTCCTGTTCATCCCTATAGGTGCGACTGAGCGCATGCAAGTCTTGTGTGGACAGCGGCCTATTCATTTCAATGGGCCGCTCAATGCATGAGAAATGCAGAAAAGAAGCCTCTGGCCCTTTAATAAAATCACGCTGCACTGAGACGCATGGCGCTGCAGCAGGAGAAAACTCCCATCATAGCACATGTGCGGGGTGCCATTAGGAATGAACGGCATTTGGAATGAACGGCATTTGGAATGAACGGCATTAGGAATGAACGGCATTTAGAATGAACGGCATTTAGAATGAACGGCATTTGGAATGAACGGCATTAGGAATAAACAGCATTAGGAATGAACGGCATTAGGAATGAACGGCATTTAGAATGAACGGCATTAGGAATGAACGGCATTAAGAATGAACGGCATTAGGAATGAACGGCATTTAGAATGAACGGCATTAAGAATGAATGGCATTTAGAATGAACGGCATTTGGAATGAACGGCATTAGGAATGAACGGCATTAAGAATGAACGGCATTAAGAATGAACGGCATTTAGAATGAACGGCATTAGGAATGAACGGCATTAAGAATGAAAGGCATTAGGAATGAACGGCATTTAGAATGAACGGCATTTGGAATGAAAGGCATTTGGAATGAACGGCATTTAGAATGAACGGCATTTGGAATGAACGGCATTAAGAATGAACGGCATTTAGAATGAACGGCATTTGGAATGAACGGCATTAAGAATGAACGGCATTTAGAATGAACGGAATTAAGAATGAACGGCATTAGGAATGAACGGCATTAGGAATGAACGGCATTTAGAATGAACGGCATTAGGAATGAACGGCATTTAGAATGAACGGCATTAGGAATGAACGGCATTTAGAATGAACGGCATTAGGAATGAACGGCATTAAGAATGAGCGGCATTAGGAATGAACGGCATTTAGAATGAACGGCATTAGGAATGAACGGCATTTAGAATGAACGGCATTAAGAATGAACGGCATTTAGAATGAACGGCATTTGGAATGAACGGCATTAGGAATGAACAGCATTAAGAATGAACGGCATTAAGAATGAACGGCATTTAGAATGAACGGCATTAGGAATGAACGGCATTAAGAATGAAAGGCATTAGGAATGAACGGCATTTAGAATGAACGGCATTTGGAATGAACGGCATTTGGAATGAACGGCATTTAGAATGAACGGCATTTGGAATGAACGACATTTAGAACGAACAGCATTTAGAATGAACGGCATTAGGAATGAACGGCATTAAGAATGAACGGCATTAAGAATGAACGGCATTTAGAATGAACGGCATTTAGAATGAACGGCATTTGGAATGAACGGCATTTAGAATGAACTGCATTTGGAATGAACGGCATTTAGAATGAACGGCATTTGGAATGAACGGCATTAAGAATGAACGGCATTTAGAATGAACGGAATTAAGAATGAACGGCATTAGGAATGAACGGCATTAGGAATGAACGGCATTTAGAATGAACGGCATTTGGAATGAACGGCATTAGGAATGAACGGCATTTAGAATGAACGGCATTTAGAATGAACGGCATTAGGAATGAACAGCATTAGGAATGAACGGCATTAGGAATGAACGGCATTTAGAATGAACGGCATTAGGAATGAACGGCATTAAGAATGAGCGGCATTATTAGGAATGAACGGCATTTAGAATGAACGGCATTAGGAATGAACGGCATTAAGAATGAACGGCATTTAGAATGAACGGCATTTGGAATGAACGGCATTAGGAATGAACAGCATTAAGAATGAACGGCATTAAGAATGAACGGCATTTAGAATGAACGGCATTAGGAATGAACGGCATTAAGAATGAAAGGCATTAGGAATGAACGGCATTTAGAATGAACGGCATTTGGAATGAACGGCATTTGGAATGAACGGCATTTAGAATGAACGGCATTTGGAATGAACGGCATTAAGAATGAACGGCATTTAGAATGAACGGCATTTGGAATGAACGGCATTAAGAATGAACGGCATTTAGAATGAACGGAATTAAGAATGAACGGCATTAGGAATGAACGGCATTAGGAATGAACGGCATTTAGAATGAACGGCATTTAGAATGAACGGCATTAGGAATGAACGGCATTTAGAATGAACGGCATTAGGAATGAACGGCATTTAGAATGAACGGCATTAAGAATGAACGGCATTTAGAATGAACGGCATTTGGAATGAACGGCATTAGGAATGAACAGCATTAAGAATGAACGGCATTAAGAATGAACGGCATTTAGAATGAACGGCATTAAGAATGAAAGGCATTTAGAATGAACGGCATTTGGAATGAACGACATTTAGAACGAACAGCATTTAGAATGAACGGCATTAGGAATGAACGGCATTAAGAATGAAAGGCATTAGGAATGAACGGCATTAAGAATGAAAGGCATTAGGAATGAACGGCATTAAGAATGAAAGGCATTAGGAATGAACGGCATTTAGAATGAACGGCATTAGGAATGAACGGCATTTAGAATGAACGGCATTTGGAATGAACGGCATTAGGAATGGACGGCATTTAGAATGAACGGCATTTGGAATGAACGGCATTAGGAATGAACGGCATTTAGAATGAACGGCATTTGGAATGAACGGCATTAAGAATGAACGGCATTTAGAATGAACGGCATTTGGAATGAACGGCATTTAGAATGAACGGCATTTGGAATGAACGGCATTAGGAATGGACGGCATTTAGAATGAACGGCATTTGGAATGAACTGCATTAAGAATGAACGGCATTTAGAATGAACGGCATTTGGAATGAACGGCATTTAGAATGAACGGCTCCCTTGCATGCCTGTTGAAGGACAACGCGTTCCCAACATGCAAAGGTGTGAACTTGGCCTAAGACACGCATTTTCACTTTCCATGGCGGTGTCACCATTGTGAACCTTTTACCCTCCAAGAATGAAGGACCTTCAGTTCTGTCGGATGACCCCAATCCTCCCCCACATGGTCCTCGATGACCCCAATCCCCCCCCACATGGTCCTCGATGACGCCAATCCTCCCCCACATGGTCCTCGATGACCCCAATCCTCCCCCACATGGTCCTCGATGACCCCAATCCTCCCCCACATGGTCCTCGATGACCCCAATCCTCCCCCACATGGTCCTCGATGACCCCAATCCCCCCCACATGGTCCTCGATGACCCCAATCCCCCCCCACATGGTCCTCGATGACGCCAATCCTCCCCCACATGGTCCTCGATGACCCCAATCCTCCCCCACATGGTCCTCGATGACCCCAATCCTCCCCCACATGGTCCTCGATGACCCCAATCCTCCCCCACATGGTCCTCGATGACCCCAATCCTCCCCCACATGGTCCTCGATGACCCCAATCCCCCCCCACATGGTCCTCGATGACGCCAATCCTCCCCCACATGGTCCTCGATGACCCCAATCCTCCCCCACATGGTCCTCGATGACCCCAATCCTCCCCCACATGGTCCTCGATGACCCCAATCCTCCCCCACATGGTCCTCGATGACCCCAATCCTCCCCCACATGGTCCTCGATGACCCCAATCCTCCCCCACATGGTCCTCGATGACCCCAATCCTCCCCCACATGGTCCTCGATGACCCCAATCCTCCCCCACATGGTCCTCGATGACCCAATAATCCTCCCCCACATGGTCCTCGATGACCCCAATCCTCCCCCACATGGTCCTCGATGACCCCAATCCTCCCCCACATGGTCCTCGATGACCCCAATCCTCCCCCACATGGTCCTCGATGACCCCAATCCTCCCCCACATGGTCCTCGATGACCCCAATCCTCCCCCACATGGTCCTCGCCGGCCGATATCATAGGCTAGTAGACTTGCAGTGAGAGGAGATGCCGGCAGAGTCCTCATAGCCACCAATCAGCCATAACATGGCCATCCACCATGACCCGTCCCGGCATGGACTCCACTAGACCTCTGAAGGTACGCGGTGGTACCCGGCACCGAGCCGTCAGCAGCAGATCCTTTAAGTCCTGTAATGGATCAGACTTGTTTTTCCAGTACATCCCACAGATGCTCATTCAGATTGAGATCTGGGGAAATTGGAGGCCAAGTCAGCACCTCAAACGCATTGTTGTGTTCCTCAAAACATTTTTGAATTCATCAGACCAGGCCACCTTCTTCCATTGCTCCGTGGTCCAGTTCTGATGCTCGCATGCCCATTGTAGGCACTTTTTGGGGTCAGCATGGGTCACCCTGACCGGTCTGTGGTTACACAGCCCCGTACACAGCAAACTGCGATGTTCTCTGTGTTCTGACACCTTTCTATCAGAAACCGGCATGAACTTTTTTAGCCATCTCAGCTCAAGTAGCTCTTCTATTGGATCGATATACATGGGCCGGCCTTCCCTCCTCACCTCCATCAGTGAGCCTTCCCTCCCCACCTCCATCAGTGAGCCTTCCCTCCCCACCTCCATCAATGAGCCTTCCTTCCCCACCTCCACCAATGAGCCTTCCCTCCCCACCTCCATCAGTGAGCCTTCCCTCCCCACCACCACCATCAATGAGCCTTCCTTCCCCACCTCCATCAATGAGCCTTCCCTCCCCACCTCCATCAGTGAGCCTTCCCTCCCCACCACCATCAATGAGCCTTCCTTCCCCACCTCCATCAATGAACCTTCCCTCCTCACCTCCATCAATGAGCCTTCCCTCCGCACCTCCATCAGTGAGCCTTCCCTCCCACCTCCATCAGTGAGCCTTCCCTCCCCACCCCCATCAGTGAGCCTTCCCTCCCTACCACCATCAATGAGCCTTCCCTCCCCACCTCCATCAGTGAGCCTTTCCTCCCCACCTCCATCAATGAGCCTTCCCTCCTCACCTTCATCAATAAGCCTTCCCTCCCCACCACCACCATCAATGAGCCTTCCCTCCCCACCTCCATTAATGAGCCCCCCCCCATCTCCATCAATGATCCTTCCCTCCCCTCCCCCACCTCAATCAATGAGCTTTCCCCTTCCCTTCATCTATCAATGAGCTCCCCCCGACCTCCATCAGTGAGCCTTCTTTCCCCACCTCCATCAATGAGCCTTTCCTCTCCACCTCCATCAGTGAGCCTTCCCTCTCCACCTCCATCAATGAGCCTTCCCTCCCCACCTCCATCAATGAGCCTTCCCCTCCCCACCTCCATCAATGAGCCTTCCCTCTCCACCTCCATCAATGAGCCTTCCCTCCCCCACCTCCATCAATGAGCCTTCTCTCCTACCACCAGCAATGAACACCCCCCCCTCACCTCCTCCAAAGAGTCTTCCCTCCCCACCTCCATCAATGAGCCTTCCCTCCCCACCTCCATCAATGAGCCTTCCCTCTCCACCTGAACACCCCCCCCCCTCACCTCCTCCAATGAGTCTTCCCTCCCATCACCATCAGTGAGCCTTGGCCGCCCATTACCCTGTCTCCAGTTGGCCGGTTCTTCTTCCTTGGACCACTTTTGGTCGGTTCCGACCACTGCAGACCAGGAACATCCCACAAGAGCTGCAGTTGTGGAGTTGCTCTGACCGCGTTGTCTAGACGGTCCTTATCAGAGTCCCTCCAATTCTTAAACTTTTTCTGATTTTAACTTCAGGGACAACATGTTCATTTGCTGCCTAATATATCCCGCCCACTTTCAGGGGCCATGGTGATGAGACCATCGATGTTATTCCCTTTACCCCGTCAGTGGTCCTGGTGTATCATAAACAGAATGGCGGCCCCCAGGGACCTTCAAGACACTCCTACATAGACGAGGATCCGGAACATTCTGTTCTTTGCCATTAATGTGCGGATTTATGTGCGGCTATCGGCGCCATTCATTATTATAGAACCCAGATACTGTCTTGCAAAAGTAGCAGTGACATCATCAGTGGGCTGTACTCAGCCTGTGCAGAGAGCAGAGCTGTGGGAGGGGCCCAGCTGGTTCCCTCCCACCACAGGAAACTACAGGAGGGGGCGGAGACAAGACCAGTCCCCTGCACTAGGAGAGGGGGCAGCAGTGAGCGGTCTTTATTCCAGGAAGTCTCACCCTGGATGACGGCTCAGATCTGGGAGAAGATTCCGGAAGAAGTCACATGACCGATGGATCTATTATCCCTGAGGTCAGATTTACATTATGAGGGGTTACCACCATCCCTGTGCTGAGGTCCCGAGTCTGTACGCCCCCTGTGCCCATTATGAGGGGTTCCCGCCATCCCTGTGCTGAGTTCCCAGGGTCTGTACACCCGCTGTGCCCATTATGAGGGGTTCCCACCATCTCTGTGCCGAGTTCCCGGGTCTGTACACCCGCTGTGCCCATTATGAGGGGTTCCCACCATCCCTGTGCAGAGTTCCCAGGGTCTGTACACCCGCTGTGCCCATTATGAGGGGTTCCCACCATCCCTGGTAAATGTAACAGGAGGATCTGGGAACACCCGGCACTCCCAGGTGGATGGGCGGACAATTGGAGCATCCAAGACAAGGATCCAGGGGATGACTCCGCCTGCCAGGATTTTTGTTTAACTGAAATATCACATTTGGGTGGAGTGATCCTTTAATACTGGATTGTAAATGATGGCAGCCATGCTAGTTCCGGGTCAGACAGGTTCCTGCTGCTGTGTCCCCGGCTCCTGCACTGACTCCTGGGATGGCCCGGGGTACATCAGGGGTTAATGGTTCCTGCGGCGTTGCACAATCGGCAGTTGGATGAGGCAAGCCGCTCTCTCTCCGTCCCTTCGCCCCTATTTCTCTGTTTGCACAATGGCGTCCTAACGTGTGATTTGCTGCGGCGCGATTTCTAAAGTCGTTCTGGCGTGACTATTTCTGCAGTTTTGTGGCGATTTCACATCCATAGAATAGAATAGAATGGAAATCGCTCCGCAAATCGCAAGAAAGTCTCCAGAAATCGCACTGAAATCGCGGGATTGTAGATCGCATCAACCAGAGACTTGGACCCGATTCACACTGTCGCAGCTCCTGCAGTTCTGTGCGCTGCGATTTCAGATCATCATTTTGTCCAAATCCGCACAAGAAAGGTGTCGCTCTGGGATCGGGTCGCACTGGAATCGGGTCGCACTGGAATCGGGTCACACTGGAATCGGGTCGCTCTGGAATCGGGTCGCACTGGAATCGGGTCGCACTGGAATTGGGTCGCCCTGGAATCGGGTCGCACTGGAATCGGGTCGCACTGGGATCGGGTCGCTCTGGAATCGGGTCGCACTGGAATCGGGTCGCACTGGAATCGGGTCGCACTGGAATCGGGTCGCCCTGGAATCGGGTCGCACTGGAATCGGGTCGCAATGGAATCGGGTCACTCTGGAATCGGGTCGCACTGGAATCGGGTCGCACTGGAATCGGGTCGCCCTGGAATCGGGTCGCACTGGAATCGGGTCGCACTGGAATCGGGTCGCCCTGGAATCGGGTCGCACTGGAATCGGGTCGCTCTGGAATCGGGTCACCCTGGAATCGGGTCGCACTGGAATCGGGTCGCACTGGAATCGGGTCGCTCTGGAATCGGGTCGCACTGGAATCGGGTCGCTCTGGAATCGGGTCGCACTGGAATCGGGTCGCCCTGGAATCGGGTCGCACTGGAATCGGGTCGCCCTGGAATCGGGTCGCCCTGGAATCGGGTCGCCCTGGAATCGGGTCGCACTGGAATCGGGTCGCCCTGGAATCGGGTCGCTCTGGAATCGGGTCACCCTGGAATCGGGTCGCACTGGAATCGGGTCGCTCTGGAATCGGGTCGCACTGGAATCGGGTCGCACTGGAATCGGGTCGCTCTGGAATCGGGTCGCACTGGAATCGGGTCGCCCTGGAATCGGTCGCACTGGAATCGGGTCACCTGGGTGTGAACATTCAGGCAAACGCACTGCCTGCTGCGACCTGCATCTAAGCTGCATCTAAGGTGTCTCTGGACACACTCTAAAGGAGAGCTCCGCTCAGATCTGCGATGTATATACGGCTCATCCTGAACTCCCCAATATCTGAAACAATCGATGGGTGTCATACAATGCAGAGGGGGGGCCGGGGGGGGGGCAGGGGGGGGAGGGCCAGGGGGGGGGGACTTGTATTATCAGGAATCCTTTGTACAGCCGGGGACAGCTAGGATCAACCAACCGGCCTCTGCTGTGCTGCATGGATGGAAGGGCCTGCTGTTCTGTAGACCACCCAACCCCCCCCACCTGCAGACCGTACCACCAACCAGCCCCCCACCTGCAGACCGTACCACCAACCAGCCCCCCACCTGCAGACCGTACCACCAACCAGCCCCCCACCTGCAGACCGTACCACCAACCAGCCCCCCACCTGCAGACCGTACCACCAACCAGCCCCCCACCTGCAGACCCTGCCACCAACCAGCCCCCCCCCCCCCCCGCCTGCAGACCGTACCACCAACCAGCCCTCCACCTGCAGACCGTACCACCAACCAGCCCCCGCCTGCAGACCGTACCACCAACCAGCCCCCCACCTGCAGACCGTACCACCAACCAGCCCCCCACCTGCAGACCCTGCCACCAACCAGCCCCCCCCCCCGCCTGCAGACCGTACCACCAACCAGCCCCCCACCTGCAGACCGTACCACCAACCAGCCCCCCACCTGCAGACCATACCCAACCAACCAGCCCCCCACCTGCAGACCGTACCACCAACCAGCCCCCCACCTGCAGACCCTGCCACCAACCAGCCCCCCACCTGCAGACCCTGCCACCAACCAGCCCCCTCCCCGCCTGCAGACCGTACCACCAACCAGCCCTCCCACCTGCAGACCGTACCACCAACCAGCCCTCCCACCTGCAGACCGTACCACCAACCAGCCCCCCCGCCTGCAGACTGTACCACCAACCAGCACCCTTCCTGTAGACCGTGCCACCAACCAGCACCCTTCCTGCAGACCGTGCCACCAACCAGCACCCTTCCTGCAGACCGTGCCACCAACCAGCCCCCCACCTGCAGACCGTACCACCAACCAGCCCCCCACCTGCAGACCGTGCCACCAACCAGCCCCCCACCTGCAGACCATACCACCAACCAGCCCCCCACCTGCAGACCGTGCCACCAACCAGCACCCTTCCTGTAGATCATGTTAACACCCAGTCTGTAGATTGTGGCACCACCACATATTTATACCTGAAGACCGTACCAGCACCCAGCCTGCAGAAAGTGCCGCCATCATCCTACAGACTGTGCCACGGCCCAGCCCCCAGCCCACAGACTGTGCCACTGCCACACCTTCATGCCTGTAGACTATGCTGGGCAGCTTCTTCCTGCAGGTTGGGCCACTGTCCTTCAGGAACCCACCACACATCACCGCATGGTGGGCACCCAGAGCTCTCCCCCTGACAGCCTAATTTCAACTTTCATCATATTTCAGTCATCCCACCAACCAAGCTGCGATCTGGGGGGTCATACGGGATACGTGGCATGCTATGTATGAATCAGCCTGGATGTGACCCCCCCGGGGGACGGCTGACGTCTCATTCTGGAACTTGTGGTGCCCGGGGACACGGCCGGCCTACATTCTTGCTGCTCATTCGGCACATGTGGTTTGTTTTCTCCGGCTTTACATTAAACAAGCAGGAAGCAGCATTGCAGACATCCTCCATCCGCTCTTCCTTATAAGGACATTTCTAGACCCGCCAGTGTCAGGGGGGGGGGGGGCCCCGGAGGGCCCTGAGGACAGACAACCGGACAATGGGCTCGGCAGGGGAGCTCACACTCATTCACCCTCAACCTCTTTACACAGAAAATGTTGCCACTCCAGATGGATTTGCATGGAGTGTGTTTGTATGAATGATGTGGATTTCCTATACTGACAGCAGCCAGCCAATACTAGCCAGGCAACACTGGGAGCATGCTGACAGATCTCCTGATTGATTATATATACAGTATATGGAATCACCTCTGGGTGGTACTACGCCCTGCGCCATTCTGGGCCACAAGGGGCGGAGCTGGGAACCCGGGAACACTGCCTGGTCTTCATTGGCTTCATTGCAGATATTGATTACAAATGATAATGGACTGGATGGGAAATGTAGCCCCCCCCCCTCCCCCACCAACCATACAGGGTGATTGACAATCCACGGGTGCAGGGAGACCTTCATGAACATTAGGATCAATGATAGGAATGGCCAATCCTCACTGCCCAGGTCATCGCTCGGCCATACCACCATCCAATCAGCACTCAGGAGACCACAGAGCCCATCCAATGGTGGATCATACAATGGTCGCCCTCCAGGTCTCTGAGCCATAGAAGTAGATGAGGGTGACAACATTTATTGGGGTGTCAGGCACTGAACAGGGTATTACCACCCCCCATGACACGTAATAGTGCTGATCTGTTGTACAGCAGGTCTGACAAAAATGAAACACGGGGCCAAACTGAGTAGAATTAACCTTTGGGGGGGGCCCTTTTGGGGGTGGCCCCCACGCCTACCCAATTCTGACACTTATCGCTGATTGGGCGGGCTCTTGGGAGGAGTTATGCAAATATCAAAATGCCTTGATAAGTGGGTGTCAGTCTGGAGGAGTGGGCGTTCCTAGGCAGGTTGTATTTGCATACGCAACGCCCACATGTGATGCTGATCCTCCAAAATTGACAGAACTGAAATCCAATGAATGAAAGGGGCGGGGCCAGGGACAGACTGGGGAGGAAAGCGCTAGATGATGCTGGACATCATCCAGCCAGGAAATGAGGCGGAGCTTTATCTGATTGGCTGCAGCTTCTAATGCACATTAGAGGGGAGGAGCCGGTACACCTGTGCAAGACTGAAGGGGAGGAGCCGATACACCTGTGCAAGACTGAAGAGGAGGAGCCAGTACACCTGTGCAAGACTGAAGGGGAGGAGCCGGTACACCTGTGCAAGACTGAAGGGGAGGAGCCGGTACACCTGTGCAAGACTGAAGGGGAGGAGCCAGTACACCTGTGCAAGACTGAAGAGGAGGAGCCAGTACACCTGTGCAAGACTGAAGGGGAGGAGCCGGTACACCTGTGCAAGACTGAAGGGGAGGAGCCTGTACACCTGTGCAAGCCTGAAGGGGAGGAGCATGTACACCTGTGCAAGCCTGAAGGGGAGGAGCCAAAACACCTGTGCAAGACTGAAGGGGAGGAGCCGGTACACCTGTGCAAGACTGGAGGGGAGGAGCCGGTACACCTGTGCAAGACTGAAGGGGAGGATTAAACCCACAGAATGCTCTCCATCCTCGGCTCTGGGTGGAATCTGTCCTCATCACAGTGGAGATCCCCGGGAGAGGGGGGGCTCTCTGCACAGAGAACAAACACAGACAATGGAGATCACCTACAGAATTCCATTCCCATGAACTCTCTCTCTGTTCCAGGTACGTCTCTCCCGATGTTCTCCACTGACTGCGTCCGCCATGCAGCGCTGCAACACTAAGCCCAAGCATGGCCCCCGCAGTGCCCGCAGCCCCTGCAGCGCCAGGATAGACAGGACAATCCCAGGCCATGTCCAGCTCTGCACTGGCAGCGCTCCCATCGCTGCGGATGAGTGACTGCGAATCTTTCCTGTGGTTGGACTCACACCCAAAACTTCCTGAGACGAACGCACGGCGCCTCTTCTATGGGGGAGGGGAATATCTTGTACTGTAATATCTTTATGTGAGTTCAATTGTCACTTTTAGTGTCATTAACAATCATCTCTGGTGATCCCGCTATGGGGGTCTCTTCGCAGACACTTCCTGTTATAGGGTGACAACGCTCTGCCCCCCTCTCCTAACTGGGCCCCTGTGTTGTCACCCTGATGGAGATTTCAGCACACATTACAGAAGTACGGATCACTGTTGTCACCATCAGAAATCCCACCTGAGAAATGCCAGGCAGCCACTGCTGGAGTGAAAGGAGACACGAAATGGCTGCAAAAAGGCTGCAGGAGATAAGCAGCCAATGAGATGCATCAAAGGGAAAAAAATTGTTTATGAATGCAGCTCTGTAATCACGGATCCATCCCGGGTTCACACTGATGCGGTGCGGAAATTGTAGCGTTTTCTGTGCGTCGCATCGTAATCGCACCTCTTTCATGCGAACCGCTGCGGGTGTGTATGGCAAGTTAACATCTGAAATAGGTTTGCAAAACGCGGTGCGATGGGCAGAATCGGATCTCGTAGGTGTGAATACCGTGCTGTCCGGTTCTAGTGCGGTCCGGTTCTAGTGCGGTCCGGTTCTAGTGCGGGTCCGGTTCTAGTGCGGACTAAAAAAAAAAAACGGGACCTGCAAAATTTACATTTCAAATTGCACCGCACAGAAATCGCATGTGATTTGTACAAGAAGGCGCTGCGGTTCCTCTGCGAATCAAATGCGATGTGTCGCACTGCATCAGCCTGAACCCGGGCTGTGACCTGTATCGGCCTCCTGTATCGGCCTCCTGTATCGGCCTCTCGCAGTCCCTGGAATAATTCATCATTTTAATTAATTAATAAAGCATTCTGAATAGGAATCTGTGCAGCAGGGTTGGAGTGCGAGCTCAAGAAGCAGCACAAGCCAATCAGTTTATGTGCTGACAAGGAGCATGCTGATAGGAGGAGAGAGCAGGGGGACAGAGAGATGAGCTCATGATTGCAGTTACAGGATGGGGTGACCTGGGCTTAGAGGAAGTGGGTTGGATGATGCTGGACATTAATACCGAGGACATCCAGTGGCAGGAAAACAGTACTGCAGAGAAAATCTCCGCATCGAATGTGATTTTGTTTGAATTGGGCTGTTCATCTTTATTTTGTCATTTTGCTGGAGTTCTGCTTTAAGGTGAACCTTTCCTTTGTTTGTTCACTTTCATACCCCAACCCCCAACCCCCGCCTGCCCCCCCCCCCCCCCAGACAAATGTTCATGACACCCTGAAAATAAAACAGATATCCATTGTTCTGTATATGAAGTTCAGTCACAAGGAATAGTGAACCCCAAATCTGAGCTTCAGGAACCCCAAAATATAATAGAGAAGACAAATCCTGATGGGGGGGGGGGCGCCTCTCACATCCCCCTCCATCCACCTCGGGGGTAGACAGGAATGACATGCCGGACTCCACCCACAATCCTGGGGGGGGATTAAAGTCTCATATGTTGGTTTTGTTATGAAAGAGGTTTCCTCTGTTTTATTAAAGTTGTGGGGTTTTGTTTTGTTTTTTTTTTTGGGGGGGGGGGTAACTTTTGGCCCATTTCACCATAGAGAGGATTTAAATCCCGGCTGATGACATTTTCTCTGCTAATCAAAAAATTTGTCACATTATTTCTTTTTTTAGAAAATGTTGTTTCCTCCTTTGTTCTGTGTCAGTGATCTCCTGCAACCACGTCCTACTAGCACAGAGGTCCTCATCCTTCCTGATGCCCCTTTAATACAGCCCCCCATGTTGTGGTGACCCCCCAACCAGAAAATTATTTACCAGTAATTATAATTCACGAAGTGTCATTTTACCTCCAATACTGCTGCTTTCAGCTTTACACATCGGAAATATGTGTTTTCTGATGGTCTTAGGAGACCCCTGTGAAAGGGTCATTCGACCCCCAGGTTGAGAATCACTGTACTAGCATCATGGGCCCCTGGGAGAAACCATGCACTGGGGCCCCGACCAGCCTGTCCCAATATACACCCCGACTCTCAAAGTATAAATAGTAGATACAATGAAACATATTTATTACAACGTTCAATAAAAACAGATTTTAAACAATAAGAAAACGTCAGAAATCAAAAAACTAGTCAACAGAAAGGGTCACAATATGGGGGCAGTCAGGAGGGCCACAATATGGGGGGAGTCAGGAGGGCCACAATATGGGGGGAGTCAGGAGGGCCACAATATGGGGGGAGTCAGGAGGGCACAGTACGGGGGGGGAGTCAGGAGGGCACAGTACGGGGGGGGAGTCAGGAGGGCACAGTACGGGGGGGGGGGAGTCAGGAGGGCACAGTACAAGGGGGGGTCAGGAGGGCACAGTACAGGGGGGGGGTCAGGAGGGCACAGTACAGGGGGGGGGTCAGGAGGGCACAGTACAGGGGGGAGTCAGGAGGGCACAGTACAGGGGGGAGTCAGGAGGGCGCAGTACGGGGGGGGAGTCAGGAGGGCGCAGTACGGGGGGGGGGTCAGGAGGGCGCAGTACGGGGGGGGGTCAGGAGGGCGCAGTACGGGGGGGAGTCAGGAGGGCGCAGTACGGGGGGGGGGGGTCAGGAGGGCACAGTACGGGGGGGGGGAGTCAGGGGGGGCAGCAGGGGGGGGGGGGGGTCAGGAGGGCACAGTACGGGGGGGGGAGTCAGGAGGGCACAGTACAGGGGGGGGGGAGTCAGGAGGGCACAGTACGGGTTCTGGGATGCTGCCTGGGCCATCCTGGGACAGCTTAGTAAAAAGCGTGACTGTCCTGGCAAATTTGGGACAATTATTATGTAATGCAATGTTATCATGGGGCCCCTATACATCTGGGGCCCCTGAGCAGTGCCCAGAGGTGCTCAGGCATTATGACAGCCCTGCTTCTTGCCTCCATACACAATAATTGCTCCATAGCATTTCTCAGGGAGGGGTTCCCTGATGGTGACAACAGTGGACCATGTCTGTGTAATCTTTGCTGAAATGTCTACTTTGTAAGGGGGTGACAACGCAGGAGCACAATTGGGAGATCAGGTCGGACGTTGTCACCCGATAACAGGAAGTGTCTGACCAAAGCATCTTCATGGCAGGATCACCGGGGGCTATTTTAAGGAAAGATGGCATTTTAAAGGCATAGTCTACTTTTCGGAGCACGTTTCATGTTATACTCATACTTGGGGTGTCACGGCTCCACCGCCAATTCCTCCATCTACAGAGTTCTGTGAATGGGAGGACTACAAGTCCCCTCCACCATCACATTATAAGAAGTGACAGGTCATGTTGGCACAAAGCAATGGTGTCACCCCTTTTGTAGTCCATTGTTGACCTCCTCCATCCTCTATACCTCCATACAGACCTGGGACTCAAATGCAAACAATGCATCAATGATGCGCTGAACACGGCTGCAATGCTCTGCAGACTATAATGCAAAACACACTGCTCACGTTGCGATGCTCTGCAGGCTTTAATGCAAAACATGCTGGTCTTGGTGGCAAGTGCACTAATTGCAGTTGCAATGCTCTGTAGGCTTCAGTGCAAAATGCATTATTTGTGGTTGCAATGCTCTGCAGGCTTCAATGCAAAAAACAAAAACATAGTAATCATGAAAAATAAAAAAGCGCACCGATCCCAGTTGTGATGCTCTGCAGGCTTCAATGCAATACATGCTGATCATGGGTTCAAAGCTCTGCAGTTTTCAGTGTAAAATGTACTAATCGCAGTTGCAATGTTCTGCAGGCTTCAATGCAAATGCACTGATCACACTTGCGATGCTCTGCAGGCTTCACTGAAAAACCCACTGGTTGCAAAGCCCTGCAGACTTCAACACAGAATGCACTGATCGTGGTTGCAATGCTCTGCAGGCTTCAATGCAAAATGCACTAATCACACTTGCAAAGCTCTGCAGGTTTCAATGAAAAAACTCACTGGTTGCAAAGCTCTGCAGATTTCACCACAAAACGCACTGATCATGGTTGCAATGCTCTGCAGGCTTCAATACAAAATTTCAAACAATGCACATTTCTGACATTTTTGCCGAAGGCGGACTGTGCCTTTAACTCTAGAGAAGCTGACCTTTGGACTGACATGAACGCAGCGAAGCTTCTCTGAGATTTGAGTGATTTTGGGGGTTTTCATGTCGTCAAGGACAAAGCGTGACCTGGAGGAAGGTCCCCGCGCGTTGCAGCGCGGTGGGCACCTAGATATGGCGGCGCTCCGCCCTGCACAGTCACTACAATGGATGCAGTAATCTTCCAGGAATGTCAGGCAGCTGGCAGCGGCTCGCAGTGCTCTCGGGGACGGGGAGGGGTGAGCAGCCGGTTCACACAGAAACTTTCCGAAGTTTCACCTTATAAGGGCAGAGCCGGGGAAGAGGAAGTCTCCGATTGGCCGTGGCCCCGGCCTCATTTTATTCCCATTTAAAAACAAAGTGCAGCATGGTGGCCCATCTAGCCGGGTCTCTGATTGGCCGTGGCCCCGGCGCATTTTATTTCCATTTAAAAACAAAAGTGCAGCATGGTGGCCCATCCGGCCGGGTCTTCGTTGGGTTTTATGGCCCCGGCCGCATTTTATTCCTATTTAAAAACAAAGTGCAGCATGGTGGCCCATCCGGCTGGGTCTCCGATTGGCCGTGGCCCCGGCCGCATTTTATTCCCATTTAAAAACAAAAGGGCAGCATGGTGGCCCCTCCGGCAGGGTCTTCGCTGGGTTTATGGCCCCGGCTACATTCACCCATTACCCTGCGCCGGGTCCCCAACAGTCGCAGGCCTTCCGATGAAAAGACTTCAATTTGCATTTATGTCTGATATCAGGGAGCTGGTGGGAGCGACGTTCTGCGCAGGGGGGGGGGGGGTGATAGGAAGTGACAGTTGATGTCCCCCATTACCACCCGCCTCCATACATTCTTACATAGGATCTATAGAGCACCGACAGTGTGCGCAGCGCTTTACATGGGAAGGTGGGAGGTCATGCGAGGACGCGGAACAAGACGCACATTCCTATTCATTGATATTTTGTTACAATTTTGTTCCTTTATTGTTACATTGTATTCAGGCAAGGCGGGCACTTCCTGCACTCTGCACGGGACAACATACATAGGGAGTAGGCGGGGTCTGTATTGGGAAGGAGACGTGTGATTGGAGGGAATTTGTTTATTACAGGTATTTATATAACGTCAACAATTTACATACAGACCGTCCAATCACATCAGCCCCTGCCCTCAAGAGCTTACAATCTAAAGCCCCAGTCTCACCTACAAAGGGCAATTTAAACAGGAACCAATGAACCCGGCCTCAGAGATTCTGCTCTCTCCTGGCTCTCATCCTACCTGTCACAACGCTCTTTCAGCGTTACCTATAATGCCACCACCTCCCTCTCACTCCCCCTCTCTGTTGGGGTCCCTCAAGGCTCTGTCCTCGGGCCCCTTCTCTTCTCCATCTACACCTCCTCCCTTGGCCAACTCATACACTCTCACGGCTTCAACTACCACCTCTATGCCGACGACACACAAATCTATCTCTCAACCCCCCACCTCACCCCCTCGGTCTCCACCCGAATCACACACCTGTTGAGCGACATATCAGACTGGATGTCGCTCCACTTCCTTAAACTGAACCTCTCCAAAACCGAGTTTCTTGTCTTCCCTCCAGCCCGGACACCACCCCCCATTGACTTCTCCATCACGTCCAACAACACCACCATCAATCCCGCCCCGCAGGCCAGAGTACTTGGTGTCATTTTGGACTCCAACCTATCCTTCCAGCCCCAAGTCCACTCTTTAACAAACTCGTGCAGACTCCACCTCCGCAACATCGCCAAAATCCGCACGTTCCTAACCCCAGAAACCACTAAACAGCTCATCCACTCCCTCATCATATCACAACTCGACTACTGCAACTCCCTCCTCACTGGCCTGCCTCGCCGCTGGCTATCCCCGCTTCAGTCCATCCTGAATACGGCTGCCAGACTCATTCACCTTTCCAACCGCTCCGTTTCCGCCACCCCCCTCTGCCAATCCCTCCACTGGCTTCCGATTGCGCAACGGATCAAATTCAAAATCCTAACGCTGACGTACAAAGCCGTCCACCATACTGCCCCGAACTACATCTCTGACCTAATATCCAAGTACCGCCCCAACACGCACACTCCGCTCCTCACAAGACCTCCTTCTCTCTAGTTCCCTGGTCTCCTCCTCCCATGCCCGCCTCCAGGACTTCTCCAGGGTGTCACCCATCCTCTGGAACTCCCTGCCCCCCAACCCATCAGATTATCACCTACTCTCCTCTCCTTTAGGCGCACCCTGAAAACCCATCTCTTCAGGGAAGCCTACCCCGCCCCCTGCTAACTTGCCGACCTCCTCCACTCTTCCTACCACTCCATCCCCCACAGCTATCTCCTCCTGTGCCACCATCCCCTCCCTCCTAGATTGTAAGCTTGAAAGAGCAGGGCCCTCGATACCCTCATGTTTTGCATTGTATTGGTATTGTTCTGTCACATGTTCTGTCCCCCTTTATAATGTACAGCGCTGAGCGAACTATTGGCGCTTTATAAATACTGTATAATAATAATAATAATAATAATGAACCTGCCAGCAAGTCTTTGTAGTGCGGGAGGACATGCAAACTCCATGCAGCTAGTCCTAGTTGGGGTTTGAACAGAGGACTCCAGTGCTGTAAGGCTGAAGTGCTAATCACTCCCCACCTGGAGCAGCCGTGCTCAGCAACCAATCAGCTGCTCTCTCCAGCTGGTTCAGTTAAGCGCTGAAAATGAAAGCTAAAGGCTGATTGGTTGCCGTGTAAAGCTGCTCCAGTTTTAGAACCCCTCCCCCTGAATCCCCCCCCCCTCCCCCCATACAAACACGTATGCGCCTGCTCACCGTCTGAGCTGCACATGCCAGGAGTGACATCATTCCCTGCCGGCCAATCAAGACGCCCAAAGACCCGGCACCTGGTAGAAGAGTTCGGTGGTGGCGATGGAGTGGTGGGAGGATCTGCAGTAGATTTACCCTCTTGCTGCCCATGCAGGGGGCGGGGGGGGCTGTAATGTCCATACGCGTTCATGGGCAGCCGAGACCAGGGGCGGACTGACCATTGGGGAACTCTGGCACTGCCCGAGGGCCCGGGGTCAGTAGGGGGCCCCATGAGATGTCCCTGGTACCTTTCATAGGCTTGTTTGGGTGTGATTTGAGTGTGGGCGAGGACACAGGGGCCCCATGATCCCCTATTGCCCAGGGGCCCCATGAGTTGTCAGTCCACCCCTGGCCGAGACCTCTGTGCACGCTCCCAGGATGGCGACTGAGCTATCAAAGACAGCTCCAAATCTCTAGGCGGGTTTCCTGACGGTGACAACAGTAAGCCCCGTCTTGGTAAGGTGTGCTGACACGCCCACTTGTAGCTGCAGCCTGGGTGACAACTCAGGAGCACAATTGGGAGACGGGGGGCTGGGTTGTCACCCGATAACAGGAAGTGGCTGAACGAGGATCTTTGTGGGTGGAATCTTGTAATGGAAGCTGCAGATTTAAGACTAGAGAATAGAAATGACGTAAATGTGTTGAGTGAGAGATCAGGGAAGAAGACAGTAGAACACTTTGAGGCCAATTTCGGCCAACCCCAAGGGCCCCTAAGGGCCGGGGTCAGGAGACTCTATAGAAATCCATAGACTGGCACAGAATAGGTTAATGGGGGAGGAGCCTGTTCACCCCTTTCTTTCACATTCCCAGAATCCCGCCCCACTAGGATTCCCTCTCCTGGGACCTCTGCCATGGCTGAACTGCCAATGGTCCTGTAAGGGCAGCTGGGGGACAGGAGGGGGAGGGGACAGGAGGAGATAGGAGGGGGAGGGGACAGGAGGAGATAGGAGGGGGAGGGGACAGGAGGGGGAGAGGTAATGCAGAACTCCAGGATAATAAATCTGTTGGTCAGGTGTGGATTTAGAAGGGGGCAACTGCCCTTGCGCCCCCCCTGACAGAAGGGCCCCCTCTCTATACAAATGATAGAAAACAATATAAAAATGTATTTTGGGAAGAAGTATTTGCTGGCCATCACCTGGAAAGGTTTTTTATTTTACTTTGGACGGGTAAATCATTTGTGACAACGAATTTTAGTAGCTCAGTCATCGCGTCTCGTGGCACGCAGTTTTTCGGCAAACCAGTTACGAAGTTCCTTATCGAAAGATCCTGCCAGAAGTAGCACTTCCTGCTTTAGGCTGACAACGCCGAGCCACCGCCCGGCAATTTGCAGCAGCGTTGTCAGACTCCCATACTTGGTTGGCCCTTGGATTTCCTATCCAAAAGACCTAATTAGCAGCCCAATGGCCAGTTGAAGGATTGCACGTGGCGGACTGACAACGTCGCTGATAATTGTGTGGCAGTGGATTAAGGTTGTCAGCCTGAAACAGGAAGTGCTGCTACTGGCAGGATCCCCAGGCAAGACACCTTGGCACTCTGTCTCACTGTATATTGGTTTCGAAGCTACTTTTGTGTGAATCTGTTACAAAGTTTCTTTTCTCCAGAACCTACCAGTAGCAGCACTTCCGGTTTCAGGCTGACAACACTAACCTTCTGCCTCACGATTAGCAGCAGCGTTGTCAGCCTGCCAGGTGCAGTCTATCCAGAAGAGCCAATTATCAGCCAACTAAAGGATTGCACGTGGCAGGCTGACAACACTATTGGTAATTGTGAGGCCATGGCTCAGCGTTGTCAGCCTACAACAGGAAGTGCTGCTACTGGCGGGATCTCCAAGTAAGAAAATTTGCAACAGAGTCACAAATCATGTGCTTAAGAAAACTCTATACAGCGAGACATGGTGCCGAAATCTCTTACCTGGGATCCTGCCAGTAGCAGCACTTCCTGTTGCAGACTGACAACACTGCTGCTACTTGTGAGGCAGTGGCTGAGCGTTGTCAGCCTACAACAGGAAGTGCTGCTACTGGCGGGATCCCAGGTAAGAGATTTCGGCACCATGTCTCGCTGTATAGAGTTTTCTTAAGCACATGATTTGTGACTCTGTTGCAAATTTTCTTACTTGGAGATCCCGCCAGTAGCAGCACTTCCTGTTGTAGGCTGACAACGCTGAGCCATGGCCTCGCTATTACCAATAGTGTTGTCAGCCTGCTATGTGCAAACCTTCAGTTGGCTACAGGGCTGCTATGTTGGTCCAACAGTCATCTGAAGGAGGGTACAGGCGGCTGACAACGCTGCTGCTGCGAATTGGAAGGCTGACGGGAACAGGAAGTGCTGCTACTGGCAGGATCTTCGGGTGAGAGACTGGAACAACAAAGAACTATTAGAAAAAACTAAAGGGGTGTAGAGCGAGGTGTGAGGGCGAGCACAGGGAGAGGACGAGGGCGAGCACAGGGAGAGGACGAGGGCAAGCACAGGGAGAGGACGAGGGCGAGCACAGGGAGAGGACGAAGGCGAGCACAGGGAGAGGACGAGGGCGAGCCAAAGGAGAGGACGAGGGCGAGCACAGGGAGAGGACGAGGGCGAGCACCGGGAGAGGACGAGGGCGAGCACAGGGGAGGAGGACGAGGGCGAGCACCGGGAGAGGGCGAGGGCGAGCCAAAGGAGAGGACGAGGGCGAGCCAAAAAGGAGAGGACGAGGGGGCGAGCACAGGGAGAGGACGAGGGCGAGCACAGGGAGAGGACGAGGGCGAGCACCGGGAGAGGACGAGGGCGAGCACAGGGAGAGGACGAGGGCGAGCACCGGGAGAGGGCGAGGGCGAGCACAGGGAGAGGACGAGGGCGAGCACACAGAGAGGACGAGGGCGAGCACACAGAGAGGACGAGGGCGAGCCAAAGGAGAGGATGAGGGCGAGCACAGGGAGAGGACGAGGGCGAGCACACGGAGAGGGACGAGGGCGAGCCAAAGGAGAGGACGAGGGCGAGCCAAAGGAGAGGACGAGGGCGAGCACAGGGAGAGGACGAGGGCGAGCACCGGGAGAGGACGAGGGCGAGCACAGGGAGAGGACGAGGGCGAGCACCGGGAGAGGGCGAGGGCGAGCCAAAGGAGAGGACGAGGGCGAGCCAAAGGAGAGGACGAGGGCGAGCACAGGGAGAGGACGAGGGCGAGCACCGGGAGAGGACGAGGGCGAGCACAGGGAGAGGACGAGGGCAAGCACCGGGAGAGGGCGAGGGCGAGCACAGGGAGAGGACGAGGGCGAGCACAGGGAGAGGACGAGGGCGAGCACAGGGAGAGGACGAGGGCGAGCCAAAGGAGAGGATGAGGGCGAGCACCGGGAGAGGACGAGGGCGAGCCAAAGGAGAGGACGAGGGTGAGCACAGGGAGAGGACGAGGACGAGGGCGAGCACCGGGAGAGGACGAGGGCGAGCACCGGGAGAGGACGAGGGCGAGCCAAAGGAGAGGACGAGGGCGAGCCAAAGGAGAGGACGAGGGCGAGCCAAAGGAGAGGACGAGGGCGAGCACAGGGAGAGGACGAGGGCGAGCACCGGGAGAGGACGAGGGCGAGCACAGGGAGAGGACGAGGGCGAGCACCGGGAGAGGGCGAGGGCGAGCCAAAGGAGAGGACGAGGGCGAGCACAGGGAGAGGACGAGGGCGAGCACCGGGAGAGGACGAGGGCGAGCACAGGGAGAGGACGAGGGCGAGCACAGGGAGAGGACGAGGGCGAGCACCGGGAGAGGGCGAGGGCGAGCACAGAGAGAGGACGAGGGCGAGCCAAAGGAGAGGACGAGGGCGAGCACCGGGAGAGGACGAGGGCGAGCACCGGGAGAGGACGAGGGCGAGCACAGGGAGAGGACGAGGGCGAGCACAGGGAGAGGACGAGGGCGAGCACAGGGAGAGGACGAGGGCGAGCCAAAGGAGAGGATGAGGGCGAGCACCGGGAGAGGACGAGGGCGAGCACAGGGAGAGGACGAGGGCGAGCCAAAGGAGAGGACGAGGGCGAGCCAAAGGAGAGGACGAGGGCGAGCACAGGGAGAGGACGAGGGTGAGCACACGGAGAGGACGAGGGCGAGCACCGGGAGAGGACGAGGGCGAGGGCACAGGGAGAGGACGAGGGCGAGCCAAAGGAGAGGACGAGGGCGAGCCAAAGGAGAGGACGAGGGTGAGCACAGGGAGAGGACGAGGACGAGGGCGAGCACCGGGAGAGGACGAGGGCGAGCACCGGGAGAGGACGAGGGGGCGAGCCAAAGGAGAGGACGAGGGCGAGCCAAAGGAGAGGATGAGGGCGAGCCAAAGGAGAGGACGAGGGCGAGCCAAAGGAGAGGACGAGGGCGAGCACCGGGAGAGGACGAGGGCGAGCACCGGGAGAGGACGAGGGCGAGCACAGGGAGAGGACGAGGGCGAGCACCGGGAGAGGGCGAGGGCGAGCCAAAGGAGAGGACGAGGGCGAGCACAGGGAGAGGACGAGGGCGAGCACAGGGAGAGGACGAGGGCGAGCACAGGGAGAGGACGAGGGCGAGCACCGGGAGAGGGCGAGGGCGAGCACAGAGAGAGGACGAGGGCGAGCCAAAGGAGAGGACGAGGGCGAGCACAGGGAGAGGACGAGGGCGAGCACCGGGAGAGGACGAGGGCGAGCACAGGGAGAGGACGAGGGCGAACACAGGGAGAGGACGAGGACGAGGGCGAGCACCCGGAGAGGACGAGGGCGGCCATACACTTCATAGGGAACCCTTCATATATAGCCTGCCGTGGTTGTCCTTCTGAAAATGCTCTCTGTCTGGCTGCCATGTAAATGCTCTCTGTCTGGCTGCCATGGAAATGCTCTCTGTCTGGCTGCCATGGAAATGCTGTATCTGGCTGCCATGGAAATGCTGTCTGTGTTGCTGCCATGGAAATGCTGTCTGTGTTGCTGCCATGGAAATGCTGTCTGTCTGGCTGCCATGGAAATGCTCTCTGTCTGGCTGCCACGGTCATCATGGATTCATCCGACCAGCAAATGATGTTGGACCTTCAGAGCCGCATATTCTGAGTTGTCACCACAACGAGACGAAGGAGGAATCATCACAGGAGGGGACACATCTTTCGGTGACAACACATTTCTCACTTTGCAGAGATCTCCTCTCACTTCCTGTTGGATCTGCAGTCCAGGAAGTGAAGAGAAATCTCCCCGATCCTGATGGAGGTTTAACCCTTCCCTGCTCCATCCAGAGTGAAGAGGAAAGTTTTGTCTTTACATTTACTTCCTGGAGGAGATGATCACTTCAGGGGCGCAGAGCAGTGTGCAGGACCTACCCGGGCCCCCATCACCCCCCCCTTTGGTTCGCCGCGGCGCGCTCTGGCTAGGTTTGCACCTTTGCGCGTAACGTCGCGGGTGGATACTCGGCTTCCTGTTTTGTGAAGTTGTCTCAGAATTGACACACTTGTCAGTCCTGTACTCACACGCCGCCCGGGGGGGGGGGGGGAGGGGAGGGGTGTCGCTCTTCTCCCTCGTCCTCCAGCAGCAGATATCGCCCAATGACAACCAATCAGTCTGCGCTGCCATTCCTTATAAGGAGACATACCTGAGAGCACCGGCGGGTTCCAGCAGAGCAAAGGCCGGCCTGCCGCAGCAGGTCCAGCATTCCTGAGCCCAGTGCTTTATCAGGGAGGGGCCCCTCATTATCACCGCACAGGTGAGCTGTTCTGATGAAACCTGGACTGTCAGTGCTGCATGACTGAATCAGCTGGGAAGGAACACAACACTGATTTAAAGGGACACTCCTCCAAAGAACCCCGAGTTAAAGGGACACTCCTTGAAAGAACTCAGATTTAATGAGACACTTCTCAAATGAGCCCTGATATAAAAAGGACACACCTTGAATGAGCCCTGATTTAAAGGGACACACCTCTAATGAGCCCTGATTTAAAGGGATACACCTTGAATGAACCCTGATTTAAAGGGACACACCTCTAATGAGCCCTGATTTAAAAGGGACTGCTCAAATGAGCCCTGATTTAAAGGGATGCTGCTCGAATGAGTACTGATTTAAATGGACACACCTCGAATGAACCCTGATTTAAAGGGACACACCTCGAATCAGCCCTGATTTAAAGGGACACACCTCGAATGAGCCCTGATTTAAAGGGACACACCTCGAATGAGCCCTGATTTAAAGGGATACACCTCGAATGAACCCTGATTTAAAGGGACACACATCGAATGAGCCCTGATATAAAGGGACACACCTCGAATGAGCCCTGATTTAAAGGGACACTGCTCGAATGAGCCCTGATTTAAAGGGACACACCTCGAATGAGCCCTGATTTAAAGGGACACACCTCTAATGAGCCCTGATTTAAAAGGGACTGCTCAAATGAGCCCTGATTTAAAGGGATGCTGCTCGAATGAGTACTGATTTAAATGGACACACCTCGAATGAACCCTGATTTAAAGGGACACACCTCGAATCAGCCCTGATTTAAAGGGACACACCTCGAATGAACCCTGATTTAAAGGGACACACCTCAAATGAGCCCTGATTTAAAGGGACACACCTCAAATGAGCCCTGATTTACAGGGACACTGCTCGAATGAGCCCTGATTCAAAGGGACACACCTCAAATGAGCCCTGATTTAAAGGGACACTCCTCACCTGAGCCCTGATTTAAAGGGACACGCCTCCTAAAGCTAGGCCATAAATTACCAGTTTATTATCTCTGATTTTCAGCAGCTGCTTAGGAACTTCCTAAAACCCCAGAGAAGAATAATAGTGTAAAAGGACCAGAACCCCCGGGGTCCAGAAGAGGTTAATCCCAGGATGGAGGATATACCCGATGCATTTTGGGGATTTAACTTCCCCTTCCTCAGGTGCCAGTTGGGAGGTGTAGTTAGTTTCCGGTCAATGACTCAGAAAGTATTGAAGTCAGTGGATAGCAGCCAGGCACCAGCATTTTCGGGGGGGGGGGGGGGGTGGCACAGCTGTATATTTTTTTCCACGACAGGTTTGCTTTGTATCAGGCTTGCAGTGTCTGCAAGTGGATGGGTACTGGGGGGGATGGGTACCTGGATGTGGTCAGATGTGGTAGGGAGCTCAGGGTGGGTGTCATCAGCACAATCCTGATCAAGGATAGGCCAAGAAGCAGGCAGGAGGCGGGGCAATGACACTATAATCTCTGAAAAAATGATATGACCTACTTCCATTTTTAGTCGGTAAGACGCTTCCTGTCCCGGTTTATGTGGCTGAAGCTGCGCTCATCGACTTATCGATTGTTATGGCGAGATCATCGTTCCACAAATGTCACCACTACTACCGCCTTCCTTCCCAGAATCCTTTGCTCCTGTGTATATGGAGCACAGCCACCTTGGTCCTGAGCCAACAGGATACAATAGCTGCTGCCTTCCTTCCTCACTATTGTATATATGGAGCAGGATCTGGACCACCATAGACCACAATGGCGGCTGCCTTCCTTTTCCCTAATCCCCCGCTCCACTATAACAGGCTGGGCCACCATAGACCACAATGGCGGCTGCCTTCCTTTTCCCTAATCCCCCGCTCCTCTATAAGAGGCTGGGCCACCATAGACCACAATGGCGGCTGCCTTCCTTTTCCCTAATCCCCCGCTCCTCTATAAGAGGCTGGGCCACCATAGACCACAATGGCGGCTGCCTTCCTTTTCCCTAATCCCCCGCTCCTCTATAAGAGGCTGGGCCACCACAGACCAACGCTAACAGGTCACATTGGCTGATACCTTCCTACCTATACACCCCTGCTTCTGTATAAGCGGATCAGGAGCTGTTCATTCATATACCAAAGTTAAGAGGCCACGATAGCTGCTACCTTCTTTCCCATAATGCTCTATTCCTGTGTAAAGGGAGGAGGAGCTGTGCCAGCATGGACCAAAAATAGGACCATAACTGCAGTTGGCACGGCCTTCTTTCCCATAATCCCTTACTCCTGTTCAGGAGGGAGCAGGAGCTGCGCCACCATGGTCCAAAGCTATGGAGGCCATAATGGTGGTTGGTGCTGCCTTCTTTCCCATAATCCTCTATTCTTGTATATAGGGAGCAGAGCTGGGCTGCCATAGACTAACATTAAGGGGCCACAATAGCTGCTTCCTTCTTTCCCATAATCCTCTACTCCTGTGTAAAGGGAGGAGGAGCTGGGCCACCAATGGACCAAAAATGGGACCATAATGGTGTCTGCTGCCTTCTTTTCTATAATCTTCTGCTCCTGTATAAAGGGAGCAGGATCCATGCCACCATGGATCACCCAAGTTCAGGAGGCCATAATGGTGGCTGGTGCTGCCTTTTTGCCCCATATTCCTCCACTCTTGTATATAGGGAGCAGGAACTGGGCCACCATAGACCAATGTTAGGGGCCACAGCGGCTGCTACCTTCCTTACCATATTCCTGTATATAGGGAGCAGGAACTGGGCCACCATAGACCAATGTTAGGGGCCACAGTGGCTGCTACCTTCTTTACCATATTCCTGTATATAGGGAGCAGGAACTGGGCCACCATGGACCAATGTTAAGGCACCACAGTGGCTGCTACCTTCTTTACCATATTCCTGTATAAAGAAAGCAGATCTGGGCCACCATAGACCAATGTTAGGGGCCACAGCGGCTGCTACCTTCTTTACCATATTCCTGTATATAGGGAGCAGGAACTGGGCCACCATAGACCAATGTTAAGGGGCCACAGCGGTTGCTACCTTCTTTACCATATTCCTGTATAAAGAAAGCAGATCTGGGCCACCATAGACCAATGTTAGGGGCCACAGTGGCTGCTACCTTCTTTACCATATTCCTGTATAAAGAAAGCAGATCTGGGCCACCATGGACCAAAGAAAAGGAGGCCATAATGGTGGCTGGCATTGCCTTCTTCTAAATTGGAATCTGGTTCCGTATTCTCAGCTCTCGTTGATCCAGAAATGAGCCGTCCTCCGATGACTATTGCAGCCTTCCAGCTCCCAGCTTGGTATCAGCCCAGTGATCCTTCCAGTAATCTACATTAATAGACACGTTTTTACATCATGTTCTACAAGCCTGCAAGTCATCCAGTGTTACACAAAGCTCCATTGAGCAACCCTGCCCCCCCCCCCCATCCCCCATCCCCCTATTACTCCCGAATGAGGTCTGAGCCTTCAGCCATACAATGGTAGCAGCCCTCTGTGTCCCGGGGCGCTCAGAGGCCCTCAGCTGGAAGGACCCTTAAATAATTGATGGTGACATGTGGATGGCGCAGGCAGGAAGTGATGATCGGCTGTTTCTGCATCAGTCACCCCGTGTCCCCAGTGCAATGTGGAAGCAGAAACAGGAAGTCTCGGCCCTCCCACAGTTCCCGCCACGGCTACAGAACGCTGCAAACCACATACACGGCATTCTTGGCATTGCACCCAGCGCCATGCGCACAGGGCCGGGATTGGAAGCTCCACGTCTTCTGCATTCTTCCTTGTTTACATTTAAAGGTCACCTCCACCTGAGATTCACATTTGAAGGGAATTGCAAACTGGTTTCCTAAATCTCTCACTGCTGAGTAGATCCCCCGACAGATCCCCTGACAGATCCCCCAACAGATCCCCCGTCCCGGTAACATTCACAGATTCATGGCGTCACCACCGTTGTCACGGTCCTCCGGGAGGGGAGGAAACACATTCAGTAAGCCATGAAGATGATTTCCAGGAATGGCAGCCAACAGGAGGTGAAAAGGACAATCACATGGCTGAAAATAATCCAAAATAGGGAGCCAAGAAAAACCATCGCAGGGGGATCACCCTACCGGGGTCACCCTGCCGGGGTCACCGAAAACAGGCCGAGAGACCCCACCTAGAAGTAATAAATGTATTGCTGGGAGGAGATGAAGAAGTTGGGGGGAGGGGATGGAGATACCGCTTGTCTCAGGGCATAGCAATACTAATCAATGTCCCCAACAGCAGGGGCCAGCAGTGGTGGGGGCCCCATCACCAGCCGGCCAGCAGTGGTGGGGGCCCCATCACCAACATCTCAATGCAATTAAATGGAGCTGATAGCATGTGCAGCCGCTATTACACGGCAGATTTTGATGTGGCGAGTCACATGACCATGATTGAAGACCAGAAGAGAGGGATTATGGGAGATGCAGCATGTGTGTCCTGTCTGGAGTGCAGAGCTCTCTGTAAAAGCCAATAAAACGCCATCTCAGGGGAGCCGGGCATCCAATCAGCTCCGAGCAGCTGGCAAAGTCTGTGCTAATGGGTTACATGGGAGTGAGGAGCTGCAGGGAAGACTCAGAGGAGCAATACGGAGAAACACCCCATCTGTCCTCCCGATAATGGGAAGAATGAGAGACACCGATATTACCCCACCCTGGGGAGGGCCACCCGACCCTACAGACACCCATATTACCCCACACTGGGGAGGGCCACCCGACCCTACAGACACCAATATTACCCCACACTGGGCAAGGACCACCCGACCCTACAGACACCAATATTACCCCACCCTGGGGAGGGCCACCCGACCCTACAGACACCAATATTACCCCACACTGGGGAGGGCCACCCGACCCTACAGACACCAATATTACCCCACACTGGGGAGGGCCACCCGACCCTACAGACACCCATATTACCCCACCCTGGGGAGGGCCACCCGACCCTACAGACACCCATATTACCCCACACTGGGGAGGGCCACCCGACCCTACAGACACCGATATTACCCCACACTGGGGAGGGCTACCCGACCCTACAGACACCGATATTACCCCACCCTGGGGAGGGCCACCCGACACTACAGACACCCATATTACCCCACACTGGGGAGGACCACCCGACCCTACAGACACCGATATTACCCCACACTGGGGAGGGCCACCCGACCCTACAGACACCGATATTACCCCACACTGGGGAGGGCCACCCGACACTACAGACACCAATATTACCCCACACTGGGGAGGGCTACCCGACCCTACAGACACCGATATTACCCCACCCTGGGGAGGGCCACCCGACCCTACAGACACCCATATTACCCCACACTGGGGAGGGCCACCCGACCCTACAGACACCGATATTACCCCACACTGGGGAGGGCCACCCGACCCTACAGACACCCATATTACCCCACACTGGGGAGGGCCACCCGACCCTACAGACACCCATATTACCCCACACTGGGGAGGGCCACCCGACCCTACAGACACCGATATTACCCCACACTGGGGAGGGCCACCCGACCCTACAGACACCGATATTACCCCACACTGGGGAGGGCCACCCGACCCTACAGACACCGATATTACCCCACACTGGGGAGGGCCACCCGACCCTACAGACACCGATATTACCCCACCCTGGGGAGGGCCACCCGACACTACAGACACCCATATTACCCCACACTGGGGAGGGCCACCCGACCCTACAGACACCGATATTACCCCACACTGGGGAGGGCCACCCGACCCTACAGACACCGATATTACCCCACACTGGGGGAGGGCCACCCGACCCTACAGACACCGATATTACCCCACACTGGGGAGGGCCACCCGACCCTACAGACACCGATATTACCCCACACTGGGGAGGGCCACCCGACCCTACAGACACCAATATTACCCCACCCTGGGGAGGGCCACCCGACCCTACAGACACCGATATTACCCCACACTGGACAAGGACCACCCGACCCTACAGACACCGATATTACCCCACACTGGGGAGGGCCACCCGACACTACAGACACCGATATTACCCCACACTGGACAAGGACCACCCGACCCTACAGACACCGATATTACCCCACCCTGGGGAGGGCCACCCGACCCTACAGACACCGATATTACCCCACCCTGGGGAGGGCCACCCGACCCTACAGACACCCATATTACCCCACACTGGGGAGGGCCACCCGACCCTACAGACACCGATATTACCCCACACTGGGCAAGGACCACCCGACCCTACAGACACCGATATTACCCCACACTGGGCAAGGACCACCCGACCCTACAGACACCCATATTACCCCACACTGGGGAGGGCCACCCGACCCTACAGACACCGATATTACCCCACCCTGGGGAGGGCCACCCGACCCTACAGACACCGATATTACCCCACACTGGGGAGGGCCACCCGACCCTACAGACACCGATATTACCCCACACTGGGGAGGGCCACCCGACCCTACTACAGACACCGATATTACCCCACACTGGGGAGGGCCACCCGACCCTACAGACACCGATATTACCCCACACTGGGCAAGGACCACCCGACCCTACAGACACCGATATTACCCCACACTGGGGAGGGCCACCCGACCCTACAGACACCCATATTACCCCACACTGGGGAGGGCCACCCGACCCTACAGACACCAATATTACCCCACACTGGGGAGGGCCACCCGACCCTACAGACACCGATATTACCCCACACTGGGGAGGGCCACCCGACCCTACAGACACCGATATTACCCCACACTGGGGAGGGCCACCCGACCCTACAGACATCGATATTACCCCACCCTGGGGAGGGCCACCCGACCCTACAGACACCGATATTACCCCACACTGGGGAGGGCCACCCGACCCTACAGACACCGATATTACCCCACACTGGGCAAGGACCACCCGACCCTACAGACACCGATATTACCCCACACTGGGCAAGGACCACCCGACCCTACAGACACCGATATTACCCCACACTGGGGAGGACCACCCGACCCTACAGACACCGATATTACCCCACCCTGGGGAGGACCACCCGACCCTACAGACACCGATATTACCCCACACTGGGCAAGGACCACCCGACCCTACAGACACCGATATTACCCCACACTGGGAGGGCCACCCGACCCTACAGACACCGATATTACCCCACACTGGGGAGGGCCACCCGACCCTACAGACATCGATATTACCCCACCCTGGGGAGGGCCACCCGACCCTACAGACACCGATATTACCCCACACTGGGGAGGGCCACCCGACCCTACAGACACCGATATTACCCCACACTGGGCAAGGACCACCCGACCCTACAGACACCGATATTACCCCACACTGGGCAAGGACCACCCGACCCTACAGACACCGATATTACCCCACACTGGGGAGGACCACCCGACCCTACAGACACCGATATTACCCCACCCTGGGGAGGACCACCCGACCCTACAGACACCGATATTACCCCACACTGGGCAAGGACCACCCGACCCTACAGACACCGATATTACCCCACACTGGGGAGGGCCACCCGACCCTACAGACACCAATATTACCCCACACTGGGGAGGGCCACCCGACCCTACAGACACCGATATTACCCCACACTGGGCAAGGACCACCCGACCCTACAGACACCAATATTACCCCACACTGGGGAGGGCCACCCGACCCTACAGACACCAATATTACCCCACACTGGGGAGGGCCACCCGACCCTACAGACACCGATATTACCCCACACTGGGGAGGGCCACCCGACCCTACAGACACCCATATTACCCCACACTGGGGAGGGCCACCCGACCCTACAGACACCGATATTACCCCACACTGGACAAGGACCACCCGACCCTACAGACACCGATATTACCCCACACTGGGCAAGGACCACCCGACCCTACAGACACCGATATTACCCCACACTGGGGAGGGCCACCCGACCCTACAGACACCGATATTACCCCACCCTGGGCAAGGACTACCCGACCCTACAGACACCGATATTACCCCACACTGGGCAAGGACCACCCGACCCTACAGACACCGATATTACCCCACACTGGGCAAGGACCACCCGACCCTACAGACACCGATATTACCCCACACTGGGGAGGGCCACCCGACCCTACAGACACCAATATTACCCCACACTGGACAAGGACCACCCGACCCTACAGACACCAATATTACCCCACACTGGACAAGGACCACCCGACCCTACAGACACCAATATTACCCCACACTGGGCAAGGACCACCCGACCCTACAGACACCAATATTACCCCACGCGGGGCAAGGACCACCCGACCCTACAGACACCAATATTACCCCACACTGGACAAAGACAACCCAACCCTACAGACACCGATATGATCCTATAGACATCTAGTTTTCCCCAGACCGGACAGTAACTTTGCAACATGTCACAGGGTGAGAGGCTGCAGCAGGGGCTGATCTGTGTCAGACATTTGTGAACACAGCCAAGAACTACACAGGTACCAGGATTTACATGAAAGCATAAACCTTCATTTAGAGTGTCAGTCCACCCAAATCTGATATCTGTTTCCCTTCAAAATTTGTTGGAAAAAATTCAGGAAATTTCCCATCACTGCAGTCCCACCTATATGGAACTACAAGTCCCAGCAATCCTTGTGGTGGATTGTGCTCCCACAACAGCTGGCAAGCCGAGGTCTTCATTAGGCAGTGCCAGGAAACCTGAGCCCTGCTGTAAAGGATATGAGAAGAATGAGTCGGGGACACAGCTGTGAGATATGGGATGGGGGGGGGGCATCATCTGTAGGGATTCCCCGGGACTCCCAGTTTTCGGACAGGTCAGGTAGCAGAGGACACGCTATGGGGGATCACATGACTCCCGCAGCTCCATGTTCAGTACAATAGAATTCAATGTACAGTTGCAAGAAAAAGTATGTGAACCCCTTGGGATTACGTGGAGTTTTGCATGAATTGGGCATAAAATGTGCTCTGAACGTCATCTAAGTCACAACAATAGAAGAACACAGTCTGCTGAACATAATACTACACAAACATTAGATGTTGCCATGGTTTCATTGCACATAACATGTAAACATTCACAGTGCAGGGAGGAAAAAGTATGTGAACCTTTGGACTTAATAACTGGTTGACCCTCCTTTGGCAGCAATAACCTCAACCAAACGTTTCCTGTAGTTGCAGATCAGACCTGCACAACGATCTGGAGTCATTTTGGACCACTCCTCTTCACAAAACTGTTTCAGTGTAGCAATATTCTTGGGATGTCTGGTGTGAATCGCTCTCTTAAGGTCATGCCACAGCATTTCAATGGGGTTGAGGTCAGGACTCTGACTGGGCCACTCCAGAAGGCGTATTCTGTGCTGTTGCAGCCATTGTTTTGTTGAATGACTTGTATGCTTTGGGTCATCATTGTCCTGTTGCATCACCCATCCTCTGCGGAGCTTCAGTTGGCGGACAGATGGTCGTACGTTTTCCTGCAAAATGTCTTGATAAACTCTGGAATTCATTTTCCCATCAATGACAACAATCCCTCCAGCCCTGAGGCAGCAAAGCAGCCCCAAACCATGATGCTCCCTCCGCCATGTTTCACAGTGGGGATGAGGTTTTGATGTTGGTGTGCTGTGCCTTTTTTTCTCCACACATAGTGTTGTGTGTTCTTCCCAAACAACTCAATCTTGGTTTCATCTGTCCACAGTATATTCTGCCAGTAGTGCTGTGGAACATCCAGGGGCTCTTTTCCAAACTTCAAACGTGCTGCAATCTTCTTTTTGGACAGCAATGGCTTCCTCCGTGGTGTCCTCCCATGTACTCCATTCTTGTTTCATGTTTTCCTGATTGTAGATGTGTCAACAAAAATGTTAGCATGTGCCAGAGATTTCTGTAGGTCTTTAGCTGACACTCTGGGATTCTTCTTCACCTCATGCAGCATTCTGCGCTGGGCTCTTGCAGTCATTTTTACAGGACGACCACGCCTAGGGAGAGTAGCAACAGTGCTAAACTTTCTCCATTTGTAGACAGTCTGTCTTACCGTGGACACAGGAACATCAAGGCTCAAGGAGATACTTTTGTAACCCTTTCCAGCTTCATGCAAGTCAACAATTCTTGATGGTAGGTCTTCTGAGAGCTCTTTTCTGCGAGGCATGGTTCACATCAGACAGTGCTTCTTGAAACCAGTAAACCCAAAACAGGTGTCAGCAACACATCCAATATCATCACACTGATTGGAGTCAAGGTTGGCTCACTCCTGGCTCCAATTAGCTCTGGGACAAGTCATTAAGCTAGGGCCTCACATACTTTTTCCTCCCTGCACTGTGAATGTTTACATGTTATGTGCAATTAAACCATGGCAACATCTAATGTTTGTGTAGTATTATGTTCAGCAGACTGTGTTCTTCTATTGTTGTGATTTAGATGACGTTCAGAGCACATTTTATGCCCAATTCATGCAAAACTCCACGTAATCCCAAGGGGTTCACATACTTTTTCTTCCAACTGTATATCATGTGCAGCCAGGGGCGGACTGACCATGTGGAAACTCGAGCACTGACCGAGGGCCCGGGGTCAGTAGGGGGCCCCATGAGATGCCCCTGGTACCTTTTTCATAGACTTTTTTGAGTTTGGGCGAGGACACAGGGGCCCCATGATCCCCTATTGCCCGGGGGCCCCATGAGTTGTCAGTCCGCAGCTAACATAGGCACCCAGATCTGTCTTCATATCAGCTTCTTGTTCTCCTCTCCTACAGCAAATATAAGGAGGGAGGAGTCAGCACTAGGAGCCAATCAGACTTGTCACATGTGCAGGTAAGGATTACGCCGACAGGAGAGAGCAGCGAGATGAGAGGGGGAACTGCTGCTGCTCCATTACCGTCCAATCATAGGCTGGGGGCGGGGAAGTGACCCAGCTTCAATACTTGACAGCAACAGAGAAAAGTTAGGACACTGGATTGGCTGAGCTGTGCAAATCTGAGGACTGGATGGACACCTTCAGTCTTGCCCCTCCAGTCTCGCACAGGTGTACCAGCTCCTCCCCTTCAGTCTTGCACAGGTGAACCGACTCCTCCCCTTCCATCTTGCACAGGTGTACCGGCTCCTCCCCTTCCGTCTTGCACAGGTGTACAGACTCCTCCCCTTCAGTCTTGCACAGGTGTACCGGCTCCTCCCCTTCAGTCTTGCACAGGTGTACCGGCTCCTCCCCTTCAGTCTTGCACAGGTGTACAGGCTCCTCCCCTTCAGTCTCGCACAGGTGTACCGGCTCCTCCCCTTGTCTCGCACAGGTGTACCGGCCCCTCCCCTTCAGTCTCGCACAGGTGTACCGGCTCCTCCCCTTCTGTCTCGCACAGGTGTACCGGTCCCTCCCCTTCAGTCTCGCACAGGTGTACCGGCTCCTCCCCTTCAGTCTTGCACAGGTTTACCGGCTCCTCCCCTCCAGTGTTGCACAGGTGTACCGGCTCCTCCCCTTCAGTCTCGCACAGGTGTACCGGCTCCTCCCCTTCAGTCTCGCACAGGTGTACCGGCTCCTCCCCTCCAGTCTCGTACAGGTGTACCGGCTCCTCCCCTCCAGTCTCGCACAGGTGTACCGGCTCCTCCCCTTCTGTCTAGCACAGGTGTACCAGCTCCTCCCCTTCAGTCTTGCACAGGTGTACCGGCTCCTCCCATTCTGTCTAGCACAGGTGTACCGGCTCCTCCCCTCCAGTCTTGCACAGGTGTAGCGGCTCCTCCCCTTAAGTCTTGCACAGGTGTAGCGGCTCCTCCCCTTCTGTCTAGCACAGGTGTACCGGCTCCTCCCCTCCAGTCTTGCACAGGTGTAGTGGCTCCTCCCCTTAAGTCTTGCACAGGTGTAGCGGCTCCTCCCCTCCAGTCTCGCACAGGTGTACCGGCTCCTCCCCTTAAGTCTTGCACAGGTGTAGCGGCTCCTCCCCTCCAGTCTCGCACAGGTGTACCGGCTCCTCCCCTTCTGTCTAGCACAGGTGTACTGGCTCCTCCCCTTCAGTCTTGCACAGGTGTACCGGCTCCTCCCCTCCAGTCTTGCACAGGTGTAGCGGCTCCTCCCCTTCAGTCTTGCACAGGTGTACCGGCTCCTCCCCTTCAGTCTTGCACAGGTGTACCTGCTCCTCCCCTTCAGTCTTGCACAGGTGTACCGGCTCCTCCCCTCCAATCTTGCAGAGGTGTACCGGCTCCTCCCCTTCAGTCTTGCAGAGGTGTACCGGCTCCTCCCCTGGACTGGCTTCCTCTGATGTCACTGCACACTGGGAGCTCCTCACAATGTGCATTAGAAGCTGCAGCCAGTCAGATAGAGCTCCGCCTCATTTCCTGTTTGGATGACGTCCAGCATCATGTAGCTCCTTCCTCCCCAGCCCGACTGCCCCTGGCCCCGCCCCTTTCATTTTTTGGATTTCAGTTCATTCAATCATGGAGGCTCCGATGTGGGTGTTACCTACATGCAAATAGAACCTGCCTAGGAACGCCCACTCCTTCAGACTGACACCCACCCATCAAGGCATTTTGATATTTGCATAACTCCTCCCACTGGTTGCATCAGGACTGAGGGCCCCTGAGAGGAGTGCTGAGTCAGGGGGCTTTTGACGTTTTCAGGAAGCTATGTACAGCCCCCCCGCTGGCCCCTTCCACCAGCCATGATCTGCCTGCATTGCATAGAGAAGCACAGAGACCCAGTGATGACATCACTACTACTAATATAAGGGATGTGATGAGAACAGAATGGGAGGCAAAACAAGCCGATGAAACACTGAAGCAGCAAATTCCTTCCAATTCCTCAATAAAACAAAAAAAACTTTGTCTGCTCAGCGATGTCCGAAATGTCTACAAACTGACCAATGGGAAACGTCGGAGGGGTCGGCGAGGCCGGCTGAGTAATATTGCTGGCTCTCCGTACTTCTCCCGCCTGACTCATGCAGCCATCTTGCCCTGCAATTTCCTGCCTATGACTTGCTGTGTGTTGGGGGAGGGGAAGTCCCCAGCATGAGTGTCTGCGAAGAGTGAGCCATAAAAGGAGAGTCTTCAGAGGTGAGAGGGAGGGGCTACACACCGAGGCCCCGCCTCCACAAAGAGTTCTTTTTTTTTTGTTTTTTCTCATATTCTGGGTAAAGGTCCCGAAAGTGAGGAGGAAGTGAAAACCGGTGACCGCCGTGGGGGGGGGAGGGGCGCGGACTGCGTCGTATCCACCGGCGCGGCGAATGATGGGAAATGCGCCAAGAATTTCACAGAAATAATTTGTGCGTCACAAGATGGCGTAGAAGAAGCGCATTTGTGCGCCAAACAGTGGGAGGGGCCAGGAGAGATCAGCGACATCACAGATCGCTTGTTACCAGTTGTAACGTTTTGTAGCAATTTCTCGCCGATCGCTGATTGGCTCCTCGTGTTGTGCGAACTTCTGATGTCACAACTGGTGATCCTGCCATTAGGTTTCCTGCTCATGCACTTCCTGTTGTAGAGTGACAACGCTCTGACCCAGTCTCCCAGTTTGTTACATGTTGTCACCCTGTCAGATGAGCTTCAGGTAAAGCCTACAAGTGACACACCGAGCACTTCCTGTTGCAGAGTGACAACGCTCTGACGTATTCTCTCAGTTATGCTCCTGTGTTGTCACCCTACCACAAGCCTGTAATGAAGGCTACAAATGCCCATTCAAGCACTTCCTGTTTGAGAGTGACAACCCTCTGGCCCAGTCTCTCAGTTATGCTACGTGTTGTCACCTTACTACATAATCTTCTGATGAAGGCTACAAGTGCCCATTCAAGCACTTCCTGTTTTAGTGTGACAACGCTCGGACACATTCTCCCAGTTATACTCCTGTGTTGTCACCCTATCATATAAGATTCTGATGAAGGCTACAAGCAGCTGTTCAGGTACTTCCTTATAGAGTGACAACCCTCTGGCCCGAACTCCCAGTTATGCTACATGTTGTCACCCTGTCACATAAGTTTCCTAGGAAGGTTACAAATGCCCATTCAAGCACTTCCTGTTATAGAGTGACAACTCTCTGACTTATGTTCCCTGTTATGCTCCCTGTTGTCACCCTAGCACATAAGCTTTTTGATAGAACCTAGGATTGGCCAATCAAGCACTTCCTGTTTTAGATTGACAACCCTCTGCTCCAGTCTCCCAGTTATGCTCCCATGTTGTCGCCTTATCATAAAAGATTCAGATGAAGGTTACAAGTACTTCCTGTTATAGAGTGACAACCTTCTGACTTATTCTCCCAGTTATGCTACATGTTGTCACCCTACCACATAAGCTTTTGATAGAACCTAAGAGTGACTCATCAAGTACTTCCTGTTTTAGTGTGACAACGCTCAGACACATTCTCCCAGTTATGTTCCCGTGTTGTCACCCTATCATATAAACTTCTGATGAAGGCTACAAGCAGCTGTTCAACTACTTCCTGGTAGAGAGTGACAACCCTCTGGCCAGTTCTCTCAGTTATGCTACGTGTTGTCACCATAACACATAAACTTCTGATGAAGGCTCCAAGTACTTCCTGTTTTAGTGTGACAATGCTCAGACACATTCTCCCAATTATGCTCCCGTGTTGTCACCCTATAAGATTTCGATGAAGGCCCCAAGTACTTCCTGTTCTAGAGTGACAGCTCTCTGACTTATTCTCCCAGTTATGCTCCCGTGTTGTCACCTGCCACATATGTTTCTGATGAAGGCTCCAAGCAGCTGTTCAAGTACTTCCTGTTATAGAGTGACAACTCTCTGGCCCGGCCTCCCAATTATGCTACGTGTTGTCACCCTGTCACATAAGCGTCTGATGGGGCCTACAAAGGAGGACAAAAGTGTTTTATTGGAAAGGTAAATATCTGAGCGCACATTATTATTCTCCACAATCCACCGCCAGACGCATCACAGACTGCAGGGAAGGGGAATGGCCGCAGTCGCCCCCTGGAGGATTCCAGCCATTCCTAACCTCCTGATCAGTATGGAAGCCGCGGAATGCGTCGTTTGATATCAGAGGGAAAGTTACGCCAAGGATGAACCTCGGCCTCCTGGAAACAGATGTTCTGGGTTCAAGGTCCGGGATTTAAAGAGCTCTTGTTGGTGGCCTCTGATTGGAGGGGGTGGTGCTGCCACCGCATGGCCCTGAGGGGGTACTGCAGGCGACCCAGCTCCAGTCGGCTGATTGCAGAGCTGACAGTTCAAAGTCGCTCAATTTCCAGCATTGCTGGGTGGAGGAGGAAGCAGAGTGCGGAGAATCTCCTCTGGTGATCATGTGGCGCCCTTCCACCAATCAGCGACTCTTCCTCTGAGTGGCTACACGGCGCCCCAGGATCATCGATCGCCATCCCCAGATATCTGCGACTTTCCAGCGATATTGACGGGACAATCCCGACACGTTCGTCAGATTGCTGCATTGTACTGCGGGGACGATTCGTGGCATGACGGGCGATCTGTGGCCCCTCCACGGGGAGTAAATACGGCTCCGTATACAGCGAGGGCGATCTGTGGCCCCCCATGGGGAGTAAATACGGCTCCGTATACAGCGAGGGCGATCTGTGGCCCTCCATGGGGAGTAAATACGGCTCCGTATACAGCGAGGGCGATCTGTGGCCCCCCATGGGGAGTAAATACGGCTCCGTATACAGTGAGGGCGATCTGTGGCCCCCCATGGGGAGTAAATACGGCTCCGTATACAGCGAGGGCGATCTGTGGCCCCCCATGGGGAGTAAATACGGCTCCGTATACAGTGAGGGCAATCTGTGGCCCTCCATGGGGAGTAAATACGGCTCCGTATACAGTGAGGGCAATCTGTGGCCCCCCATGGGGAGTAAATACGGCTCCGTATACAGTGAGGGCGATCTGTGGCCCCCCATGGGGAGTAAATACGGCTCCGTATACAGTGAGGGCGATCTGTGGCCCTCCATGGGGAGTAAATACGGCTCCGTATACAGTGAGGGCGATCTGTGGCCCCCCATGGGGAGTAAATACGGCTCCGTATACAGTGAGGGCGATCTGTGGCCCTCCATGGGGAGTAAATACGGCTCCGTATACAGTGAGGGCGATCTGTGGCCCCCCATGGGGAGTAAATACGGCTCCGTATACAGTGAGGGCGATCTGTGGCCCTCCATGGGGAGTAAATACGGCTCCGTATACAGTGAGGGCGATCGTTTTCCCCCCCATGGGGAGTAAATACGGCTCCGTATACAGTGAGGGCGATCTGTGGCCCCCCATGGGGAGTAAATACGGCTCCGTACAGAGTGAGAGCGATTGCTTCCCCCCATGGGGAGTAAATACGGCTCCGTATACAGTGAGGGCGATCTGCACCCCCCCATGGGGAGTAAATACGGCTCCGTATACAGTGAGGGCGATCTGCGGCCCCCCCATAATAGGGACATCGAATGAACGCCGTCCTGGAGATGCTGCCATTGGCTGCTCAGTGCGGAGGAAACGCGAGGTTGTTGTAAGCTGCACTGTGCAGGATGGCCAGTTTCTGCGCAATTAGAGGGACAAGAAAGACGCTCTGATGTCCTCCCGCCAAAACGAATGAAGCGACAATGGCGCATGTAGGAATCCTGGCACCGCCGCAGGCTAGTGTGCTGCATCATGTCAGTGAGGTGTGGTGGGGTTCAGGACTGCCGCTGCATCATGTCAGTGAGGTGTGGTGGGGTTCAGGACTGCCGCTGCATCCATGTCAGTGAGGTGTGGTGGGGTTCAGGACTGCCGCTGCATCCATGTCAGTGAGGTGTGGTGGGGTTCAGGACTGCCGCTGCATCCATGTCAGTGAGGTGTGGTGGGGTTCAGGACTGCCGCTGCATCCATGCATGGAACGCACATTCGGCAACGCAGTCGTGTGAATGGGCCCCGAATGTTATCTCACGGCTCTATTATTTATTCCAGGGGCTTCTATAGCGCCGACAGCATACGCAGCGCAGTACAAATACATTGTATGTTCCCATCAGGCCCCGCCCTCAACTGCCACCTGAAATGCTCACATGCAGTCCCATTCACACCAGAAACTGCACACAACTGCCGATTATTCCTCGCAGCTACGCACCTAAATTCCTACTTCATCCTCCCCCAAATCACATCCTCTTCTCCCTCAAATGTTCCACCCTATCACAAATCCCCTCCCCCCACTACCACCTCCTATCACAAATCCCCTCCCCCCACTACCACCTCCTAGCACAAATCCCCTCCCCCCACTACCACCTCCTATCACAAATCCCCTCCCCCCACTACCACCTCCTATCACAAATCCCCTCCCCCCACTACCACCTCCTAGCACAAATCCCCTCCCCCCACTACCACCTCCTATCACAAATCCCCTCCCCCCACTACCACCTCCTATCACAAATCCCCTCCCCCCACTATCACAAATCCCCTCCCCCCACTAGCACCTCCTAGCACAAATCCCCTCCCCCTCAATACCACCTCCTAGCACAAATCCCCTCCCCCCCAATCCCCTCCTAGCACAAATCCCCTCCCCCAATCCCCCCTTCTAACACAAATCCCCCCCATTCCCCCCTCCCAGCATCACTCCTCTTCCTTTAATCTCCCACCAGGACAAATTCCCCTGAACCCCCCCTGTAGCTAAAACCCCCCAAAACACCGTTCTCAGCATGAGATCCCCCCCCCTTACCCGAATCCCCCCTGCATTTCCCTTCACTGCAAAAGCACAGAAACGCATGAAAACGCAGCGCAACGCACCTAGGAGCCCGAAGAAGAAAGCAGGTGGAAGCGACCTGGAAGGAAACGCAAGCTTAGGACAAATGCGCATCAAATGCGAGTCGCTGTGCCTGCGGGGGGAGCAGCAAATGCCATGTCTGGTCTGAGGGGACCCTTCATGCAGCGACCGCGGCAGAACGCCCCCCAACGCAGGAGTGCGCAATAAGGGGTGCCAACCCTGCAGCTGAAACTGATGCTGTCACCCCCGGCCGGGCGATTTCTTTGCGGATCTGATTGAAAGCAGGAAGAAAAAAAGATCGCAGGAACATGCGCAGGAACATAGTCGCTTGAAGTGTTCAGCTTTAGATTCACATTTTTTTCTCCGTATCAGAATCCAAGGCTCGGGTCACACGGCTGCGACTTGGGATCCGACATGTGAGACCCCCGAGTCGCAGGACATGTGAGACCCCCGAGTCGCAGGTCATGTGAGACCCCCCAAGTTGCAGGACATGTGAGACCCCCGAGTCGCAGGTCATGTGAGACCCCCCAAGTTGCAGGACATGTGAGACCCCCGAGTCGCAGGACATGTGAAACTCCTGAGTCACATGACCTGTGAAATCTCATGTTAGCCAATGAGATCCATCTTAGTCTCCCTCACACTGCTGTGACCTGAAAGTCATGCGACTTACACTGCGACTTACACTGCGACTTACACTGCGACTTTGCCAGGCGACTTAAATACTACTTCACAGCAACTTTGAAGCAACTCTGCAGCGACTCTCAGGGAATGCTGGGTAATCTTCCTGTCTTGTCGGATCCAAATCACATCCATATAGAGGAGGATCCGACTCGGAGGCGACTTCCATTACAGTCTATGGGCACGAGTCGGATGACGTCGCCTGGAAGTCGCACCGGAACCTTTTCTACAGTCGCAGCGACTTCAGGAGTGATAATTAGGACGCCTCTCATTGGCTAAGGCTCAGTTCACACTATACAGGTTGCGTTTGAGCCGTTTCTGCATTGCGTTTTTGCCGCATTTTTGATGCGTTTTGCTTTTTTGTTCTTGTTGCTAAGCAGATTTAAAACACAAAACGCAGCAAAACCGCACAACACGCATTTCTGCTGCATTTTCACTGAAGTCTATAGAACCAAAAAGGCGCTGCGATTCTGCAAAATGCTTCCAAAAATGCTTCGGTGTGGACCCGGAGTAACATGGGATTTCACATGTCATGCGATTTGGGGGCCTCACAAGTCGGATCCCAAGTTGCATGAACTGAGCACTGCTGAAGTCGCTGTGACTGTAGAAAAGGTTCCGGTGCGACTTCCATCCGACTCGTGCCCATAGACTGTAATGGAAGTCCCCTCCAAGTCGGATCCTCCTCTATATTGATGTGATTTGGATCCGACGTGACAGGAAGATTACCCAGCATTCCCTGAGAGTCGCATCAAGTTGCCAGTAAGTCGCAGTAGCGCTGCTCCCAGAGGCCGGCCAGGGAACACAAAGTCCTGAGTGCTGCGCGCAGCCTCAGTGGGAACAGAGCTCCCCCCACTGGTCAAGGTTGGTAACAGCACATCTTAATGTTACTCTGCGCTGTTGTGGATGAATGGAGAACTGTCCGGGGAACATGCTGCTATAGGCTCCCTCCAGTGCTGGTCACATGATATCTGCTGAGGGGGTCCAACACTGATTACAAGAGCACATGCCTGAGCCGTGTCAGCAGTACTGATACCAGGGGCATCTCATGGGGCCCCCTACTGACCCCGGGCCCTCGGGCAGTGCCCAAGTTTCCAAATGATCAGTCCGCCCCTGCCGCTGGTCATTACACCACACTGACCCGGGACCGGTCCATCCGCACCTGACGCTGGTCATTACACTACACTGACCCGGGACCGGTCCATCCGCAGCACGCTGGTCATTACACCACACTGACCCGGGACCGGTCCATCCGCAGCACGCTGGTCATTACACCACACTGACCCGGGACCGGTCCATCCGCACCACGCTGGTCATTACACCACACTGACCCCGGGACCGGTCCATCCGCACCACGCTGGTCATTACACCACACTGACCCGGGACCGGTCCATCCGCACCACACTGACCCGGGACCGGTCCATCCGCACCACGCTGGTCATTACACCACACTGACCCCGGGACGGTCCATCCGCAGCACGCTGGTCATTACACCACACTGACCCGGGACCGGTCCATCCGCAGCACGATGGTCATTACACCACACTGACCCCGGGACCGGTCCATCCGCACCACACTGGTCATTACACCACACTGACCCGGGACCGGTCCATCCGCACCACGCTGGTCATTACACCACACTGACCCCGGGACCGGTCCATCCGCACCACACTGGTCATTACACCACACTGACCCGGGACCGGTCCATCCGCACCACGCTGGTCATTACACCACACTGACCCGGGACCGGTCCATCCGCACCACGCTGGTCATTACACCACACTGACCCGGGACCGGTCCATCCGCACCACGCTGGTCATTACACCACACTGACCCGGGACCGGTCCATCCGCAGCACGCTGGTCATTACACCACACTGACCCGGGACCAGTCCATCCGCACCGCGCTGGTCATTACACCACACTGACCCGGGACCGGTCCATCCGCACCACGCTGGTCATTACACCACACTGACCCGGGACCGGTCCATCCGCCCCTGACGCTGGTCATTACACCACACTGACCCGGGACCGATCCATCCGCCCCTGCCGCTGGTCATTACACCACACTGACCCGGGACCGGTCCATCCGCACCTGACGCTGGTCATTACACCACACTGACCCGGGACCGGTCCATCCGCAGCACGCTGGTCATTACACCACACTGACCCGGGACTGGTCCATCCGCACCACGCTGGTCATTACACCACACTGACCCGGGACCGGTCCATCCGCACCTGACGCTGGTCATTACACCACACTGACTCGGGACCGGTCCATCCGCAGCACGCTGGTCATTACACCACACTGACCCGGGACCGGTCCATCCGCCCCTGCCGCTGGTCATTACACCGCACTGACCCGGGACCGGTCCATCCGTACCTGACGCTGGTCATTACACCACACTGACCCGGGACCGGTCCATCCGCACCACACTGGTCATTACACCACACTGACCCGGGACCGGTCCATCCGCACCACACTGGTCATTACACCACACTGACCCGGGGACCGGTCCATCCGCCCCTGACGCTGGTCATTACACCACACTGACCGGGGACCGGTCCATCCGCACCACGCTGGTCATTACACCACACTGATCCGGGACCGGTCCATCCGCACCACACTGGTCATTACACCACACTGACCCGGGACCGGTCCATCCGCCCCTGACGCTGGTCATTACACCACACTGACCGGGGGACCGGTCCATCCGCACCACGCTGGTCATTACACCACACTGACCCGGGACCGGTCCATCCGCCCCTGACGCTGGTCATTACACCACACTGACCCGGGACCGATCCATCCGCCCCTGCCGCTGGTCATTACACCACACTGACCCGGAACCGGTCCATCCGCACCACGCTGGTCATTACACCACACTGACCCGGGACCGGTCCATCCGCACCACGCTGGTCATTACACCACACTGACCCGGGACCGGTCCATCCGCACCACACTGGTCATTACACCACACTGACCCGGGACCGGTCCATCCGCCCCTGACGCTGGTCATTACACCACACTGACCGGGGACCGGTCCATCCGCACCACGCTGGTCATTACACCACACTGACCCGGGACCGGTCCATCCGCCCCTGACGCTGGTCATTACACCACACTGACCCGGGACCGATCCATCCGCCCCTGCCGCTGGTCATTACACCACACTGACCCGGGACCGGTCCATCCGCACCACGCTGGTCATTACACCACACTGACCCGGGACCGGTCCACAACCAAACCCATCCGCACCACGCTGGTCATTACACCACACTGACCATACCGCCCTGCCCCCCTTGCTTTGGCTGCCCCTCGGTGGTGGGGGGCGTGTACTGCACTGTGGCCAATTGCTTGCTCTCTAGTGGCCAGTAGCTGTGCATGCGGTGTGTTTTTCGTGTCAGCTGTGCCCACCCCCCCCCCCCCCCTACGATCATGCTCAGGGCCCTGGGTACATCAAAGGTACCTGTTATTCCCCCCACCTGCAAAGACTGTACGCTCCATGGGCCGGGCCCTCCTATTCCTTCTGTATTCAACTGGACTGTATTTGTACCGCCCCCCATATATTGTACAGCGCTGAGCAAACTGCTGGTGTTATATAAGTTCTGTATAATAAAAAAAAAACACTTCAAATGTGTTGGGGCGGGGGAGGGGAAGAAGCAGCATGGAGTCGGGGGGGGGGGGGGGGGGGGGGGGGAATTACTACAATCAGAGAGGGCAGAATCTGGTGCAGCTGGACATGGGAACCAATCAGCTTTGCCAAAAACAACCTGGAAGCTGATTGGTTCCCACGCAGAGCCGCCCCAGATTCTGCCCTCTCCGGTTTTAGTAAATCCCCCCTTTGGTTTTGAAATAACAGAACTCAACTCTTCAAGCGCACTCGGGAGCAAATCATCGCATCCGGGTGCAAATCATCGGATCCGGGCGCAAATCATCGCATCCGGGCGCAAATCATCGCATCCGGGCGCAAATTATCGGATCCGGGAGCAAATCATCGGATCCGGGCGCAAATCATCGGATCCGGGCGCAAGTCATCGGATCCGGGCGCAAATCATCGGATCTGGGCGCAAGTCATCGGATCCGGGCGCAAATTATTGGATCCGGGAGCAAATCATCGGATCCAGGCACATTCTTCACCGTCCCGGATCCTGGACCATGTCAGTGCGAAGCTTCAAGGAAGAATACAATAAATAAGAACTCCAGATTTCCCGTATATTGTGTGTGAGACCCGAAGATCTATAATTGGAGGGATTTTATTCTGGTGTAATCCTCTGAATTCCACCCATTGAAGGCATCATACATTATATTGCTCCAAGTATTGCCCCCCCCCCTCGTCATGTGATTGATGTGTTCCAATCCACTCCATATCATGTGATTCAGGTGTTCCAATCCCCTCCATATCATGTGATTCAGGTGTTCCAATCCCCTCCATATCATGTGATTCGGGTGTTCCAATCCCCTCCATATTATGTGATTCGGGTGCTCCAATCCCCTCCATATCATGTGATTCAGGTGTTCCAATCCCCTCCATATCATGTGATTCAGGTGTTCCAATCCCCTCCCAATCATGTCATTCAGGTGTTCCAATCCCCTCCAATCATGTGATTCAGCTGTTCCAATCCCCTCCATATCATGTGATTCAGGTGTTCCAATCCCCTCCATGGACAAAGGTGTATACAATCCATCCCCTAGGCATGCAGACTCCTCCACTGCAGGGATTTTGGCCGACTCCTCCACACCGATCTCCTCTAGATCTGTCAGGTTTCGGGGCTGTCGCTGAGCAACACGGAGTGTCAGCTCCCTCCGAAGATGTTCTATTGGATTTAGGTGTGGAGACTGGCTAGGCCACTCCAGAACCTTGATATGCTTCTTCCGGAGCCACTCCTTGGTTCTCCTGGCTGTGTGCTTCATGTCGTTGTCATGTTGGAAGACCCAGCCACGACCCATCTTCAATGCTCTGACTGAGGGAAGGAGGTTGTTGCTGAAAATCTCACCATAAATGGCCCCATTCATCCTCTCCTTAATACAGTGCAGTCATCCTGTCCCCTTCGCAGAAAAGCACCCCCAAAGCATGATGTTACCACCCCCATGCTTCACAGTAGGGATGGTGTTCTTGGGATGCAACTCATCCTTTTTCCTCCAAACACGACGAGTGAAGTTTAGACCAAAAAGTTCTCCTTTGGTCTCATCTGACCACATGACTTTCTCCCATGCCTCCTCTGGATCATCCAGATGGTCATTGGCAGACTTCAGACGGGCCTGGACATGTGATGACTGGAGCAGGGGAACCTTCAGACGGGCCTGGACATGTGATGACTGGAGCAGAGGAACCTTCAGACGGGCCTGGACATGTGATGACTGGAGCAGGGGAACCTTCAGACGGGCCTGGACATGTGATGACTTGAGCAGGGGAACCTTCAGACGGGCCCGGACATGTGATGACTTGAGCAGGGGAACCTTCAGACGGGCCCGGACATGTGATGAATTGAGCAGGGGAACCTTCAGACGGGCCTGGACATGTGATGACTGGAGCAGGGAACCTTCAGACGGGCCTGGACATGTGATGACTGGAGCAGGGGAACCTTCAGACGGGCCTGGACATGTGATGACTGGAGCAGAGGAACCTTCAGACGGGCCTGGACATGTGATGACTGGAGCAGGGGAACCTTCAGACGGGCCTGGACATGTGATGACTGGAGCAGAGGAACCTTCAGACGGGCCTGGACATGTGATGACTGGAGCAGAGGAACCTTCAGACGGGCCTGGACATGTGATGACTGGAGCAGGGGAACCTTCCGTGCAATGCATGATTGGAAACCATGACGACGTAGTGTTCTACCGACAGTGACCTGTGAAACTGTGGTCCCAGCTCTCTCCATGTCATTGAGCAGCTCCTCCCTTGTAGTTCTGGGCTGATTCCTCACCTTTCTTATCATCAGTGATACCCCACGAGGTGACATCTTGCATGGGGCCCCAGTCCGAGGGAGACTGACAGTCGTCTTCAGCCTCTTCCATTCTCTAACAATTGCTCCAACAGTTGATCTATTTTCACCAAGCTGCTTGGCAATTGCCCCGTAGCCCTTTCCAGCCTTGTGGAGGTCCACAATTTTGTCTCTGGTGTCTTTTGACAGCTCTTTGGTCTTGCCCATGGTAGTAGTTGGCGTCTGACTAACTGTGGGGTGGACAGGTGTCTGTAAAGAGCTCAGACAGGGGCTACTAAGTGAGATGAATGAGTGGAGTAGAGGGGGGCTTTATAAAGGCGCAGTAACAGGTCTTTGAGAGCCAGAATTCTTGCTGCTTCTCAGGGGTTCAAATACTTCTGTTCAGCCGTGCGAGACAAATACATTCTTTACAAATCATACAATGTGATCTCCTGAGTTCTGTCCTCAGAGTGGGAATCCCCTGCAATGTGATCTCCTGAATTCTGTCCTCAGAGTGGGAATCCCCTGCAATGTGATCTCCTGAATTCTGTCCTCAGAGTGGGAATCCCCTGCAATGTGATCTCCTGAATTCTGTCCTCAGAGTGGGAATCCCCTGCAATGTGATCTCCTGAATTCTGTCCTCAGAGTGGGAATCCCCTGCAATGTGATCTCCTGAATTCTGTCCTCAGAGTGGGAATCCCCTGCAATGTGAATGTCAGACCCTCCATGATGGAGAAGTGGGAGAACTTACAGAATCGCAGGGGGTTCAAATACTTCTGTTCCTCACTGTATATGTTCACCTCTCATCTGGCGGCCGTCCAATCAGCCGTCTCCTGCTGGGTGAACACCAGACCAGACCCAGATATGTCAGCTCAGAGAGGGCAATTGGACCGTACGGCCCGGCAGAGCGGCCTCCATGGGCCTCGCAAGCAACGGCGTGTCAAATTCTCACCGACAGAACGGTAAGCGGCAGACTGCGAGGGGAAGCGGCTCCATCCTTCCTGAGCCCAATCCTCAGCGAGCTCATCCATCCGATCCCGGCTCCTCGGCTCACTCCACCTCGGCCTGCTGGGAATCGGCCGCTGTTGGTGAGTCATGTAAACGAAGAACTAAAATCCATCAGGATCCTCCCCAGTGAAGCTTCTCCGTCCATCCGGAGTTCTGCTTTACTTCTGCTTTCTAGAACATTGGAGCTCGCCTGGGCAGCCGGAAAACTCGGAGGATTCTTCGATGGGAATAACCGGAACTTCAACTGATTGCTGGCCGGTCAAACTGCCATCAGTGTGCGGCTGATCCTGAACCGCCATCCGTGTGCGGCTGATCCTGAACCGCCATCCGTGTGCGGCTGATCCTGAACCGCCTTCCGCGTGCGGCTGATCCTGAACCACCATCAGTGTGCGGCTGATCCTGAACCGCCATCAGTGTGCGGCAGATCCTGAACGGCCATCAGTGTGCGGCTGATCCTGAACCGCCATCCGCGTGCGGCTGATCCTGAACCGCCATCCGCGTGCGGCTGATCCTGAACCGCCTTCCGCGTGCGGCTGATCCTGAACCGCCATCAGTGTGCGGCAGATCCTGAACGGCCATCAGTGTGCGGCTGATCCTGAACCGCCATCCGTGTGCGGCTGATCCTGAACCGCCATCCGCGTGCGGCTGATCCTGAACCGCCTTCCGCGTGCGGCTGATCCTGAACCGCCATCCGTGTGCGGCTGACCCTGAACCGCCATCCGTGTGCGGCTGACCCTGAACCGCCATCCGTGTGCGGCTGACCCTGAACCGCCATCAGTGTGCGGCTGACCCTGAACTGCCATCCGTGTGCGGCTGAACTGCCATCCGTGTGCGGCTGATCCTGAACTGCCATCCGTGTGCGGCTGATCCTGAACTGCCATCCGTGTGCGGCTGATCCTGAACTGCCATCCGTGTGCGGCTGACCATGAACTGCCATCTGTGTGCGGCTGACCCCGAACTGCCATCCGTGTGCGGCTGAACTGCCATCCGTGTGCGGCTGATCCTGAACTGCCATCTGTGTGCGGCTGACCCTGAACTGCCATCCGTGTGCGGCTGACCCTGAACTGCCATCCGTGTGCGGCTGATCCTGAACTGCCATCCGTGTGCGGCTGATCCTGAACTGCCATCCGTGTGCGGCTGACCCTGAACCGCCATCAGTGTGCGGCTGACCCTGAACTGCCATCCGTGTGCGGCTGATCCTGAACTGCCATCCGTGTGCGGCTGATCCTGAACTGCCATCCGTGTGCGGCTGATCCTGAACTGCCATCCGTGTGCGGCTGACCCTGAACTGCCATCCGTGTGCGGCTGACCCCGAACTGCCATCCGTGTGCGGCTGAACTGCCATCCGTGTGCGGCTGATCCTGAACTGCCATCCGTGTGCGGCTGATCCTGAACTGCCATCCGTGTGCGGCTGACCCTGAACTGCCCATTCGTGTGCGGCTGACCATGAACTGCCATCTGTGTGCGGCTGACCCCGAACTGCCATCCGTGTGCGGCTGAACTGCCATCCGTGTGCGGCTGATCCTGAACTGCCATCCGTGTGCAGCTGACCCTGAACTGCCATCCGTGTTCGGCTGACCCTGAACTGCCATCCGTGTGCGGCTGATCCTGAACTGCCATCCGTGTGCGGCTGATCCTGAACTGCCATCCGTGTGCGGCTGACCCTGAACTGCCATCCGTGTGCGGCTGACCCTGAACGGCCATCCGTGTGCGGCTGATCCTGAATGGCCATCCGTGTGCGGCTGATCCTGAACGGCCATCCGTGTGCGGCTGATCCTGAACTGCCATCCGTGTGCGGCTGATCCTGAACGGCCATCCGTGTGCGGCTGATCCTGAACGGCCATCCGTGTGCGGCTGATCCTGAACGGCCATCCGTGTGCGGCTGATCCTGAACGGCCATCCGTGTGCGGCTGATCCTGAACGGCCATCCGTGTGCGGCTGATCCTGAACGGCCATCCGTGTGCGGCTGATCCTGAATGGCCATCAGTGTGCGGCTGATCCTGAACTGCCATCAGTGTGTGGCTGATCCTGAATTAAATGGGCTGCCAGGACGTCACAAATGGCGCACACACGCCGCAATGCATGTCCGTTGGGGGGGCCATTCAGAATCATTCCGTGTGAATGGGCCCGTCTTTTGATGTTATTATCGTTTCAAAGGCCATTTATGATTTTTTTTCCATATATATATCTGCAGCTTTCAATAATACAATCCTGAGTTGATCCTGCCATGGAGGTCCTTCCTCAGACACTTCCTGTTATGCGGTGACAACACCTTGCCTCATCTTCCTAATGGGTTCCTGAGTTGTCACCCTGAGTTGGAAACGTTCTGCAGACATGGTCCATCAGGAATCCCGCCCAGAGAAATGCCACGCAGCCTTTGCTGAAGTGCCTGGAGGCGCGGGGGGGGATTTAACAACAAAAAGTTTCATCTCACCCCCCCGGTGTGGCCGATTATACAGACAGGAGGAATTCTCTACACGGCCTCTGGATTCCAGGTTGTAGGTTTCACAGAAATGGAACGGTATCAAAGGCTTCCCTATATTCCTTCTATGAATACACAATGGTCCTGTCTGCGGATTCACTGCCAATGGATCTCCATTGACCATCAGTCAGGGACCTGTCTGGCTACAGTCGTTCCGGGTCCCTGGAAGGGTACTCCAGGCTTTCCTACGAGTCGTCTTCTAGGAACATCCAATCGTCTTGTTTGTCCGCAGCCATTCATAGCTGGTGACCCAGAAGATGAGGACTGATGGGAGGATCCTTCAGTTATAGTAGTGGCAGCTGCCACCAGTGTGGGGCCCTGTGGTGGTATAGCCGGTCCCTGGGGGGGCTGATGGGAAGGCCCTGCAGTTACGGGAGTGGGAACTGCCACCAATGTGGGGCCCTGTGGTGGTACAGCCGTACCGGGTCCCTGGGGGGGCTGATAGTAAGACCCTCTGATAAATGGAGTGGCAAATGTCTCCTTTATAAAGGACCTTTTTTGGTACAGCAGTGCTTGGCCCCTGGGGGGGGCTGATTAGAAGACCCTCCATTTATGGTAGTGCCACCAGTGTGGGGCCCTGTGGTGGTATAGCCGGTCCCTGGAGGGGCTGATGGGAAGGCCCTGCAGTTACGGGAGTGGCAGCCATCACCAGTAGGGGTCCCTGTGGGGGCAGAGCCGTACCGGGCCCCTGGAGGGGTCTTCAGGCTTTGCGTTGTGCGGTCGTCTGGCAATAACAAACTTTCTATTTTTTGCAGATGTTTCTGTAGCTGACAATCAAAAACTGATGAGAATTAAAAAAAAAAAGAAAAAAAAAGGATAAATTATAATTATTATTATACAGTATTTATAAAGCGCCGATAGTTGGCTCAGCGCTGTACATTACAGAGGGGGACAGAACATGTGACAGAACAATACCAATACAATGTGATACACGAGGGGATCGAGGGCCCTGATCCTGGGAGCTTACAATCTAGGAGGGGGGATGGAGGCAGACATGGCGGGGGGACACATTCCATATATATCACATTGGAACCCCAACAAATCTATCTTCCTGAGGCCTGACAATGGCGGCTCGTGACTCCCAGCTCCTGAGTGTGCAAAACAGTGGAAGATACCAGAACCCTATGATTGTTTATACAGCCCCCCCCCCCCGTGTCCCCTGATGGATCACAAGCATTGACAAGTGATGAGGCCGCACAGCTACCTGCAGTCTGATTCCAGTAGAGACTGAATGGAATCTTCCACGACCCCAGAGAAGGACAGACCTCCCCCCAGTGGGCGGGGCCAATGGCTGCGCAGAGGAGTCTCAGCAGCCAATGTGGATCTAAAGCTCAGCACACACATTACAATCCGATTGTACGACAGGCGTCACCTCACACCCCAGCAGAGGGATCCTTTAAAAAAAAAAAAAAGTTACTTTCAGCTGTGACCTTTAAATAAGTGACATGACTGAGAAGAGACCGCCTTCTCCATGGACTCCGCCCACAGTCCTATAGATCCCCCCCCAATCTATAATAAAAGGAAATAAATGTCCCCCCCCCGCAGCTGCTCAATAGTTAATAGATGACACTCCTGAGATCACTGCTAAGTGCAAAGTCCATTCATCTCCCGACCTCCTCGGTCCCGGCTCTGCGGTGTATGGACTGATTGTATAGGGGAACCTCCCACACTCCTCAGGGGAACCTCCCACACTCCTCAGGGGAACCTCGCACAGTCCTCAGGGGAACCTCGCACTCCTCAGGGGAACCTTTCACACTCCTCAGGGGAACCTCGCACAGTCCTCAGGGGAACCTCGCAGTCCTCAGGGGAACCTCGCACAGTCCTCAGGGGAACCTCGCACAGTCCTCAGGGGAACCTCGCACAGTCCTCAGGGGAACCTCGCACAGTCCTCAGGGGAACCTCGCACAGTCCTCAGGGGAACCTCGCACAGTCCTCAGGGGAACCTCGCACAGTCCCCAGGGGAACCTCCCACACTCCTCAGGGGAACCTCGCACAGTCCCCAGGGGAACCTCCCACACTCCTCAGGGGAACCTCCCACACTCCTCAGGGGAACCTCGCACAGTCCTCAGGGGAACCTCGCACACTCCTCAGGGGAACCTCGCACACTCCTCAGGGGAACCTCGCACACTCCTCAGGGGAACCTCGCACACTCCTCAGGGGAACCTCGCACAGTCCCCAGGGGAACCTCGCACAGTCCTCAGGGGAACCTCGCACAGTCCTCAGGGGAACCTCGCACAGTCCTCAGGGGAACCTCGCACAGGTTATTAATAAAAACCAAAACACACCAGAAGGTTTCCAATCACTTGCAGCTTTATTGATCCGAGCGCCCGGCGGTGTCCTGGTCTATATACAGAGAGCGGCGAGATCAATACATGGACTACAGGACACAGATCATCCGTCACTGCGATTCCTCTGTACAGCCAATCACGATGCAGGAGATGTGGTGAATGCGGTCCAGGGGGGCAGAGCACACTGATGGAAGGAGATGTGGTGAATGCGGTCCTGGGGGGCAGAGCACGCTGATGGAAGGAGATGTGGTGAATGCGGTCCTGGGGGGCAGAGCACACTGATGGAAGGAGATGTGGTGAATGCGGTCCTGGGGGGCAGAGCACGCTGATGGAAGGAGATGTGGTGAATGCGGTCCTGGGGGGCAGAGCACACTGATGGAAGGAGATGTGGTGAATGCGGTCCCGGGGGGCAGAGCACGCTGATGGAAGGAGATGTGGTGAATGCGGTCCTGGGGGGCAGAGCACGCTGATGGAAGGAGATGTGGTCATCTGGTTCTCTTCATTGCCTGTAATAAGAACAGAGAGAGATGTGTGAGCTCCACCGTATACACCCGGGGGCCGCATATAGCTAAGGACCGCACACACACATGGGGACCGCATACACCCGGGGGACTGCACACACATGGGGACTGCACACACATGGGGACCGCATACACCTAAGGATGCAGACCCCGCCGCTTTCCTCATCAGAGCCCAGCGAGTGATTACAATGAACCGGATCCTCCCATTCAGAATCCATCTTCACAGGACACAGGAAACAAGAGGAAGGGATCTGTTGGGGGCGGGGTCTACTAAAGGAAAATAGACTGAGCATGTCACAGGGGAGTGTCCTCCAATGATGACTTCCATCATCCAATCAGGTGCAACCAAAAACACTTTTTACTTTCCTTACATGTGATTGGCTGCTGATTACGAAGTAAAGCTTCATCTTATCAAACTGCATGTGAAGAGTGACCAGCCTATTGGCCGTCAGTAAATCCCCTCCCCCCCCCCATATACAGGCAATGCGGCGCTGACAGCGGGGGAGCAACAATTAGTAAAGGAAATAGTTGTGGTCACCATCCCCCATTCTGTATACAGACTGATTTCCCCCCCAATCCCCCGACACCCCCAACCAATCCAACACCCCCACCCACCCACTCCAGAACTCAACTCACAGCTTTTCTGATGCATCGCTTTAACTCTTCAAACTCCTTTCCACAAACTCCTCTCCGCAGCTCCGCCTTCCCCGTGACTCCGCCCAACACGCACTTCCCATAAGACATTGCCTGGAGAGGAAAAAAATTATGTGACCAGAGATCACTGGGGGAGGGGAGACCGAGAACATGACTCCTCCTTCTACAAAGTTACAATGTACAGTCTGATCACTGGGGGAGGAGACTGAGGAAATGCCGCCTCCTCCTCCTTCTACAAAGTTACAATGTACAGTCTGATCACTGGGGGAGGGGAGACTGATTTTGCTCCCAGAATACACAGGATGGGAGTTCCGCCTTCACTGGCTGCATGCTTGCAGTAGGTCAGGGTCCCCCAGATGACACACCTCTTTATATTCTGAGTCCCCCCCCCATTGGCCGCTCACCTGAGCCCCACATTCCGCCATCAGCCCGGACAGACCCCCAACCCTCCCCGGCGTCCCCACCTTCCCGGACATCACACTTCCGTGGGCGCCGCCATGTTGCCAATCAATGCGTAGACTTTGCCAACCAGCTCCTGATTGGTCGGCAGCTCAATTCTACGCCCACCAGGGAGGAGACACCAGACAGCAGAATGCAAGTCCTCCATTGGTTGAGGGAGGAGACACTAGTGCTCTCATTGGCTGAGGGTAGAGATGAGATCGCGGTGATTGGCTGGAGGGTAAGGAAGTTATTTGAGAGCGTAGGCCTGGGAGGAGTCTGTGCGGTGATTGGTTGGCCGGGGGGAACCTGTTCTGTGATTGGTTATCGGAGGCTACCCAGTCAGAGAGGCCACAGAATCTGTCAGGGTGGAGGATGGCGGTGTTGGATCGGCTGGCATTCCTTCACCAGGTACCGGGGCGGGAGGGTGATATGTACCGGGGGCCCTGCCAGTGTGGGGGGCTACAGACATGGGGAGGGATCAGTGGGGCCCTCCATCGCTCAGGGCCCCTCCCCAGCGTGCTGGAGCCCAACTCCGACCCCCAATGTCTGATTTCCTTTTACTTGTGGAGGAGTTCATATATTTCTGTCCCTAGTGTGACCCCAATGGGGGGACTTCCCCTCACTTCCTGTCCTGGTGACACCTGAAGGGAGCTGTTGTCATTGTGATAGAAGCCCCTCCCCCTGTATATGATGAATGCAGAAGAGCCGGAATTTCCTCATTTCTTCCTGATGACTCGTATTCCGGATCAGGAATTAATTTGGCCGGAATCAAGCAGATCACATATCCGGAGATCCATCTCCATCCTCCCTTCGTCCCACCCAATGGTGTCCTCCCCTATGTCGCACCCAATGGTATCCTCCCCATCCAATGGTATCCTCCCCTACGTCCCATCCAATGGTATCCTCCCCTACGTCCCACCCAATGGTATCCTCCCTTCGTCCCATCCAATGGTATCCTCCCCTATGTCCCATCCAATGGTATCCTCCCCTATGTCCCATCCAATGGTATCCTCCCCTTCGTCCCGTCCAATGGTATCCTCCCCTACGTCCCATCCAATGGTATCCTCCCCTACGTCCCATCCAATGGTATCCTCCCCTACGTCCCACCCAATGGTATCCTCCCCTACGTCCCACCCAATGGTATCCTCCCCTATGTCCCACCCAATGGTATCCTCCCCTATGTCCCACCCAATGGTATCCTCCCCTATGTCCCACCCAATGGTATCCTCCCCTTCGTCCCACCCAATGGTATCCTCCCCTTCGTCCCACCCAATGGTATCCTCCCCTTCGTCCCACCCAATGGTATCCTCCCCTTCGTCCCACCCAATGGTATCCTCCCCTGCGTCCCACCCAATGGTATCCTCCCCTGCGTCCCACCCAATGGTATCCTCCCCTTCGTCCCATCCAATGGTATCCTCCCCTTCGTCCCATCCAATGGTATCCTCCCCTTCGTCCCATCCAATGGTATCCTCCCTTCGTCCCACCCAATGGTATCCTCCCCTGCGTCCCACCCAATGGTAATCCTCCCCTGCGTCCCACCCATAGGTATCCTCCCCTGCGTCCCACCCAATGGTAATCCTCCCCTGCGTCCCATCCAATGGTATCCTCCCCTACGTCCCATCCAATGGTATCCTCCCCTACGTCCCATCCAATGGTATCCTCCCCTACGTCCCATCCAATGGTATCCTCCCCTACGTCCCATCCAATGGTATCCTCCCCTACGTCCCATCCAATGGTATCCTCCCCTACGTCCCATCCAATGGTATCCTCCCCTACGTCCCATCCAATGGTATCCTCCCCTACGTCCCATCCAATGGTATCCTCCCCTACGTCCCATCCAATGGTATCCTCCCTTCGTCCCACCCAATGGTATCCTCCCCTATGTCCCACCCAATGGTATCCTCCCCTATGTCCCACCCAATGGTATCCTCCCCTATGTCCCACCCAATGGTATCCTCCCCTATGTCCCACCCAATGGTATCCTCCCCTTCGTCCCACCCAATGGTATCCTCCCCTTCGTCCCATCCAATGGTATCCTCCCCTTCGTCCCACCCAATGGTATCCTCCCCTTCGTCCCACCCAATGGTAATCCTCCCCTGCGTCCCACCCAATGGTAATCCTCCCCTGCGTCCCACCCAATGGTAATCCTCCCCTGCGTCCCACCCAATGGTAATCCTCCCCTGCGTCCCACCCAATGGTAATCCTCCCCTGCGTCCCACCCAATGGTAATCCTCCCCTGCGTCCCACCCAATGGTATCCTCCCCTGCGTCCCACCCAATGGTATCCTCCCCATCCAATGGTATCCTCCCCTACGTCCCATCCAATGGTATCCTCCCCCTACGTCCCACCCAATGGTATCCTCCCCTACGTCCCACCCAATGGTATCCTCCCTTCGTCCCACCCAATGGTATCCTCCCTTCGTCCCATCCAATGGTATCCTCCCCTGCGTCCCACCCAATGGTAATCCTCCCCTGCGTCCCACCCAATGGTAATCCTCCCCTGCGTCCCACCCAATGGTATCCTCCCCTGCGTCCCACCCAATGGTATCCTCCCCTGCGTCCCACCCAGTGGTATCCTCCCCTTCGTCCCACCCAATGGTATCCTCCCCTTCGTCCCACCCAATGGTATCCTCCCCTTCGTCCCATCCAATGGTATCCTCCCCTTCGTCCCACCCAATGGTATCCTCCCCTATGTCCCACCCAATGGTATCCTCCCCTATGTCCCACCCAATGGTATCCTCCCCTATGTCCCACCCAATGGTATCCTCCCCTATGTCCCACCCAATGGTATCCTCCCCTATGTCCCACCCAATGGTATCCTCCCCTTCGTCCCACCCAATGGTATCCTCCCCTTCGTCCCATCCAATGGTATCCTCCCCTTCGTCCCATCCAATGGTATCCTCCCCTTCGTCCCACCTAATGGTATCCTCCCCTGCGTCCCACCCAATGGTAATCCTCCCCTGCGTCCCACCCATAGGTATCTTCCCCTGCGTCCCACCCAATGGTAATCCTCCCCTGCGTCCCACCCAATGGTATCCTCCCCTGCGTCCCACCCAATGGTAATCCTCCCCTGCGTCCCCCACCCAATGGTAATCCTCCCCTGCGTCCCACCCAATGGTATCCTCCCCTGCGTCCCACCCAATGGTAATCCTCCTCCCCTGCGTCCCACCCAATGGTAATCCTCCCCTACGTCCCACCCAATGGTATCCTCCCCTATGTCCCACCCAATGGTATCCTCCCCTATGTCCCACCCAATGGTATCCTCCCCTATGTCCCACCCAATGGTATCCTCCCCTTCGTCCCACCCAATGGTATCCTCCCCTTCGTCCCACCCAATGGTATCCTCCCCTTCGTCCCACCCAATGGTATCCTCCCCTTCGTCCCACCCAATGGTAATCCTCCCCTGCGTCCCACCCAATGGTAATCCTCCCCTGCGTCCCACCCAATGGTAATCCTCCCCTGCGTCCCACCCAATGGTATCCTCCCCTGCGTCCCACCCAATGGTAATCCTCCCCTGCGTCCCACCCAATGGTATCCTCCCCTGCGTCCCACCCAATGGTATCCTCCCCTGCGTCCCACCCAATGGTAATCCTCCCCTGCGTCCCACCCAATCACACATCCTCTGATTACATCACTTAACCCCTTCCTGCCCCTGCATGGGGGGCCCATTAACAGAGTTGTAAAGGAGAAGTAAAGGCAAAGCATAATTTTGTATGGAGTAATGGAGGGTTCTACCACCTTTCAGGTGTTCCCATTGGGGAGATTTCCCATCACTGGGGGGACAAAGAAGGGGGGAATCTCCCTCCCGTGGGGGATCTGACGACTCTGGCATTGGGGGGGGAATCTCCCCGAGGGGGATCTGATGACTCTCTGGAATGGGGGGGGAATCTCCCCGATGGGGATTTCCATCATATGATTCTAATAATCTTCTGTCTTCCCAGCTTCCTGTGCTGCTGAAAGGGGACCTCCGACGACGACACACCCCCTGCCCGGGGTACTTATATGAAGAGATTGCCCGTATCCTTTGTGAATTGGTCATTGCAGTGTGTGGGGGGGATCTGACGCTGGATCAGCGGGACCTGAAGATTGGGTCCAGGAGGTGACATCATACATGACCATGACTGCTCCGGTCCAGGAGGTGACGTCATACATGACCGTGACTGCTCCGGTCCAGGAGGTGACGTCATACATGACCGTGACTGCTCCGGTCCAGGAGGTGACGTCATACATGACCATGACTGCTCCGGTCCAGGAAGTGACGTCATACATGACCATGACTGCTCCGGTCCAGGAAGTGACGACATACATGACCATGACTGCTCCGGTCCAGGAAGTGACATCACACATGACAATCAGCGCTCTGGTCCATTTACAGAAGGGAGGCTGAGCTCCCGCCGCTCTTCCCAGCGACACCCACCATGAGGGCGGAGCCTGGTAAAACATGGCGGGGGCAGCACATCGCAGTGGAAGTGATAGGCGGCTTCACAGCCACTTGTATCACCTCCACATGAATGCCAACAGTCAGCTCTACTAAGGGACACACGCAGTCCTGGCTGGTATAGCCGCATGGAGTGTGTACAGTGTGTCTGCAGCCTGTTCAAAATCTGAATCCCCAGCAAGTGGCTGGGGATTCGGATGTTACCGCCCCCCATCCTGGCACCTTAAGGCAGCTGCCAATGCTGCCTCGTGGTGGCGCCAGCCCTGGGGAGGGGCAATAAGAAATATTAAAGCTTTGGGTGGAATTCCAAATAAATGTAGAACCGCCACTTTGTATTTGGAGTCAGTTGACCCTGACATTTGGGGGGGATTTGTACCGTCCTGACATTTGGGGGGGATTTGTACCGTCCTGACATTTGGGGGGATTTGTACCGTCCTGACATTTTGGGGGGGATTTGTACCGTCCTGACATTCGGGGGGATTTTTACCGTCCTGACGTTTTGGGGGGATTTGTAACGTCCTGAACGTTTGGGGGGATTTGTACCGTCCTGACGTTTGGGGGGATTTGTACCGTCCTGACATTTGGGGGGATTTGTACCGTCCTGACGTTTGGGGGGGATTTGTACCGTCCTGACGTTTGGGGGGGATTTGTACCGTCCTGACGTTTGGGGGGGATTTGTACCGTCCTGACGTTTGGGGGGGATTTGTACCGTCCTGACGTTTGGGGGGGATTTGTACCGTCCTGACGTTTGGGGGGGATTTGTACCGTCCTGACGTTTGGGGGGATTTGTACCGTCCTGACGTTTGGGGGGATTTGTACCGTCCTGACGTTTGGGGGGGATTTGTACCGTCCTGACATTTGGGGGGATTTGTGCCGTCCTAAAATTTGGGGGGATTTGTACCGTCCTGACGTTTGGGGGGGATTTGTACCGTCCTGACGTTTGGGGGGGATTTGTACCGTCCTGACGTTTGGGGGGGATTTGTACCGTCCTGACGTTTGGGGGGGATTTGTACCATCCTGACGTTTGGGGGGGGATTTGTACCGTCCTGACGTTTGGCGGTGGTTTGTACCGTCCTGACATTTGGGGGGATTTGTACCGTCCTGACATTTGGGGGGATTTGTACCGTCCTGACATTTGGGGGGATTTGTACCGTCCTGACATTTGGGGGGATTTTTACCGTCCTGACGTTTGGGGGGGATTTGTAACGTCCTGACGTTTGGGGGGATTTGTACCGTCCTGACGTTTGGGGGGATTTGTACCGTCCTGACGTTTGGGGGGATTTGTACCGTCCTGATGTTTGGGGGGGATTTGTACCGTCCTGACGTTTTGGGGGGGATTTGTACCGTCCTGACGTTTGGGGGGGATTTGTACCGTCCTGACATTTGGGGGGATTTGTGCCGTCCTAAAATTTGGGGGGATTTGTACCGTCCTGACATTTGGGGGGATTTGTGCCGTCCTGACATTTGGGGGGATTTGTACCGTCCTGACGTTTTGGGGGGATTTGTACCGTCCTGACGTTTGGGGGGATTTGTACCGTCCTGACGTTTGGGGGGGATTTGTACCGTCCTGACGTTTGGGGGGGATTTGTACCGTCCTGACGTTTGGGGGCATTTGTACCGTCCTGATGTTTGGGGGTACTTGTACCGTCCTGACATCTTGGGGGGATTTGTACCGTCCTGACGTTTGGGGGGGGGGGATTTGTACCGTCCTGATGTTTGGGGGGGATTTGTACCGTCCTGACGTTTGGGGGGGATTTGTACCGTCCTGACGTTTGGGGGGGATTTGTACCGTCCTGACGTTTGGGGGGATTTGTACCGTCCTGACGTTTGGGGGGGATTTGTACCGTCCTGACTTTTGGGGGGATTTGTACCGTCCTGACGTTTGGGGGGATTTGTACCGTCCTGACATTTGGGGGGGGGGGGATTTGTACCGTCCTGACATTTGGGGGGGGGGGGATTTGTACCGTCCTGACGTTTGGGGGGATTTGTACCGTCCTGACATTTGGGGGGGGGGGGTATTTGTACCGTCCTGACGTTTGGGGGGATTTGTACCGTCCTGACATCTGGGGGGGATTTGTACCGTCCTGACGTTAGGGGGGATTTATATGCTGGACACGGGTCAGGTTTGATCTCCAGCTCCAAGAAGCCGTTCTCTGTCATATGGGGTATCTCTGGGGCCACAAAGGACGAGGGTCCCACACATGTACAACCAGTCCGCTATGTGATGGCTACTAATCTTGATAAACAATCACGAGGGGGGAAGGCGACGCGTTTCAGGGGCCCTCATCTCCCCTTCATCAGGGCTTGAATGGTGATGGCAGGAAACCCCGGACTATAGAAGATTCGTGGACTGGGGTGGTGGCGGTGCAGGTCCTAGTCTGACAGGCGGCTTCCTTCACTGACTCCACACGGGGCAATGATCCAATGACATAGAATGGGGCAGGTGACTGATAATCCTTTCTGTGAATCAGAATCCTCATTTCTCATCAAAAAGATTCCCAGACGGTAAAATTGTCCCACAGAGGAGGAACGTCGTTGTATCTGAATGGAATCGATTGTTTTTTGGATCCCTAACCCGACCCCCAGGGATATCCCAGGAGTCCGCCGGCAGTGGGCAGTGCCTCCTAGAATACCTCCTGAACCGCCTACAGAACAGCTCCTGCCGCGTGAAGTTAAAGGTGGGTTCCTGGAATCTCGGGGGGGGGGGGGGGGGGAGGGGACTGGGTGCTGCTGAGACTCTTCCTGAATTCTGTCTGCTCTCCAGGTGCTGAAGATTCTCCTGTATCTGTGCGCTCACAGCACCGACCTCTTCCTCCACGATCTCCGCCGCAATGTGGTCTACATTCAGGAGGCTGCAGGTACGGCCAGGTCCACGACATTCGTCCTCACATTCACATCGAGTAATCAGACGCCGAAGATGTACAAAGAGCAGCCTGTGAGCAGTCCCTTGGCTCTATCGACCCCCGAAGACTATGGCTGCAGGGTACGGGGGTGGGGGGGGGGGGGGGACAGAGGACATCACTTTGGATGTAAGCACCATCCTGTGTCCTGACTTTACCTGAACCATCAGATCCCATCATCAGACGTCCACAAACTTCAGGCCAACAATTCTATGGGGGGGGGGGGGGGGATGTACTAATTATTATTATTATTATTATTATACAGGATTTATGGCGCCAACAGTGTGCTCAGCGCTGTACAATATAACGGGAGACAATACAGCACCAATACAGTTCAATACAAGAGGGATAGGAGGGGCTGATCCTGGGAGCTTACAATCTAAGAGGGAGGGGCTGATCAATACAGATCAATACAAGAGGGAGGGGCTGATCCTGGGAGCTTACAATCTTAAGAGGGAGGGCCCTGATCCTGGGAGCTTACACTCTAAGAGGGAGGGGGCTGATCCTGAGAGCTTACAATCTAAGAGGGAGGGGCTGATCCTGGGAGCTTACAATCTAAGAGGGAGGGGCTGATCCTGGGAGCTTACAATCTAAGAGGGAGGGGCTGATCCTGGGAGCTTACAATCTAAGAGGGAGGGGCCTGATCCTGGGAGCTTACAATCTAAGAGGGAGGGGCTGATCCTGGGAGCTTACAATCTAAGAGGGAGGGGCCTGATCCTGGGAGCTTACAATCTAAGAGGGAGGGGCTGATCCTGGGAGCTTACAATCTAAGAGGGAGGGGCTGATCCTGGGAGCTTACAATCTAAGAGGGAGGGCCTGATCCTGGGAGCTTACAATCTAGGAGGGAGGGCCTGATCCTGGGAGCTTACAATCTAAGAGGGAGGGGCTGATCCTGGGAGCTGACAATCTAAGAGGGAGGGCCTGATCCTGGGAGCATACAATCTAAGAGGGAGGGCCTGATCCTGGGAGCATACAATCTAAGAGGGAGGGGCTGATCCTGAGAGTTTACAATCTAAGAGGGAGGGGCTGATCCTTAGAGCTTACAATCTAAGAGGGAGGGGCTGATCCTGAGAGTTTACAATCTAAGAGGGAGGGGCTGGTCCTGGGAGCTTACAATCTAAGAGGGAGGGCCTGGTCCTGGGGAGCTTACAATCTAAGAGGGAGGGGCTGATCCTGGAAGCTTACAATCTAAGAGGGAGGGGCTGATCCTGGGAGCTTACAATCTAAGAGGGAGGCCCTGATCCTGGGAGTTTACAATCTAAGAGGGAGGGCCTGATCCTGGGAGCTTACAATCTAAGAGGGAGGGGCTGATCCTGGGAGCTGACAATCTAAGAGGGAGGCCCTGATCCTGGGAGTTTACAATCTAAGAGGGAGGGCCTGATCCTGGGAGCTTACAATCTAAGAGGGAGGGCCTGATCCTGGGAGCTTACAATCTAAGAGAGAGGGCCTGATCCTGGGAGCTTACAATCTAAGAGGGAGGGGCTGATCCTGGGAGTTTACAATCTAAAGGGAGGGGCTGATCCTGGGAGCTTACAATCTAGGAGGGAGGGTCTGATCCTGGGAGTTTACAATCTAGGAGGGAGGGGCTGATCGTGGGAGCTTACAATCTAAGAGGGAGGGGCTGATCCTGGGAGTTTACAATCTAAGAGGGAGGGGCTGATCCTGGGAGCTTACAATCTAAGAGGGAGGGGCTGGTGGTACAAAAGGTAGTAACTGTGGGGGATGGATTTGTAGGAAGAGTAGAAGATTCCATCATTAGCTGAGGGCAGGATAGGCTTCCCTGAAGAGATCGGTTTTCAGAGATCGCCTAAAAGTGAGCAGAGTAGGCGATAGTCTGATAGATTGGGGTAGAGAGTTCCAGAGGATGGGGGAAGCTCTGGAAAAGTCCTGGAGACGAGCATGGGAGGAGGAGACAAGGGAGCTAGAGAGCAGGAGGTCGTGCGAGGAGCGGGGGAGGACGGTTTGGGTGATATTTAGAGACAAGATCCTAATACTGGAGCACTCCGAATCTGGTGCCGCTCTGCATGGCGGCCAATCAGCTTCTACCTTCAGCTTGTTCCATGAAGCTTTGCCAATAAAACCTGGAAGCTGATTGGCTGCTATATAGAGCTGCCCCAGATTCTGTGTGCTCCCGTTGTAGTAAATCCCCCCTAGACTTTAAAAGATAAGTTCACCTTTTGTAACATGTTACAAACCGACCGCTCCCCACCCCCGCTCCCCACCCCTTGCTCCCCACCCCTTGCTCCCCACCCCTTGCTCCCCACCCCCTGCTCCCCACACCCCGCTCCCCAGCCCTTGCTCCCCACCCCTTGCTCCCCACCCCCTGCTCCCCACCCCCTGCTCCCCACCCCCTGCTCCCCACCCCTGGCTCCCCACCCCCGGCTCCCCACTCCCCACCCCCTGCTCCCCAGCCCCGCTCCCCCACCCGCACCCCCCTGAGGGGTGGCCACCTCATCCCTTTAAAACTGAACACATATTAATGACACGGGTTCTGTGGCTGATGAAGGTGGTCATTAAACTCACTAAGGCCGGCCATATATGGGTCCATTCTCTAACGATTTTTCATTCGAAAATTGGACATAAGAATAATCGGCCGATTTTCGCTCTCTTGGTGGTGCAATGGCACCGGCCGATTTTTGTGGTTCCTCCCCATTTTGTTTATCAGCATGCTGGAACATTTGTGAAAATTGACTGATTTTCAAAATCATTTGTGGTACCATTGGATTACAGAACGAACAATGTTTTTGATCTAAAAATCGTTTGGAATTTGACCCGTGTATGGCCGGCTTTAGTGCCGTCTCTGCATTACATTAGCCTCAGGACCCGTGTAATTATTATGTATTCGGTTTTAAAGGGATGAGGTGACAACCCTACCCTGGTAAAGAGGTAATATGGGAGGGGGAGGTGTCATTGACAAGTCACGTGTGGCCGGTCCTCCTCCGTGGCATGTTACCTCTCTGTACTAGGACACCATGCAGCTTCTGACTCCCTCTGTTGTTATACAGGATTTATGGCACCAACAGTTTGTGTAGCGCTGTACAATATAAGGGGGGCGGTACAATTACAATACATTTCAGTACAGAAGGAATGTGAGGGCGCGGCTCGTGGTCATGTGGTACAAAGCCTAGGCATGGGGTCATGTGGTACAAAGCCTAGGCATGGGGTCATGTGGTACAAAGCCTAGGCATGGGGTCATGTGGTACAAAGCCTAGGCATGGGGTCATGTGGTACAAAGCCTAGGCATGGGGTCATGTGGTACAAAGCCTAGGCATGGGGTCATGTGGTACAAAGCCTAGGCATGGGGTCATGTGGTACAAAGCCTAGGCATGGGGTCATGTGGTACAAAGCCTAGGCATGGGGTCATGTGGTACAAAGCCTAGGCATGGGGTCATGTGGTACAAAGCCTAGGCTCGTGGTCATGTGGTACAAAGCCTAGGCATGGGGTCATGTGGTACAAAGCCTAGGCATGGGGTCATGTGGTACAAAGCCTAGGCTCGGGGTCATGTGGTACAAAGCCTAGGCTCGGGGTCATGTGGTACAAAGCCTAGGCATGGGGTCATGTGGTACAAAGCCTAGGCATGGGGTCATGTGGTACAAAGCCTAGGCATGGGGTCATGTGGTACAAAGCCTAGGCATGGGGTCATGTGGTACAAAGCCTAGGCATGGGGTCATGTGGTACAAAGCCTAGGCATGGGGTCATGTGGTACAAAGCCTAGGCTCGGGGTCATGTGGTACAAAGCCTAGGCATGGGGTCATGTGGTACAAAGCCTAGGCATGGGGTCATGTGGTACAAAGCCTAGGCATGGGGTCATGTGGTACAAAGCCTAGGCATGGGGTCATGTGGTACAAAGCCTAGGCATGGGGTCATGTGATACCTGTGGGAGGCTGCGATATATTCTACATTATGATATGTTCTCAATGTTCCTCCTTACCATTGCAGCCGTCAGCGGGCCTCCGGATCCTCTTCACGGTATCAGCCTGTACCAGAAGGTTCGATCTGCAGCCCAGGTAAGTCGTTGTCATGGGTGCCTTGGTGTGCGGAGAATGTACTGAGGTGCAGCGAAAATGACCCTTCGGTGAGCGGCCCGCTTGGAGGAACAGGCCGATGTGTATGAATAAATTCCCGACCAATCAGTGTACAGCAATGGAATTATTTGTTAAAAAGCCGTTCTTAAAGTGGACCTCTACCTCCCCATCTGTGGCTGTCTGTGCTCCCCCTCTACAATATAAAGCCCCTTTTTTTGCACCGTTTTGGCCTGGCCCTGCCCCCACCTTGCCATTCTCACCCAGACAAGAATGCCGTGTCTGTGCTTCCTCATTCTCCTGGGATTCAGTGTCACATATCCCGGGAGGACCCGGCGGGCTCACGTCATTGGAGGCCGGCTGACAACCCAGGAGAAGAGGAGGAGGACCAAGATGGCGGCACGGGATCCAGGCTACTGGACCTGATGAGCAGATTATGGCAGGACAATGCTGGATCCACTGGGCACGTGAGTACAGGCGCACCTCGGTTTACAAATTGAATTCCTTCTGCAGAACTTTTCGTATTGTGAAAAATTTGTAAAGCGAAACGCGGTTTCCCATAGGAATGCACTGAAAACCAATTAATCCGTTCCGGAGGTCAGAAAAAAGTTAAAAAAATATGTATTTTATCTGTTCAAAACTCTTTATAAAGTGCACTTTAAAGGCATAAATACTGTCCAGGGACGTGATTAGCAAACAATTCGTAAATGCATCGAAAACCAATTCATCCGTTCATATTGCAAAAAAAATTCGTAAACCGAGGCGTTACTTTCAATGGATTTTCATTTGTAAACCGAAAATTACGTAAACCGAGGCGTTCGTAAACCGAGGTGCGCCTGTATCGGATTTTAGGACAATGCTGAATAACCGGTAAAGAGGGCATTAAAGAGAATAACGGGAGAACTGGAGTCCTGCTTTCAAAAACCGCGAGCGGGCAGGCAGTCTGTTGCAGCAGAGACATTATTATTATTATTATTATTATTATTATTATTATTATACAGGATTTATATTATTATTATTATTATTATTATTATACAGGATTTATGGCGCCAACAGTTTGCTCAGCGCTACAATATAACGGGAGACAATACAGATCAATACAAGAGGGATAGGAGGGCCTGATCCTGGGAGCTTACAATCTAAGAGGGAGGGGCTGATCCTGGGAGCTTACAATCTAAGAGGGAGGGGCTGATCCTGGGAGCTTACAATCTAAGAGGGAGGGGCTGATCCTGGGAGCTTACAATCTAGGAGGGAGGGCCTGATCCTGGGAGCTGACAATCTAAGAGGGAGGGGCTGATCCTGGGAGCTGACAATCTAAGAGGGAGGGGCTGATCCTGGGAGCTGACAATCTAAGAGGGAGGGGCTGATCCTGGGAGCTTACAATCTAAGAGGGAGGGCCTGATCCTAGGAGTTTACAATCTAAGAGGGAGGGGCTGATCCTGGGAGCTTACAATCTAGGAGGGAGGGGCTGATCCTGGGAGCTGACAATCTAAGAGGGAGGGCCTGATCCTGGGAGCTTACAATCTAAGAGGGAGGGGCTGATCCTGGGAGTTTACAATCTAGGAGGGAGGGGCTGATCCTGGGAGCTTACAATCTAGGAGGGAGGGGCTGATCCTGGGAGCTTACAATCTAAGAGGGAGGGGCTGATCCTGGGAGCTTACAATCTAGGAGGGAGGGGCTGATCCTGGGAGCTTACAATCTAAGAGGGAGGGGCTGATCCTGGGAGCTTACAATCTAGGAGGGAGGGGCTGATCCTGGGAGCTTACAATCTAGGAGGGAGGGGCTGGTGGTACAAAAGGTAGTAACTGTGGGGAGGGGCTGGTAGGAGGAGTAGAAGATTCCATTATTAGCTGAGGGCAGGATAGGCTTCCCTGAAGAGAGAGGTTTTCGGAGATCGCCTGAAAGTGAACAGAGTAGGCGATAGTCTGATAGATTGAGGTAGAGAGTTCCAGAGGATGGGGGAAGCTCTGGAGAAGTCCTGGAGATGAGCATGGGAGGAGGAGACAAGGGAGCTAGAGAGCAGGAGGTCGTGCGAGGAGCGGAGAGGACGGTTTGGGAGACATGCAGACCTACCTGCCTGCTAACAGTCCACTTTGGGAGATGCACAAGCTCAGCTCAGTTTCCATTCTGGCACAACGCCTGTGTGCCGGGTGACTGTACTCCTGCGCATGTACAGGAGCGATGTGATCCTGCGCCAGTCGATGAAGACGGCTGCAGCCCGTGATTGGTCACCACTTGTCACATGGTACAAGGCCGCTGTGAATGGCATCTTGTGTACTACTATTCCTGTGATCACTGATTAGCCAATCAGTGATCACATGATTAGGACCTCACACAGAGCTCCTGTACAGCGATCGGTGTTCCTCCGGACACACTCCAGGCACCGGATCCCAGGGAGTGCGCACAGGCAGTGAATGCGGAGGCCATTTATAAACGTCCACCCGCTCCTGCGGTGCCCCCGTCTGGCTGTTTATGTACATGGGCCGGACGGGAAGTGGCTACATAAACCTTGGATAATGCACTAGGTGTTGGCGCCATTTGTTCACTCTTTTCTAGTACAGCCGTGTATCCTCCCGGTGCAGCCGTGTATCCTCCCCGGCGCAGCCGTGTATCCTCCCCGGCGCAGCCGTGTATCCTCCCCGGCGCAGCCGTGTATCCTCCCCGGCGCAGCCGTGTATCCTCCCCGGCGCAGCCGTGTATCCTCCCCGGCGCAGCCGTGTATCCTCCCCGGCGCAGCCGTGTATTCTCCCCGGCGCAGCCGTGTATTCTCCCCGGCGCAGCCGTGTATTCTCCCCGGCGCAGCCGTGTATTCTCCCCGGCGCAGCCGTGTATCCTCCCCCGGCGCAGCCGTGTATCCTCCCCCGGTGCAGCCGTGTATCCTCCCCCGGTGCAGCCGTGTATCCTCCCCCGGTGCAGCCGTGTATCCTCCCCCGGTGCAGCCGTGTATCCTCCCCCGGTGCAGCCGTGTATCCTCCCCCGGTGCAGCCGTGTATCCTCCCCCGGTGCAGCCGTGTATCCTCCCCCGGTGCAGCCGTGTATCCTCCCCCGGTGCAGCCGTGTATCCTCCCCCGGTGCAGCCGTGTATCCTCCCCCGGTGCAGCCGTGTATCCTCCCCCGGTGCAGCCGTGTATCCTCCCCCGGTGCAGCCGTGTATCCTCCCCCGGTGCAGCCGTGTATCCTCCCCCGGTGCAGCCGTGTATCCTCCCCCGGTGCAGCCGTGTATCCTCCCCCGGTGCAGCCGTGTATCCTCCCCCGGTGCAGCCGTGTATCCTCCCCCGGTGCAGCCGTGTATCCTCCCCCGGTGCAGCCGTGTATCCTCCCCGGTGCAGCCGTGTATCCTCCCCGGTGCAGCCGTGTATCCTCCCCGTGCAGCCGTGTATCCTCCCCGTGCAGCCGTGTATCCTCCCCGTACAGCCGTGTATCCTCCCGGTACATGTTCATGTCACTTTGTACAGCTTTTGTGTTTTTTCCTCTCCAGGAACTTGTCAGCAGTTTGTTCACAGATGTGTCACCGCACAGCTCCAACGTGCCACCTGCGAAGGAGAAGCCCCCGACAGGTAACTGGGAGGAGCCCCATGTGACGCCAAAGAGGGTTCCTTCAGAGGTTGCTGGGGGTTCCGGGAGCAGTGGTGACTCGATCTCCTCTCTATACTGACCAACAGAGTTAGCAGGCTCCTTCCCTATTGACCACCAATGTTTTGTGGTCAGTGGAGAAAGGCCCCCCATGTCGGAGGGCCCTACTCCATTGACCACTAATGCTTGGGACTTGTCTCCACTGACCACCAATGTCAGAGGGCCCGTCTCCACTGACCACCAATGTCAGAGGGCCCTTCTCCACTGACCACCAATGTGGGAGGGCCCTTCTCCATTGACCACTAATGCTGGGGACTCTTCTCCACTGACCACCAATGTGGGAGGGCCCTTCTCCATTGACCACTAATGCTGGGGACTCTTCTCCACTGACCACCAATGTCAGAGGGCCCTTCTCCACTGACCACCAATGTCGGAGGGCCCTACTCCATTGACCACTAATGTTGGGGACTTGTCTCCACTGACCACCAATGTCAGAGGGCCCTTCTCCATTGACCACTATGCTGGGGACTCTTCTCCATTGACCACCAATGTTAGGGGGTCCTTCTCCATTGACCACTATGCTGGGGGACTCTTCTCCATTGACCACCAATGTTAGGGGGCCCTACTGTTACAACTGTGTTCACTTTCTGAAAAGTATTCTATTAAAGTGTTACTAACCCCCCGCAGTACAATCCGTCTGTAGAGGCAGCAAAGCATGCTGGTTATACTCCCTGTGGGACCTAAGGGGTTAATCCTCTGCGTTGTGTAGAAAGGCTGTTTGATCCTGTCTTCTCTAATCCTCCCCTTCTTCTGCTGTCCCCAATCCATCTGCTGATAGTACAAAGCCTTGGGGGCAAGCTGCACATGCTCAGTTTGGTGTGTATTGATAGATAATTTTTTTTTTCTTTCTTGGGAGAGTGCATGTGATCAGCACAGGGCCAATCAGCACAGAGGGTCGGGGGTAGAGAGGGAGAGATAGACAAAAATGATAATCTATATTTTATCCTGCAAGAGCTCTGTCGCTGTACTTTACACGCCGGTCCTGCCCACAGCGCCCCCTTCTGGAGGTTCCTCTGTACAATAGAGTTGGCCAACCAGAGGAAGGAAGCCGAGGTTCCTCCCTCCACCCTCATTAACATAAAACCTTTCCATTCTCATTACATTGTTATTTGTATATTATCATTTATTATTCTGTTATTACTGGGTCTCTTTGCTTCTTTATGCAATGCAGGCAGATCGTGGCTGGTGGGAGGGACCAGCAGGAGGTTGTACATAACGTCCTGAAAACATCACAGCACCCTTCCTCAGCACTCCTCTCAAGAGCCCTCAGTCCTGATGCAAGTAGTGGGAGGAGTTATGCAAATATCAAATGTCTTGGTGGGTGGGAGTCACTCTGGAGAAGAGGGCGTTCCTAGGCAGGCTGTATTTGCATGTAGACCACCCACATGTGATACCGAGCCTCCATGATTGAAAGGGGTGGGGCCAGGGACAATCAAACTGGGGAGGAAAGGGCAACATGATGCTGGACATCCTCCAACCAGGAAATGAGGCGGGCTCTAATGAATGAAATGGGTAGGGCCAGGGGACAGTCAGGCTGGGGAGGAAAGAGCTACATGATGCTGGATGTCTTCCAGCCAGGAAATGAGGCGGGCTTTAATGAATGAAATGGGTAGGGTCAGGGACAGTCAGGCTGGGGAGGAAAGGGCTACATGATGCTGGATGTCTTCCAGCCAGGAAATGAGGCAGGCTGTGTCTGACTACATATTTCACTGACCACATTCTCATTTTCAGGAATGGGTTCCCAGGTGTGTCATCCCCACACCATGCAAGGATTCGGATATTCTCAGGATAGACCCGGTTCAGGTAGGTCTTCCTCCTGCAGTGCTGAATGCGGTTGTTCCTCTCAGATGTTCACTGAAATCTGTATTCTATGTAATCTATTTATTGGCGCCCCCTATTGGCCCATAAGAGAGATGGATGGCTTCACTGACCAATGGTAAGGTGATGGAGGGACTGGCCAGATCACGACTTTCACTAGTCAGGTCAAGATCTGCATAACACCGCGCCAAGGTCCCAGGATGTGTTGTGTGTCTGTGTGCGTGTGTGTGTGCGGGTGCGCGTGTCTGTGTGTATGTGTGTGTCTGTGCGGGTGCGTGTGTGTCTGTGTGTATGTATGTGCGTGCGTGTGTGTCTGTGTGTATGTGTGTGCGCGTGTCTGTGTGTATGTGTGTGTCTGTGCGGGTGCGTGTGTGTCTGTGTGTATGTATGTGTGCGTGTGTGTGTGTGCGTGTGTGTCTGTGTGTCTGTGTGTCTGTGCGGGTGCGTGTGTGTGTGTGTTGTGTGTCTGTGCGTATGTGTGTGTGTGTGTCTATGTGTGTGTGCGTCTGTGCGGGTGCGTGTGTGTGGTGGGGGCACTGATAGACACGGCTGTCTATTCCCGTAACGCCTTCTCACCCTGTGTCTAGACGGAAGAAGGATGGCTGGGCGCAGCAGCGCGATGACGTCACACAACTGTGTAGTTCAGATGCACTTTGTCAATAAAGGAGAGGGGACGGGCACTAAAGGAGCAAATAGTCATACACCCCCCACCATGGCCATTAATATGGAGTTGGGCCCTCCCCCCCCACCATGGCCATTAATATGGAGTTGGGCCCTCCCCCCCCACCATGTCCATTAATATGGAGTTGGGCCCTCCCCCCCCACCATGTCCATTAATATGGAGTTGGGCCCTCCCCCCCCCACCATGTCCATTAATATGGAGTTTGCCCCCCCCCCCACCATGTCCATTAATATGGAGTTTGCCCCCCCCCCCCCCACTATGTCCATTAATATGGAGTTTGCCCCCCCCCCCCCCCACCATGTCCATTAATATGGAGTTTGCCCCCCCCCCACCATGTCCATTAATATGGAGTTTGCCCCCCCCCCACCATGGCCATTAATATGGAGTTGGGCCCCCCCCCCACCATGGCCATTAATATGGAGTTGGGCCCCCCCCCCAACCATGGCCATTAATATGGAGTTGGTCCCCCCCCACCATGGCCATTAATATGGAGTTGGGCCCTCCCCCCCCCCCACCATGGCCATTAATATGGAGTTGGCCCCCCCCCCCACCTTGGCCATTAATATGGAGTTGCCCCCCCCCCCACCTTGGCCATTAATATGGAGAGGACCTGGATCGCCATCGGGGTTCCAATCCATCCCAAAGGTGTTCAGTAGGTTGAGGTCAGAGCTCTGTACAGGACACTGGAGTTCCTCCACACCAAACTGGTCATCCATGTCTTTATGGAGCTGGCTTTGTACATGGGGGACAGTCATGGGGGGAACAGAAAAGGGTCTTCACCAAACTGGTCATCCATGTCTTTATGGAGCTGGCTTTGTACACGGTGGGGGGGGGGGGGACAGTCATGGGGGGACAGAAAAGGGTCTTCACCAAAGTGGAGACAATTGTGCTCTTCCAGCCTTGAGGTAACAATGTCATTATATGATGGAGGATTACCAGACCCGTCACTGGGGACCCCTGAGCTCCATCATTGGTAGGAGATTCACATACGTGTTGCTATGTTGTAATTCCATGTTCTTGTATGTTTAGGAACGGCCAGTGAAGCTCTGCTCAGCGGTATACAGAGGGCGGCCGTAGCGGTGACCCAGGCAGTGCTGATTGGGGCCGGTTCTCACTCTCCTTGCCCCGGTGACCCGGCTGATAACGCATACAAACCTGTAGCCGTGCCGTTAGGCGCTGGACAGCCTCCTGCCGAAAAACCTGCGTGTAAATCTGCACACGGCAACAGAGGTAAACGGTCATACAAGTGATGGGGATTTATTTCCAATTTCAGAGCTTCATGCCATGGCAGAGCAGAATGGGAATAAATCTGTATAATGTGAGACAACCAATCCATTCACTGGCCCAGAGCAGCCAATCAGACTATCGCCACATTCGCTGAACCCGCCCAGCGTAGCCAATGGGTGTGTTAGATTCTTCATATGATACATCTGTGTGATCCTGGAGCCAATCAGAGTGTCAGAAAAATGAGAATAAGAATACAGAGACTCCACAGAGCTGCAGCCGGAAGAAAGAATGACGTTTTTTTTATTTAGCGCACTTTGCCCCGTCTTGGGGTCAAAGGTCGGCCCGCAGTGCGGTGCGCAAAAAAAACCAAAATACCAAAATGAACCAACACAGTATATGTGAACACAAAAAGTGCACTCAGGGTGAGGTATATGGTCCCCTTTCATGGAGGATGGACCCTTCACTGACCCCCCCACACCCCCGGGCACTTAACGTGTGTCATATGGTCCCCTTTCATGGTGGATGGACCCTTCACTGACCCCCCCACACCCCCGGGCACTTAAGGTGTGTCATATGGTCCCCTTTCATGGAGGATGGACCCTTCACTGACCCCCCCACACCCCCAGGCACTTAAGGTGTGTCATATGGTCCCCTTTCATGGAGGATGGACCCTTCACTGACCCCCCCCACACCCCCGGGCACTTAAGGTGTGTCATATGGTCCCCTTTCATGGAGGATGGACCCTTCACTGACCCCCCCCACACCCCCGGGCACTTAACGTGTGTCATATGGTCCCCTTTCATGGAGGATGGACCCTTCACTGCCCCCCCCCACACCCCCGGGCACTTAACGTGTGTCATATGGTCCCCTTTCATGGAGGATGGACCCTTCACTGACCCCCCCACACCCCCGGGCACTTAAGGTGTGTCATATGGTCCCCTTTCATGGAGGATGGACCCTTCACTGACCCCCCCACACCCCCGGGCACTTAAGGTGTGTCATATGGTCCCCTTTCATGGAGGATGGACCCTTCACTGACCCCCCCCACACCCCCGGGCACTTAAGGTGTGTCATATGGTCCCCTTTCATGGAGGATGGACCCTTCACTGACCCCCCCCACACCCCCGGGCACTTAAGGTGTGTCATATGGTGTTCCCTCTTCGAAGAGGATGGACCCTTCACTGACCCCCCCCCGGGAACTTAGGGTGAGTTATATGGTCCCCTTCCAAAGAGGTTGGACCCTTCTCTGATCAACCCCCCCCCCCCCCAGGCACTTAGGGTGAGTTATATGGTTCCCTTCCAAAGAGGTTGGACCCTTCCCTGACTTTGTCCCTTCTGTGTCCCTTTTGTGTCTACAGGAGCCGGGGGTGCAAGGGCCACATGACAGGCCTGGCGGGCCTTGTGTTTGATGTGCAGTACTGTAATGCCGGTAGCGCAGGCTGTTAATATGTGATCTTTCCATCCCCCACTTGTACATTTTTCATCACACAACTTGCAGGTTGTCACCGCTCAGGGGTACCTGGCGGGGGCTGGGATGACAGCGACAGCGGCCACAGCTCACAGGACTCCATCCAGGACAAGTCCTCCCGCAGTCTCTCCTCTGACGCCGCTAGCAAGACGGGCAGCGACTGCCAATCCCGGAGCGGCAATAGAGAGGGCGCCGACACCACTGACAGGTAAAGTGTCGTTCATCGGAGGGCGAATCTCCTCCCACTTCCTGTAATCCAACCAGTTATCATTGAGTTCCAAAAATGGCGCCGCGCCTGCACAGGGTCCAGGATCCATCTCTGGCGTGTATTCCCTGTGTGCTCACCTAGAGAGAGATTAAAGAGAACCGGTCATGGCTGAGGTATGTTCCATGCTCAATACTCACCCTTCAGTTACCCAAATGTCACCCCGTTACATCCCTAACCTGTCCCCTAGTAAGAGCAGCACCTCGGAGCCACAGAAACCCCCAATATTACATCACATGGATGGGCCGCGTTGTGTATATTATATGACAGTACCAGTTCCTTCGCATTTCAGAGCCCCGGGGTGCATTGTGAGAAAATGTACCCTCCCCCCTTCAGTGCACTCTTTCACTCTCCTTTGTCAGTCTGTAGGGTATGTACCAGTGACACCTCCTAGGTCAGTCTGTAGGGTAAGTACCAGTGACACCTCCTAGGTCAGTCTGTTGGGTAAGTACCAGTGACACCTCCTAGGTCAGTCTGTAGGGTAAGTACCAGTGACACCTCCTAGGTCAGTCTGTAGGGTATGTACCAGTGACACCTCCTAGGTCAGTCTGTAGGGTATGTACCAGTGACACCTCCTAGGTCAGTCTGTAGGGTATGTACCAGTGACACCTCCTAGGTCAGTCTGTAGGGTATGTACCAGTGACACCTCCTAGGTCAGTCTGTAGGGCATGTACCAGTGACACCTCCTAGGTCAGTCTGTAGTGTATGTACCAGTGACACCTCCTAGGTCAGTCTGTAGGGTAAGTACCAGTGACACCTCCTAGGTCAGTCTGTAGGGTATGTACCAGTGACACCTCCTAGGTCAGTCTGTAGGGTAAGTACCAGTGACACCTCCTAGGTCAGTCTGTAGGGTATGTACCAGTGACACCTCCTAGGTCAGTCTGTAGGGTATGTACCAGTGACACCTCCTAGGTCAGTCTGTAGGGTATGTACCAGTGACACCTCCTAGGTCAGTCTGTAGGGTATGTACCAGTGACACCTCCTAGGTCAGTCTGTAGGGTAAGTACCAGTGACACCTCCTAGGTCAGTCTGTAGGGTAAGTACCAGTGACACCTCCTAGGTCAGTCTGTAGGGTATGTACCAGTGACACCTCCTAGGTCAGTCTGTAGGGCATGTACCAGTGACACCTCCTAGGTCAGTCTGTAGGGCACGTACCAGTGACACCTCCTAGGTTAGTCTGTAGGGCACGTACCAGTGACACCTCCTAGGTCAGTCTGTAGGGCATGTACCAGTGACACCTCCTCTGGTGTCAGTCTGTAGGGCATGTACCAGTGACACCTCTCCTCTGGTGTCAGTCTGTAGTGTATGTACCAGTGACACCTCCTAGGTCAGTCTGTAGAGTATGTACCAGTGACACCTCCTAGGTCAGTCTGTAGGGCACGTACCAGTGACACCTCCTAGGTCAGTCTGTAGGGCACGTACCAGTGACACCTCCTAGGTCAGTCTGTAGGGCATGTACCAGTGACACCTCCTAGGTCAGTCTGTAGGGCATGTACCAGTGACACCTCCTCTGGTGTCAGTCTGTAGGGCATGTACCAGTGACACCTCCTAGGTCAGTCTGTAGGGTAAGTACCAGTGACACCTCCTAGGTCAGTCTGTAGGGTATGTACCAGTGACACCTCCTAGGTCAGTCTGTAGGGTATGTACCAGTGACACCTCCTAGGTCAGTCTGTAGGGTATGTACCAGTGACACCTCCTAGGTCAGTCTGTAGGGTATGTACCAGTGACACCTCCTAGGTCAGTCTGTAGGGTATGTACCAGTGACACCTCCTAGGTCAGTCTGTAGGGTATGTACCAGTGACACCTCCTAGGTCAGTCTGTAGGGTATGTACCAGTGACACCTCCTAGGTCAGTCTGTAGGGTAAGTACCAGTGACACCTCCTAGGTCAGTCTGTAGGGCACGTACCAGTGACACCTCCTAGGTTAGTCTGTAGGGTATGTACCAGTGACACCTCCTAGGTCAGTCTGTAGGGCACGTACCAGTGACACCTCCTAGGTTAGTCTGTAGGGCACGTACCAGTGACACCTCCTAGGTCAGTCTGTAGGGCATGTACCAGTGACACCTCCTCTGGTGTCAGTCTGTAGGGCATGTACCAGTGACACCTCCTCTGGTGTCAGTCTGTAGTGTATGTACCAGTGACACCTCCTAGGTCAGTCTGTAGAGTATGTACCAGTGACACCTCCTAGGTCAGTCTGTAGGGCATGTACCAGTGACACCTCCTAGGTCAGTCTGTAGGGCATGTACCAGTGACACCTCCTAGGTCAGTCTGTAGGGCATGTACCAGTGACACCTCCTCTGGTGTCAGTCTGTAGGGCATGTACCAGTGACACCTCCTCTGGTGTCAGTCTGTAGGGTAAGTACCAGTGACACCTCCTCTGGTGTCAGTCTGTAGGGCATGTACCAGTGACACCTCCTAGGTCAGTCTGTAGGGCATGTACCAGTGACACCTCCTCTGGTGTCAGTCTGTAGGGCATGTACCAGTGACACCTCCTCTGGTGTCAGTCTGTAGGGCATGTACCAGTGACACCTCCTCTGGTGTCAGTCTGTAGGGCATGTACCAGTGACACCTCCTCTCACTTTTCTTCCCTCTCCCTGCACAGAGTGGAGCCGTCTCACCCCGGTGATTGTCTACAGGAGGCTCAGCTGGTTCTGACGGTGACCCGGGGGGACAGAGTGTTCCTGACACAAGACGAAGTGCAGCATTTCATCAGAGGGTGAGTGGTGACACCCCCAGGACTCCCGTGACGGATTCGTCATGACAGGACCAGCCACAGACGACAGTCAAGGTTAAGTCGCTGGGTGCTGTCATGTCGCTGCACATGTCTGAAGATCCGTACATGTGTAACCCCTTCCTGCCCAGCCCCCCCATTACTGTAAGAGGGTCTATACTCCGGGAGAAGAGAAGGATTGTCCAATCATATGACCACTGAGATTGGCTGTCAGAGTGGTCACATGACCAGGAGCCAGTTCGACCGGCAGAGGCTGTGAGCTGTCTGACAGCTCGGTCACAGAGAGCTCTGCCAGTCATGGATGCAAATGTGCAGAGGCAGAGGAGGGGCTTGAAGGTGCACACAACGCACACATGCACCCACGGCTGGTTGTAGATATAATCCATCTAATAAAAGCAAACCGCTTCTAATAGGGATGCGCCGATGCCGGTATCAGTGCCGATGCGAGTATTTTCATGAATACTCAACTCCTGAAAATCCTTCCATTACCTTAATTGATACTTTTCTGTGCGATTTGCTTTATTGGATGCAAAGATTAGCATGCAGTGTGAACAGGGATGCGATTCTTGTCCAAAAATGCATGCGGCTTCCTCACTGCTCCTGTGTGATCCCAGGCTTGTCATACACCGAGATCACACGGGATCACACGGGATGACACGGGATCACACAGGAGCGGTGCGGGAAACTTCCCTGCAGGCATTCCATGCTGAGTCTCAGTGGTAGGAGAGAGAGCCGCAGACCTGAGAAGCCACTTTCTCTCCTCTTCTTGCAGCGATGACAGTTCAGGCTTGACAGCATCGGATTGGTCAGCACTGCCCATGTGCCGGTACTGACCAATCAGAAATCCTCTAGCGTGAACTGTGATCTCTGCAAGGAGAAGAAAGAGAGCCCGGAGATTTCAAATCTGTCCCTCTCCCACCACTGACACCAAGCATGAGATGCCTGCAGGAAAGTTTCCCGCACCGTGGGATCTATGACAAGCCTGGCTTCACAGAGGAGCAGGGAGGAGACCGCATACGATTGGTCAGGAATCACATGCTTGTCTGTGCCGTGCAGTTTGTGGTGCAATTTGCATTAACCACTTCCAGTCCGGACACCTCCCTCCCCCCTTCCAGTCTGGACGCTTCCCCCCCCCCCTTCCAGTCTGGACGCTTCCCCCCCCCCCCCCTTCCAGTCCGGACGCTTCCCCCCCCCCCCCCCTTCCAGTCCGGACGCTTCCCCCCCCCCCCCCCTTCCAGTCCGGACGCTTCCCCCCCCCCCCCTTCCAGTCTGGACGCTTCACCCCCCCCCCCCCCTTCCAGTCTGGACGCTCCCCCCCCCTTCCAGTCCGGACGCTTCCCCCCCCCCCCCTTCCAGTCCAGACGCTTCCCCCCCCCCCCTTCCAGTCCGGACGCTTCCCCCCCCCCCCTTCCAGTCTGGACGCTTCCACCCCCCCCCCCCCCTTCCAGTCCGGACGCTTCCCCCCCCCCCCTTCCAGTCTGGACGCTTCCAATTCCCCCCCCCCCCCCCCCCCCTTCCAGTCCGGACGCTTCCCCCCCCCCCCTTCCAGTCCGGACGCTTCCCCCCCCCCCCTTCCAGTCCCGGACGCTTCCCCCCCCCCCCCTTCCAGTCTGGACGCTTCCCCCCCCCCCCCCTTCCAGTCTGGACGCTCCCCCCCCCCCCCTTCCAGTCCGGACGCTTCCCCCCCCCCCCCTTCCAGTCCAGACGCTTCCCCCCCCCCCCCCCCTTCCAGTCCGGACGCTTCCCCCCCCCCCCCCCCAGTTCCAGTCCGGACGCTTCATTCCCCCCCCCCCCCTTCCAGTCCGGACACTCCCTCCCCCCTTCCAGTCTGGACGCTTCCCCCCCCCCCCCCTTCCAGTCTGGACGCTCCCCCCCCCCCCCCCCCCCCCTTCCAGTCCGGACGCTTCCACCCCCCCCCCCCCCCCCAGTCCTTCCAGTCCGGACGCTTCCCCCCCCCCCCCCCTTCCAGTCCGGACGCTTTCCCCCCCCCCCCTTCCAGTCCGGACGCTTCCCCCCCCCCCCCCCTTCCAGTCTGGACGCTTCCCCCCCCCCCTTCCAGTCTGGACGCTCCCCCCCCCCCTTCCAGTCCGGACGCTTCCCCCCCCCCCCCCCTTCCAGTCCAGACGCTTCCCCCCCCCCCCCCCCCCCCTTCCAGTCTGGACGCTTCCCCCCCCCCCCCCCTTCCAGTCCGGACGCTTCCCCCCCCCCTTCCAGTCCTGGACGCTTCCCCCCCCCCCCCTTCCAGTCCGGACGCTTCCCCCCCCCCCCCCCTTCCAGTCCAGTCCGACGCTTCCCCCCCCCCCCCCCTTCCAGTCCGGACGCTTCCCCCCCCCCCCCTTCCAGTCCTGGACGCTTCCCCCCCCCCCTTCCAGTCTGGACGCTTCCCCTCCCCCCCCCCCCTTCCAGTCCGGACGCTTCCCCCCCCCCCCCCCCTTCCAGTCCGACGCTTCCCCCCCCCCCCCTTCCAGTCCGGACGCTTTCCCCCCCCCCCCTTCCAGTCCGGACGCTTCCCCCCCCCCTTCCAGTCCGGACGCTTCCCCCCCCCCCCCCCCTTCCAGTCCGGACGCTTCCCCCCCCCCCTTCCAGTCCGACGCTTCCCCCCCCCCCCCCCCCTTCCAGTCCGGACGCTTCCCCCCCCCCCCCCCTTCCAGTCCGGACGCTTCCCCCCCCCCCCTTCCAGTCCGGACGCTTCCCCCCCCCCCCTTCCCCCCCCCCTTCCGGACGCTTCCCCCCCCCCCCCCTTCCAGTCCGGACGCTCCCCCCCCCCCCCCCCCTTCCAGTCCGGACGCTTCCCCCCCCCCCTTCCAGTCCCCCCGCTCCCCCCCCCCCCCCCCTTCCAGTCCGGACGCTTCCCCCCCCCCCCTTCCAGTCCGGACGCTTCCCCCCCCCCCCTTTCAGTCCGGACGCTTCCCCCCCCCCCCCCCCTTCCAGTCCGGACGCTCCCCCCCCCCCCTTCCAGTCCGGACGCTTCCCCCCCTCCCCCTTCCAGTCCGGACGCTTCCCCCCCTCCCCCTTCCAGTCCGGACGCTTCCCCCCTCCCCCTTCCAGTCCGGACACTTCCCCCCCCCCCCCCCAAGCCAGCTTTCAGCGCTATCACACTTTGAATGACAATTGCGCGGTCATGCAACACTGTACCCAGATGAGTTTTTTAGCATTTTTTGAGACAGATAAAACTTTATTTTGGTGGTATTTATTCACCGCTGGGATTTTTTATGTTTTTTGCTATATAAATGAAAAAGTCCAAAAATTTTGAAAAAGTTTTTCTTATAACATTTTTCAAATAAATAATCTTTCTTCATAAATCTCGGCCAAAATGTATTCCGCTTTTTAGTAGAAAAAATAACGCAAATTAGTTTATAACCAAACAATATAATTTTTCAAATCTTTTTTTTTTTTTTATATATATTTAATTTTTTTTTACATACTGTCACCCTAGCAGTGTGGGGTTACCATGGTGATACTGTACTACTTGTGGGGGGTGATGAAGATTTTTTTTTTTTTTTTTTTTACACTGATTGCTTTTACACCCATAAAAGCTGTAAGAAGAATCATCTCTCCTTCTTTCTGGCTGCATTCTTGCAGCCATTGAGAAATACTGTGAGAGCTGTGATTGGTCACAGCTTGTCACATGGTACAAGGCTGCTGTGAATGGACCTGTATCATGTGATCTCTGTGATCATTCACAGATTTCACACGTAGTAAGCAATGATGTCAGGAAGTGACAGTCTACTACTGTTCATGTGATCACTGATTGGCCAATCGGTGATCACATGATCGGGACCTCACACAGAGGGCACCGGATCGTGGTGCCGTGCGCTCCAAGGGAGCACACACAATCCAAAATGGCGGGCGCCATTTATGAATGGCAACCCGTCCCTGCACTGCTACCGTCCGGCTGTTTTATATACGACGGCCGGACGGGAAGTGGTTAATGGATGCAAAGTATCGGTACTCGGTATCGGCGACTACTTGGCGACAGTATCAGTACTTGTACTCGCCGAAAAAAGAAAAACGGGATCTGTGCATCTGTGATTTCTGACTTTGTATTCATAAACGTACATCAGGGTCGGCCGTATTCACCCCGCAGGGCGTGGATCCCGTTTAGTGGCTGTGCGCAGTGATCGCGTTGTACGAATTCTCTCCCTCCCTATTGGTCTGATATTGGAGGATCCCGTTTAGTGGCTGTGCGCAGTGATCACGTTGTACGAATTCTCTCCCTCCCTATTGGTCTGATATTGGAGGATCCCGTTTAGTGGTTGTGCGCAGTGATCGCGTTGTACGAATTCTCTCCCTCCCTATTGGTCTGATGTTAGTGGATCCCGTTTAGTGGCTGTGCGCAGTGATCGCGTTGTACGAATTCTCTCCCTCCCTATTGGTCTGATATTGGAGGATCCCGTTTAGTGGCTGTGCGCAGTGATCACGTTGTACGAATTCTCTCCCTCCCTATTGGTCTGATATTGGAGGATCCCGTTTAGTGGTTGTGCGCAGTGATCGCGTTGTACGAATTCTCTCCCTCCCTATTGGTCTGATGTTAGTGGATCCCGTTTAGTGGCTGTGCGCAGTGATCGCGTTGTACGAATTCTCTCCCTCCCTATTGGTCTGATATTGGAGGATCCCGTTTAGTGGCTGTGCGCAGTGATCACGTTGTACGAATTCTCTCCCTCCCTATTGGTCTGATGTTAGTGGATCCCGTTTAGTGGCTGTGCGCAGTGACCACGTTGTACGAATTCTCTCCCTCCCTATTGGTCTGATATTGGAGGATCCCGTTTAGTGGCTGTGCGCAGTGATCGCGTTGTACGAATTCTCTCCCTCCCTATTGGTCTGATATTGGAGGATCCCGTTTAGTGGCTGTGCGCAGTGATCGCGTTGTACGAATTCTCTCCCTCCCTATTGGTCTGATGTTAGTGGATCCCGTTTAGTGGTTGTGCGCAGTGATCGCGTTGTACGAATTCTCTCCCTCCCTATTGGTCTGATATTGGAGGATCCCGTTTAGTGGCTGTGCGCAGTGATCGCGTTGTACGAATTCTCTCCCTCCCTATTGGTCTGATGTTAGTGGATCCCGTTTAGTGGTTGTGCGCAGTGATCGCGTTGTACGAATTCTCTCCCTCCCTATTGGTCTGATGTTAGTGGATCCCCTTTAGTGGTTGTGCGCAGTGATCGCGTTGTACGAATTCTCTCCCTCCCTATTGGTCTGATATTGGAGGATCCCGTTTAGTGGTTGTGCGCAGTGATCGCATTGTACGAATTCTCTCCCTCCCTATTGGTCTGATGTTAGTGGATCCCGTTTAGTGGCTGTGCGCAGTGATCGCGTTGTACGAATTCTCTCCCTCCCTATTGGTCTGATATTGGAGGATCCCGTTTAGTAGTTGTGCGCAGTGATCGCGTTGTACGAATTCTCTCCCTCCCTATTGGTCTGATGTTAGTGGATCCCGTTTAGTGGTTGTGCGCAGTGATCGCGTTGTACGAATTCTCTCCCTCCCTATTGGTCTGATGTTAGTGGATCCCGTTTAGTGGCTGTGCGCAGTGATCGCGTTGTACGAATTCTCTCCCTCCCTATTGGTCTGATATTAGAGGAACCAATCAAGGTGGTCTGGCTTGTAACCATGAAATAATAATTGCAGCACTTCAGATACATTCCAATTCTACAACGTGATGTCATAGTTTCCCTCTTCAGACATAACAGTCCACATCCACCACCAGAATACCCGCCCCGAGGTCCGTGCGAATCTCCTCCCACCAAACGGACAAAATGCGCACTCACCGCAAGGATGTGCTGCCAGACCATCAGCAGCAAACAAGCATCTACACTATCAGTCACAAGTTCCACAGGACTGGTCACGCCACACTTCTTCCTCCACTGGGAACCGCTCTGTGCTCATGAAACCACGCCATAAAGTAATCACTGCCACTCCGGGGGAACTGATGTGGCGGCATGACGTCACGCTCTCGTAGCTCCACCCAACGCGTTTCACGCCAATGCACGTCCTCAGGGGCCGTCTTGTAAATGATTTTATCTCGAGCAGTCATACAGCTTTTGTTTCAGCAGTGTGTGGTTGCTGACAAGACTCCGTACATCTCCTGTGGACTACGCTGGTGAGATAATGCCACCTCCTCCCGCAGGTTGGGGACCAGGGAATTCGGGGGTTCAACACACCACCCCCCAATACTAAACCTGTATTATAAGGTGACATTGACCTGTAACGGGTCCAATGTTCTTTCTAAATGAGATCCTGTTCTGTGTTTCCTGCAGATGCTCTCTCCTGAACTGTGAGGTCGTCTTTGAGATGTTGAATCGCTCGCTGGAAGATGACAATTCGGGTGTAAAACTGGTGAGGATGAGACCGCGAACCGCATTTCTGAGAAGCGCATTCACGTGGCACAATCCACCCTTCCACGTGGCACAATCCACCCTTCCACACTGCACCATCCACCCTTCCAGGTGGCACCATCCACCCTTCCAGGTGGCACCATCCACCCCACCCTTCCACGTGGCACCATCCACCCTTCCACGCCGCACCATCCACCCTTCCGCGCCGCACCATCCACCCTTCCGCGCCGCACCATCCACCCTTCCACGTCGCACCATCCACCCTTCCAGGCCGCACCATCCACCCTTCCAGGCCGCACCATCCACCCTTCCAGGCCGCACCATCCACCCTTCCAGGCCGCACCATCCACCCTTCCAGGCCGCACCATCCACCCATCCAGGCCGCACCATCCACCCTTCCACGTGGCTTGATCCACCCTTCCAGGCCGCACAATCCACCCTTCCAGGCCGCACAATCCACCCACTACATATATAATCATGGAAGTGCAGATGGGCGCCCCAGCAGCCTGCTACCTTTTGGGTTGGGGGATCACTGCATTTATCTGTTTGTACAGAACTCACTCCTGTAGGGTCATGCCACTGTGACCCTACCAGCCACCGGCGCTCACTTCCTCCTCATCTGGTTCCTTCGCCCCTTGGCAGAAGTGACACGTGCAGCAGTGGCACACAGGAGCGGTTATGTCTCCGTTACATGGAGTCTGAGGGTTTCCTACTCTTGTTCCTGGGACGGATCACTGGCAGATGCTGCGGCGCAATGTGGGTGGGATTTTCCTTCTCCTGGCTTCCGATTCGCTGTTGCCAGCTAGACCTCTGCCTGTCCCCTGAGCAACGTAAGCCAACCCCTTCCCTCTTTTCTCCAGCCACACCCCGGAATGTTTGGGTGGCCTAGGTCGGCCCGCCCCTCCCTCTGCAAACTCCTCCCCCACATCTTCAGGGCATACAGACGCCGGAGCCAGTAGAGAGGAGGAGCCAAGCGCCTGGACGAGGAAGGAGCCTCCGCTGATTGGTGAGTGGTGCCTGGGAGCGGCCAGAGCTCGACTCTGCCCATTGTCTGTGCATGGATCCAGGAGAGTGCTGGCTGTGATTGGGAGAAGGAGCCCAGCCTGGGGGGTGAGAGATGCTGGATGGGCAGGGGGTGGTGTGCCGGGTGTAGGGATCAGTGCTGGGGTGAGCAGGGGGTGGTGTGCCGGGTGTAGGGATCAGTGCTGGGGTGAGCAGGGGGGTGGTGTGCCGGGTGTAGGGATCAGTGCTGGGGTGAGCAGGGGGTGGTGTGCCGGGTGTAGGGATCAGTGCTGGGGTGGGCAGGGGGTGGTGTGCCGGGTGTAGGGATCAGTGCTGGGGTGAGCAGGGGGTGGTGTGCCGGGTGTAGGGATCAGTGCTGGGGTGAGCAGGGGGTGGTGTGCCGGGTGTAGGGATCAGTGCTGGGGTGGGCAGGGGGTGGTGTGCCGGGTGTAGGGATCAGTGCTGGGGTGAGGCTACTACATCATGAGAGCTTCAAACCATGCAGGAGAGAATTTTTGATGAAAGTTGATTGTTGTGTTGCCTAAATACACCATTGGCCTCAGGTGATAGACAGAGATGAAACAAATCCTCCTACATAAGTGGTACCTGTTTATCTGCAGAATTCTGTCCCCTACATCCATTCATAGTGCAGAATTTACACAGGATCTCTCAGTTATGAAAAGCAGGGGGTGGGGAGCTGAAGTTACATCAGTGAGGAGAGCTCTGAGAGCTGATTGGAGGGAAGAGACACCACCCCTTCACACAACACCAGAAAAGAGCTGAGGCTGTCAATCACAGGCTGTGCCCTCCCCCGTCACCATTTTTCACTTGGTGTCAGGAAACTTGTTAGAAGTGACTCACGCTTACAGCAGAGGAAGGAGGCAGCAGATAGAAATGACACTTTGCTCTGGACTGAGACAGGTACACACTGTAGAGGGATGTGCTTTGTTCATATTTCATGTCTGAGGTTTACACTTCCTATTACATCAGAGTCCCCCCTATACATCAGTGGTTCTCTATACATGAGTCCCACCCTCACATCAGACCCTCACCATCACCACAGAGCCTGCCCCCTCCCCATCATGACAGAGCCCCCCAATCCCAAAGCCCCTTCTTCACAGCAGAGCCATACCTTTTGCCTCCAGCAGTATGGCAGAGGGCAGGAGGTGGACGTCTTGTTCTGAATGCTGGGGGTGGTCCGGCGTGTCTCCATCCTTTGATCAGAGTCCAGCATTGCCAGGCAAGCCAGATTCCGTTTCCATAGCGATGACTGACGCCGTGCCTCCTGGCCCTAGAGAGTCATTGGTGGTGATGGCGGCCAGCCTGCCCCCACCATGGCAACCCATGACCTTGGTCCACCCGTATTGGTGTCACCTGCTTGAGAAACACTGAATTAGTGTGAATGGAGCTGAATCCGCTTTATTTTCCAGCACGTCAGAGGACACTCCGCCCCAGTGGTACTTTCAGATGCATTTACCCCCCCCCACCCCCCCCCCTCTGGGGTTTAATCTACACTCAAGCCCCAGTAGGGGGCGTGTCATTAAGAGGTGATGCTGTGAAGTGTTCTCTGATGTCTTGGAACAATAAAGCTGATTTTAGCTTTTAGGAAGCGCAACATGCGGCTCCATCCATCCATCCATCCATCCATGCAGATCTGTTGTGTGTTAGAAATGTTGTCATTGTTTAGTTCACGTTGTGTTTTCTTACAGCGCTCCATGTGTGCGATCGCTTCCCTCATGACCTCTGACCTGCTGTCACATGACCACATGTTGGCCGTAGTGAGACGCAACCTGCAGAAACTAAGTGGAGGACCCGTGGGCCCGGTGATGGACAAAGCCAGAAAGGTGCTAAAGCCTTGTCTCTTGTTTACCCCAGACACGTCATTATTATACGGGATTTATATGGCGCCAACAGTTTGCGTAGCGCTGTACAATATACAGGGGGGCGGTACAAGTACAATACAGAAGGAATAGGAGGGCCCTGCCCTGTATACACAGATGTAGCTCAAGGGAACCAATGATTATTTCCAAAAAGATCCACAGATACTATCACTGCCATCCTTGTATAGCTGCAACCTCCTACTTCCTCTGCACCGCTTCCTGCAATATCAGACCAGGAGCTCGCAGTCATAACCTCATCACTAATCGCACTCCCTGGGACTACGTGTCCCATCTGTTTCAGCACCGCCATGCATGCATGCCATGTCACACGCCCCGCCACGCACAGGCAGCCCGGAATACAAGACATGCCTCCTCCAAGGGAAGTGATTGACAGCAGCTTCTGAGACTGCGGCTGGTCTGCCTCCCTTGCAGATAAGAGCAAAGGAAGAGGTTCAATTTAATAGCAGCCCCCCCCCCCCAACCAGCCAGGAATGGAAACCCTGTGTAAGCTCTGGTTGGATTTCCTGCTGGAGCTTACACAGAACTCATTCCTCGCCCCCATGTGACAGAGCTGAGCCAATCCCCACCAGCGCTGTCACATCGAGTGAGTCACATGCTCCTCCACACCCTGAAGTACCAGATAATTTCTTTGCCTGTCTGGGGCAGAGGATGAAGGGTGATAATGTACAGCTGGTGGGGTGGGCTTTAACCCCGTCACTGCCATGGGTGTAAGGGTTACATCAGAACCAGGGGTGGACTGACCATTTGGACACTAGGGCACTTCCTGAGGGCCCGGGTCAGTAGGGGGCCCCATGAGATGTCCTTTGTACCTTTCATAGGTATTTTTGGGAGTGGTTTGAGTGTAGGTGAGGACACAGGGGCCCTATGATCTCTTATTGTCCAGGGGCCCCATGAGTTGTCAGTCCGCCCCTGATCAGAACAGAACTGATTGCAGTCCACTGCATTTTCTGCTCATACACGGACAGTTCTTTTCAGGCTGAACAGGAGGGAAAAAAAAAACTGACCGATTCCTCCATCCATGCTATATAGCAGCGGTCTCTACACTGCGGCCTGCGGGCTGGATATGTGTCTTTATTTATTCTAGGTACTTATATAGTGCCATCAATTTATGGAGCGCTTTACATAGAAATATTGTATGAAAAATTCTAATAAACTGCGCAAATATCCCACGCTGTGCAAAACTGCAAACGCACCCGGAGGATATCCGCTCTGAAATGACAAATACAAAATAATTTAGTGTTGTGCTAAGTGTGAGCAAACAGTTATAGAGATATATAGAAATATATAAAATAATACAGAAACAGTAAAGTCATCAAAATCCACGTCAGTGACATCAATCACAAACAGTCCATATACAGTGGGGATGGAAAGTTTGGGCCCCCCAGCTAAAAATGTGTATTAATGTGCATAAAGAAGCCAAGGAAAGATGGAAAAATCTCCAAAAGGCATCAAATTACAGATTAGACATTCTTATAATATGTCAACAAAAGTTAGATTTTATTTCCATCATTTACACTTTCAAAATAACAGAAAACAAAAAAATGGCGTCTGCAATAGTTTGGGCACCCTGCAGAATTTCTAGCATGCACTGCCCCCTTTGCCAAGCTGAGACCTGCCAGTGTCATGGATTGTTCTCAATCATCGTCTGGGAAGACCAGGTGATGTCAATCTCAAAGGTTTTAAATGCCCCGACTCATCTGCCCTTGCCCCAACAATCAGCAGCACCATGGGTTCTTCTAAGCAGTTGTCTAGAAAACTGAAACTGAAAATAGTTGACGCTCACAAAGCTGGAGAAGGCTATAAGAAGATAGCAAAGCGTTTTCAGATGTCAATATCCTCTGTTCGGAATGTCATTAAGAAATGGCCGTCATCAGGAACAGTGGAAGTTAAAGCAAGATCTGGAAGACCAAGAAAAATATCAGACAGAACAGCTCGCAGGATTGTGAGAAAAACAATTGAAAACCCACGTTTGACTGCACGATCCCTCCAGAAACATCTGGCAGACACTGGAGTTGTGGTCACTATTCCACTATAAAGAGATACTTGTACAAATATGGTCTTCATGGAAGAGTCATCAGAAGAAAACCTCTTCTACGTCCTCACCACAAAAATCATCGTTTGAACTTTGCAAATGAACATATAGACAAGCCTGATGCATTTTGGAAACAAGTTCTGTGGACCGATGAGGTTAAAATGGAACTTTTTGGCCGGAATGAGCAAAGGTACGTTTGGAGAAGAAGGGGCACAGAATTGAATGAAAAGAACCTCTGTCCAACTGTGAAGCATGGGGTTGGATCAATCATGCTTTGGGGTTGTGTTGCAGCCAGTGGCACAGGGAACATCTCCCGAGTAGAAGGAAAAATGGATTCAATAAAATTGCAGCAAATTTTGGATGGTAACTTGATACCATCTGTGAAAAAGCTGAAGTTAAAGAGAGGATGGCTTCTACAAATGGATAATGATCCTAAACACACCTTGAAATCCAGGGGGGATTACATCAAGAGGCGTAAACTGAAGGTTTTGCCATGGCCTTCACAATCTCCTGACCTCAACATCATTGAAAAATCTATGGATAGACCTTAAAAGAGCCGTGCGTGACAGACAGCCCAGAAATCTCAAAGAACTGGAAGACTTTTGTAAGGAAGAATGGGCAAAGATACCTCAAACAAGAATTGAAAGACTCTTGGCTGGCTACAAAAAGCGTTTACAAGCCGTGATACTTGCCAAAGGGGGCAGTACAAGATATTAACTCTGCAGGGGGCCCAAACTTTTGCAGACGCCATTTTTTTGTTTTCTGTTATTTTGAAAGTGTAAATGATGGAAATAAAATCTAACTTTTGTTGACATATTATAAGAATGTCTAATCTGGAATTTGATGCCTTTTGGAGATTTTTCCATCTTTCCTTGGCTTCTTTATGCACATTAATACACATTTTTAGCTGGGGGGCCCAAACTTTCCATCCCCACTGTAGGTGTAAATCAGTCCCTGGATTCCTACAATCAACAGTGATGATTCTTCCTTCCACCATAACCACCAATGTGAATGGCCAGCACCGTGTTGTCAAATCGGAGGCCTTCCTTATCCTTTCACCCCTTTATTATAGGGGGTCATAACGCGCTCAATGTGAATATTATTATCTGGGACCCTATGGACCCCTCAGATATCATCAAGCCGTCCTGACATTAGGGGTCAGCCCCGGAAGACTGCTGGTTATGACACGCGCGTTGGGCGGAGCCTCCCTTCTGATGTCATCGAGTTGTCCGCCATTTTGGACTATCCCTATGGATTGATGCTTTTTATCTTCAGCGTTTGTGCGATTCTGTTTGTTTTCGTTGGTTTTCCTGCACTATGAGAGGCACCTCTTTATTTTGCATGAGCTGATCTTGACCCCAACCGTCGGGATGGCTTGATGATATAGTTCCAGCGAATGAGACATGAAGACTAGGAGGCGGGGCCTGGCAGGGAAAGGGTTAAATCGACCTCGCAGGGACCAATCACAAGTCCCGTGTCAGCGAACTGCTTGTTACTTTTTTTTTTTTTTTTGCTTTTCCTGCAGATCCTCCTTCAGTTTGAAGCACTCACTGGACTTTCTCCTAAAGGTGGAGCTTCACGACATTCGCTGTTACCAGCCCGCCCCTGAGGAGTTCCCTGGACCTTTTAAATGACATTGTACCGCAGTCAGAAGAGGAGACTTTGCTGGCCCCCTCCAATGCTCCCCCTTCCCCCTCTCCAGGATTGGACGCCCTGACTGCTGCTCATGGCAATGGTAACACATGGAAGGAAGGCCGAGTTGTGGACTCGGTGAGATCGGCCCCTGAGGGTTGCTCAGAAGCCCCCTCCCTGAACGGCGTACACGGGTGTTTGTCGCTGTTCGATGGAATGGATTTGGTGACGCAAGTGCGGAGCAGTGCAAAAACCAAGCCGGCATTAGAGCCGCCCGTCACAAACCATCACACTGACTCCGTATCACAGCCGAGAAATGCCCCGCCGTGCCTCCCCTCTGCATTCTCCTTCCTGAACACATGAGGGCGCACTAACCTGCACACAGCGCCCCCCCTCTGGTGTGGATGAGCAGCTGCAGCACATTGCATCTTTCTGTACAATGATGGTGAATCTGATGATCAAGTGAAATGATTGGAGGCGGCAGCATCCTGGACTGTCCCGCAGGAGAACAGGCGGCAGGAATCACCAAGGTGCAAGTATTTCTATTAAAGTATAAACCGATCACTAAAGTCTCCCATCAGCGTCACTATTCTTGTCGTTTCAAATGGACTTTGCAATCTGCGCCTTTTATTCGAATAATCCCGGTGATCCTGCCATAAAGGGCCTTCATTCAGAACTAGTAAGGTGACCACGCCCTGTCCCTGCCCCCCATTGTGCTTCTATGTTGTCACCCAGGCACATGGACTTCTGATGGAAACTACAAGTGGCCATTTTCATTTGCATGACACAGACATGGCCTACTGTTGTCACCATCAGGAAACCCGCCCTGAGAAATGTCATGCAGTCATCACTGGGAGCTATGCAGACAGGAAGTGACTGCAAAGAGGCTGCAGGAGATCAGCTGCATTGAGATGCCACAGTGAAGGTAAAGCTCCCTATTGGGACACAGAAGGCAAAAAAACTGACAGAGGTTCTAACCCCCCCCCCCCCCCCCCCCCCCTTACTTACTCCATCCAAAATGGAAAAAATGTTTTGCCTATAGATCTACTTGAGAGCCGTATTAAAACCAAAAGTCATCTCTGACCGGGACATGGACGGGAAGGGATCACACGGTCCCTATGGGGGGTTCATAGTGACCTCTGACCGGGACATGGACGGGAGGGGGTCACACGGTCCCTATGGGGGGTTCATAGTGACCTCTGACCGGGACATGGACGGGAGGGGGTCACACGGTCCCTATGGGGGGTTCATAATGACCTCTGACCGGGACATGGACGGGAAGGGATCACACGGTCCCTGTGGTGGGTTCATAGTGATCTCTGACCGGGACATGGACGGGAAGGGATCACACGGTCCCTGTGGTGGGTTCATAGTGATCTCTGACCGGGACATGGACGGGAAGGGATCACACGGTCCCTGTGGTGGGTTCATAGTGATCTCTGACCGGGACATGGACGGGAAGGGATCACACGGTCCCTATGGGGGGTTCATAGTGACCTCTGACCGGGACATGGACGGGAAGGGATCACACGGTCCCTATGGGGGGTTCATAGTGATCTCTGACCGGGACATGGACGGGAAGGGATCACACGGTCCCTGTGGTGGGTTCATAGTGATCTCTGACCGGGACATGGACGGGAAGGGATCACACGGTCCCTATGGGGGGTTCATAGTGACCTCTGACCGGGACATGGACGGGAAGGGATCACACGGTCCCTATGGGGGGTTCATAGTGATCTCTGACCGGGACATGGACGGGAAGGGATCACACGGTCCCTATGGGGGGTTCATAGTGATCTCTGACCGGGACATGGACGGGAAGGGATCACACGGTCCCTGTGGTGGGTTCATAGTGACCTCTGACCGGGACATGGACGGGAAGGGATCACACGGTCCCTGTGGTGGGTTCATAGTGACCTCTGACCGGGACATGGACGGGAAGGGATCACACGGTCCCTATGGGGGGTTCATAGTGACCTCTGACCGGGACATGGACGGGAAGGGATCACACGGTCCCTATGGGGGGTTCATAGTGACCTCTGACCGGGACATGGACGGGAAGGGGTCACACGGTCCCTATGGGGGGTTCATAGTGATCTCTGACCGGGACATGGACGGGAAGGGATCACACGGGCCCTATGGGGGGTTCATAGTGATCTCTGACCGGGACATGGACGGGAGGGGGTCACACGGTCCCTATGGGGGGTTCATAGTGACCTCTGACCGGGACATGGACGGGAAGGGGTTGTGATCACAATACAGACCTCCTTGGTTGGTGGCTCCAGCAGTGGGAGGAAACTCTTCCATCTCCGGTCTCTGATGACGACACGCGGTCACAGGAAGTTGGAGGAGGAATGGTTTAATCTTAAACTGCGTAGGGGATGGAGGAGCCCCCCCCCCCATTGACTTCTCCATCACGTCCAACAACGCCACCATCAAACCCGCCCCGCAGGCCAGAGTACTGGGTGTCATTCTGGACTCCAACCTATCCTTCCAGCCCCAAGTCCAATCACTAACATACTCGTGCAGACTCCACCTCCGCAACATGCAGGCTCCGCCTCCGCAACATGCAGACTCCGCCTCCGCAACATCGCCAAAATCCACACGTTCCTAACTCCAGAAACCACTAAACAGCTCATCCACTCCCTCATCATATCACGACTCGACTACTGCAACTCCCTCCTCACTGGCCTGCCTCGCCACAGGCTATCCCCGCTTCAGTCCATCCTGAATACGGCTGCCAGACTCATTCACCTTTCCAACCGCTCCATCTCCGCCACCCCCCTCTGCCAATCCCTGCACTGGCCTCCACTCAGTGTCCTCCACCCCCCTCTGCCAATCCCTGCACTGGCCTCCACTCAGTGTCCTCCACCCCTCTCTGCCAATCCCTCCACTGGCCTCCACTCAGTGTCCTTCACCCCCCTCTGCCAATCCCTCCACTGACCTCCATTCATTGTCCTCCACCCCCCTCTGCCAATCCCTCCACTGTCCTTCACTCAGTGTCCTGCACCCCCCTCTGCCAATCCCTCCACTGGCCTCCACTCAGTGTCCTCCACCCCCCTCTGCCAATCCCTGCACTGACCTCCATTCATTGTCCTCCACCCCCCTCTGCCAATCCCTCCACTGGCCTCCACTCAGTGTCCTCCACCCCCCTCTGCCAATCCCTGCACTGGCCTCCACTCAGTGTCCTCCACCCCTCTCTGCCAATCCCTCCACTGGCCTCCATTCAGTGTCCTTCACCCCCCTCTGCCAATCCCTCCACTGGCCTCCACTCAGTGTCCTCCACCCTTCTCTGCCAATCCTCCACTGGCCTCCATTCAGTGTCCTCCACCCCCCTCTGCCAATCCCTCCACTGGCTTCCGATTGCGCAACGGATCAAATTCAAAATCCTAACACTGACGTACAAAGCCGTCCACCATACTGCCCCGAACTACACCACTGACCTAATATCCAAGTACCACCCAACACGCACACTCCGCTCCTCACAAGACCTCCTTCTCTCTAGTTCCCTGGTCTCCTCCTCCCATGCCCGCCTCCAGGACTTCTCCAGGGTGTCAACCCATCCTCTGGAACTCCCTGCCCCAATCCATCAGACTATTACCTACTCTCCTCTCCTTTAGGCGCACCCTGAAAACCCATCTCTTCAGGGAAGCCTACCCCACCCCCTGCTAACTTGCCGACCTCCTCCACTCTTCCTACCACTCCATCCCCCACAGCTATCTCCTCCTGTACCACCATCCCCTCCCCCCTAGATTGTAAGCTCCCAGGATCAGGGCCCTCGATCCCCTCGTGTATCACATTGTATTGGTATTGTTCTGTCACATGTTCTGTCCCCTCTGTAATGTACAGCGCTGAGCCAACTATCGGGGCTTTATAAATACTGTATAATAATAATAATCAGTTATGGGGAGGGAGGAGGTCAGTTATGGGGGAGGGAGGAGATCAGTTATGGGGGAGGGAGGAGCTCAGTTATGGGGAGGGAGGAGGTCAGTTATGGGGAGGGAGGAGGTCAGTTATGGGGAGGGAGGAGGTCAGTTATGGGGGAGGGAGGAGGTCAGTTATGGGGGAGGGAGGAGGTCAGTTATGGGGGAGGGAGGAGGTCAGTTATGGGGGAGGGAGGAGGTCAGTTATGGGGAGGGAGGAGGTCAGTTATGGGGGAGGGAGGTCAGTTATGGGGGAGGGAGGAGGTCAGTTATGGGGGTTGGAGGAGCTTAGTTATGGGGGATGGAGGAGATCAGTTATGGGGGAGGGAGGAGCTCAGTTATGGGGAGGGGGAGGAGGTCAGTTATGGGGAGGGAGGAGGTCAGTTATGGGGGAGGGAGGAGGTCAGTTATGGGGGAGGGAGGAGGTCAGTTATGGGGAGGGAGGTCAGTTATGGGGGAGGGAGGAGGTCAGTTATGGGGGTTGGAGGAGCTTAGTTATGGGGGATGGAGGAGCTCAGTTTTGGAGGTGGAGGAGGTACCTTCTGGGGGGTGAGGTCATTTATGGGGGATAGAGGAGCTCAGTTATGGGAGTTGGAGGAGCTCAGTTATGGGGGATGGAGGTCAGTTTTGGAGGGTGGAGATCCTCAGTTATGGGGGTGGGAGGAGCTCAGTTTTGGTGGATGGAGGAGCTCAGTTTTGGAGGGTGGAGGAGCTCAGTTTTGGCAGATGGAGGAGCTCAGTTTTGGAGGGTGGAGGAGCTCAGTTATGGGGGTGGGAGGAGCTCAGTTTTGGCGGATGGAGGAGCTCAGTTTTGGAGGGTGGAGGAGCTCAGTTTTGGTGGATGGAGGAGCTCAGTTTTGGTGGATGGAGGAGCTCAGTTTTGGAGGGTGGAGGAGCTCAGTTATGGGGGTGGGAGGAGCTCAGTTATGGGGGTGGGAGGAGCTCAGTTTTGGTGGATGGAGGCGCTCAGTTTTGGCGGGTGGAGGAGCTCAGTTATGGGGGTGGGAGGAGCTCAGTTTTGGTGATGGAGGAGCTCAGTTATGGGGGGGGTGGGAGGAGCTCAGTTTTGGTGATGGAGGAGCTCAGTTATGGGGGTGGGAGGAGCTCAGTTTTGGTGATGGAGGAGCTCAGTTATGGGGGTGGGAGGAGCTCAGTTTTGGTGGATGGAGGAGCTCAGTTTTGGCGGGTGGAGGAGCTCAGTTATGGGGGAAGGAGGAGCTCAGTTTTGGCGGATGGAGGAGCTCAGTTTTGGCGGGTGGAGGAGCTCAGTTATGGGGGTGGGAGGAGCTCAGTTTTGGTGGATGGAGGAGCTCAGTTTTGGCGGGTGGAGGAGCTCAGTTTTGGTGGATGGAGGAGCTCAGTTTTGGCGGGTGGAGGAGCTCAGTTTTGGCGGGTGGAGGAGCTCAGTTATGGGGGTGGGAGGAGCTCAGTTTTGGAGGGTGGAGGAGCTCAGTTTTGGCGGGTGGAGGAGCTCAGTTATGAGGAACGACTACACACATTACACTTCGTCCTCCTGGAGCGATGGATTCGGTGAGATCACAACACAGACCTCCTTGGTTGGTGGCTCCAGCAGTGGGAGGAAACTCTTCCATCTCCGGTCTCTGCATACGACACGCGGTCACAGGAAGTTGGAGGAGTAACGGTGCATAGGGCATGGTTTGCGGTTGGAGCGGTGGGGATGTGGAACTCCTCCCACAGTGGGCGGTGTCACTGGGGAGCATCATAACATAAGCCTTTGGCTGCGTTTCTCAGCGACTCCTCCTGCGACGTCGCTCCGCGTCTCCTCCGTATATTACAGGACAGAAATATCTCTTTACATTTTGTGTCTTAAATGTCATTTTCAAATTTGTACATTTTCAGCTTTCATTAAAAATCTATTAAAAATAAAAATCTCCTCGGTGACCCCGCCATGAGGGGGAGTATTCAGGCACTTCCTGTTATAGGGTGACAACGCTTCGCCCGTCTTCCTATCTCTCCTCTGCGTTGTCACTCAGACTTCCGGTGGTGACAACGTTATATAATAATGTTACAATGTAACTACAAATAATAGAATCACATCGTGACAGATAGAAGGAGGCGGAGCGCTGAGCTCTGGGGAGGAGGAAATACTCCACAAGCCATCACCGTCCAATCAGATCCGAGTACAGTGACGTCACTCAGTCTTGACCGCCCAATGATGAAATGACCGACCCGCCTCCTGGTCCACCACGGCGAATACCGAGTATGTGAGCCCCGCCCCTTTTGTGTTCTCCACCAAACTGTGCCTTGAGTCCCCGCCCACCTCCTTTCATTGGCCGCTGCGGCGCCTGTAGTGTGGCAAGAGGCAGCCACTGCAGCCAATGAGGAGCGGTGGGCGGGGCGAGTCCGTTAGGATGTTGTGTGTCGCTGCCATGGAAGTGTAGAGCGCCGAGCGGAGAGGAGAGTGTCAGCTCTGCGGACCAGAGGGGGGCCGAGGGTGAGAAACACCGACAACTCCGCCCACAGACGGGATTCACGACACTGCACCCCCCTAACACACGGATCTCCCCCCCAATACACAGATCACCCCCCCATCTCCCCCCCAATACACAGATCACCCCCCCAATACACAGATCTCCCCCCCAATACACAGATCACCCCCCCCATCTCCCCCCCAATACACAGATCACCCCCCCAATACACAGATCTCCCCCCCAATACACAGATCACCCCCCCATCTCCCCCCCAATACACAGATCTCCCCCCCCAATACACAGATCACCCCCCCAATACACAGATCACCCCCCCATCTCCCCCCCAATACACAGATCTCCCCCCCAATACACAGATCACCCCCCCAATACACAGATCACCCCCCCATCTCCCCCCCAATACACAGATCTCCCCCCCAATACACAGATCACCCCCCCATCTCCCCCCCAATACACAGATCTCTCCCCCAATACACAGATCTCCCCCCCAATACACAGATCTCCCCCCCAATACACAGATCACCCCCCCATCTTTACAGATCACCCCCCCATATTCACAGATCACCCCCCCAATACACAGATCACCCCCCCCCATATTCACAGATCCCCCTCAATACACAGATCACCCCCCCATCTCCCCCCAATACACAGATCACCCCCCAATACACAGATCACCCCCCCATATTTACAGATCCCCCTCAATACACAGATCACCCCCCCATCTCCCCCCAATACACAGATCACCCCCCCCAATACACAGATCCCCCCTCAATACACAGATCACCCCCCCCCCAATACACAGATCCCCCCTCAATACACAGATCACCCCCCCCCCATTTCTACCCTTATACAGTAATGGCTATTTTTCTCTGGGGGGATTTCTTATGGTGACAACAATGGGAGATTTGTGTATAATGTACGATGAAAAGTTCAATTTCTGTCCCCAATGGAAGCCCCTGTCTGGTGACAACATAGGAGCACAGCTGGGAGTCAGGGCTGAGCGTTGTCACCTGATAACTGGAAGTGCTGCAGAGGAATGCTAGATCCCCAGGTGAGGGATGATGTACACTATGGTTGGAGTCGTGCAGCCGGGTCTCTGCCTCAGTGCTAGACGGGACAATGCGGGGGACGGGACAATGCGGGGGACGGGACAATGCGGGGGACGGGACAACACTCATCACACTGAGGTTTAAATGGACCAAAGGGCTGGAGGGACCAGAGAATTTCCTATTGGTCCCCTTGTGATGACATCAGCATGTGAACAGCCAATCCTCAGGGGGCATTTAAATGGCCAATTCAGACTCAGCAGAGGGGAGACAATGAGGATCTCACAAGAGGAGCATTGATGAGCCTCAGAGACCCTCAAACCCCCCAGACTGCAGCTGCTTCACGCTGAACCTCCCCCAACACCGAGTCTTCTCTGTAAGTTGTGTGAAGACTTTGCAGCATCGCAGGAAAGCGTCGCCTCTACTGTGTACTAAACTCTCTGCTTGTCTGTGACCAGAAATCTGACCTCTTTGTATCTTTCAGATCTTTATCTTTATATCTTTTTGTCTTTTCCAGATCTTTACTCTTTTTTTTAGCTATTTATATAATTTGCATCTTCATATCATTCGCTTTTCTGTTTTTCTATCTTTGTATATATTTTGTATCTTCATATCATTCGCTTTTCTGTTTTTCTATCTTTGTATATATTTTGTCTCTCTTTTTATCTTTTGTATTTTCTGTCTTTGTATCATCGTGTAACTTTGTATCTTTATATTTATATATCTTTATATAACTTTAACCTTTCTATTTTTCTATCTTTGTATCTTTTGTCTTTTCTATTGTTAAATCTTTACCTTTTTTTTTTTTTTTTTTTGTATTTTTAGATCTTTTTATATTTTGTATCTTTTTATAGTTATCTGCTCTATTTTTATATCTTTGTATATATCTGTATCTTTTTATATCTTTTGTATTTGATATTTTTGTATCATTGGGTAACTTTTTATCTTTTCTGTTTATCTTTATATAACGTTTCCATATCTTTGTAGAGGTTTTAGTTTTTGTCCCCTTGTGTTAAAGTAGGTGTCACCCCTCCCCCCACCCCCTCCCCCCACCGGATGGATGTTTAGTTTGTTAAAATGTATTCCCAGTGTTAGTTCACCTTCAGCAAGATTTCCTATGTATCCTACATGGCAGCGCTCCTCCTGTTGTCAGTGGGGCCCGTCCTCCCATTATACCTCCAGCTTTTGGGGGGGCCTCTCTACTAAAACCGCTGGCCCCTATTGATCCCCCTCTGCCCCCCCCCCCCCCCGCCACTCACAGGTTGATGTGGACATAAGTGTGCGTCTCTAACGCACTTCGCTCCCTGTCCTCCAGCTGAGCTCAGTAGCTCTGTAATGTATAAACTGTGCGCATGCGCAGCGCGCTCCTTCCTTCTCTAGCTGAGCTCATCGAAAGGAGCAGAGCAGCTGCTACTGAGCTCAGCAGGGAGAGGTCAGCTGGAGCTGGGAGAGGTCAGCCGGGAGAGGTCAGCCGGGAGCAGGGAGAGGTCAGCCGGGAGCTGGGAGAGCTCAGCAGGGAGAGGTCAGCCGGGAGCGGGGAGAGGTCAGCCGGGAGAGGTCAGCCGGGAGCAGGGAGAGGTCAGCCGGGAGAGGTCAGCCGGGAGCAGGGAGAGGTCAGCCGGGAGAGGTCAGCCGGGAGCGGGGAGAGGTCAGCCGGGAGAGGTCAGCCGGGAGCAGGGAGAGGTCAGCCGAAGCAGGGAGAGGTCAGCCGGGAGCGGGGAGGACATAGCCGGGAGCAGGGAGAGGTCAGCCGGGAGCGGGGAGGGCACAGGCGGGAGCGGGGAGAGGTCAGCCGGGAGCGGGGAGGGCACAGCCGGGAGCGGGGAGGGCACAGGCGGGAGCGGGGAGGGCACAGGCGGGAGCGGGGAGGGCACAGCCGGGAGCGGGGAGGGCACAGCCGGGAGCGGGGAGGGCACAGGCGGAGCGGGGAGGGCACAGGCGGGAGCGGGGAGGGCACAGCCAGAGCAGGGAGGGCACAGGCGGGAGCGGGGAGGGCACAGGCGGGAGCGGGGAGGGCACAGCCGGAGCGGGGAGGGCACAGGCGGGAGCGGGGAGGGCACAGGCGGGAGCGGGGAGGGCACAGGCGGAGCGGGGAGGGCACAGGCGGGAGCGGGGAGGGCACAGGCGGGAGCGGGGAGGGCACAGTCGGGAGGCAGGGAGGGCACAGTGCGCATGTGTGCAGTTTGAATAACCCAGAGTGGCCCCTAAGGGGCGACCAGTTCTAATGTTCAGCCTGTTTTGCAGGGCAGAGGGGGATGGGTTTAGTAGCGAGGTCCCCCCACAGCTGCACATGTTTTGGGAGGACAAGTCTTCAGCTTTGGGGACATGCTGGTACTTCTTGTCCCCCCCAGTGTATGTAGACCTGTGCAGGCGCGGGGTTCAGTGCTCACTGCTGGGCCGAGTATTGGTAACATTCCTGCCAGGAAATGACGTCCACCACACAGTTGCTCGGAGAAAAGCCCCTTGCCCACCCAGAAACAGCCGCTGCTTTTTAAAAGTGGGTGTGGCTTTTGAAGGTGGGCGTGGCCTGTCTCACTGTCTGACCTTTCTGCGTCCGTTCGCCCGTCAGCGTCCGGCCATCTGTGAGTTCGCTTCGTAATATTTTAGAAGATCACATTAACCTTCCAAAGATTCATGAAGTGCCCCATATATGGGGAAATTCTGACTCCTCCCGGAGAAAATGCTGCTGCAGGATCCCTCCAGTGCTGCTCACAAAGACAACAGATTTAGTCCCAGAGCCACAGAACTCACATTGGCTGATGTGGCCATGACTGGTGGGAGCCGGGAGCAGCACTTTCCCCAGGAAGGGTAAATCTTTCATTTGGTATCAGATCTCGGTTCTGTTCCTATGTGAAGAATCTCGGATCTGTTCCTATGCGAGGAATCTCGGATCTGTTCCTATGCGAGGAATCTCGGATCTGTTCCTATGCGAGGAATCTCGGATCTGTTCCTTGGCGAGGAATCTCGGATCTGTTCCTAGGCGAGGAATCTCAGATCCCGGTTCTCTTCCTAGGTGAGGAATCTCAGATCTGTTCCTAGGCGAGGAATCTCAGATCTGTTCCTAGGCGAGGAATCTCGGATCTGTTCCTAGGCGAGGAATCTCGGATATGTTCCTAGGCGAGGAATCTCGGATCTGTTCCTAGGCGAGGAATCTCGGATCTGTTCCTAGGCGAGGAATCTCGGATCTGTTCCTAGGCGAGGAATCTCGGATCTGTTCCTAGGCGAGGAATCTCGGATCTGTTCCTAGGCGAGGAATCTCGGATCTGTTCCTAGGCGAGGAATCTCGGATCTGTTCCTTGGCGAGGAATCTCGGATCTGTTCCTAGGCGAGGAATCTCGGATCTGTTCCTAGGCGAGGAATCTCAGATCCCGGTTCTCTTCCTAGGCGAGGAATCTCGGATCTGTTCCTAGGCGAGGAATCTCAGATCTGTTCCTAGGCGAGGAATCTCGGATCTGTTCCTAGGCGAGGAATCTCGGATCTGTTCCTAGGCGAGGAATCTCGGATCTGTTCCTAGGCGAGGAATCTCGGATCTGTTCCTAGGCGAGGAATCTCGGATCTGTTCCTAGGCGAGGAATCTCGGATCTGTTCCTAGGCGAGGAATCTCAGATCCCGGTTCTCTTCCTAGGCGAGGAATCTCGGATCTGTTCCTAGGCGAGGAATCTCGGATCTGTTCCTAGGCGAGGAATCTCGGATCTGTTCCTAGGCGAGGAATCTCAGATCCCGGTTCTCTTCCTAGGCAAGGAATCTCAGATCCCGGTTCTCTTCCTAGGCGAGGAATCTCGGATCTGTTCCTAGGCGAGGAATCTCGGATCTGTTCCTAGGCGAGGAATCTCGGATCTGTTCCTAGGCGAGGAATCTCGGATCTGTTCCTAGGCGAGGAATCTCGGATCTGTTCCTAGGCGAGGAATCTCGGATCTGTTCCTAGGCGAGGAATCCTGTAGGGATCTAGTCGGGTCATTATAATGGGGGAACGTTGTATGTGATGTATGGAGCGCCTTCATATGCCGTGGCGTTGTACACATTGTAGCGATAACATGACTTTCGAGGAAATGGCGAGGAAACGTTTTGATACAATGTAATCAGCAGATATAAATCTTTTGTGTTTCTTTCCCTGGCAGGTGACCATGCAGAGCTCACTCGGGACGCCTGTCCAACAGGGAGGGGGAAACAACAGTGAACTGGCCCTCACTGGCTCGCAGGTCTCCGCCACCAAACGCCCGAGCAGCGCCAAGCTCATCTCACGCTCCATCTCCGTCATCACCGACACCCGGACCAAAGGCAACTCATTGGTGAGTGATACGGAGGCCCCACAATGCACCTGTCATCGTATCGGCCCCAAATCCCCACAATGCACCTGTCATCGTATCGGCCCCAAATCCCCACAATGCACCTGTCATCGTATCGGCCCCAAATCCCCACAATGCACCTGTCATCGTATCGGCCCCAAATCCCCACAATGCACCTGTCATCGTATCGGCCCCAAATCCCCACAATGCACCTGTCATCGTATCGGCCCCAAATCCCCACAATGCACCTGTCATCGTATCGGCCCCAAATCCCCACAATGCACCTGTCATCGTACCGGAGGCCCCAAATCCCCACAATGCACCTGTCATCGTATCGGCCCCAAATCCCCACAATGCACCTGTCATCGTATCGGCCCCAAATCCCCACAATGCACCTGTCATCGTATCGGCCCCAAATCCCCACAATGCACCTGTCATCGTATTGGCCCCAAATCCCCACAATGCACCTGTCATCGTACCGGAGGCCCCAAATCCCCACAATGCACCTGTCATCGTGCCGGAGGCCCCAAATCCCCACAATGCACCTGTCATCGTACCGGAGGGATGGAGTACGGCCCGAGGGATGGAGTACGGCCCGAGGGATGGAGCACGGCCCGAGGGATGGAGCACGGCCCGAGGGATGGAGCACGGCCCGAGGGATGGAGCACGGGCCGAGGGATGGAGCACGGGCCGAGGGATGGAGCACGGGCCGAGGGATGGAGCACGGGCCGAGGGATGGAGCACGGGCCGAGGGATGGAGCACGGGCCGAGGGATGGAGCACGGCCCGAGGGATGGAGCACGGGCCGAAGGATGGAGCACGGGCCGAGGGATGGAGCACGGGCCGAGGGATGGAGCACGGGCCGAGGGATGGAGCACGGCCCGAGGGATGGAGCACGGCCCGAGGGATGGAGTACGGCCCGAGGGATGGAGCACGGCCCGAGGGATGGAGCACGGGCCGAGGGATGGAGCACGGGCCGAGGGATGGAGCACGGGCCGAGGGATGGAGCACGGGCCGAGGGATGGAGCACGGGCCGAGGGATGGAGCACGGCCCGAGGGATGGAGCACGGGCCGAGGGATGGAGCACGGGCCGAGGGATGGAGCACGGGCCGAGGGATGGAGCACGGGCCGAGGGATGGAGCACGGGCCGAGGGATGGAGCACGGGCCGAGGGATGGAGCACGGGCCGAGGGATGGAGCACGGGCCGAGGGATGGCGCACGGGCCCGAGGGATGGAGCACAGGCCCGAGGGATGGAGCACAGGCCCGAGGGATGGAGCACAGGCCCGAGGGATGGAGCACAGGCCCGAGGGATGGAGCACAGGCCCGAGGGATGGAGCACAGGCCCGAGGGATGGAGCACAGGCCCGAGGGATGGAGCACAGGCCCGAGGGATGGAGCACGGCCCAAGGGATGGAGCACGGCCCGAGGGATGGAGCACGGCCCGAGGGATGGAGTACAGGCCGACACATATTGGATGTTTTTGGAGGATTATTATCGGAGAACAAGGATATCATTTAGGGCAGTAATACCAGGTAGATGAGCCGTGTGTTTACAGCCCGCCCCTTTACATGCCTGGATACTTTGTGGCTGCGTCAGGAATTACCACCCCGTGTAGCGTTTGGCTGAGGCATTACCACCCATCATGCAAGCTATGAAAGTGAATAGGGGCAGCGCTGCCATCGCACACAATGCACACAGTTGTCATGCAGTAGTGCAACATTTAGGGGGTTATAACACGATGATGCGACATGTCACCTCCTCTCCACTTGTCATGAGCCCCGGAATGCGCAGCCCGCTGCAGATCGCATGTTTTCAGGACACGCACTGTGATGTAGCAGCCGCACAGCAGCGCCATTCATTGTTCATGTCCCCCCACACATCTGCAGACGCGGGCATTTTTGCGCATGCCAATGACGTCTCCATGTCCCACGTGTGGAGCTCTCCAGTGACATGAATGGGCAGCCATATGTGGCAGTTCATGCGAACCGCTTCACGTGTCAGTGTTACCCCCCCATAATGATTTGCAATACGCAGTGCGATTGGCTGAATCAGATCACATGGCTGTGAACACAAATGAGATCGGATTCCACTGCAGGAAAAGGAAGGTCCTGCGCCTTGAGGGTACGGTGTGCAATGTCAGCCATGAAAGGGTGCAAATCGCAGAAGAATCGCATGTGATGTGACCAGGAATGCGGCGTGATTCCTCCCCGAATCGCATGTGATGTGACCAGGAATGCGGCGTGATTCCTCCCCGAATCGCATGTGATGTGACCAGGAATGCAGCGTGATTCCTCCCCGAATCGCATGTGATGTGACCAGGAATCCGGTGTGATTCCTCCCCGAATCGCATGTGATGTGACCAGGAATGCGGCGTGATTCCTCCCCGAATCGCATGTGATGTGATCAGGAATGCGGCGTGATTCCTCCCCGAATCGCATGTGATGTGACCAGGAATGCGGCGTGATTCCTCCCCGAATCGCATGTGATGTGACCAGGAATGCGGCGTGATTCCTCCCCGAATCGCATGTGATGTGATCAGGAATGCGGCGTGATTCCTCCCCGAATCGCATGTGATGTGATCAGGAATGCGGCGTGATTCCTCCCCGAATCGCATGTGATGTGATCAGGAATGCGGCGTGATTCCTCCCCGAATCGCATGTGATGTGATCAGGAATGCGGCGTGATTCCTCCCCGAATCGCATGTGATGTGATCAGGAATGCGGCGTGATTCCTCCCCGAATCGCATGTGATGTGATCAGGAATGCGGCGTGATTCCTCCCCGAATCGCATGTGATGTGATCAGGAATGCGGCGTGATTCCTCCCCGAATCGCATGTGATGTGATCAGGAATGCGGCGTGATTCCTCCCCGAATCGCATGTGATGTGACCAGGAATGCAGCGTGGTTCCTCCCCAAATCGCATGCGGTTTCCCTCGCCGCATCAGAGTGAAGCGGCACTTAAAGTAATCGGCTTCAAATCCTATTAATCAGGTGCTTGCCAGTCCTCGGGGTCCAGCGCTGTCTTCCTGCAGCCAGTTCTGCTCACCACTGCGGGTCACCAGTGCCGCCATCTTGGATATGGGAGTCAACTATGGCTTCTGGAGGGACCCCAGCTGGCTCCTCACTGCACATGTGTGAGATCGCACGGTGCTTCGTGAATGGTCCTGCAACCTCCTGGGACATGTGACTTGTCCTAGGAGGCTGCGGGAAGGAAATGGGCGGGGAAAGGCACACCATGCTCACCTGCGAGAAGGAAGGGGGCGGGGAAAGGCACGCCATGCTCACCTGCGGGAAGGAAGGGGGCGGGGAAAGGCACGCCATGCTCACCTGCGGGAAGGAAGGGGGCGGGGAAAGGCACGCCATGCTCACCTGCGGGAAGGAAGGGGGCGGGGAAAGGCACGCCATGCTCACCTGCGGGAAGGAAGGGGGCGGGGAAAGGCACGCCATGCTCACCTGTGGGAAGGGGGCGGGGAAAGGCACACCATGCTCACCTGTGGGAAGGGGGCGGGGAAAGGCACACCATGCTCACCTGCGGGAAGGGGGTGGGGAAAGGCACACCATGCTCACCTGCGGGAAGGGGGCGGGGAAAGTCACGCCATGCTCACCTGCGGGAAGGGGGCGGGGAAAGTCACGCCATGCTCACCTGCGGGAAGGGGGCGGGGAAAGTCACGCCATGCTCACCTGCGGGAAGGGGGCGGGGAAAGTCACGCCATGCTCACCTGCGGGAAGGGGCGGGGAAAGGCACGCCATGCTCACCTGCGGGAAGGGGGCGGGGAAAGGCACGCCATGCTCACCTGCGGGAAGGGGGCGGGGAAAGGCACACCATGCTTACCTGCGGGAAGGGGGCGGGGAAAGGCACACCATGCTCACCTGCGGGAAGGGGGTGGGGAAAGGCACACCATGCTCACCTGCGGGAAGGGGGCGGGGAAAGTCACGCCATGCTCACCTGCGGGAAGGGGGCGGGGAAAGTCACGCTATGCTCACCTGCGGGAAGGGGGCGGGGAAAGTCACGCCATGCTCACCTGTGGGAAGGGGGCGGGGAAAGTCACGCCATGCTCACCTGCGGGAATTGCCAAATTTCTCCATTTTTAGATATGGGAGCCGGTTTTGACTTTCGGAGGGACCTCAGCCGTCTCCTCACTGCACATGTGTGATCGCTCGGTGCTCCGTGAATGGTTCTGCAGCCTCCTGGCATATATGAGGTGGGGGGCATGGGCATCGAGTGAGCCTAGGTGCACATCATTCCTGGCGAGAATTAATGGGGAACTACTGTCATTAAAAAAAAAAGTCAGAAGTGTGTGTATATAATATATACTGCAGCTGTACAAATCTGCACTCCATGCAATGCTCTGCACCGCACTGCGATGTGCTGCGGGTACCATCCGATGCGCTACAGTTAAAGTGCAGCAAGTCGCACCTCGCATCGCCCAGCAATATGCTGTGAATCGGTCACATAAACAATTTTTTTCTCTGTGTGCTCCTGAAATGACCGGCCTTGATCTAGTGCAGGAAAAACCACCAATCACGGCACGTGGTGTGAATGGGCCCCAAACCTCCAGTCCTCAGGGACCCGCCTTACACTCTTTAGGTCCCGGGGTAGGTCGGGGACTCTGACATAACCAGGAAAACATTTGTTCACAATTCATATTCATATATATATATATATATACAGGCATCTGGTGGTGCCGGCCTGTCGGGGTTAGTGGTGCTGTAGCTGTGACTACATTTCCTGTGAATGATGCGGCTGACAAGGGGTTAATGCCATGACACCATGACACCGTGACACCGTGACACCATGACACCGTGACACCGTGACACCATGACACCATGACACCGTGACACTGTGACACCGTGACACCGAGCGATTCTCTACCACCAGCGAACCTGAACCATTTATTCTGAAATCTCCGATCGCTCCTCTGACCTTTTCTCCTCCGTTGTCTCCTCTACAGAAAGACTCGCCGCGGGCGATCAATAACCTTCGCCGATCCAACAGTACCACTCAGGTGACCCCCGGGAACAGCTCTCTGCTCAGGTAATGCAACCAGACGTGAGGACGTCGGCCTACAGGCGAGACACAGCGCCATGACGTCAAGCACAGATGTAGGACACATATGAAGGATCCACGCCAAAGGGGCACGCCGGCCTTTTCCCAGAGACAACCCAGTGCCGGCCGGCTTCTCATACTCTGACCTTTGTGATTCCAGCTGCTGTTCCCTGGGGGGCCGTGCTCATCTCCCCCCCCCCCCCCCCAATGTGACAGATGTTCTGGGGGGGAGGATTATCTCCATTCATTGCTCACCTTGTACTGTTCTCTGTAACAAAGAGTGACAAGGAGGGGTCCTGTGGGGGGGGGGGGATGGTAAGTCCACCCCCCCCCCCCCCCCCCCCCGCTGTCCTATTTAGATGTGTGCGGGCCTAAATCTAAGGCTACCCGGAGCTTCTTGTGGAACTGAACTGGAGTGGCAGACAAGCTGGAGAAGAGAGCTATTTTAAAGTATATTGGGGTCCCCGTTAGAGTCCCCTCTTTACATTGGGGTAGAGTCCCCCCATCAGAGTAACCCCTTACCTTGGAGTCCCTATCAGAGTGCCCTCTTTACAATGAGGTCCTCATCAGAGTCCCTTTATATTGGGGTCCCTGTCAGTCCCCTCTTTACATTAGTGTTAAAGTACCCTCTTTACACTGGGGTCCCCGTCAGAGTAACCCCCCTTACTTTGGGGTCCCCATCAGAGTGACCCCCCCTTACTTTGGGGTCCTCATCTGAGTAACCTGCTCTACTTTGGGGTCCCCATCTGAGTAACGCCCCTTACTTTGGGATCCCCATCTGAGTAACGCCCCTTACTTTGGGGTCCCCATCTGAGTAACGCCCCTTACTTTGGGGTCCCCATCAGAGTGACCCCCCTTACTTTGGGGTCCCCATCAGAGTGACACCCCCCCCCTTACTTTAGGGTCTCCATCCGAGTTCCCGCTTTACCTTGAGGTCAAAGTACCCTCTGTACATTGGGATTCCCATCAGAGTAACCCCCCCTTACTTTGGGGTCCCCATCAGAGTAACCCCCCCTTACTTTGGGGTCCCCATCAGAGTAACCCCCCCTTACTTTGGGGTCCCCATCAGAGTAACCCCCCCTTACTTTGGGGTCCCCATCAGAGTAACCCCCCTTTACTTTGGGGTCCCCATCAGAGTAACCCCCCTTTACTTTGGGGTCCCCATCAGAGTAACCCCCCTTTACTTTGGGGTCCCCATCAGAGTAACCCCCCTTTACTTTTGGGTCCCCATCAGAGTAACCCCCCCTTACTTTTGGGTCCCCATCAGAGTAACCCCCCCTTACTTTTGGGTCTCCATCAGAGTAACCCCCCCCTTACTTTGGGGTCCCCATCAGAGTAACCCCCCCCTTACTTTGGGGTCCCCATCAGAGTAACCCCCCCTTACTTTGGGGTCCCCATCAGAGTAACCCCCCCCTTACTTTAGGGTCCCCATCAGAGTAACCCCCCATACTTTAGGGTCCCCATCAGAGTAACCCCCCATACTTTGGGGTCCCCATCAGAGTCCCCTCTTTACTTTTAAGGGTTCTTGTCAGAATAACCCCCCTTTCCTCGTGGTTCCGTCACCAACTGATCTGGACCCTCAGTCTGCACATCCGCTTCAGTCCGGATAACATCTTGTAGGGGGCTGGATGTGACTCGGGGGCCATAGTAAGGACACCCCTGCCCTAGGTGCAGAGGAGCACCCGCCCCCCCTGCCCCCCCTGCAAGGCTGGTTTTGACCCTCCCCCGAAGCTCGGCTTGGATGGCTGCAGATCTCAGAATGACTGTTGGGATTACATTGGGATGTCTCTGGGATTGTACTGGACGGGTTTGGGTCGGATTTTATTCCCTCCCCGGATCTTCATTTCTTCCTCATTGATATGTTCAGGAAATCTGTAAATAAGACTTTTCCATTAAGCTCCCAGGAGCCGGGCCCTCGATCCCCTCGTGTATCACATTGTATTGTTACTGTACTGTCACATGTATTGTCCCCCATTGTCATGTACAGCGCTGAGCCAACTGTTGGCGCTTTATAAATCCTGTATAATAATAATAATTACATTATTATAGACCCTGTGATGTCATCACTGGGACTCTGTGCTTTGCTATGCAGTGCAGGACAATCATGGCTGGTGGGAGGGGCCGGCAGGGTGCTGTACATAGATTCCTGAAAACATCCCAGCTCCCCTCCTCAGAAGTCCTCAGTCCTGATATAAGCAGTGGGAGGAGTTATGCAAATATCAATACCTTGATGGGTGGGTGTCAGTCTGGAGGAGTGGGCGGTCCTAGGCAGGCTGTAATAAATTTCATTTACCATCTGGACTCCATTTGTTCTCTTTGCAGCGAGGATCGGACGGACGACTTTCTGGCCTTTTTTGAGAGCAGCTCCATTGGCAGAAAGAAGCTCCATGGATTGGCCAAAACCCCTCCGGAGAGGAAGACCACCTGGAACGTTCTGGTGAGTTACTAAAGTCCTCCATTCATAAAGGTATCACCCCGGGGTGACATGGCTTGATTTGTATTACATCCCTCCTCCGGCTCCTCCCCTTCAGCCGTGCACAGGTGTACAGGCTCCTCCCCTTCAGCCGTGCACAGGTGTACAGGCTCCTCCCCTTCAGCCGTGCACAGGTGTACAGGCTCCTCCCCTTCAGCCATGCACAGGTGTACCTGCTCCTCCCCTTCAGTCTTGCACGGGTGTAGCGGCTCCTCCCCTTCAGTCTTGCACGGGTGTAGCGGCTCCTCCCCTTCAGTCTTGCACGGGTGTAGCGGCTCCTCCCCTTCAGTCTTGCACGGGTGTAGCGGCTCCTCCCCTTCAGGCTTGCACGGGTGTAGCGGCTCCTCCCCTTCAGGCTTGCACGGGTGTAGCGGCTCCTCCCCTTCAGGCTTGCACGGGTGTAGCGGCTCCTCCCCTTCAGTCTGTGCACGGGTGTAGCGGCTCCTCCCCTTCAGGCTTGCACGGGTGTAGCGGCTCCTCCCCTTCAGGCTTGCACGGGTGTAGCGGCTCCTCCCCTTCAGTCGTGCACGGGTGTACCGGCTCCTCCCCTTCAGTCGTGCACAGGTCTTTCAATCCTGGAGTCTCGGCATCATGTGTGGGCGTTACCTAGTACGTAGGGTGGTCTGCATGTAAATGTAGTCTGCCTAGGAACGCCCACTCCACCAGACTGATATCCACTCATTTAAATTTTTGTGCAAATCTTTCTGCCCCCTCCTCCATTCATAGAAGCTGTACTATCAGTTCCTGCAATGAAAAGCATTCTATGAATGGAGGAGGGGATAAATGAAAGGTCCGCCTCCTCTATAGAGTGCTTTTCATTATGGGAACTGATAGTACAGCTTCTGTGAATGGAGGAGGGGGCAGAAAGGGCAAGTGTAGTTGGCAGTTTTGGCAAGTGCTTGTGAGGGGTGGAGCAACTTACATTAACCCCCTCAGCACCAGCAGTTCACAACTTTATGTTGGGGGGTGTTCGAGGCGGGGGGGGGGGGGGGTGTCAGAGGAATGAAGATTGTAGGGAACAGAAGCGACCACCAACACGGGACACTCCTCATCCACGGTAACCATCATCTCTGGTCCCTGAACTTCATCTTCAGGTATTGCAGCGCGGTGATTGCACTCTCCCCCCCCCCCCCCCCCCCAATACATTCCTTAGGGGGGATTTTGGTTTTATCTCAGCAGTCGGTAATCAGCTGGTTGCTGGGTCTTCAGTCTCGGCAATGGGCGGGACCTGTATGAGGCCCCTCCCTCCTGGACCAGCTGAGACGTTGTGGATATATAATGTGTTTCCTGTACAGTGATTATCTCTCCTGATTGGTAGGATGAGCAGCCGCGGGCGTTTCCTGGACCCTCGAGTGCCCGCAGTGCCGGGTCAGTGCAGAGTATGGCATCAAGAGGAGGGATATGCCTGCCTTGGCTCCCAGCTTTCCCGCCAACAACAGGTGAGGGTTCGGATAATCTACTGTGATTGGTCAGTAAAACATGTGCGCCCCTAAAAAACTGAGATTCCCCTCAAGACTTCTGTCACATCATCCTCCCCCCTCCAGAGGATTCCCCCCCTCCCCCTCCAGAGGATTCCCCCCCTCCCCCTCCAGAGGATTTCCCCCCCCATCTCCTCCCCCCGCCCCAAAAAAATGACAATTCATCTGATACAAATTCTGCAACTGCTGACTTTTAATAATAGGACACTTACCTGTCCAGCGCCGTCCTCACTCACCTGGGCCGGTCCTTCGGGTCCCCGGCTCCCCCATGCTGACTGTGGACTGTGATCCTGCAGATGGTGAATGGTACTGCAGCCTCCTGGGACCCATGATGGGCCCCGAGAGGCTGCAGGCAAACGGGGGCCAATCTTCTGCTCGGATCGCCAAGGTCCCATGTATCAAACAGAAGGCCCGCAGGACGAATTTGGCCCACCAGTATGCTGGCAAGGGTCCGGGGGGAGGTGGGGTGGGCGGGGCTGTACACAGATATTGCCCAGATGGGACGGTGACAGGTTCTCTTTTAAAATTGTAAAACAAAACTTTTCCCATTTATAATTCATCTTTCTTCTGCTTCAGGAGCAACAAGGGGACTGTAGGGAACACGGTGACCACCATGGTGCACAACAACTACTCCTCCGGCGAGCGAGGACTCAGCGCAAAAAGCTCCAATCAGAAGACGCCGTCACTCAAGTAAGCGCAGTTCACCGAACTCTGTACTCTGTGTGATGAGGGGGCGGCTGGGGACCCGTCTCCTCCATCACAGGAGGAACAGGGAGAAGAACAGGAATGAAGGGGTTCCATTCTATACATGAAGGTAAAAAACCTTCTGGGTGTAGCCACCCCCCCCTGTTCCCTCCTGCAGGAGACGGAGACTGAGGACATGCCCCAGGTGTGACTGGAGGCTGAGGACATGCCCCAGGTGTGATTGGAGGCTGAGGACATGCCCCAGGTGTGATTGGAGGCTGAGGACATGCCCCAGGTGTGATTGGAGGCTGAGGACATGCCCCAGGTGTGATTGGAGGCTGAGGACATGCCCCAGGTGTGATTGGAGGCTGAGGACATGCCCCAGGTGTGATTGGAGGCTGAGGACATGCCCCAGGTGTGATTGGAGGCTGAGGACATGCCCCAGGTGTGATTGGAGGCTGAGGACATGCCCCAGGTGTGATTGGAGGCTGAGGACATGCCCCAGGTGTGATTGGAGACTGAGGACATGCCCAAGGTGTGATTGGAGGCGGAGGACATGCCCAAGGTGTGATTGGAGGCGGAGGACATGCCCCAGGTGTGATTGGAGGCGGAGGACATGCCCCAGGTGTGATTGGAGGCGGAGGACATGCCCCAGGTGTGATTGGAGGCGGAGGACATGCCCCAGGTGTGATTGGAGGCGGAGGACATGCCCCAGGTGTGATTGGAGGCGGAGGACATGCCCCAGGTGTGATTGGAGGCGGAGGACATGCCCCAGGTGTGATTGGAGGCGGAGGACATGCCCCAGGTGTGATTGGAGGCGGAGGACATGCCCCAGGTGTGATTGGAGGGCGGAGGACATGCCCCAGGTGTGATTGGAGGCGGAGGACATGCCCCAGGTGTGATTGGAGGCGGAGGACATGCCCCAGGTGTGATTGGAGGCGGAGGACATGCCCCAGGTGTGATTGGAGGCGGAGGACATGCCCCAGGTGTGATTGGAGGCTGAGGACATGCCCCAGGTGTGATTGGAGGCTGAGGACATGCCCCAGGTGTGATTGGAGGCTGCAGGTGACAGACTGAGGACATGCCACAGGTGTGATTGGAGGCTGAGGACATGCCGCAGGTGTGATTGGAGGCTGAGGACATGCCGCAGGTGTGATTGGAGGCTGAGGACATGCCGCAGGTGTGATTGGAGGCTGAGGACATGCTGCAGCTGTGATTGGAGACTGCAGGTTACAGAGACTGAGGACATGTGACATGTGACTGTTAGGGGTCTCTGCTGATAAAGCCCCTTCACAGATCAGAGCTCCCTCTACAGGCTGGTAGGGCAATGAGGGCCACATAATATATACCCTCCGGACAGAGAACGATCTCTGAGGCTCTGTAGGTTTTACACAATCACTGGCCAGGCATGCACATGTGATCCTAGGCACATGTAATCCTGACACATGTGATCCTGGCACATGTAATCCTGACACATGTGATCTTGGCACGGGCGGTCATGTGACATTTGCAGCATGCGCACCCCCCAACCGAATGTTCGAGGAGAATTGCAGAGAGATGGCAGACTGAAGGTGCTGCTAGATGTCCTTTATTACACGGAGGGGTCAGTGACACTTTACATGCTTCTTGAATGTTTGTTTTAACTCCTCGCAGTAACCAAAGAGCCTCCACCAGTGACGATCCCGGGAGCAGTTTCCAGAAATCGCAGAAAAACCTCTCCGGTGCCCAAACCTGGGACGCAACTACACCGGGGGGGAGCTCACCGCAGAAGAAGCGCGAGGTCACCGCCCAAGAGGCGGAGCGGTCAGTGTCCTCTTCACTTCAGTCTGCGGCTTGTGTGCCGGATGGATCAAATGGAAACCACACCTTCCAGGCAACATACAACATTCTGTATCCCTCCCTCCAGAGGATTCCCCCACCCCTCCCCCTCCAGAGAATCCCCCCTCCCCCTCCTGAAAATCCCCCCTCCCTCTCCAGAGGATTCCCTCCCTCCCCTCCCTCTCCAGAGGATTCCCCCCCTGCCCCTCCTGAAGATCCCCCCTCCCTCTCCAGAGGATTCCCCCACCCCTCCCACTCCAGAGGATCTCCCCTCCCTCTCCAGAGAATCCCCCCTTCCCCCTCCTGAAGATCCCCCCTCCCTCTCCAGAGGATTCCCCCCCCTCCCTCTCCAGAGGATTCCCTCCCTGCCCCTCCTGAAGATCCCCCCTCCCTCTCCAGAGGATTCCCCCCCCTTCCTGTCCAGGCCATTATTTGCGTTATGGCACTGTGTCACTTTAACTGACAATTGCGCAGTCATGCAACGCTGCACCCAAATGAAATTTACATCCTTTTTTTCCCGCGAATTGAGTTTTCTTTCGGTGGTATTTGATCACCTTTTGCGTTTTTTTTTTTTTTTTGAGCTATAAAAAAAGACGGCCAATTTTGAGAAAAAACAATATTTTTTTACTTTTTGCTATAAAACGTCCAGTACAAACATTTAAAAAATCAAATTTCGTCATAAATTTCTGCCAAAATGTCTCCCGCTCCGTGTCTTCACTAAAATAAATCCCGATACGTGTAAATGAATCGCGTCTACAAATCGCGGGAGAGATACGGGGATTTTTTTTTTTTTTTTTTCACTAGTAATGGTGGCGATCAGCGACTTATAGCGGGACTGCGGGTTGCTTTTCCCTGGATCACTGTTCATGTAAAAGGGGCAAATGGCTGCCGCAGAGACCTCTGCTGACTTCTATTGGAGAACAGATGAAGGTGACGCTCAGTGTCCGCTCTGTGGCACCGATGGACATTGTGTCCGTGTACACCATCCATCCATCCATCCATTGGCGGGGGGTGGGCATTCTTCCAGAACTAAGTGGCGCTCGTTTCCTGGCAGACTGTGAATATTATTGAATATTAAGTTACAGCGGGGAAAATAATGATTTGATCCCTGCAGATGGTGAACGTTCGCCCACTTACACAGAAATGATCGGTCTATACATTGTTATCCTACGTGTATATAAATGATGGAGACAGAATATCAACCAAAAATCCAGAAACAACTCGATACAAATGTTATAAATGGAGTTGCAGTTCAGAGAGTACAATAAGTATTTGATCCCCAAGCAAAACATGACTTAGTAGTTGGTGGAGGAACCCTTGTTGGTGAGCACAGAGGTGAGACGTTCCTTGTAGTTGGTGGAGGAACTCTTGTTGGTGAGCACAGAGGTGACACGTTCCTTGTAGTTGGTGGAGGAACCCTTGTTGGTGAGCACAGAGGTGACACGTCTCTTGTAGTTGGTGGAGGAACCCTTGTTGGTGAGCACAGAGGTGAGACGTTCCTTGTAGTTGGTGGAGGAACCCTTGTTGGTGAGCACAGAGGTGACACGTTCCTTGTAGTTGGTGGAGGAACCTTGTTGGTGAGCACAGAGGTGACACGTTCCTTGTACTTGGTGGAGGAACCCTTGTTGGTGAGCACAGAGGTGAGACGTCTCTTGTAGTTGGTGGAGGAACCCTTGTTGGTGAGCACAGAGGTGACACGTTCCTTGTAGTTGGTGGAGGAACCTTGTTGGTGAGCACAGAGGTGACACGTTCCTTGTACTTGGTGGAGGAACCCTTGTTGGTGAGCACAGAGGTGAGACGTCTCTTGTAGTTGGTGGAGGAACCCTTGTTGGTGAGCACAGAGGTGACACGTCTCTTGTAGTTGGTGGAGGAACCCTTGTTGGTGAGCACAGAGGTGAGACGTTTCTTGTAGTTGGTGGAGGAACCCTTGTTGGTGAGCACAGAGGTGACACGTCTCTTGTAGTTGGTGGAGGAACCCTTGTTGGTGAGCACAGAGGTGAGACGCGTCTTGTAGTTGGTGGAGGAACCCTTGTTGGTGAGCACAGAGGTGAGACGTTTCTTGTGTTGGTGGAGGAACCCTTGTTGGTGAGCACAGAGGTGAGACGTTTCTTGTAGTTGTGTGCACAGAGGAACCCTTGTTGGTGAGCACAGAGGTGAGACGTTCCTTGTAGTTGGTGGAGGAACCCTTGTTGGTGAGCACAGAGGTGAGACGTCTCTTGTAGTTGGTGGAGGAACCCTTGTTGGTGAGCACAGAGGTGACACGTCTCTTGTAGTTGGTGGAGGAACCCTTGTTGGTGAGCACAGAGGTGAGACGTTCCTTGTAGTTGGTGGAGGAACTCTTGTTGGTGAGCACAGAGGTGACACGTTCCTTGTACTTGGTGGAGGAACCCTTGTTGGTGAGCACAGAGGTGACACGTCTCTTGTAGTTGGTGGAGGAACCCTTGTTGGTGAGCACAGAGGTGACACGTCTCTTGTAGTTGGTGGAGGAACCCTTGTTGGTGAGCACAGAGGTGAGACGTTTCTTGTAGTTGGTGGAGGAACCCTTGTTGGTGAGCACAGAGGTGAGACGTCTCTTGTAGTTGGTGGAGGAACCCTTGTTGGTGAGCACAGAGGTGAGACGTCGTCTTGTAGTTGGTGGAGGAACCCTTGTTGGTGAGCACAGAGGTGAGACGTTCCTTGTAGTTGGTGGAGGAACCCTTGTTGGTGAGCACAGAGGTGAGACGTTCCTTGTAGTTGGTGGAGGAACTCTTGTTGGTGAGCACAGAGGTGACGTTCCTTGTAGTTGGTGGAGGAACCCTTGTTGGTGAGCACAGAGGTGAGACGTCTCTTGTAGTTGGTGGAGGAACCCTTGTTGGTGAGCACAGAGGTGAGACGTTCCTTGTAGTTGGTGGAGGAACCCTTGTTGGTGAGCACAGAGGTGACACGTTCCTTGTAGTTGGTGGAGGAACCCTTGTTGGTGAGCACAGAGGTGACACGTTCCTTGTAGTTGGTGGAGGAACCCTTGTTGGTGAGCACAGAGGTGAGACGTCTCTTGTAGTTGGTGGAGGAACCCTTGTTGGTGAGCACAGAGGTGAGACGTTCCTTGTAGTTGGTGGAGGAACCCTTGTTGGTGAGCACAGAGGTGACACGTTCCTTGTAGTTGGTGGAGGAACCCTTGTTGGTGAGCACAGAGGTGAGACGTCTCTTGTAGTTGGTGGAGGAACCCTTGTTGGTGAGCACAGAGGTGAGACGTCTCTGTGTAGTTGGTGGAGGAACCCTTGTTGGTGAGCACAGAGGTGAGACGTTTCTTGTAGTTGGTGGAGGAACCCTTGTTGGTGAGCACAGAGGTGAGACGTCTCTTGTAGTTGGTGGAGGAACCCTTGTTGGTGAGCACAGAGGTGAGACGTGAGCACGTCTTGTAGTTGGTGGAGGAACCCTTGTTGGTGAGCACAGAGGTGAGACGTTCCTTGTAGTTGGTGGAGGAACCCTTGTTGGTGAGCACAGAGGTGAGACGTTTCTTGTAGTTGGTGGAGGAACCCTTGTTGGTGAGCACAGAGGTGAGACGTTTCTTGTAGTTGGTGGAGGAACCCTTGTTGGTGAGCACAGAGGTGAGACGTCTCTCTTGTAGTTGGTGGAGGAACCCTTGTTGGTGAGCACAGAGGTGAGACGTTCTCTTGTAGTTGGTGGAGGAACCCTTGTTGGTGAGCACAGAGGTGAGACGTTCCTTGTAGTTGGTGGAGGAACCCTTTGTTGGTGAGCACAGAGGTGAGCACACGTTCCTTGTAGTTGGTGGAGGAACCCTTGTTGGTGAGCACAGAGGTGAGACGTCTCTTGTAGTTGGTGGAGGAACCCTTGTTGGTGAGAGCACAGAGGTGAGACGTCTCTTGTAGTTGGTGGAGGAACCCTTGTTGGTGAGCACAGAGGTGAGACGTTTCTTGTAGTTGGTGGAGGAACCCTTGTTGGTGAGCACAGAGGTGAGACACGTCTCTTGTAGTTGGTGGAGGAACCCTTGTTGGTGAGCACAGAGGTGAGACGCGTCTCTTGTAGTTTGGTGGAGGAACCCTTGTTGGTGAGCACAGAGGTGAGACGTTCCTTGTAGTTTGGTGGAGGAACCCTTGTTGGTGAGCACAGAGGTGAGACGTTTCTTGTAGTTGGTGGAGGAACCCTTGTTGGTGAGCACAGAGGTGAGACGTTCCTTGTAGTTGTGGAGGAACCCTTGTTGGTGAGCACAGAGGTGAGATGTTCCTTGTAGTTGGTGGAGGAACCCTTGTTGGTGAGCACAGAGGTGAGACGTTCCTTGTAGTTGGTGGAGGAACCCTTGTTGGTGAGCACAGAGGTGAGAACGTTCCTTGTAGTTGGTGGAGGAACCCTTGTTGGTGAGCACAGAGGTGAGACGTTCCTTGTAGTTGGTGGAGGAACCCTTGTTGGTGAGCACAGAGGTGAGACGTCTCTTGTAGTTGGTGGAGGAACCCTTGTTGGTGAGCACAGAGGTGAGACGTTCTTGTAGTTGGTGGAGGAACCCTTGTTGGTGAGCACAGAGGTGAGACGTTCCTTGTAGTTGGTGGAGGAACCCTTGTTGGTGAGCACAGAGGTGACACGTTCCTTGTAGTTGGTGGAGGAACCCTTGTTGGTGAGCACAGAGGTGACACGTTCTTGTAGTTGTGGAGGAACCCTTGTTGGTGGAGGAACCCTTGTAGTTGGTGTTGTTGGTGAGCACAGAGGTGAGACGTTCCTTGTAGTTGGTGGAGGAACCCTTGTTGGTGAGCACAGAGGTGAACGTTCCTTGTAGTTGGTGGAGGAACCCTTGTTGGTGAGACAGAGGTGAGACGTTCCTTGTAGTTGGTGGAGGAACCCTTGTTGGTGAGCACAGAGGTGAGACGTTCCTTGTAGTTGGTGGAGGAACCCTTGTTGGTGAGCACAGAGGTGAGACGTTCCTTGTAGTTGGTGGAGGAACCCTTGTTGGTGAGCACAGAGGTGACACGTTCCTTGTAGTTGGTGGAGGAACCCTTGTTGGTGAGCACAGAGGTGAGACGTTCCTTGTAGTTGGTGGAGGAACCCTTGTTGGTGAGCACAGAGGTGAGACGTTCCTTGTAGTTGGTGGAGGAACCCTTGTTGGTGAGCACAGAGGTGAGACGTTCCTTGTAGTTGGTGGAGGAACCCTTGTTGGTGAGCACAGAGGTGAGACGTTCCTTGTAGTTGGTGGAGGAACCCTTGTTGGTGAGCACAGAGGTGAGACGTTCTTGTAGTTGGTGGAGGAACCCTTGTTGGCGAGCACAGAGGTGAGACGTTCCTTGTACTTGGTGGAGGAACCCTTGTTGGTGAGCACAGAGGTGAGACGTTCCTTGTAGTTGGTGGAGGAACCCTTGTTGGTGAGCACAGAGGTGACACGTCTCTTGTAGTTGGTGGAGGAACCCTTGTTGGTGAGCACAGAGGTGAGACGTTCCTTGTACTTGGTGGAGGAACCCTTGTTGGTGAGCACAGAGGTGAGACGTTTTCTTGTAGTTGGTGTAGGAACCCTTGTTGGCGAGCACAGAGGTGAGATGTTCCTTGTAGTTGGTGGAGGAACCCTTGTTGGTGAGCACAGAGGTGACACGTCTCTTGTAGTTGGTGGAGGAACCCTTGTTGGTGAGCACAGAGGTGAGACGTTCCTTGTAGTTGGTGGAGGAACCCTTGTTGGTGACTTCAGTGTTCTGGCTGAGGGAAGAAGGTTCTCATCCAAGATTTTACAATACATGGCCCCGCCCATTGGCCCCTCAGTGCGGCAAAGTCGGCCTGTACCTGTAGCAGAGAAACAGCCCCAAAGCAGAATGTTTCCACCTCCGTGCTTAACTGTTGGGATGGTGTTCCTGGGGGTCACAGTCAGTATTTTTCTTCCTCCAAACACGGCGAGTTGAGTTGATGCCAAAGAGCTGGATTTTGGTCTCATCTGACCACAACACTTCGAACCAGTCCTTCTCTGGATCATCCAGATGGTTATTGGCAGACTTCAGCCGGGCCTGGACATGGGCTTTTTTAAGGGGGCGGACCTTGCGGGCTCTGCAGGATTTAATTCCATGGCAGTGTATTGTGCTACCAATGGTTGGTTTGGTGACTGTGGTCCCAGCTACCTGGAGATCATTTACAAGCTCCTCCCTTGTAGTTCTGGGCTGATCCCTCACTTTTCTCATGGTCATCCTTACCTCATGAGGTGAAATCCTGCATGGAGCTCCAGACCGAGGAGGGCGATTGATGGATATTTTGTATTTCTTCCATGTACGAATAATCGCTCCATCAGTTGTCTCCTTCTCGCCAAGCTTCTTGCTGATGGTCTCGTAGCCCATTCCAGCCTTGTGCAGGTCTACCATCTTGTCCCTGATGTCCTCTGACAGCTCCTTGGTCTTGCCCATGGTGATGGTGAGGGTTGGAAGAAAGAGATTCTGAGGACAGGTGTCTCTTATACACAGAACGAGTCGTTGGTAGGAGGACCTTCTTCCATGGACAGGACTGATCTGTGTACCACATGAGCACATCGCCGTTCTGTGGGAGCCAGAATCATTGTTGGTTGGGGATCAAAACACTATTGTACTCCCTGAACTGCAACTCCGTTTATGTCTATAACATTTGTATCATTTTGTTGAATAAGTATAAATCAGCACACATACAGTCATGGCCGAAATTGTTGGCACCCTTGATATTTCTCCAGGAAATCATGTATTTCTCACGAAACGTATTGCATTAACACATGTTTTGCTATACACATGTTTATTCCCTTTGTGTGTATTGGGACAAAACAAAAAAAGGGAGGAAAGAAAGCAAATTCGACATAATGTCACACAAACCTCCAAAAATGGGCTGACAAAAGTATTGGCACCCTTTCACAAACTGCGGATAAATAAGAATGTTACAAACAAGCATGTGATGCTCCTGTAAACTCACCTGGGGCAAGTAACAGGTGTGGGCAATATAGAAATTCACACCTGAAAGCAGATAAAAAGGAGAGACGTTCACTTAACCTTTGCATTGTGTGTCTGTCTGTGCCACACTAAGCATGGACAACAGAAAGAGGAGACGAGAACTGTTCTGAGGACCTGAGAACCAAAATTGTGGCAAAATATCAACAATCTCAAGGTTACAAGTCCATCTCCAGAGAACTAGATTTGCCTTTGTCCACAGTGCGCAACATTATCAAGAAGTTTGCAACCCATGGCACTGTAGCTAATCTCCCTGGTCGTGGACGGATGAGGAAAATTGATGAAAGATTGCAACGCAGAATAGTCCGGATGGTGGATAAGCAGCCCCAAACATGTTCCAAAGACATTCAAGCTGTCCTGCAGGCTCAGGGAGCATCAGTGTCAGCGCGAACTATCCGTCGACATTTAAATGAAATGAAACGCTATGGCAGGAGACCCAGGAGGACCCCACTGCTGACACAGAGACATAAAAAAGCAAGACTACAGTTTGCCAAAATGTACTTGAGTAAGCCAAAAGCCTTCTGGGAAAACGTCTTGTGGACAGATGAGACCAAGATAGAGCTTTTCGGTAAAGCACATCATTCTACTGTTTACCGAAAACGGAATGAGGCCTACAAAGAACAAAACACAGTACCTACGGTAAAAATATGGTGGAGGTTCAATGATGTTTTGGGGTTGTTTTGCTGCCTCTGGCACTGGGTGCCTTGACTGTGTGCAAGGCATCATGAAATCTGAGGATTACCAAAGGATTTTGGGTCGCACTGTAGGGCCCAGTGTCAGAAAGCTGGGTTTGCGTCCAAGATCCTGGGTCTTCCAGCAGGACAATGACCCCAAACATACGTCAAAAAGCACTCAGAAATGGATGGCAAAGAAGCGCTGGAGAGTTCTGAAGTGGCCAGCAATGAGCCCAGATCTAAATCCCATTGAACACCTGTGGAGAGATCTTAAAATTGCTGTTGGGAAAAGGTGTCCTTCCAATAAGAGAGACCTGGAGCTGTTTGCAAAGGAAGAGTGGTCCAAAATTCCGGGTGAGAGGTGTCAGAAGCTTATTGATGGTTATAGGAAGCGACTGATTTCAGTTATGTTTTTCCAAAGGGTGTGCAACCAAATATTAAGTTAAGGGTGCCAATACTTTTGTCCAGCCCATTTTTGGGGGTTTTGTGTGACATTATGTCATATTTGCTTTTCTGCCTCTGTTTTATATTTGTTCCAATACATACAAAGGGAATAAACATGTGTATAGCAAAACATGTGTTAATGCAATACCTTTTTTGTGTGAAATACTTGATTTTCAGGAAAAATATCAAGGGTGCCAACAATTTCGGCCATGACTGTATATATATATATAAAATCCTCAGAAATCCCTTAATGTCATCAATATCCTTCCCCTGAAGTACTAATACAACATATATTCATTAACTTAAACCCAAAAACCCACAATTATAGTGAAAAAATCAAGACCCAAAGAGATTACCCAAAAAAATAAAAATATAAAATATATATAAAAGAACAAAAATAAAGTCCCAATATGCAAAGTGTCCAAATAATGTGTCCAAACAAAGATCAATGTCTTGACAGGAAGATGCTTCGTACTCCACTGAAGAAGATGCAAATCAATGACAGGTGCTCTTCAAATACCTCAAAAAACAAAATCTCAACATAGTATATTACCTTTTAAATCCCAGAACTAAAGTGCCACACGTGTATCATGCAAAAAAAAACACTCCAGTGCCACACGTGTATCATGCAAAAAAAAAAAAAACACTCCAGTGCCACACGTGTATCATGAAAAAAAAAACACTCCAGTGTCACAGCACTCATGTGAGAAGAAAATTAATAAATATCACTGCAAAAACTATATATAAAGTGCATAATTACCCTAAAACAAACCGATTCCAGCTTGTAGTCCACCACATATGTACAGAGTGTCCTTAGATTGGTGTCCTCTTGTTCCTCAGGACCTCCCAGACCAGGAATCAGTATGTGAATTATAATCCTTGTTGACAAAGTCCGGAAGAGACGAAACGCGTCCAGGGCACGTGACGTTCCCGGAAGTGCTGCGGCAGCCATTTTGGATTCTGGAATCCCTGTGTGTTGGAGGTCTGGAGAGTAACGGTGCACTTCAGGTGTCCCCCAGAGCTACAAAGTGATAGTGCTGGATAGGAGTAGCAAGGGGGAATTACCTGGTGATCGGGAGACCCTCTACACACGGAAAGGGGATGGTATACTGGGCATGAGGAGTTGGATGCTGTCTTGCTGATCTCATCGTTTTTATATGTAAGTGGCTACAATACATTTTATATAGGATTATAATTCACATACTGATTCCTGGTCTGTCTGGGAGGTCCTGAGGAACAAGAGGACACCAATCTAAGGACACTCTACATATGTGGTGGACTACAAGCTGGAATCGGTTTGTTTTAGGGTAATTATGCACTTTATATATAGTTTGCAGTGATATTTATTCATTTTCTCTCACATGAGTGCTGTGACACTGGAGTGTTTTTTTGCATGATACACGTGTGACACTGGAGTGTTTTTTTTGCATGATACACGTGTGACACTGGAGTGTTTTTTTGCATGATACACGTGTGACACTGGAGTGTTTTTTTGCATGATACACGTGTGGCACTGGAGTGTTTTTTTTGCATGATACACGTGTGGCACTGGAGTTGACACTGGAGTGTTTTTTTGCATGATACACGTGTGGCACTGGAGTGTTTTTTTTTGCATGATACACGTGTGGCACTGGAGTGTTTTTTTTTGCATGATACACGTGTGGCACTTTAGTTCTGGGATTTAAAAGGTAATATATTATGTTGAGATTTTGTTTTTTGAGGTATTTGAAGAGCACCTGTCATTGATTTGCATCTTCTTCAGTGGAGTAGGAAGCGTCTTCCTGTCAAGACATTGATCTTTGTTTGGACACATTATTTGGACACTTTGCATATTGGGACTTTATTTTATTTTTGTTCTTTTTTATATATATTTTTTATATTTTTATTTTTGGGTAATCTCTTTGGGTTTTGATTTTTTTCACTATAATTGTGGGTTTTTGGGTTTAAGTCAATGAATATATGTTTGTATCATTTTGTTGTTTCTGGGTTTTTGGTTGATATTCTGTCTCCATCATTTATATACACCGATGATAACAATGATAGACCGATCATTTCTGTGTAAGTGGACGAACGTTCACAATCTGCTGGGCAGCGAATCATTACCCCCCCCCCCTGCTGTATACAGGAGCATAAAAATATAATATATACCATTCTTGTGCTTTCTGCAGGTTTATTCTGCAGGTGAACAATGCAGCCGTCACCATTCAGCGATGGTACAGACGCCAGCGGCAGAAGAATCAGGCGGGGGAGAGGGCGATCAGGCATATGCTGGCTTCCAAAAAGGAGGTAAGTGTTGGGTATAACCATGTATGACCTGGAGGGTATAACCATGTATGACTGGAGGTAAATGTTGGGTATAACCATGTATGACTGGAGGTAAATGTTGGGTGTAACCATGTATGACTGGAGGGTATAACCATGTATGACTGGAGGTAAATGTTGGGTATAACCATGTATGACTGGAGGTAAATGTTGGGTGTAACCATGTATGACTGGAGGGTATAACCATGTATGACTGGAGGTAAATGTTGGGTATAACCATGTATGACTGGAGGTAAATGTTGGGTGTAACCATGTATGACTGGAGGGTATAACCATGTATGACTGGAGGTAAATGTTGGGTATAACCATGTATGACTGGAGGTAAATGTTGGGTGTAACCATGTATGACTGGAGGTAAATGTTGGGTATAACCATGTATGACTGGAGGTAAATGTTGGGTATAACCATGTATGACTGGAGGTAAATGTCGGGTATAACCATGTATGACTGGAGGTAAATGTCGGGTATAACCATGTATGACTGGAGGTAAATGTTGGGTATAGCCATGTTTGACTGGAGGTAAATGTCGGGTATAACCATGTATGACTGGAGGTAAATGTCGGGTGCAACCATGTATGACTGGAGGGTATAACCATGTATGACTGGAGGTAAATGTCGGGTATAACCATGTATGACTGGAGGTAAATGTTGGGTGTAACCATGTATGACTGGAGGGTATAACCATGTATGACTGGAGGTAAATGTCGGGTATAATCATGTATGACTGGAGGTAAATGTCGGGTATAACCATGTATGACTGGAGGTAAATATTGGGTATAGCCATGTATGACTGGAGGTAAATGTTGGGTATAAACATGTATGACTGGAGGTAAATGTCGGGTATAACCATGTATGACTGGAGGTAAATATTGGGTATAGCCATGTATGACTGGAGGTAAATGTTGGGTATAAACATGTATGACTGGAGGTAAATGTCGGGTATACTATACAAGTGACCATTTTGAAGATGTATCCAATGTCACTATATTGCTCCAGATGCAAAAAATGAAGGATAAATAATAAAAAAAAAAAGTGAAAACCTCTTGCTGCCGCTGCACCTCACTTCAAAATGTGATCTGTCATCATCACCATCATTGTATATCCCTCACCAATACAGATCCTGAGGATCATCCCCCGACATAGAAATATATATAATAACAATCCCGAGATAAAAGATATTAAAGTTCAGCGATGAAAAACTATCAGGTATAGATAACCTTGTGCAGTGCCCACCGTGCACCCCCCTCCCCCACCCTCAGTGCCCCACCGTGCCCCCCCCTCCCCCACCCTCAGTGCCCACCGTGCACCCCCCTCCCCCACCCTCAGTGCCTACCGTGCGCCCCACCCTCCCCCACCCTCAGTGCCCGCCATGCCCCCCCTCCCCCACCCTCAGTGCCCACCATGTGCTTCCCCACCCTCAGTACCCACCATGCGCCCCCCACCGTGCACCCCCCCCCCACCCTCAGTGCCCACCGTGCGCCCCCCCTCCCCCACCCTCAGTGCCCACCGTGCGCCCCCACCCTCAGTGCCCACCGTGCACCCCCCCCCACCCTCAGTGCCCACCGTGTGCCCCCCCCCCACCCTCAGTGCCCACCATGCACCCCCCCCCACCCTCAGTGCCCACCGTGTGCCCCCCCCCCCACCCTCAGTGCCCACCATGCGCCCCCCCCTCCCCCACCCTCAGTGCCCACCATGTGCTTCCCCACCATGCACCCCCCCCCCACCCTCAGTGCCCACCGTGTGCCCCCCTCCCCCCCCCCAGGTCTGCACTGACCTGATATTGCCTTTGTTATAGCATACTCGAGGATTCCTCCAGGAACAGCCACTTCATGATTGGTTGCCGGGATAATTCAAAACTCCACCATATCATGAAAAGAGAACCAAGAATCCGCTCCGATAGTATATCCCCCGAGATCCATCGATTTATATCCCCCGAGATCCATCGATTTATATCCCCCGAGATCCATCGATTTATATCCCCCGAGATCCATCGATTTATATCCCCCAAGATCCATCGATTATATCCCCCGAGATCCATCGATTTATATCCCCCGAGATCCATCGATTTATATCCCCCGAGATCCATCGATTTATTTACTCCAAGTATTGCACTTACAGTGTTAAGAACATAAAAAAGCCCAAATAATGTGTCTCTGTGACCAGCAGATACTGCATGGTGCTCTCACCACCTCCGGAACTGTCAGACTGAACGCCGTCACGTCACTTCCGGTTACGGATCTGCGTCACTTCCGGTCTGCGTCACTTCCGGTCTGCCGCGTTTCGTCACATCCTGACTCACTCATAGGCCTATAGCTGTATATCTGCAGTGTGAGATCATCTAAGGCACTGCTGACTCTCTCAGGAGATTTGGTGCTGCTTTCCTTGCTGGAGGGGAAGCCGTACCTGAGGAGCTGCAGTGTAAGGATCTCCCTGCTGCCCCTTCACTCATTCTGTAGATCTTTCCTGCCGACTATCCCCGACCAGACATTAGATCACCGGTCATCAGGACATGAGGAAGCAAAGCCCTGCCTCTACCAAGATGGCCGCCTCCACAAAGCGGTACAGTGCAGAACAAAAGGGGAAAGACCATCTGCAGGGAGACCACAGGTGATGCTGGTGATGAGTCCCTGTTGTTGGGACCGGCTTTCACAGTTCAGGTCCCCATTTACATTGATGAGAACATTACACATCCAGGAAAAATAAACTGCAGATTATGTTTAGAAAGTCCGGCTGTTTTATTTCTGGGAATGTCCGCAATCTCTTTCAGGAGCGCCAGCAACAGGCGGCTGAGAAAAGTACAATAAACTCCCAGCAAACCAAAGAGGAGGAGAGACGGCGGGTCAGAGAGGAGAAGGCCAGGCAGGCCCGACGTGCAGCTATCCAGGTAAGGGCGACAATGGCATTCATCCCAAGCAGGAGAGAGACTGAGGAAATGCCCCCTCCTCCTTCTACAGTGTGATCACTGGGGAGGGGAGACTGAGGAAATGCCTCCTCCCCCTTCTACAGTCTGATCACTGGGGAGGGGAGACTGAGGAAATGCCTCCTCCCCCTTCTACAGTGTTACAATGTACAGTCTGATCACTGGAGTAGGGGAGACTGAGGAAATGCCCCCCTTCTCCTTCTACAGTCTGATCACCGAGGGAGGGGAGACCGAGGAAATGCCTCCTCCCCCTTCTACAGTCTGATCACCGAGGGAGGGGAGACCGAGGAAATGCCTCCTCCCCCTTCTACAGTGTTACAATGTACAGTCTGATCACTGGGGGAGGAGAGACTGAGGAAATGCCTCCTCCCCCTTCTACAGTCTGATCACCGAGGGAGGGGAGACCGAGGAAATGCCTCCTCCCCCTTCTACAGTGTTACAATGTACAGTCTGATCACTGGGGTAGGGGAGACTGAGGAAATGCCCCCTTCTCCTTCTACAGTCTGATCACCGAGGGAGGGGAGACCGAGGAAATGCCTCCTCCCCCTTCTACAGTGTTACAATGTACAGTCTGATCACTGGGGTAGGGGAGACTGAGGAAATGCCCCCTTCTCCTTCTACAGTCTGATCACCGAGGGAGGGGAGACCGAGGAAATGCCCCCTTCTCCTTCTACAGTCTGATCACCGGGGGAGGAGAGACTGAGGAAATGCCTCCTCCCCCTTCTACAGTCTGATCACCGAGGGAGGGGAGACCGAGGAAATGCCCCCTTCTCCTTCTACAGTCTGATCACCGGGGGAGGGGAGACTGAGGAAATGACTCCTCCTCCCACAAAGTTACAATGTACAGTCTGATCACTGGGGGAGGGGAGACTTTTTAAGTGAATGTGAGACTGCAGCAGAGAGATTCCAGGTGTCCTGCTGTGACAGAGCTGTATAGATCTCAGGACTGGCTGGACAGATCTGTTGTCAGGAACATTTGCTCTGATATTTATTTCCGTTCTGTATTCGGAGTTTCAGCTTTAACATATGAAATAAAAGTGACCGTGTCCCTTTATACTGACCCCCAACAACAGGAGCTGCAGCTGAAGCGAGCGCAGAAAGCGCTGGAGAGTCAGAAAGTGGTGGAGGAGGAGCTGGCGCTGCTGGTGAAGAGCGGGAAGGTGGGCAGGAAGAAGAAGACCGGCTGCAATACAGCGACGTCTCCTACAGGAAGAGGCAACAAGTCCAAAAATAATGCGGGTAAGGGATGGAACACAATGAACCCCGCCCCCCCCCCCCCTTGTGCCGGCCCTTTAAGAAACGTGACTCTGGAGGCATTTCATGGGTTTCCCAATCATAAGATCGCTGTGATTGGATGTCGGTGATCACATGATGGTTGCTGTGTGACCAGGAGCTGTCGGTGCCGGAGTGTGCAACTGAGCGCGCTCCTGGAACAAATGGGTAAGACGCACATATGAGGGTGCAATAGTGTCCTGTTGGTTTAACCCCTCCCCCTCCCGAGGATTTACCACCCCCCCGAGAAGTGTGCTGAACGCGGTATTAAACCCAAAATCAAACATTTATGATCTAGATGTGGCGGCTGCATTCGTTTTCCTTTTTTGTTTTTTTTTTTTGTTTTCTTTCCCTTTACTTTCACCTGGTGATGCAGCCAGCAAGTCTGTTGTTTTTCAGAAGCACAGGCTGTCCCTCAGATGTAGCAGTTAGAGGGATGGGACAAACCATTTACCACTGACAGGGGTGCTGATCCATCATCATCACATCCCTAATAGACCAGGAAAAAGAGGAGACAACTGTGTGGGGACGTTGAAGGTTCTCTTGTTACCTCCGGAGACACTCAAAACACAAATATAAAAATGTCGAATTTTATCACAGAAATATATCGACCTGACAAGTCACAAGTCTGCCAAGGGGGGGGGGGGAAGAACCGTATCAACCTGACAAGTCACAAGTCTGCCAAGGGGGGGGGGGGGGAAGAAATATATCGACCTGACAAGTCACAAGTCTGCCAAGGGGGGGGGGGAGAAATGTATCGACCTGAGCGGCAACGTCACGAGTCTGCCAAGGGGGGGGGGGGGGGGGGGGGGTGGAGAAATGTATCAACCTGAGCGGCAACGTCACCAGTCTGCCAAGGGGGGGGGAAGAAATGTATCGACCTGAGAGGCAACGTCACAAGTCTGCCAAGAGGGGGGGGGAAAGAAATGTATCGACCTGAGCGGCAACGTCACCAGTCTGCCAAGGGGGGGGGGGAAAGAAATGTATCGACCTGAGCGGCAACGTCACCAGTCTGCCAAGGGGGGGGGGGGGGGAAAGAAATGTATCGACCTGAGCGGCAACGTCACAAGTCTGCCAAGGGGGGGGGGGGGGGAGAGAAATGTATCAACCTGAGCGGCAACGTCACCAGTCTGCCAAGGGGGGGGGGAAGAAATGTATCAACCTGAGCGGCAACGTCACCAGTCTGCCAAGGGGGGGGGGGGGAGAAAAAATGTATCGACCTGAGTGGCAACGTCACGAGTCTGCCAAAGGGGGGGGGGGGAAAGAAATGTATCGACCTGAGCGGCAAACGTCACAAGTCTGCCAAGGGGGGGGGGAAGAAATGTATCGACCTGAGCGGCAACGTCACAAGTCTGCCAAGGGTGGGGGGGGAGAAGGGCGGGGGGGGGGGGGGGAGAAATTTATCGACCTGAGCGGCACAACGTCACCAGTCTGCCAAGGGGGGGGAAGAAATGTATCGACCTGAGCGGCAACGTCACCAGTCTGCCAAGGGGGGGGGAAGAAACGTATCGACCTGAGCGGCAACGTCACCAGTCTGCCAAGGGGGAAGGGGGGGGGAAGAAACGTATCGACCTGAGCGGCAACGTCACACGGTCCCAGTCTGCTAAAGGGGGGGGGGGGAAGAAATGTATCGACCTGTAAAGTATATATTTCATGATTCCTTTGTATCGGTTTCCTGCTGAACCCCTGAAGAGCCCATTGGGGGAAACGCGTCGACATCACCGCCTTCCTAACTTTCTGCACCCAAAATCGTTCTATATTTTTATATCCGATCGAATTATTATGACGCTGGATTGGGGTCGGCTGCACTGCAGGGTTTATGTTTGAATGTTTGTGGGGTTTTTATATATATATTTTTGATTTTTTATCTTTTTTGTAATAAATGATCAGCTTTTATTTATCGATGTAAAACCTTTTATCCCAAAAGGAAGTGAAGCTGTTCCTGTAACTCATCAAAGTGTGTTAGTGTATCTGAATCTGCTAGTCCATCTAACACTCCCAACCCTGGCAATGCTGCTGTCCAAAGGTGCTCCTTCCTCCAGAGTGGGTGGGGGGGGCGCTCTAATACTGGAGGTGTGTTACTGGCCGGGTATCACCAGGTGACAACAGAGGGGGGAAAAGGAATGCAGCCGCCACATCTAATGACTGATATGACATTTTGGGTTTTATATACCAGTTTAACCTCTTCGCTTGGCGCCTCCCGGCCCTTTAAGAGTTTCAGAAGACGGGAGGGGGGGGCGGGGTTTTTAGGGTCATGTGATCTCTGATTTGCCGTCGGGTCACATGATTGGAAAAGGTCCCAATCGAAAGGGGAGATCGAGGCCTTTCCGGGAGTCGCGGACATGTGTGCAGGGAGGGGCGCGGGGCACACGCTGTCAGCACATATATGTATTTTCTAATTGCACACAAATATGTGGCCGCTCGGCGTCGAGGCCCGGAACCCGAAGGGTTAAGGAACTCCAGTCGTGACGTTTTTGCAGACGTGTGCCGGGACCCGTGTGTGATAAGGGGGATGGTAACATCTTTCTGGGTCTTTGTAAAAAGTGAATAAATAAACTCGGCTGCACTTTATTTTCAGCAGGTTCCAGAGCTCAGGATACATTGGAATGTGACGGTTCCGGAGTTCCGCTCTTCAAACCAGCTCCGGACATCAGGAACTATGAGCAGGGCCTCCCGGTACGTACCTCACCACACAGCCGCACCCACCTCTCCTCCTGCCACAACTTGTAAGATTTGGATGATATTTTATAATATACACTATATTGCCCCAAATATTGTCCCCCCCACCCTCCATATCATGTGATTCAGGTGTTCCATTCCCCTCCATATCATGTGATTCAGGTGTCCAATCCCCCCCACATCATGTGATTCAGGTGTTCCAATCCCCTCCACATCATGTGATTCAGGTGTTCCATTCCCCTCCATATCATGTGATTCAGGTGTCCAATCCCCTCCACATCATGTGATTCAGGTGTTCCAATCCCCTCCACATCATGTGATTCAGGTGTTCCATTCCCCTCCATATCATGTGATTCAGGTGTCCAATCCCCTCCACATCATGTGATTCAGGTGTTCCAATCCCCTCCATATCATGTGATTCAGGTGTTCCAATCCCCTCCCAATCATGTGATTCAGGTGTTCCAATCCCCTCCATATCATGTGATTCAGGTGTTCCAATCCCCTCCCAGTCATGTGATTCAGGTGTTCCAATCCCCTCCAATCATGTGATTCAGGTGTTCCAATCCCCTCCATATCATGTGATTCAGGTGTTCCAATCCCCTCCCAATCATGTGATTCAGGTGCTCCAATCCCCTCCCAATCGTGATTCAGGTGTTCCAATCCCCTCCATATCATGTGATTCAGATGCTCCAATCCCCTCCATATCATATGATTCAGGTGTTCCAATCCCCTCCAATCATGTGATTCAGGTGTTCCAATCCCCTCCATATCATGTGATTCAGGTGCTCCAATCCCCTCCCAATCATGTGATTCAGGTGCTCCAATCCGCTCCCAATCATGTGATTTAGGTGCTCCAATCCCCTCCCAATCGTGATTCAGGTGTTCCAATCCCCTCCATTTCATGTGATTCAGGTATTCCAATCCCTCCATTTCATGTGATTCAGGTGCTCCAATCCCCTCCATATCATGTGATTCAGGTGTTCCAATCCCCTCCATATCATGTGATTCAGGTGTTCCAATCCCCTCCATATCATGTGATTCAGGTGCTCCAATCCCCTCCATATCATGTGATTCAGGTGCTCCAATCCCCTCCATATCATGTGATTCAGGTGCTCCAATCCCCTCCATATCGTGATTCAGGTGTTCCAATCCCCTCCATATCATGTGATTCAGGTGTTCCAATCCCCTCCATATCATGTGATTCAGGTGTTCCAATCCCCTCCATGGACACAGGTGTATACAATCAAGCCCCTAGGCATGCAGACGGCTTCTACAAACATTGGTGAAAGAATGGGTCGTTCTCAGGAGCTCAGTGACTCCAAGCGTGGTCCCGTGATAGGTTGGCACTTGGGCAATAAGTACCATCCGTGACATTTCCTGGCTACTAAATATTCCACGCTCAACTGTTAGTGGGATTATAACAAAGTGGAAGCAACTGGGAGGGAGAGAGGGGTGGGGGAGAGAGAGGAGAGGGAGAGGGGGGGGGGAGAGAGAGGAGAGGAGGGGGGAGGAAAAAAACAATATTTTATATACATACACACTTATTGATCTCATTTGCTCTCTCATTGGGGGGTTTCCTAGGGCAGCAGAAAAAACCTAAATACATGAGTGCCTGGGGGTAGACGGGCCCCCGGGGGTTTGTATGATGGGGCAATCCAGTGGGATTCGGGGCAGTTGAAGTGAACTGTCCGGTCTGGGTGGCCATCTCTGTATCTAAGCGGCTCTGAACTCTTCTTTAGGGTCTCCTCTCCGCAGACCCGCCTCGGGGGGACGTGGATGTCGCAGCCTCTGCTCAGTCTAAGACGACTCTCACCGACTTGTTGGACACATTGAAACAACTGGAGGAACCGGAACCTTTGCTGGACATTAAACCCGACAGCAAAGACAAGTTCAGCTGGATTGATGAGGGTAAGAGCGCAGCTCACACAAAGCACTTTATAACTTTTTTTTTTTTTTGTCTTTCAATTTTACCTCCCCTGGTTGCAGACCTCTAAATTGGGCAACAACCCCCCCCGGTGTTGATGGGTAAATGCAGTGTCTTTCATGGGTGTATTCTGCCTGCGTTTTAGATCTGTTGGAAAATAATCATTCTCATTACCCGGGTTCCTCTAGTTCAGGAAGTGGCAACCTTTTTGAAGAGCGAGGGCCCACTTGTAGGATTTGGTAACCGGCTGAGGGCCACAATGAAATGAAGTGCAGAATTTCGATTTTTATTTTGAATAGTATAATTAGCATTTTTCCTCCTGCAGCTACAGAATGCTGGAGGGAGGGAGAGGAGGAGGAGAAGCCGGCTTTTCAGCGGTGTTGCTGGAGGAAAATGGTTTTTGGAGGATCATTTCCTGTGTATGCCCCAGCCCCCTCCCACCTCCTGTCCAAGTGTAATACAGAAGGTGACAGGGGGGGGCCGCACGGGCCACCTGGAGCAGGGGTGTGAACAAGCCCTTACTGTCCTGAGCCCCCGATAAGGCAGCTTTCACACCGATGTGCTCAGCTTTACCCGCATTGTGGGAGAAGCGCGCGGCGCACCAGCAGCTTTCCTGCAGATTAGCTGCCATAGACTTCTGTTATAATCTTGCAGATGTGCTGCACTTTCATGGTGCTAATATGCCCATCGCACAGCCCCAGTGTATGGGGTGTATAATACTCCGACCTTCTGTCCCTCTCCCCAGCTTCTGCTGGAATGGAAGAATCGCTCTCCAGACTGCTGGGAAAGGTCCCAAGAGAAGTCAGTTGGTATTCACTCCACCTTGGACAGGGGCCGGTGCTGCTACAGAGGAAGTATCAGCTGATGTGGCTCCTGCTTCCCTCCGTGGCTGCCTGCCTGCTCTCTGCTGCTGTCTGCTCTGCCCCCTCCGTGGCTGCCTGCCTGCTCTGCTGCTGTCTGCTCCCTCCGTGGCTGCCTGCCTGCTCTGCTGCTGTCTGCTCCCTCCATGGCTGCCTACCTCCTCTCTGCTGCTGTCTGCTCCCTCCGTGGCTGCCTGCCTGCTGCTCAGCTGCTGTCTGCTCCCTCCGTGGCTTGTGCCTGCCTCCTCTGCTGCTGTCACTCCCTATCTCCGTGGCTGCCTGCCTCTCTGCTCCTGTACCCTTGCTCCCTCCGTGGCTGCCTGCCTCCTCTGCTCCTGTCTGCTCCCTCCGTGGCTGCCTGCCCTCCTCTGCTGCCTGCTGTCTGCTCTTCCTCCACGCTTCTGTCTGCCTCCTCTGTGGCTGCCTGCATCCTCTGCTGCAAAGAAGGACCCTCACTCCCTGTAGGAAAGCGCGGTCTCTCTACAAAGGTTCGCCATGTTTTGTTCCAGTCGGACCTACAACTTTCCAATCTGCAAAATGAGGGGTGTCCTGCTGATTAGAGAGCTGTAGACCCTCCCACCAGACCCCCCGCCCCCTCCCTCGCCAACAGTCCCTCCCAATCCCCCGCCCTCCCCTCGCCAACAGTCCCTGAGCCCACCAAAACAAAAATGAGGAAAAAAAGGTGGTTTAAGTCGGGGATTTCAGGGGGTTGGTGGGGTCTTGGTGTGTGTGTGTGTGGGGGGGGGGGAAGGGAATTGTCCTTTGTTGGGGGGGGGGGCTTGAGTGGATTGTTGGAGAGGGAGGCGAGAGCGAAAGGTGGGTGGGTCGCGTGTGTGGGTAGGGGCACTTGGGCCCTGGTGAGCCAGCAGTGGTTTAGGTCGGGGAATTCAGGGCATCGAGTGTCTTGGTCTTTAGGTGTATGGTGGTCCCCACACATCTTGTAAGTGGAATTGTGACGGCACAATATTTCACTGTCAAGATATCCCGCTCCCCCCTCTCCGCCCTCTCCCCCCTCTCACCTCCCTCCTACGCCCCCTCTCCCCTCTGCCCTCCGCGCCCCCTCACCCTCCCTCCGCCCTCTCCCTCGCTCTACCCCCTACTCCCGTTCCCTCTACCTCTCCCCCTCTCCCTCCCTCTCCCCCCCTCTCCCTCCCTCTTCCGAGCAACGAAGAGAACCCACCCTCCCCCAGGTCCCTCCCTCTCCCCCCTCTCCAACTGAGGCTCACCCTCCCTCCCCCCTCCTTCCTCCCTCTCACACTCAACCCTCCCCCCCTACATCCCTCCCTCTCCCCCCTCTCCCTCCCCCGGTCGAACATCCCATCTCCCCTCCCAGCCCTCCCTCTCACTCTCTCCCCCCCCTCTCCCTCCCTCTCACCCACCCTCTCACCGACCCTCCCCCTCTCCCTCCCTCTCCCCACCCCCTCTCCCTCCCTCCCCCCCTCTCCCTCCCTCTCCCCACCTCTCCCTCCCCCTCCTCCCCTCCCCCCACCTTCTCCCCCATCTCCCCCTCCCCTCCCCCCACCCGATCTCCCCTCAATCCTCTTCCCTCCCCTCTCCCCTCCCTCTCCCCTGTCGTCCCCCTTCTCCCTCTCCCTCCTCCTCTCCTCCCCCTCCTCCCCGCCCCCCCACCTTCTCCCCCTCTCCCCTCTCCCTCCCCCCTCTCCCCTCCCTCTTATTCCCTCCCTCTCCCTCCTCTTCCCTCCCCCTCTCCCCCCCTTCTCCCTCTCCCTCCCCCTCCTCCCCTCCCCCCACCACCTTCTCCCCCTCTCCCTCTTCCTCCCTCTCCTCCCTCTCTCCTCTCCCCCTTCCCCTCCCTTCTTCCCTCTCCACCCTCCTCTCCTTCCCTCCTCCTCTCTCTCCCCCTCCCGTCCTCTCCCTAAACCCCCTTCTCCCTCCCCCCCCTCTATCCCATCTCCCCCCCACCCTTCTCCCCCGCCCTCTCTTTCAGGATGCAGACACTTCCCTGACCGCCGACAACTTGGAGCGGCTCAGTCACATGATGCGCAGCGGTCCGGCGGAGCAGAAGGAACCCCAGAACGGAACTCTGCTGTCCGAGGCCAAGTTACAGAACATCATCAGTTTTCTGGATGAGATGGAGAAGGCTGAGCAGGAGAGACCTCGATCCTCCGCCTCCAACACTCACGAGGGGTAACTAGAACTCTGATTGGCCTGCAGGAATGAAAAGTGTACCCTAAGCGTTGAGGGGTTGGATCCTCCCCCTGGCCTTGTTGCTGTGTGTGGCCCTGTGCAGGGATTGGCCCTCACTGTTCATCTTGCTGAACAAGGACTAAAACTGAGAGGCAGCTCACAATTGTTCCACGTGTCCATAGTCGGGGAGGTTGGATAAAGACGTCGGTCCATCCAGGTCAATGTGTGTGTGTGGGCGTGTTCAGGTCAACACCGATTTCCTGTATATTGTGTTCACGAAGATGCCCATCTAGGGCCCCTTTCAGTCGGGGCGGAGCCTTTCAGTCAGTGGATCCGCCTGCTCAGCAGGGTCTCTCTATGCTGATCCCCGCTGACCAAGCAGATGGCGGGTCCGCTCCGCTGCTGCAGAGCAGACACACATTGCCCACTGCTTTCTATGGGGCGGTCACATGGACACCCGACTGTCATCTGATCCGACGGACGAATGGGGAACGCATCCCCATCCCTCTCTTTGTAGCGGATCGGATCGAATTGGATGCCGGTGAGTGTCAGAGGCCACATGTCCACTGACACCCGCCGGTCCATAGAGGGCTATAGATGATCTGATTGGGTCTGCCTGAAATACTGACAGGTGAACCCGATAGACCGCCGGTGGGAAAGAGGCCTCAGAGGTGTTTAACCCACTTGGAAGAACGGGCCGCCTGACACTTTGTGTTTACAAATCAGTGTTTTGTGCTAAAAAACAAATACTTTGAACCCCCAAACATGACATATTAAAGCAGAGGCCCCCCCCCCCCCGAGTATCAAGTGGTGGGTGTGGCATTTTTTTAATGTCGCAGATTATTTGCGCAGCGGTTTTTCAAACGCAGATTGTTTTTTTTGTGGGAAAAATACACTTTTTTTGGGACTGTAATGCAGAAAAACGTTATAATACCCAGATTGGTAAAATATAAAGGATGGCGTTACGCCGAGTAAATAGATACCTAACACGTCGCGCTTTACAATGGTGCACGCCCACGCGGGCGGGCGACAAACGGTCATAGGCAACGTTTTAAAAACCTTTCCAGGTTACCACTTTAGATTTGCACGGAAGGTCTGGTGCCCTCGATCGGATGTTTGCAGTCATACCTCACATGTGGTGCAATCGCTGTTTACGTACAGTCATGGCCGAAATTGTTGGCACCCTTGATATTTTTCCTGAAAATCAAGTATTTCACACAAAAAAGGTATTGCATTAACACATGTTTTGCTATACACATGTTTATTTCCCTTTGTATGTATTGGAACAAATATAAAACAGAGGCAGAAAAGCAAATATGACATAATGTCACACAAAACCCCAAAAAATGGGCTGGACAAAAGTATTGGCACCCTTAACTTAATATTTGGTTGCACACCCTTTGGAAAACATAACTGAAATCAGTCGCTTCCTATAACCATCAATAAGCTTCTGACACCTCTCACCCGGAATTTTGGACCACTCTATTCCTTTGCAAACAGCTCCAGGTACTCTCTCTTATTGGAAGGACACCTTTTCCCAACAGCAATTTTAAGATCTCTCCACAGGTGTTCAATGGGATTTAGATCTGGGCTCATTGCTGGCCACTTCAGAACTCTCCAGCGCTTCTTTGCCATCCATTTCTGAGTGCTTTTTGACGTATGTTTGGGGTCATTGTCCTGCTGGAAGACCCAGGATCTTGGACGCAAACCCAGCTTTCTGACACTGGGCCCTACAGTGCGACCCAAAATCCTTTGGTAATCCTCAGATTTCATGATGCCTTGCACACAGTCAAGGCACCCAGTGCCAGAGGCAGCAAAACAACCCAAAACATCATTGAACCTCCACCATATTTTACCGTAGGTACTGTGTTTTGTTCTTTGTAGGCCTCATTTCCGTTTTCGGTAAACAGTAGAATGATGTGCTTTACCGAAAAGCTCTATCTTGGTCTCATCTGTCCACAAGACGTTTTCCCAGAAGGCTTTTGGCTTACTCAAGTTACATTTTGGCAAACTGTAGTCTTGCTTTTTTATGTCTCTGTGTCAGCAGTGGGGTCCTCCTGGGTCTCCTGCCATAGCGTTTCATTTCATTTAAATGTCGACGGATAGTTCGCGCTGACACTGATGCTCCCTGAGCCTGCAGGACAGCTTGAATGTCTTTGGAACATGTTTGGGGCTGCTTATCCACCATCCGGACTATTCTGCGTTGCAATCTTTCATCAATTTTCCTCATCCGTCCACGACCAGGGAGATTAGCTACAGTGCCATGGGTTGCAAACTTCTTGATAATGTTGCGCACTGTGGACAAAGGCAAATCTAGTTCTCTGGAGATGGACTTGTAACCTTGAGATTGTTGATATTTTGCCACAATTTTGGTTCTCAGGTCCTCAGACAGTTCTCGTCTCCTCTTTCTGTTGTCCATGCTTAGTGTGGCACAGACAGACACACAATGCAAAGGTTAAGTGAACGTCTCTCCTTTTTATCTGCTTTCAGGTGTGATTTCTATATTGCCCACACCTGTTACTTGCCCCAGGTGAGTTTACAGGAGCATCACATGCTTGTAACATTCTTATTTATCCGCAGTTGTGAAAGGGTGCCAATACTTTTGTCCAGCCCATTTTTGGAGGTTTGTGTGACATTATGTCGAATTTGCTTTCTTTCCTCCCTTTTTTTGTTTTGTCCCAATACACACAAAGGGAATAAACATGTGTATAGCAAAACATGTGTTAATGCAATACGTTTCGTGAGAAATACATGATTTCCTGGAGAAATATCAAGGGTGCCAACAATTTCGGCCATGACTGTATGTGTGTGGGACCAACACGTGTGTTCACCTTGGCACGGGGGGGAGGAGCTAATAAATATAAATACCCCTTTGATGGCGATAGGCAGTGACAGGTCCTCTTTACTGACCCTTATCTCTCCTCTGCCCTCAGAAGCTTCGGATCATACGATGATGGGGAGGATCCAAGGCTTTTCTCATTCCCGAAGGGGTTTGTTTATATCCGGTGTAACCGGAAGTGATGAAATGCTGATTGCTTCCAGTTTCTGAGACCATAGAGATGATTGGAGCCGTCATGGTGTCGGATCAGCTGCCTGGTCAGCCGGCTGGACAATCAGGTCACTTGGTGGGGACTGGAGAGCCTCAGAAGGACCTCCCCCTCCTGTGTGTTTGTGAAGGCAATCCAGCAGCTAATTGGCTGCTAGAATTGCTTTTAAAAAAAAAAAAATCCAACCGCCGGCTAAAAAAAAACCAACGGAATGATGACTGCAGCTGCAGGCTTCATCCTGGTATAGCCAAAGTCCAAGGACATACCGATAGGCCGCTGGTCTGGAAGTGGGTGAATTATCGACACTTCCCGCTGACACACTGACTGTGGAAGGGAGTTCCACATCCTTACTGCTCTGACAGTAAAGAACCCCTTATGCAGGTTAAAACCACTTCAGATCCAGCATATCCTTCCTGAGGACTGGTGACCAGGACTGGACGGCGTACTCCAGAAGTGGCCGGACCAGAGCCTTGTAAATTGTAGAGCTGTCCCCAGAACAGGAATGCATCTTGGAGGAAAACTCTTCCAATGGGACATCATTTCCAGTGACAACCAAAGTGGATTTTCCTTCACTTCCTCTTGTTTCCAGGACAGGAAGTGAAGGGAAGTCTCCCCAATGGGACACAGCAACAAAAATAAACCTCCAGCAGTCCATTTACTACCCAGTGTTGGTGAATAGCAGCTAATGAATTGCCGCTCCATCTTTGGTTTGAAAAAGCTCTGTTGGGCATGGCCAGATCTAGGGGGGTGCTGGGCTGGGCTGTGCCCCCAGATTTTACTCTTGTCCCCCCCCAAGGACCAGTGGCATCAGCAGGGCGAAACCATATAATGAGACACTGAGGCCCAGCCCAATCACCAGACAACCAAAAGAATAAAATGAAAAAGTGTTGAACCCCCCCCCCCCCCCCCACCCCCCCCCCCACCCCCCCCCCCCAGGTCAGACAGGCTAGATCCGGCTTTTCTGAGTTCCTTTTGGGGAATAGTTTTTTTCCTGCACTTCCTGTTGTGTCAGAAGGATAGGAAGTGACCCCGAGAGCGCATGTAGTGAATGCCGGAAATGTCTTCTCCCCGAATCTCAATGTCGTCTCTTCCCTGCCCAGCCATTGCTGTCGGAGGAGGAATTGGCTCACCTGGAGCAGGCGTCGGCCGTGGCTACCGAGGTGACCGGCAACATGCTGAAGATGCGTCTGGAGCTGGAGGAGAAGAGGAAAGGCCTGAGTCTCCTGCAGACGGCCCTGGTGAGTGTCCCCAATCTCCGCAAATCCCGGGATCTCCAAACGTAGACACAGAGACACGTGACGGCAGAACAAACCCGAGCCCCTTCACTCTGCCCCATTCTTCTCTCTGTGTCGTCTTTTTTTTTTTTTACGTTTCTTTTTTTTGGGGGGGGGAGGGGGTTGGGTGTTTTTTTTGGGTGGCAATTTTTGTGCCTTCCAGATCAAGATCAGCCCAATCTTCCCCTTTAAATGGTTGTAATGAGTATGAGCAGCTCCCACCTCCAAACATGACCTCGTTTATTGTGACGTAAATACAACCAATACTCTCACATTACATTTCAGTAGCCTTCGACCCTCGTGATGGGTGTATGGGTTATGTGAGAGTACAAAGATGGCGTCCGCAACGGAAGTTACGTCACCACGTCACCTACGCGTTGCGTCACGGCACACGTGACTTCATCAGTCACGTGTGTGGTGACGCAACGCATAGGTGATATTTCGGGGGGGGGGGAAGGGATACATTGTAACATGACAACATGGGGGACATTTCAGGGGGGAGGGGAATACATTGTAACATGACAACATGGGGGACATTTCAGGGGGGAGGGGGGAATACATTGTAACATGACAACATGGGTGACGTTTCGGGGGGGGGGGATACATTGTAACATGACAACATGGGGGGCGTTTCGGGGGGGGGGGATACACTGTAACATGACAACATGGGGGACATTTCAGGGGGGAGGGGGGGGGGAATACATTGTAACATGACAACATGGGGGACATTTCAGGGGGGAGGGGAATACATTGTAACATGACAACATGGGTGACGTTTCAGGGGGGGGGGATACATTGTAACATGACAACATGGGGGACATTTCAGGGGGGAGGGGAATACATTGTAACATGACAACATGGGGGACATTTCAGGGGGGAGGGGAATACATTGTAACATGACAACATGGGGGGCGTTTCGGGGGGGGGGGATACACTGTAACATGACAACATGGGGGACATTTCAGGGGGGGGGGGAGGGGGGGGGGAATACATTGTAACATGACAACATGGGGGACATTTCGGGGGGGAGGGGAATACATTGTAACATGACAACATGGGGGACATTTCGGGGGGGAGGGGAATACATTGTAACATGACAACATGGGGGACATTTCGGGGGGGAGGGGAATACATTGTAACATGACAACATGGGGGACATTTCAGGGGGGAGGGGGGGGGAATACATTGTAACATGACAACATGGGGGACATTTCAGGGGGGGGGGGAATACTTTTTCAAGGCACGGTATCTAATATCTAGAAGTCCCCGGAGCTGATTATGGGTACACAATACGAGATCTCCTGCTGATCTCAGAGTCTATGGTGGTCATTGATGGGGACGTCTATGGTGGTCATTGATGGGGACGTCTATGGTGGTCATTGATGGGGACGTCTATGGTGGTCATTGATGGGGACGTCTATGGTGGTCATTGATGGGGGCGTCTATGGTGGTCATTGATGGGGACGTCTATGGTGGTCATTGATGGGGACGTCTATGGTGGTCATTGATGGGGACGTCTATGGTGGTCATTGATGGGGACGTCTATGGTGGTCATTGATGGGGACGTCTATGGTGGTCATTGATGGGGACGTCTATGGTGGTCATTGATGGGGACGTCTATGGTGGTCATTGATGGGGACGTCTATGGTGGTCATTGATGGGGACGTCTATGGTGGTCATTGATGGGGACGTCTATGGTGGTCATTGATGGGGACGTCTATGGTGGTCATTGATGGGGGCGTCTATGGTGGTCATTGATGGGGACGTCTATGGTGGTCATTGATGGGGACGTCTATGGTGGTCATTGATGGGGACGTCTATGGTGGTCATTGATGGGGACGTCTATGGTGGTCATTGATGGGGACGTCTATGGTGGTCATTGATGGGGACGTCTATGGTGGTCATTGATGGGGACGTCTATGGTGGTCATTGATGGGGACGTCTATGGTGGTCATTGATGGGGACGTCTATGGTGGTCATTGATGGGGACGTCTATGGTGGTCATTGATGGGGACGTCTATGGTGGTCACTGATGGGGACGTCTATGGTGGTCACTGATGGGGACGTCTATGGTGGTCACTGATGGGGACGTCTATGGTGGTCACTGATGGGGACGTCTATGGTGGTCACTGATGGGGAGACGTCTATGGTGGTCACTGATGGGGACGTCTATGGTGGTCATTGATGGGGACGTCTATGGTGGTCATTGATGGGGACGTCTATGGTGGTCATTGATGGGGACGTCTATGGTGGTCATTGATGGGGACGTCTATGGTGGTCACTGATGGGGACGTCTATGGTGGTCACTGATGGGGACGTCTATGGTGGTCACTGATGGGGAGACGTCTATGGTGGTCATTGATGGGGACGTCTATGGTGGTCATTGATGGGGACGTCTATGGTGGTCATTGATGGGGACGGTCTGGTTCTTCTCCTGCACAGGCTCAGCAGCGGGAGCTGACGGTCCGTCATGTAAAGCAGACAGAGAAGGAGTTGGGGGGTACCAGCTGAAGCAGCAGAGCGATCAATACGAGTCGACCATCCAGAGACACCTCACCTTCATAGACCAGGTAATGGCATTCAAGGGGCCCTGTCACGATGAGGACCCGGGATGTGCGACGGGGAAATGTTCGCTTTCCTGCAGAGCGGAGCACACAGCTGCTATTCGACATTTCTGGGTGTGCCGGATACATTGTCCCCCGCTGCATTCTGTGTTTCCTCCCGCTGCCCGCTATGACATTACAGGAAGCCATGGTGGCCTGCAGGAGGAACCACGGCACCTAGAAGTGCTGGATAGAAACCTGCACCCCCTGCACCCTCCGACACCCAGATATACTGGAAACAGAACACCCGGGTACAGTGCCGGGACAAGGTCATCCAACATGCCAAACTCAGCCCCCCCCCCCCAGAGATGAACAAGCAAAATGTGTCAGCAAAAAATCCCCCCCCAAAGTAAAAAAATTGAGTGCTGATCTGCATATTTACCCCCTAAGCATAAATCTCCCCTCCCCCTCTACCATATCACCTCCTATAGTACAAACACCCCCCCCCCAGTTCAAATCCTCTTCCTGCATCTCCATCTCCCCCCCCCCCAGCACATAGAACAAGTCTTACCCCCTGCCAGTGGCAGCGCAGGTTCCAACGGTCGGTGCATCGTTGTGCGCCCCCCCGCCCGGAGATGCAAAATCACATATATACAGTGCAGGAAATGTGTATTTGCCCCCCCCGCCGCTGAATGTTCGCCCCCTCACACAGAAACGATCGGTCTAACAATGGAATGTTCGCCCCCTCACACAGAAATGATCGGTCTAACAAATGGAATGTTCACCCCTCCCACAGAAACGATCGGTCTAACAATGGAATGTTCGCCCCTACACACAGAAATGATCGGTCTAACAATGGAATGTTCGCCCCTCACACAGAAACGATCGGTTCTAACAATGGAATGTTCGCCCCTCACACAGAAATGATCGGTCTAACAATGGAATGTTCCCCCCCTCACACAGAAACGATCGGTCTAACAATGGAATGTTCCCCCCCCCCTCACACAGAAACGATCGGTCTAACAATGGAATGTCGCCCCTCACACAGAAATGATCGGTCTAACAATGGAATGTTCGCCCCTCACACAAAACGATCGGTCTAACAATGGAATGTTCCCCCCCCTCACACAGAAACGATCGGTCTAACAATGGAATGTTCGCCCCTCACACAGAAATGATCGGTCTAACAATGGAATGGTCGCCCCTCACACAGAAACGATCGGTCTAACAATGGAATGTTCGCCCTCACACAGAAATGATCGGTCTAACAATGGAATGTTCGCCCCTCACACAAGAAATGATCGGTCTAACAATGGAATGTTCGCTTCCCTCACACAGAAATGATCGGTCTAACAATGGAATGTTCGCCCCTCACACAGAAATGATCGGTTCTAACAATGGAATGTTCGGTGTAACACTGAGAGACAGAATACAAAACAAATTCAGCAGAAATGCGTCTAACAAATGATGACGGATCTGCATGTTCATGAGGGAAAGAAGGATTTGATCCCCTTCACAAAACATGATTAGTACTTGGTGGCAATCCCTTGTTGGCCATCACAGAGGTCAGACGTTTCCTGGAGTTGGCCCCCAGGTTCGACACAATCTCAGGAGGGATTTTGGCCCACTCCTCTTGGCAGATCCTCTCCAAGTCATTAAGGTTTGGTGGCTGATGTTTGGCAACTCGGAAAACTTCAGCTCCTCCACAGATTTTCCATCGGTATGAAGGTGTGGAGACTGGCTAGGCCACTCCAGGACCTTAATGTGCTTCTTCTTGAGCCGCTCCTTTGTTGCCTTGGCCGTGTGTTTTGGGTCATTGTCATGCTGGAACACCCATCCACCACCCATTTTCAATGCCCTGACTGAGGGAAGAAGGTTCTCCCCCAAGATTTGAGGGTACATTGCCCGTCCATCGTCCCTTTGATGCGGTGCAGTTGTCCTGTCCCTTAGCAGAAAACCCCCCAAAGCAGAATGTTTCCTCACCACCATGTTTCACAGTTGGGATGGTGTTCTTGGGGTCATAGGCAGCATTCCTCCTCCTCCAAACACGGCGAGTTGAGTTGATGCCAAAGAGCTGGATTTTGGTCTCCTCTGACCACAACACTTCCCACCAGTCCTCCTCTGCATCATTCAGATGTTCAGTGGCAGACTTCAGACGGGCCTGGACATGGGCTTTCTTGAGCAGAGGGAACCGTGCGGGCACTGCAGGATTTCAGTCCTTGTCGGCGTAGTGTGTTTACAATTGTTTCTTGGTGACTGTGGTCCCAGCTGCCTGGAGATCATTGACAAGATCCTCACGTGTAGTTCTGGGATGATTCCTCACTGTTCTCATGATCATTGACACTCCACGAGGTGAGATTTGCATGGTGCACCAGACCTAGGGAGACTGACACTTGTTTTGTGTTTCTTCCATTTGTGAATGATTGCACCAACTGTTGTCACCTTCTCACCAAGCTGCTTGGCCATTAGTTTGGTTTTAGCCCCAGAGGTCCAGCCTTGTGTAGGTCTACCCATCTTGTCCCTGACATCCTTGGACAGCTCTTTGGTCTTTGCCATGGTGGAGGAGTTTGGAATCTGATGGTTTGATGGCTCCTGTGGACAGGTGTCTTTTATTACAGGTAACACAATGAGATTAGCAGCACTCCCTTTAGAGGACTGCTTCTAATCTCAGCTTGTTACCTGTATGGAGGACACCTGGGAGCCAGAAATCCTGCTGAATGATAGGGGATCAATCTTCTTTCCCTCATGAACATGCAGATCCGTCATCTCATTTGTTAGACGCATTTCTGCTGAATTTGTTGTTGTATTCTGTATTCTCTCAGTGTTACACCGAACATTCCATTGTTAGACCCGATCATTTCTGTGTGAGGGGGAACATTCCATTGTTAGACGATCGTTTCTGTGGTGAGGGGCGAAACATTCCATTGTTAGGGTAAGACCGATCGTTTCTGTGTGAGGGGCGAAACATTCCATTGTTAGACGATTCATTTCTGTGTGAGGGGCGAACATTCCATTGTTAGACCGATCGTTTCTGTGTGAGGGGGAACATTCCATTGTTAGACCGATCGTTTCTGTACGTGAGGGTGCGAACATTCCATTGTTAGACCGATCGTTTCTGTGTGAGGGGCGGAACATTCCATTGTTAGACCGATCGTTTCTGTGTGAGGGGGAACATTCCCATTGTTTAGACGATCGTTTTCTGTGTGAGGGGCGAACATTCCATTGTTAGAACGATCGTTTCTGTGTGAGGGTGGCGAACATTCCATTGTTAGACCGATCGTTTCTGTGTGAGGGGGCGAATTTTAGATTCCATTGTTATTTTTGTGGACCGATCGTTTCTGTGTGAGGGGGAACATTCCATTGTTAGACCGATCGTTTCTGTGTGAGGGGTCCGCGAACATTCCATTGTTAGACCGATCGTTTCTGTGTGAGGGGGAACATTCCATTGTTTTAGACCGATCGTTTCTGTGTGAGGGGCGAACTATTCCATTGTTAGATCCGATCGTTTCTGTGTGAGGGGCGAACATTCCATTGTTAGACCGATCGTTTCTGTGTGAGGGGCGAACATTCCGATTGTTAGACCGATCGTTTCTGTGTGAGGGGGAACATTCCATTGTTAGACGATCGTTTCTGTGTGAGGGGCGAACATTCCATTGTTAGACCGATCGTTTCTGTGTGAGGGGGCGAACATTCCATTGTTAGACCGATCGTTTCTGTGTGAGGGGGGGAACATTTCCATTGTTAGACCGATCGTTTCTGTGTGAGGGGCGAACATTCCATTGTTAGACCGATCGTTTCTGTGTGTGAGGGGCGAACATTCCATTGTTAGACCGATCATTTCTGTGCGAGGGGCGAACATTCCATTGTTAGAACGATCGTTTCTGTGTGAGGGGCGAACATTCAGCGTCATGGGGGGGGCAAATACACATTTCCTGCACTGTATATGCGATTTTGCGCAGCCTGCGCCCTGTAGCTGTATTTCTGCCATAGGGCGGCGGGGGGAAGCGGTTGAACCCCAGAGAGGACACCCAAAGTCTGTACCCATAAACTGACTCTACACATTGCTCCCCAGCTCATCGATGACAAGAAAGCCCTGAGTGTGAGCGATGTGAATCTCTTGTGAATGAACTGAAGCAGGTGGATCAGAAATACTCCAGTAAGATCCGTCAGATGCAGGATCAGCATGACATGGTAAGCGGCGAGGATTTTTTCGTCTGTAGGGGGCGTCTTGCTGCGTCTCTCGGTCACACAAAGGCAAACGCCACACAGGCCGGTCTGTAGGATTTGGTTGGACATCGCTGAGCTGAACAGCCGGGAGGCTTCATGACGTCGCATGTGGCGAGATTCTCTGCGGCGACATTCACATCGGCGACATTCACATGCGGGGCGACATTCACACGGGCCATTATCAACATGCAGCAGATTCCTGTGGTTGGAATCGCAGGTGTATGCAGAGCGAAGCCTTTACAGATGAATGGCAGGCCGGCACCGCATGGTGATGTACTTGGAGCCATTACCTGTGGGGGGGCTGATGCTCGGCCCCCCCCAGTATATTGTGTCCAGGGCCAATCATCGGTCCCTAACCTCCATGTGTGATACAGCCAGACACTGACCGATGCAGCTGCCGGCAGCCTGTCATTCATTTTACCGACTTCCAGCCGCAGCCGTTCATATCCACCTGAGATTCCCTCTGCAGCAATCTGCTGATCGATCCTCCCCCTGTGTGAATGCGCCCAAGGGCCCGGCCCCAGTCCTGAGATTTCAGGGGAGATTTCAGGTGTGATTTCAGGTGTGATTTCAGGGGAGATTTCAGGTGTGATTTCAGGGGAGATTTCAGGTGTGATTTCGGTGGAGATTTCAGGTGTGATTTCAGGTGTGACTTCAGGGGTGACTTCAGGGGTGACTTCAGGGGTGATTTCAGGGGTGATTTCAGGTGTGATTTCAGGGGTGATTTCAGGTGAGATTTCAGGTGTGATTTCAGGGGAGATTTGGAAACAATTGAGTACTGTTCGTGATATTTTTTATATTTGCACTAACATACAATTTTGAGGACAAGCTTTCGGGGTCTGTCACCTTCTTCAAGGTCCAAGCAGGACTGTACAAATCACAAAGTTTCAGCAGAATATTAGAAGGGATGAAAAAAAAAAAAAAAGGCTAGAGATAAGAGACAGCAAAAGCAAGGGGGGGGGGGGGGACGACACGCACACAGAGGGAGTCATGCATGAGGTGATAAAACTGTTGGATGATGACTGAGGAATCCCATGTCCACATTCAGGCCGTTATCTCTTGTAATTGGACCTGGGATTCCTCCATCATCATCCAACAGTTTTATCACTTTATCAGTTTATCCCGGAGGATTAACCCCTTCGGTCCCACGGTGAGTATAACCAGCATGCTTTGCTGCATCTGCAGGCTGATTGGACTGCGGGGGGTTCAGGAACACTTTAATGATGGCTGTCATACATCATTTGACTTCATGTCCTTCTTCTGTGCTGACCCGTCACCTCTTCCCCCCCTCTTCTCTTCTCTTCTCTTCTCTTCTCTTCTCTTCTCTTCCTCTTCCTCAGGTTTGGCAGACTCTGGGCCCCCTGTGTGAGGTAATAGCCCCCCTGCCTGCTCAGTACACGTTGTCCAGTCCCCGTCTACCTACCTTCTATTCTGTACAGTGTGCCCACCCCGGAGCCCCCCCCCCCCTGTGATGACCCCCGGAGCCCCCCCTCTGTGATGCCCCCCCAACATATGTCAATACTTCCATCCTTGTCTGTGATATCCTCAGGGATGGATTGAGCACCTCACAGTCCCGGGCTGTCTGTCTGCTTGTTTCTGGAACCCCCTCACTAACACGCTGCAGCGGAGGCCCCCTTTATCCTGCATCTGTAGAGGTTGTCCCATTAATAAACATTTGGAATGTCCAGATTAGAAATCCTATCCGGGGCTTCTCTGCACACATTACACATTCGATTCGCTAGAAATGCCCCCTGCTGTTATTGGGGGCTGACAACACAATGCAACTTTGTGGTCTGAATGGTGTCAGCCCTGCCCAGCTGTCCTTTGCTAGTTAGGTGTTTAGTATGGTGAGTCAGTATATGCAGCTCTTTACATATATATTGTACATTCCCATCAGGCCCCCCGCCCCCGAGGAGCGTACAATCTAAGGTCCTTGACTCACATTCATACATTCCCATCAGGCCCCGCCCCCGAGGAGCGTACAATCTAAGGTCCTTGACTCACATTTATACATTCCCATCAGGCCCCGCCCCCGAGGAGCGTACAATCTAAGGTCCTTGACTCACATGTATACATACACATACTAGATATGTAATCCCATAATATCCGGAACATTCTGAGCGACTTTGGAAAATCACAAAAGTGGAAATGTTATCAGGCTGCTCAGCAGAGATCGAACGAATTTCAATCCATCTATGGCTGTTCCTGATGGAGACGAGTCGACCCAACAATCATCTCCTCCCAGATGGGACAAATAATAATCTATGGCCACAATAACAATGAAACAATCTTCTCAATCATCAGAACGACAAACACTGCCCTCCCCGGGTACCTGCAGCAAAGGGGGGGGAGGTCTGGCGGCATTCATTTCCTTTATTTTGGCCTGCTGATCCTGCCAGTAACACACTTCCTGTCCTGAGGTGACAACCCTCATTCACTGTACTGTATGGAGGAGCAGCGTTGTCACATGCATGTTAGGACCAGAGACAACCTCCCCCTCTCAATGCCACATCATAGTGGGAGGTGTTCTGTAGTTCACGGAGGTGAACTGGGCATGGCTGATTTATTTATTTATTTCAGGTACTTTATATAGCGCTGTCAGTTTACACAGCGCTTTACATATTATATTGTACATTTCCCATCAGGCCCCGCCCCCGAGGAGCGTACAATCTAAGGTCCCTAACTCACATTCATACATACACATACTATGGACAATTTAGACAGGAGCCAAATAACCTACCAGCATGTCTTTGGAGTGTGGGAGGAAACCGGAAGTACCTGGAGGAAACCCACGCAGGGAGAACATGCAAACTCCAGGCAGGTGGTGCCGTGGTTGGGATTTGAACCAGCGACCCGAGTACTGCCAGGCGGGAGTGCTGACCACTGTGCTGCCCATAGATCCACACTTGTACATTGCAGCAATGCATGGCTGGGAGGGAAACGCATCCTTAACATACAGCAGCTCCATACCAACTGCATGTTCACGCCGGGAACGGCCACTTACCTCTCCTGTAATTCAGTGTCCCCCGCAGCTCCATTGGTGTCAGAACACCTCCTTCTCCATGCATGATAACAAGGCACCCCACTGGGGGCAATGATACAGATGGACCCTTCCTGTGCTCATCCATCCATCCATCCCTGCCTCTCGTGTCTTCCAGGAGATGAAGAAGCTGCAGGAACTGATGACGGCCACCGAGAAAGTGCGGCGAGAGAAATGGATCGATGAGAAGACCAAGAGGATTAAAGAAATCACCGTGAAGGGTAAGTGTCCTCCTCCCCCCGCCGGTAAGTGTCCTCCCCCCCCCCCCCCCCCCCCCCCCCCCCCCCCCCCCCCCCCCCCCCCCCCAAGTGTCCTCCTCCCCCGCCGGTAAGTGTCCTCCCCCCCACCCCCCCACCCCCCCCCCCCCCCGCCGGCAAGTGACCTCAACCCCCCCCCCCCCCGCTGTCAAGTGTCCTCCTTCCCCCGCCGGCAAGTGACCTCCTTCCCCCGCCGGTAAGTGGCCTCCCCCCCCCCCCCCCCCCCCCCCCCCGCCGGCTAATGACCTCAACCCCCCCCCCCCCCCCGCTGTCAAGTGTCCTCCTTCCCCCCCGCCGGCAAGTGACCTCCTTCCCCCGCCGGTAAGTGGCCTCCTCCCCTGCCGGCAAGTGACCTCCTCAACCCCCCCCCCCCCCCCGCCGTCAAGTGGCCTCCACCCCCGCCAGCAAGTGACCTCCTTCCCCCGCCGGTAAGTGGCCTCCTCAACCCCCCCCCCCCCCGCCATCAAGTGGCCTCCACCCCCGCCGGCAAGTGGCCTCCTCAACCCCCCCCACCGTCAAGTGGCCCCCCCCCCCACTGTCAAGTGGCCTCCTCCCCCGCCGGCAAGTGGCATCCCCCACCCCCTCCCTCAAGTGGCCTCCTCCCCCCCGCAGCAATTCCCTGAAAAAAGGATAACTAAAGGAACCACTTTTCTTTTTTGTTTATTTTTAATTTTTAGTGATGGGGGGAGGGGTGAGACCCCCCGTCAGTGTCGGGGGGAGGGGTGAGACCCCCTGTCAGTGTTGGATGGAGGAGGAGGGATGAGACCCCCTGTCAGTGTTGGATGGAGGGGGAGGGATGAGACCCCTGTCAGTGTTGGATGGAGGGGGAGGGATGAGACCCCCCGTCAGTGTCGGGGGGAGGGGTGAGACCCCCTGTCAGTGTTGGATGGAGGAGGAGGGATGAGACCCCCTGTCAGTGTTGGATGGAGGGGGAGGGATGAGACCCCCCGTCAGTGTCGGGGGGAGGGGTGAGACCCCCCGTCAGTGTCGGGGGGGGGAGGGGTGAGACCCCCTGTCGGTGTTGGATGGAGGGGGGGGGATGAGACCCCCTGTCGGTGTTGGATGGAGGGGGAGGGGTGAGACCCCTGTCGGTGTTGGATGGAGGGGGAGGGATGAGACCCCCTGTCGGTGTTGGATGGAGGGGGGGGATGAGACCCCCTGTCGGTGTTGGATGGAGGGGGAGGGGTGAGACCCCCTGTCGGTGTTGGATGGAGGGGGAGGGATGAGACCCCCTGTCGGTGTTGGATGGAGGGGGAGGGATGAGACCCCCTGTCGGTGTTGGATGGAGGGGGAGGGATGAGACCCCCTGTCGGTGTTGGATGGAGGGGGGGGGATGAGACCCCCTGTCGGTGTTGGATGGAGGGGGAGGGGTGAGACCCCCTGTCGGTGTTGGATGGAGGGGGAGGGATGAGACCCCCTGTCGGTGTTGGATGGAGGGGGGAGGGATGAGACCCCCTGTCAGTGTTGGATGGAGGGGGAGGGATGAGACCCCCTGTCAGTGTTGGATGGAGGGGGAGGGATGAGACCCCCTGTCAGTGTTGGATGGAGGGGGAGGGGTGAGACCCCCTGTCAGTGTTGGATGGAGGGGGAGGGATGAGACCCCCTGTCAGTGTTGGATGGAGGGGGAGGGGTGACATGAAGACATCTTTCAGAAATTGAAGTGTTAATAGTTTATTTTTATCCATTACCAAAGTGGAAAGAAAATTAACAGAAATCCAATCAATATTTGGGGAGACCCCCCCTCCTTCCCCCCCATATCCTGTGATCAGTATTGGGGTGACCCCCCCTCCTCCCATATCGTGTAATCAGTATTGGGGTGACCCCCCCTCCTCCCATATCTGGTGATCAGTATTGGGGTGACCCCCCCCCCCTTTGCCTTGCACCCAATGAAGGAAGTTGGCAGGTCGGTTGTTCTCTGTCCATCTCAGATCTTCTGTGGATGTCGGTCGCCTCCAATCCTTCTATCTCTTCATGTCTCCCCAGACAGACTCCATGGTGGGGGGAGATCAGGGCTCTGTGGGGGCCAAACCATCCCTTCCAGGGCCCCTTGTTCTTCTTCACACTGAGGATAGTTCCTAATGACATTGGCTGGATGTTGGGGGTGGTTGTCCTGCTGCAGAATACATTGGGGGCCAACTCTGCAGGTGTGATCTATCCCTAGCCTTCTCTACTTCTGCCACTAGATGTCACTGTCTGGCCTGTGTAGTAGGAGGTTAGTTTGGCGCACTGAGACGCACGGAACGCACAGATCGCCGCTCTGAGTAACGTCCTTGGAATAGTTCCATGCAAACAATTAGCGATAGCAGCACATGATGCGTCGGCTTTATTTCCAGCAGCTGAGTCTTCCTCGCTGGTGCCTGCAGTATGGCCCAGATGGTTATGTAGGTCACGCTTTCTTCACATGACGAGCCGTAATCCCAATTCATGTCACGTGTGTAACGCTGTAAATGGAGACACGGACCGGTCTATCTGTCATGTAGATCCAACTGCTATTACTGCTTATCTTCTATTACCCGTGCTTGGAGCACAATCTCCATTCAAGGGTGCTGGAAACGATACGGCCACCCGGCTCTGTATATTTTGTGTCGATCTTTCATAGTGACTGGAGATGCAGCAGGTAAACAAAAAACGACCACAGATACTATGGACCGCGTTCTCATCTGTTGAGGGACACAGGAAATCCTCACCTTTTGGGTTATACTGCTGCCTACAGGAGCATTGGACACTGGCAAACAAACAGAAACTGCAGGCCAGATAACCCCTCCTACTGCCAGCATGCCTCGATAGCCACTCCTACTGCCAGCATGCCCCGATAACCCCTCCTACTCCCAGCATGCCTCGATAGCCACTCCTACTGCCAGCATGCCTCGATAGCCACTCCTACTGCCAGCATGCCCCGATAACCCCTCCTACTGCCAGCATGCCTCGATAGCCACTCCTACTGCCAGCATGCCCCGATAACCCCTCCTACTGCTAGCATGCCCCAATAGCCACTCCTGCCAGCATGCCCCGATAACCCCTCCTACGGCCAGCATGCCCCGATAACCCCTCCTACTGCCAGCATGCCTCGATAGCCACTCCTACTGCCAGCATGCCTCGATAACCCCTCCTACTGCCAGCATGCCCCGATAACCCCTCCTACTGCCAGCATGCCCCGATAGCCACTCCTACTGCCAGCATGCCCCGATAACCCTCCTACTGCCAGCATGCCTCGATAGCCACTCCTACTGCCAGCATGCCCCGATAACCCCTCCTACTGCCAGCATGCCTTGATAACCCCTCCTACTGCCAGCATGCCTCGATAGCCACTCCTACTGCCAGCATGCCTCGATAACCCCTCCTACTGCCAGCATGCCCCGATAACCCTCCTACTGCCAGCATGCCCCGATAACCCCTCCTACTACCAGCGTGCCTCGATAACCCCTCCTACTGCTAGCATGCCCCGATAGCCACTCCTACTGCCAGCATGCCCCGATAACCCCTCCTACTGCCAGCATGCCTCGATAACCCCTCCTACTACCAGCGTGCCTCGATAACCCCTCCTACTGCCAGCGTGCCCCGATAGCCACTCCTACTGCCAGCATGCCTCGATAACCCCTCCTACTTCCAGCATGCCTCGATAGCCCCTCCTACTGCTAGCATGCCCCGATAACCCCTCCTACTGCCAGCATGCCCCGATAGCCACTCCTACTGCCAACATGCCTTTGATAACCCCTCCTACTGCCAGCATGTCCCGATAGCCCCTCCTACTGCCAGCATGCCCCGATAGCCACTCCTACTGCCAACATGCCTCGATAACCCCTCCTACTGCCAGCATGCCCCGATAACCCCTCCTACTGCCAGCATGCCCCGATAGCCACTCCTACTGTCAGCATGCCCCGATAACCCCTCCTACTACCAGCATGCCCCGATACTGCCAGCGTGCCCCGATAACCCCTCCTACTGCCAGCGTGCCCCGATAACCCCTCCTACTACCAGCGTGCCCCAATAGCCCCTCCTACTACCAGCGTGCCCCGATAGCCCCTCCTACTACCAGCGTGCCCCGATAGCCCCTCCTACTACCAGCGTGCCTCGATAGCCTCTCCTACTACCAACGTGCCCCGATAGCCCCTCCTACTACCAGTGTGCCCCGATAGCTCCTCCTACTACCGGCGTGCCCCGATAATCCCTCCTAGTACTGGCGTGCCCCGATAGCCCCTCCTACTACCGGCGTGCCCCGATAGCCCCTCCTACTACCGGCGTGCCCCGATAGCCCCTCCTACTACCGGCGTGCCCCGATAGCCCCTCCTACTACCGGCGTGCCCCCGATAGCCCCTCCTACTACCAGCGTGCCCTGATTGCCCCTCCTACCAGCATGCCCCAGTTTTTTGCTGATGTCCTCAGCTCTGCTATGAGATGTTTTATTTTTTGCCAGCGTTTTACGCTTCATTCTTCTTTTCTCTCCTCAATCTTCCCTACATTGCTGCTGGATCTGGTCTCTACAGTTGCAGCTTGCCATTGTGGCCTGTCATCGTGTTGGCTTTTGGAGTTCAGCAGGATCACACTGGACTAGGCATTGCGGGGCCAGCCTGGAAGTGACCTTTGGCTCTTGGATTCTGTGTAGGGTACATACCGGGCCCCGTTCTGGTGTAAGCTGGCCATGCAGTACTTTCCAAGTCCAGAGTCATTAGCATTGCCTGGTTCTGTCTCTGAGAAGGCTGATTGGGAGCTGCCTCTTGTTCGGAACGTTGGGTGTGACTTTAAAATCCCCACTTTTCACTGGTTCCTAAATCATGGAATAGGAAAATGTTGAGGGACTTGGAGTGCTGATGTCATCTTTGTGCTCTTCAGCCTTGTGGAAGCATCTTCTTGCTGAAGAGCCACGTGGATGCCAATCCAATCTCCAATCCATTCCATCTGCCTGTCTACAGTGGTTTCTGGCTACCTTTGGCACTCTGACCCTTCCGGCTACCAGCTGTCTAGGTTTCAGGAGTACCTGAGGTCTTGTACCTTGAACTTCAGTTGGCTTAGCAATCGCAACGTGTCTGTTTCTAGACACGGGGCAGTCATACTGCGATGGATGACTCCAGCTCGCTCTCCTATGGTTTCCAGGATGTTTACTCTGTGCCTCCTGAAGGTATGGACATTTGGAATGTGCAATCCTTCAACCTGAGATTAGAGGGCCTACCTCATCATTGGAGTCCTGCATAGCTCTGCTGGGTGAAGCCATATCACTGGCTGTGGTCTCTACTATAGTCAATCCGGTGTCAGTCTTCTGCTATGACTCCACAATTGTGGCTCTTATTGATGTGATCTGTACTATTCTGCATTTGGAGGATCAGCATGTTGTTTCCAGTCGCAGGTCTTTCAGAGATTCTTCAGATGTAGAGATTTTTCCATTACACCTGTTCCTTCAAGTATTCTATAGAAATATCCTGACATGCTCATAGACACCACCAATCACCTACTGGAACTGGACTTGTTCCTGTTTTGAAAGGATTTGGGCAAACAATGGTTTACACCAACTATGGACCCGCCATGGCTCACCATAACTGGGAAACCACTAGAAGTTTCTACATTCATTAAATTTACCCTGATGTTCTGCAGTTGGAATCCCTCTGTAAAGTCCAGTTGGTTGCTTGCTGGCTTGCCCTTCCCTTTGGCACATTTTAGCTGAGACTTACATTTGTCCAACCATGGCAGAATAGTCTCCATCACTCGAGATCTCCACTGCAGCAGTGGAGTATTTCCTTTACACATTTTGTGAAGTGTATGGCTGTAGGGTTACCCTTTAGCTGTGATGGCCTGATGGAGGCATCTTGGCTTGTCTTCTGTCAATACACACACATGTAGCACTCTTACAATGCTGGAATTCAGACACTGCCTTTAAGAAGCTCTTGGTCTTCAAAGGAAGTCTCTTTGGATCCACCCTTGTCATTTATTATCACAGATATCACCGGGGGGCAAGAGGACCTACCTGCCTTGACATAAGAAGTCTACAGAAAAATCATCTAAGTTTCTTCCCTGTCTTTCCTGGACTCAGGCGTAGGCATGTCTAGGCCTCCAAAACTTGGTTCTTGGGCCACCCGCAAAGTCTGCGTTCATAAGTCTGCTAGGCCCACAGAGAAGCCCTCATCGTTATGAAGGTGCAACCACAACCTTCCTGAGCTCCATCTTCAGCTTCTCACCTTTAACCTTCCTGTGCCACTGCACAGATTAGCAGACCTACCTCGCCCCTTTAGGGTCTCTTGTCCCGAGGGCTCCTTGTGGTAGCTTCTGTGCCAGTTTAGTGTCAAAAGCTGTATCCCAATCTGGTCACCATTCTCTTGCCCAGAGAAAATGTCTGCCTCTATTTGGAAGTGTATGTCCAAAGGTTTTGCATGGTATCTATGAGATCTACCATCCCCTTTATTTCCTGGAGGGACTCTGCAGTCAACGAGGCAAGCAATACAGTATGTCACCAGCACACCAGGGAACTCTGTAAAAGGGTCCATCGTTTTATTGACTGGTCACATCACAGCAGAGGATAGCAACATTTGGAAGTCATGCAGTACCCTTCATCAGGCATGTGACCTTGAAGTCAATCTAGTCTCCAACCAGTGGCCACTACAGCACTGACTTACTTTCCAGCCATTTTCAGTATCGTGTGTTGGGATTATTGCTTTGGATTTATCTGTGGTCCACTAGGATGTGTACCTACAGTTCACTGTCCTTCCAGGGCCCTTGCTCTTCAGTCATGTCCCTGCATCCTAAGTTTTCTCCAGGGTGGTGGCCTCAGTGTTTGCCTACTGTAACTCCCACTGTGGGGAAACTTAGAGGACCTACTGTAGAGAAAAACCATCTGTGTGGGTCCTAGTGGAGGTTCCTGACCTGAAAAACCAGTCTTCTCCTTCTGGGGTTGAAGAAGTCTTCTCTTCCCCCCTCCTGGAAAATCCTGCTATTGGAGAATTCAGACAATGTATTTTGGTAATCATATCTTTGGTGGGTCTCCTGATTTGGATCCATTTCTACAAAGTCATGGTGAAGGCATACCTCTACCATCTAGCAGAAACAAACGAGATCTCGGTATAACGAGACGTAGTTGGGATCCAGACTTGGACAGATTTGTGTATTTTAGTCTTGTCCGCTCTTCTCATCTCAAGTGCAGTCTACTAGATATCCGGTTTCTGTAACTGGTTGCTTCTGGACTGATGGAGTAGGCCTATTACCTGGGTGCATTCCAGGACCTTTGTTGCAGGATGTCATATGGGGACCCCATGATACCCTGGGTCATCTACATGTCTCTTGGTGTAGGAATCCACTGGCAGTAACGGAATACACTGATGGCTCTGTGGGATCCACATACCTGGTTCTAGGTCTTTCCATTATCTTTTGCTTTACAGACTCAATAGGAAGGTCTTTCTGGCCTTCCCTGCTCTGATTTGACACAGACGAATGTTCTTTGCCATTCTGATAGGACTTCTGACCCTTGCTCCAGGGATTTCATTGGATCTGGGGAGTCAGGAGCATCTCCAGACCCATTACTTTTTTGAGACTCAAAGATAAGAAGGATACCCTTTGCCCCCGAGTTTTCTTTCGTCAACCAGGACATCATTCTCTCTCCAGCCTCAGCTGTTCAAGAGGAGATCCTTATTGACCGGATGGTCCCTGTAGGGAATTTTTTTTTTTTCATTCCACCCTTCTGGATGGATCTGGTAGAGCCACTAGTAGTTACTAGTTAATGTGATTGTTTTCTTGTTCTTCTGAGATCAGGCTTTGGTTCCCCATACTTGGTAACAAAAGCACTTGAACGGGACCAGGTGGTTACAATCATGTGCCAGCTTTGGGCATATGGTCCTTTTAGGTGGCCCCTGAGCTGCACAGGAACGTTGCCATCCTATGTTGGCCAGTCAAGATGGCTGAAGACCGGCATCTGGAACCAGCTGGGGAAAGGATGATGTTGAAGGACCTCAAAGGCGTTGGACTGTTGGAACAGAAGTAAGTATCTCTGCCTTTAGTCCCACTTTAAAGAAAAAATAATGTTGGGAACGTCGGAGGTAAAATGAGGTGATGTCCAGGCCTACCCTTGAATGCAACGGACTGACCTGAGAACATTGTCCTTCAGGGATGTCCTTCAGGGATGTCCTTCAGGGATGTCCGGAGAAGTTTCACTGTTGCAGGTAAATCTTCACACGTCTGTTTCTCATCTGTGTGGTGACGTTAGTTCTGCTAATCTACGGATTAGTATGGATGAGTTAATCCCATTTTATTGTAGATGTTCGATGTGTCAGAAGTGGAATTTCCAGAACGAGCTGTTACCTGCATGGGAGATTTGTGCTCCCGTCCCGGGTCACTGCAGGCAGCGACAAGCAAATTCACAGCAATGTTTATCTAAGGAATAAAGCAGAACCATCTAATTAATAATCATCAATAAAGCTGCGTTCTCCTGTCACCGGGTGTCACGTCGCCACCCTCCATGTTACTCCAGGAATAGATATGGCTCCACTCCAACCAATTCCTGCAATAAGTGAAATGAATGTCAGATGAATAATCAAGAAAACAACAATCTTCAAAGGTGGATCATGCTGGCCACCCACAGACAATCGTTCAAAAAACTTTCAATACTCGATCGTCTGACTTTCGAAATGCTAATAGGCTAATTGTGATTCTCAAAATGCAAAGTTTTATGGCAAGAAAACAGTCTGTCATGTCGGATTTTTGTAGCCTAAACGATCGATTTTCTAAATATTAGTATTGGAATCGATTGAAACCGTTTAGAAAAAAAAATACAATGCACTTGTGTGTTCAAATGTAACCCTGGAAGTACGAGCGACAAATAGATCATTCTCATGTAAATCCTGTATAATAATAAAGTCATTTCTAACTCCGCCCCAAACTACATCACCAATTTTGTCTCCAAATATCACCCAAACCGTCCTGTCCGCTCCTCACGTGGCCTCCTGCTCTCTACCTCCTTGTCTCCTCCTCCCATGCTCGTCTCCAGGACTTCTCCAGAGCTTCCCCCATCCTCTGGAACTCGCTACCCAAATCTATCCAATTATTGCTTACTCTGCCCATTTTTAGGCAATCTCTTAAAACCGATCTCTCCTATGATCCCCCACAGTTATTACCTTTTGTACCACTAGCCCCTCCCTCTTAGATTGTAAGCTCCCAGGAGCAGAGCCCTCCTAACCCTCTTGTATTGATCTGTACCCACCCCCACACCCCAGCTGTTTTTGTTGCTTTGGTTTTTTTTTGCCTTGTTCAGATGTCTTCAGGCCAGTCATGTGACACACCGGGTCCTTCTCTTTCGGTCCTCGTTCTCTGTGGGTCCTTGTTCACTCTGGGTCCTCCTTCTCTCTGGCTCCTCCTTCTCTTTGGGTCCTCCTTCTCTCTGGCTTCTCCTTCTCTTTGGGTCCTCATTCTCCATCAGTCCTGAATGATGCAGAGAACGGGACTGGAGTGATTATACCACAACTTGCTACATCAGCACAAAGTTAGTGCCACAGTGGTTCCCGCTCAGGTCGCCCCGCCACGGTGATTCCCGCTCAGGTCGCCCCACCACGGTGATTCCCGCTCAGGTCGCCCCGCCACGGTGATTCCCGCTCAGGTCGCCCCGCCGCGGTGTTTCCCGCTCAGGTCGCCCCGCCGCGGTTGTTCCGGCTCAGGTCACCCCGCCATGGTGGTTCCGGCTCAGGTCACCCCGCCATGGTGGTTCCGGCTCAGGTCACCCCGCCATGGTGGTTCCGGCTCAGGTCACCCCGCCATGGTGGTTCCGGCTCAGGTCACCCCGCCATGGTGGTTCCCGCTCAGGTCACCCCGCCATGGTGGTTCCCGCTCAGGTCGCCCCGCCACGGTGGTTTCCGCTCAGGTTGCCCCGCCACCGTGGTTCCTGCTCAGGTCGCCCCACCACGGTGGTTCCCGCTCAGGTCGCCCCGCCGCGACGGTTCCCGCTCAGGTCGCGCTCATGTGATGTCCTCAGTCTTCCATTGGCTGTCATTGATCCTGGAAGACTGAGGACACCTAGTGACGGAAAGGAATCACTGCGAGGGACAGCACCAGAGAAGAGGCGAGTGTTGCAGCCAGAGCTGCTCTTGTTTTCCGGTTCTGCTGGGGAGCTGTAGAAATCATTTTGTAAAAAGTTGGTCTTTTTCTCTCCATCTCCTAACAGAAGCCATACGTTTTTTTTCTCTTTTCAGGCCTAGAACCTGAGATCCAGAGACTCATCTCCAAACACAAGCAGGAAATCCGCAAGCTGAAGGCGCTTCACGAGGCCGAGCTCCTGCAGTCCGACGAAAGGGCCGCCATGCGTTATGTGCGCCAGGCCGAGGAACTGCGCCAGAACCTGGAGCGTGAGAAGGAGGAGCTGAGCCAGAGGGAGCGAGAGCTGGCAAAGCAGAGGTGAGCGCGGCGCTGCAGGGGGGAGGGGAGTCTCTACATTCAAGAGCACCTGTCACAGCTGGGCTAATGGAGGAACCAAAGACTTGCACCCCATTCACACTCGTGAGACGTGTCCTGAGACTTCAAAGTCACATGACAAGTCATGCTCCATGTTTTCCATTGATAACCGTTCATATATGTGTGACTTAAAGCAGATTTCTAGCTGCAGGAATATCATTCAGGCAAAAATGTTTAGATTGGATTGTGATTGGTTGTCTTAATGGAAATGTATCCAGGAGACGGCTACAGTGCGGTCAGCTAGTTCTGAGAGGGCATATATGGACGTCCTCCCAGAGCCACACCCCCCGCGCCCGGTCTGTGATCGCTGTGTCCTTTGGAAACAGCTGATCACATGACTAGAGAATGGGCCAATCACAGCTGATCACCGGGTAAATAGGAAATGCCGGTTATCATCAGTCCTCTCCCCATGCTGACAGTGCGAAAGGAGAGGAGAACCGGTAAGTGGCATTTTGCAGGGGGGTATCTACACTGACCATCAGGGCACTGATCATCAGTGTAGCCCCATCAGTGCAGCCAATAATGCCCATCAGTCCTGGCAATCAGTGCTCATCAGTGCCACCTATCTGTACCCATCAGTGCCACCTATCTGTACCCACCAGTGCCGCCTATCTGTACCCATCAGTGCCGCCTATCTGTACCCACCAGTGCCGCCTATCTGTACCCACCAGTGCCGCCTATCTGTACCCATCAGTGCCGCCTATCTGTACCCATCAGTGCCGCCTATCTGTACCCATCAGTGCCACCTATCTTTACCCATCAGTGCCGCCTATCTGTACCCATCAGTGCCGCCTATCTGTACCCATCAGTGCCGCCTATCTGTACCCATCAGTGCTGCCTATCTGTACTTATCAGTGCTGCCTATCTGTACTCATCAGTGCTGCCTATCTGTACCCATCAGTGCTGCCTATCTGCACCCATCAGTGCTGCCTATCTGCACCCATCAGTGCTGCCTATCTGCACCCATCAGTGCTGCCTATCTGCACCCATCAGTGCTGCCTATCTGCACCCATCAGTGCTGCCTATCTGCACCCATCAGTGCTGCCTATCTGTACCCATCAGTTCTGCCTATCAGTGCCGCCTATCTGTACCCATCAGTGCCGCCTATCTGTACCCATCAGTGCCGCCTATCTGTACCCATCAGTGCTGCCTATCAGTGCCGCCTATCTGTACCCATCAGTGCCGCCTATCTGTACCCATCAGTGCTGCCTATCTGTACCCATCAGTGCTGCCTATCTGTACCCATCAGTACTGCCTATCTGTACCCATCAGTACTGCCTATCTGTACCCATCAGTACTGCCTATCTGTACCCATCAGTGCTGCCTATCTGTGCCTATCAGTGCTGCCTATCTGTACCTATCAGTGCCGCCTAACACTGTCCATCAGTAAAGGAGAAAAATTACTTATTTACAAAACTTTATAACCAAAACGTTTTTTTTTGTTTTAAAAATTTTTGGTCTTTTTTAGTTTGTTTAGCAAAAAATAAAACCGCTGAGGAGATCAAATACCACCAAAAGAAAGCTCTATTTGTCACAAAAAATGATAACAATTTAGCCCGGGTACAGTGTTGCATGACCGCACAATTGTCATTCAAAGTGTGAGAGCGCTGAAAGCTGAACATTGGCCTGGACAGGAAGGGGGTGACAGTGCCCGGCAGGTGAGGGGTTAATGAATACAGAGCGGGATGACGTCTTATGTCTGCCTGGATTTTGGAATCTTCCTATGATTGAGGAAATCGTTCTTTATTGATCGGAGGCTTTGTGTGTCCAGGTATGAGAAGCAGCTGGTGCAGGAGGAGCAGTCCCTGCAGGAACAGCGCCGGCGTCTGTACAGCGAAGTGACCGAGGAGAAGGAACGGTTAAACCAGCAAGCTGCCAGGTGAGAGATCGGAGGGGGAGGGGCTTATATTACCTGAACTCCATACATGAACCTCTAAGGGGGGGGGGGGGGCATGGCCTTATAGAAGGGGGTGTTCAGTGATCACATAAATCATGCATGGCTGTCAGTGTGAACCCGGGTTACCTTCTCATTGGTTGTATGGCGTGGTGGTGGGAGGAGACTGAGCCACGTGTGTTGTCTTTTCTCATTGTTTTCTTTGGGGTGTCACACAGGCAGAGGGCGGAGCTGGATGAACTGAGGAAGCAGCTGGAGGATAACTGTGCCCTGGCCACCCGCGTGCTGAAAGAAGAGTACGAGAAGAGCAAAGAGGAGCAGGACAGGAGGCACCAGGTAAGCAGCACTTGCAGCAAGTCACAGGAAGGGGCGCTACACCCGGGTATGAGAATGCAATGATTGGTGGATGGTAGAGAGTTTAATCCTCCCTCCAGCCTCCCCTCCCGTCTTGCACAGCTGTACCGACTCCTCCCCTTCAGTCTTGCACAGCTGTACCGGCTCCTCCCCTCCCATCTTGTACAGGTGTAGTGGCTCCTCCCCTCCCGTCTTGTACAGGTGTACCGACTCCTCCCTTTCAGTCTTGCACAGGTGTACCGACTCCTCCCCTCCCATCTTGTACAGGTGTAGTGGCTCCTCCCCTCCCGTCTTGTACAGGTGTACCGACTCCTCCCCTTCAGTCTTGCACAGGTGTACCGACTCCTCCCCTCCCATCTTGCACAGCTGTACCGACTCCTCCCCTTCAGTCTTGCACAGGTGTACCGGCTCCTCCCCCTCCCGTCTTGTACAGGTGTACCGACTCCTCCCCTGCAGTCTTGCACAGGTGTACCAGCTCCTCCCCCTCCCATCTTGTACAGGTGTACCGGCTCCTCCCCTCCCATCTTGTACAGGTGTACCGACTCCTCCCCTTCCGTCTTGCACAGCTGTACCGACTCCTCCCCTTCAGTCTTGCACAGCTGTACCGGCTCCTCCCCCTCCCATCTTGTACAGGTGTACCGGCTCCTCCCCTCCCATCTTGTACAGGTGTACCGACTCCTCCCCTCCCGTCTTGCACAGCTGTACCGGCTCCTCCCCCTCCCATCTTGTACAGGTGTACCGGCTCCTCCCCTCCCATCTTGTACAGGTGTACCGACTCCTCCCCTCCCGTCTTGCACAGCTGTACCGGCTCCTCCCCCTCCCATCTTGTACAGGTGTACCGGCTCCTCCCCCTCCCATCTTGTACAGGTGTACCGGCTCCTCCCCTCCCATCTTGTACAGGTGTACCGGCTCCTCCCCTCCAGTCTTGTACAGGTGTACCGGCTCCTCCCCCTCCCATCTTGTACAGGTGTAGTGGCTCCTCCCCTCCCATCTTGTACAGGTGTACCGGGGAAGGCAAAATATAAGCAGACTAAAGGCACTATGAGGGGGTCCGGCTCTCCGGCGATGCTGTAGGAGGTGGGGGTGGGAAGGGGGCCGTGTGCCTAAGGGGTGGATTTACTATATGAATCATCCAGTGCACGCCTAGGCCAGGAAGCAGTTAAAGGGATTCTGACACGTTTTTCATGTAACTTCCTTGATTCAGAGATCATCGCGGTTGGGAGAATTCGGAAGATCCGCGTATTTAGACTGAAGTGCATCCAGAAAGACCTGGAAATGTTATTCTGGCATAATAATTACTTCTCGGAGCTTTGACACTCAGATTTCCAGCACAATTGTCCTCAGCCTGGCTTTCAGAGTGCCACGTCTGGACTGGACCTATGAGGACCTTTGGACACCTAGAGCCACCTAGAGTACCTTCAGACTCCATTCTTTTTAAAAGTTTGCTGCAGAGTGCCTCCCAGGCCTGAGCTGTTGGCATTGCAGGAGCAGTTTTCCTGTCTGAAGACTCCGGCTGGTCGGTTGCTGAGGTCCCTTTATTTCCTTTTTCCGTGGTCTTACCGTGCATTGGGGTATTACTGCGGGTCTGAGCTCTGACGCCATCCATTGGCTGAAATGTGCACGTGTTTCTCTCACTCTCTTTTCCACCATAGAGCATCTCTCAACTGATGTTCCTGCTGAAGGAAACCTCTTCCCCCCCCCCCCCTTCCTCCGCTAATCCTGCTTGAGGAAGTGTCTCCCCCTTGTCACTCCTGCTTGAGGAAGCATCTCCCCCTTGCCACTCATGCTTGAGGAAGCGTCTCCCCCTTGCCGCTCCCGCTTGAGAAAGCGTCTCCCCCTTGTCGCTCCCGCTTGAGGAAGCGTCTCCCCCTTGCCGCTCCCGCTTGAGGAAGCGTCTCCCCCTTGCCGCTCCCGCTTAAGGAAGCGTCTCCCCTTTGCCGCTCCCGCTTGAGGAAGCGTCTCCCCCTTGCCGCTCCCGCTTAAGGAAGCGTCTCCCCCTTGCCGCTCCCGCTTGAGGAAGCGTCTCCGACTTGCCGCTCCCGCTTGAGGAAGCGTCTCCCCCTTGCCGCTCCCGCTTGAGGAAGCGTCTCCCCCTTGCCGCTCCCGCTTGAGGAAGCGTCTCCCCCTTGCCGCTCCCGCTTGAGGAAGCGTCTCCCCCTTGCCGCTCCCGCTTGAGGAAGCGTCTCCCCCTTGCCGCTCCCGCTTGAGGAAGCGTCTCCCCCTTGCCGCTCCCGCTTGAGGAAGCGTCTCCCCCTTGCCGCTCCCGCTTGAGGAAGCGTCTCCCCCTTGCCGCTCCCGCTTGAGGAAGCGTCTCCCCCCTACTGCTTCCATTTGAGGAAGCATCTCTCCCTTGCCGCTCCCGCTTGAGGAAGCGTCTCCCCCTTGCCGCTCCCGCTTGAGGAAGCGTCTCCCCCCTACTGCTTCCATTTGAGGAAGCATCTCCCCCCTGTTGCTCCTTCTTGAGGAATCATCTCCCCCCCCGCCGCTCCCACTTCAGGAAGCGTCTCCCCCTTGCCGCTCCCGCTTGAGGAAGCGTCTCCCCCTTGCCTCTCCCGCTTGAGGAAGCGTCTCCCCCTTGCCGCTCCCGCTTGAGAAAGCGTCTCCCCCTTGCCGCTCCCGCTTGAGGAAGCGTCTCCCCCTTGCCGCTCCCGCTTGAGGAAGCGGCTCCCCCTTGCCGCTCCCGCTTGAGGAAGCGTCTCCCCCTTGCCGCTCCCGCTTGAGGAAGCGTCTCCCCCTTGCCGCTCCCGCTTGAGGAAGCGTCTCCCCCTTGCCGCTCCCGCTTGAGGAAGCGTCTCTCCCTTGCCGCTCCCGCTTGAGGAAGCGTCTCCCCCTTGCCGCCGCTCCCGCTTGAGGAAGCGTCTCCCCCTTGCCGCTCCCGCTTGAGGAAGCGTCTCCCCCTTGCCGCTCCCGCTTGAGGAAGCGTCTCCCCCTTGCCGCTCCCGCTTGAGGAAGCGTCTCCCCCTTGCCCGCTCCCGCTTGAGGAAGCGTCTCCCCCCTGTTGCTCCTTCTTGAGGAATCATCTCCCCCCCGCCGCTCCCGCTTCAAGAAGTATCTCCCCCTTGCCGCTCCTGCTTCGGGAAACATCTCCTCCTTGCTGCACCTGCTTGAGGAAGCATCTCCCCTCTGCTGCTCCCTCTTGAGGAGGCGTCTTCCCTCTGCCGCTTCTGCTTGAGGAAATGTCTCTCCCCTGCCACTCCTACCTGAGGAAGCATTCCATGCTGCTCCTGCCTGAGGAAGCATCTCCCCTCTGCTGCTCCTTGAAGAAGCATCGCCCCCCTGCTGCTCCCACTTGGAGTCACATGGAAATTTGGTTCCTACTGCCAGTCTACAATGACTTAGGCCATGCTATCAGCTGCCTGGGTTTCATGCATACCTGAGTGCTCGTCTCTTACCCTGAGCCTATACATTACCTTACCATCAAGCGGTTGCAATGTCTGATTGTAGACCTATGGGAACAGTCCCACTATACCGGGTGCCTCCACCTCACATTCTATCAATGGTTCTGGGACTGCTGGAAGAATGCCTTCTGATGGTGCTGATGCCTACAGCTTGGAATCATGATATCCACTCATCTTAGAAGTCGGTTCCTTCCTGAGGTCTGCCTTGGCTCTGTCAGGTATGGTTGGGCCCTCTCCCCTCTCGGCTCTCTCCTTCAGATGAGGTTATTTCCATGCTGGAGTTGGACAGATCCCCCTCTTATTTACCGGATGCTAATTGCAGAGGCCTCAAGCGTGCCCCCCGCGCCCTCTCCTGCAGACTAGATCTGATTTGTTTGCGGCTTTAGAGGTTTCCCAGCCATCAGCCGCAGAGAATTTGTGAGTCACTCGGGTCCTTGACTGATGACCTTGAGGCGTGGCAGTCTACTGCTGGAACGGCCAAATTAAAGGAGACTTATTGGCTCTTATGGAAGCCGTGTACTACTCTGAAATTGCAGGATTGACCTATTTCTTCTATCGGTGCTGTTTCTAGTTTACGTTCCTTTAAAGACTTCCCCTTTGCACCCCTTTTCCGACTTTTTCTCCATGGAAAAATCTTATCCTGATTGTTCAAGCAGATTCTGCTGGCCAGTAATCGTCCAGATCCAGCAATTGGCTCCCTATGTTGATGCACACAGGAAAGCTCTATTTTGAGTCCATTCAAGGTGCCTGCTTTGACTGAAGCCCTGATGAAGGGGACGTTTGTTAGTGTTCGTTCAAACCAATACATTTTATCCTTTGGTCTCCTTCCGTTGCTGGAGGAGTCTCGTTTCCCAATCAGCATCTTGGAGCTTTGGGGAATTTGGTTGTCTCTGCAGCATTGGGGCATCCTACTTGGATCCTACCTGAATAAGCTGGTCAATGCCGTGGTTGGACATCAATCATCAGGGGTCCCCTGTGACTCCATGAGATCTGAATCCGGTCCTCTCTACCCCTCAGAAACGGATGTTGGAACCCATTGGAAACATTCAGTTCTCTATTCTTGTTTTTGTAGCCATCACTTCTGCCAGTTGAGTGTCTGAACTGGTGGCCTTACCCTGGTTCATTGGATTGAGGTGCCTGGTGTAGCTCCTGCCCTTCACCTCATTCAGGACATTTTCCTTCTCTTCCTCTGTCCAGCTGCAGTTGACCAAAAGAAAATTTTGTTCTATTGTCTGTATGTTTTAGGCTGTGAGATCCTACCTCTCACCTACTTTTTCAGAAAGGTGGATTTCCATTTTCTCGTCCCGGATGGTCCTCATAATAGAGCTCCGGCTTCTCGTTCCACCATCTCTCTGACAGGCCATTATTCAAGCTAATGGTCATAAGGATTTCACCCTTTCCCGTCAAGGAGCGCTCTATTTGATTTGTGAGGTTTTTTTTTCGGCATCCGGTTCTGATTTCCAGATTTGTAAGACTGCTAGTTGGCCCTTTATGTTCACTCATTCTCGAAGTTCTGCCAGGTGGACATTGTGGCCTTCCCTCTGTGACTTCCTTTAGGCGGCTCTTTGGCCCGCCGACTGTCCCCAATTGTTTTCTGTTTTCTTGGGACTGTTAGCAGTAGTTTGCTGTGTTGCCCCCCCCCCCCCCCCCCCCCTATTTAGAAATTCCTGAAGGTTGAAGGCTCGATTCACACTTGTGCGACTTTGGACACGACAAGTCGCAGCACTTTTCAATGGCACACATTGGTATCTCTGCAATGTAAAGTCGCATCAATTTTGAAAAGGTACCTGCAGTACTTTGATGCGAATTTTGATGAACTTATGTCCAGAGTGCAAAGTTGCATTCCAAAGTCGTCTTTGGAGTCACACAAACGGAGCCTGAAACTTCCTGTGTCCCTCAATGGATGAGAAGGAAAGAATAGGATACCATTGGGGGACACAACAATGCAAGAGGGCTAGGAGGCCCTGATCCTGGGAGCTGACAATCTAAGACACTGTACTGTAGGGTGACGTATTTAAAACAAAAAACATAAATAATAATATAAAAAATAAAATAAAAATGTAAAATACAAGTTTTGAAAACTTTTGATTTTTGGTTATAAACTAATTTTGGGTTTTTTTTCTACTAAAAAGCTGAATACATTTTGGCCGAGATTTATGAAGAAAGATTATTTATTTACAATATTTTATAAGAAGAACACTTTTTTTTTTTCAAAATGTTTGGATTTTTCATTTATATAGCAAAAAAATAAAACTCCCAGCGGTGAATAAATACCACCAAAATAAAGTTTTATCTGTCTCAAAAAATGTTAAAAATGTCATCTGGGTACAGTGTTGCATGACCGCGCAATTGTCATTCAAAGTGTGAGAGCGCTGAAAGTTGAAAATTGGCCTGGGGGGGAAGAGGGGGGGAAAGTGTCCGGACTGGAAGGAGGGGGAGTGTCCAGACTGGAAGGGGGGGGGGGGGGGGTGGAAGGTTCCGGACTGGAAGGGTGGGGGGAAGTGTCCGGACTGGAAGGGGGGGGGGGGGGGGGGGGAAGTGTCCGGACTGGAAGGGGGGGGGGGGGAAGTGTCCGGACTGGAAGGGGGGGGGAAAGTGTCCGGACTGGAAGGGGGGGGGGAAAGTGTCCGGACTGGAAGGGGGGGGGGAAGTGTCCGGACTGGAAGGGGGGGGAAATTGTCCGGACTGGAAGGGGGGGAAAGTGTCCGGACTGGAAGGGGGTGAAAGTGTCCGGACTGGAAGGGGGGTGAAAGTGTCCGCACCGGGAAGGGGGGGAAAGTGTCCGGACCGGGAAGGGGGGGGGGGAAAGTGTCCGGACCGGGAAGGGGGGGAAGTGTCCGGACTGGAAGGGGGGGGGAAAGTGTCCGGACCGGGAAGGGGGGGAAAGTGTCCGGACCGGGGAAGGGGGGGAAAGTGTCCGGACCGGGAAGGGGGGGAAGGTGTCCGGACCGGGAAGGGGGGGGGGGGAAGGTGTCCCGGACGGGAAGGGGGGAAGGTGTCCGGACGGGAAGGGGGGGAAGGTGTCCGGACTGGAAGGGGGGGAAGGTGTCCGGACTGGAAGGGGGGGGGGGGGAAAGTGTCCAGACCGGAAGGGGGGGGGGGGGAAGTGTCCGGACCGGAAGGGGGGGGGGGGAAAGTGTCCGGACTGGAAGGGGGGGAAATGTCTAATGTTTGGGGGTTCAAAGTCATTTTGTAGCAGATTTTTGCATGTAGGAGAGAAATGTCAGAATTGCTCCTGTGGCCCCTGAAGGGCCCTGGGAAGGATGTCATGGCGGGGACCTAATCCCGCTCTCTGCTCGGAGTTCACCTTTAGTACCCGCAGGGCAGGACGGCCGCGTTCGTTTCCAGCGGGAAGTCGTTGTACCTTTTGGCGATGATTTCTCCGGGAAGTAATACGTTTCTGGCGGTGGAATTATTTGCCTCAATATTTGTGTTGGGAACGTTTCAGGGAAGCAATAAGATTGGCGGCCGGAATGGGAAGACAATTGTTTGGGAACGTGGATGTCCTAGAAGTCGGATGATTTGGCTGCATTGAGCTCCACGCTGAGCAAACAACTAAATACACAAATGAATAGAGAGGAGATGTAATACATCACAAAGGATTTGTAGTTCCATCCAGTCCTGAGATTTACACAGTTCTGCTACACAGCACAGGCCTGTTTGGCAGGGTAGGTGACCTGATTTTTCCCTGCTTGAGGTCTTGTCCCTCTTCCAGCTTCTGATTGGACAGTGAAAGGAGAAGCAGCAGACTGATGAGCTAGTCTCTGTCACTCCGCTCTCTCCTCCTGTCAGTGACATACATCAGTATGACACAGCGAACACTCATCTCTGTATAATAGCGGCTCTGCGATGTGTCAGACCTTAGCGCTCTGACAGCGACTTCTCCCCGCCTGCCGTCACATGGAGCCGCAGAGTCATGGGTCCCGAACGTGAGATTGACGGAATGACGGAATTCGAGTTGTAACACCTTCTTATGTATTTTCTGCTTGACTGCAGGCCGAGACCAAAGCCCTGAGAGAGCGATCCGAGATCGAGAAGCAGGCGTGGGAGCAGAACTACATGAAGAAGGAGGTAAACACCGCGCCATTGTCTGCGTGTCTCCGAGTGATGGACGCCCTTCCTTAAAGGGACAGGACCCCCCACATGGAAGAGACGTTTATTATCCAGAGGAGCCGGGAAAGCATCGCACCCGAGAGGAGTACATGGCGGATACCGTGCGGGGCCCCTGCATGCCTCAGAATATCTGCTTGGTGTATGGGGAATAGGGGGTGTATGGGGAGTAGGGGGTGTATGGGGAGTAGGGGGTGTATGGGGAGTACGGGGGTGTATGGGGAGTAGGGGGTGTATGGGGAGTAGGGGGTGTATGGGGAGTAGGGGGTGTATGGGGAGTACGGGGGTGTATAATGTATGGGGTGTATGGGATTACGGGGATGTATGGGGTGTACGGGATGTATGGAATTACGGGGTGTACAGTGAGTATGGGGTATACGGGATGTTCGGGATAGTCTGGGTGTACGGGATATTCGGGGTGTACGGGATATTCGGGGTGTACGGGATATTCGGGGTGTATGGGATGTACGGGATATTCGGGGTGTACGGGATATTCGGGGTGTACGGGATATTCGGGGTGTACGGGATATTCGGGGTGTACGGGATATTCGGGGTGTACGGGATGTTGGGGGTGTACGGGATGTTGGGGGTGTACGGGATGTTCGGGGTCTATGGGGAGTTCGGGGTGCATGGGATGTTTGGGGGTGTATGGGATGTTTGGGGGTGTACGGGATAGTCTGGGTGTACGGGATGTTGGGGGTGTACGAGATGTTGGGGGTGTACGAGATGTTGGGGGTGTACGAGATGTTGTTGGGGGTGTACGAGATGTTGGGGGTGTACGAGATGTTGGGGGTGTACGGGATAGTCGGGGTGTACGGGATTTTGGGGGTGTACGGGATGTTGGGGGTGTACGGGATGTTCGGGGTGTACGGGATGTTGGGGGTGTACGGGATAGTCGGGGTGTACGGGATGTTGGGGGTGTATGGGATAGTCGGGGTGTACGGGATGTTGGGGGTGTACGGGATAGTCGGGGTGTACGGGATGTTGGGGGTGTACGGGATGTTGGAGGTGTACGGGATGTTCGGGGTGTATGGGATGTTGGGGGTGTACGGGATGTTGGGGGTGTACGGGATGTTCGGGGTGTATGGGATGTTGGGGGTGTACGGGATGTTGGGGGTGTACGGGATGTTCGGGGTGTATGGGATGTTCGGGGTGTATGGGATGTTGGGGGTGTACGGGATGTTGGGGGTGTACGGGATGTTCGGGGTGTATGGGATGTTGGGGGTGTATGGGATGTTCGGGGTGTATGGGATGTTCGGGGTGTACGGTCAAGCAGATATTCTGACAGGAAGCTTCAATGAACTACCACAGAGCTGCTGGGATTTGTAGTTCATTCACCCAACTCTGTGAATGAGTGACACGGCTGTGTGGGCGGAGCCCCGCACGGCTGCGCTGTTTTCAGATCTGACAGTATGGGGGGGGGCGCCTACTGATGGTGGCTGCTGTCTACCGGGAATAGGAGGAATGAAGGGGCGCCCGATGTCCAGAAGAACGAACTTTTGATGGTAGATTAGGAGGCATTTATTGAGTAACAAGTACATCAAGGCAACGCGTTTCGGGAGCCCTGAAGAAGGGAGAGTCCGTTCTCCGAAACGCGTTGGCTGGATGTACTTGTTACTCTCAATAAATGCCTCCTAATCTACCATCAAAAGTTCGTTCTTCTGGACATCGGGCGCCCCTTCATTCCTCCTGTTCCAAGTCTAGGTGTGGAAACGACCCCAAGGCCCATCCCAGAGAGGCAGCAGCCCAAATCCTAAGAGGGTTTACCACCAATATCCACCATTGGGTACAACTGACTAGAAGGACTTCTCCCCCCCCACCCCCACAACCACCCACCTACCACCCACCTACCACCAGTGACCCAGTCAGTCCAGCGCAGTCTTCAGCACAAACAAGATGTCTGCAGTCTGGATGTCATCCTCTCCTAGGTCTGTTCCGTCCTCAGAGTCCTCTTTGGCTCCGTTGGGTGTGGCACCCAGATTGAGGTTCATGTCATGGAAGACTTTATGGTCCAAATCACCCAATTATGATGGACTGCAGAGGCCACAGGAACCCTCCTATTGGCTGTTCTGTCCCTGTGAGGTTGCAGCGTACTGCTATTGCTCCCAACCAGAAGCCCCACTGCCTGCCCGACATCCGTTCCCAGCCACGGGACCCCACTGCCGCTGTCCGTTCCCAGCCACGGGACCCCACTGCCGCTGTCCGTTCCCAGCCACGGGACCCCACTGCCGCTGTCCGTTCCCAGCCACGGGACCCCACTGCCGCTGTCCGTTCCCAGCCACGGGACCCCACTGCCTGCCGTCCGTTCCCAGCCACGGGACCCCACTGCCGCTGTCCGTTCCCAGCCACGGGACCCCACTGCCGCTGTCCGTTCCCAGCCACGGGACCCCACTGCCGCTGTCCGTTCCCAGCCGCGGGACCCCACTGCCTGCTGTCCGTTCCAAGCCGCAGGACCCCATTGCCTGCCATTTGTTCCCAGCCGCAGGACCCCATTGCCTGCCATTTGTTCCCAGCCGCAGGACCCCATTGCCTGCCATTTGTTCCCAGCCGCAGGACCCCATTGCCTGCCATTTGTTCCCAGCCGCAGGACCCCACCGCCTGCTGTCTGTTCCCAGCCATAGGACCCCACTGCCTGCCATTTGTTCCCAGCCACAGGACCCCACCGCCTGCTGTCTGTTCCCAGCCGGGGGACCCCATTGCCCGCCGTCCGTTCCCAGCCACGGGACCCCCGCCACCTGCCCACCATTCATTCCCAGCCACAGTACCCCACTGCCCGCCGTCCGTTCCCAGCCGCGGGACCCCTGCCGCCTGCCCGCCGTCCGTTCCCAGCCACGGGACCGCACCACCCTCCGTCCATTCCCAGTCACGGGACCCCACTGCCCGCCGTCCTTTCCCAGCCACAGGACCCCACTGCCCGCCATCCGTTCCCAGCCGCGGGACTCCACTGCCTGCTGTCCGTTCCCAGCTGCGGTACCCTTGCCGCCCTCCCACCATCCGTTCCCAGCCACAGGACCCCACCACCCTCCGTCCCTTCCCAGCCGCGGGACCCCACCACCCTCCGTCCCTTCCCAGCTGCGGGACCCCACCACCCTCCGTCCCTTCCCAGCTGCGGTACCCCCCCCACCATCTGTTCCCAGCCGCAGGGCCCCGCTGCCTGACACCCCAGGCTATGGCCTTCCGCACTGCCTGACCCTGCTTTCTCCCACCACACCGACATGCGCTTCCATCATTCCCGCATTCATCGATCGGACATTTAATAAAACATCGAAGAAATAAAAGATAATTGGACTTCATTCCTTTCTGCCGATAATCCGGCTGTCCTCCTCCAATAGACAGACAGACGAATCTCGGAGTCCCATTTGTCGATGACTCTGACCTCATACTGACACGTCGTCATGGACGACTTTTATGGGGCAGTTACGGAACCTTTTCTCACCCCCCGTTGTTCCTGCAGGAAGCCTGGCTCCTGACCCGGGAGAGAGAACTGAAAGCCGAGGTCCGGAAGGGACGGGACAAGGAGATCGAAGTCGTGATTCAGCGTCTGGAGGCAGAGATGTCAACGGCAAGAGAGGAATGTGAGCGAGCTGCAGAGAGCAGGTGCAGAGAACGAATTCTTCTACCAAGCCGAACGCTGCCCTGCGGCCACAACTTAGATTTACGGCTGGAATATTAAAGTGGAATTCCGGATATACATCTAACCAGCCTTAGAACTGCCCCCCCCTCCCCCTCCTCTTCCCCCCCTCCCCCCCCCCCCCAACACCAACTATATACCTACCTATGTTCAGCCCACGTGGTCTCCCCTGGGTCAGGCAGTGCTGCTGCAGGGGAGAGGAGAGGGTGCCCAACAATGGCCGTGATGTCACCCATAGGCCTCAGTGGCCTTTCTGTTTTTGCTGCCCCCTCTTCTCCCCTGCAGCCATGCTCACTGACACAGGGAAGGTGGATCACATGACCGCAGCGGGCTGAGAATAGGTAAGTACAGTATATACATCTAGTATACACAGGTTAGTTAACCTAGGTGGGGGGAGGGCAGTATTAAACAAAAAAAAATATTGTGGCCCCCTGAAAGATGCTGCCCTAGGCAAATGCCTGGTTTGCCCCGCAGTAGTCACGCCCCTGCCCCAAACCATGAGGTAATCTGTGGTTCCTCATCGAGGGCTCTGCAGCAAGTCCCCAGGGGGTCCCGTTAAGGCCGATGGTGGGTAAATAACACCCCCACCCAGCTGACCCTCCATCTCTCCCACATATGTGGGGAAAGCACAGATCACAGCCCACCCTTCTCTCCTGACCACCCCAGGCACTTGTATGTGACATCACATGGGAGAGAGGAGGAGGACTGGGGGGGGTCGGTGCACCAGAAGAGCTAGAAATGTGTCTCCGCAGCTTCCCTGCGCTGCTCCGCGTGATCACATGACCCCATGGCCTGCTGCACCCTCCCCCAAATGCTGCTGATCTCAGGTTTGACCCAGAATGCAGCATCTGTGCAGAAAGTTCAAGAACGAGCGTCATGTAGGAGGCTTCATTATTCCTTCTATTTATTGCCGTTTCTAAAAATTATATCAGCGGCCGGCAGATCACACCGATGTCCCCAGAGCTGTAGACCCAAAAATGACATCAAGGGTTCCCCAAGATCTCAAGCTTTCTCCAAAGGGTCCCCCAAGATCTCAAGCTTTCTCCCAAGGGTTCCCCAAGATCTCAAGCTTTTTCTGAAGGGTTCCCCAAAATCACAAGCTTTCTCCAAAAGATTCCCCAAGATCTGAAGCTTTCTCCCAAGGGTTCCCCAAGATCTCAAGCTTTCTCCAAAAGGTTCCCCAAGATCTGAAGCTTTCTCCAAAAGGTTCCCCAAGATCTCAAGCTTTCTCCCCAAAGGGTTCCCCAAGATCTCAAGCTTTCTCCCAAGGGTTCCCCAAGATCTCAAGCTTTTTTCGAAGGGTTCCCCAAAATCTCAAGCTTTCTCCAAAAGGTTCCCCAAGATCTCAAGCTTTCTCCCAAGGGTTCCCCAAGATCTCAAGCTTTCTCCCAAAGGTCCCCCAAGATCTCAAGCTTTCTCCCAAGGGTTCCCCAAGATCTCAAGCTTTCTCCCAAGGGTTCCCCAAGATCTCAAGCTTTCTCCCCAAAGGGTTCCCAAAGATCTCAAGCTTTCTCCAAAGGGTCCCCCAAGATCTAAAGCGTTCTTCAAAGGGTTCCCCAAGATCTCAAGCTTTCTCCCCAAAGGGTTCCTCAAGATCTCAAACTTTCTCTCCAAAAGGTTCCCCAAGATCTCAAGCTTTCTCCCAAGGGTTCCCCAAAATCTCAAGCTTTCTCCCAAGGGTTCCCCAAGATCTCAAGCTTTCTCCCAAGGGTTCCCCAAGATCTCAAGCTTTCTCCCCAAAAGGTTCCCCAAGATCTCAAGCTTTCTCCCAAGGGTTCCCCAAGATCTCAAGCTTTCTCCCAAGGGTTCCCCAAGATCTCAAGCTTTCTCCAAAAGGTTCCCCAAGATCTCAAGCTTTCTCCCAAGGGTTCCCCAAGATCTCAAGCTTTCTCCCCAAAGGGTTCCTCCAAGATAAAAAGGTTTAGAAAGGTTGAAGTAATCACTTGATGCATTCAAACAATTGTGACAGATCCAGAATACGCTTTGCACTGGGGAGGCAGATCCAGAATACACTTTGCACTGAGGATGCAGATCCAGAATACGCTTTGCACTGGGGATGCAGATCCAGAATACGCTTTGCACTGGGGATGCAGATCCAGAATACGCTTTGCACTGGGGATGCAGATCCAGAATACGCTTTGCACTGGGGATGCAGATCCAGAATACGCTTTGCACTGGGGATGCAGATCCAGAATACGCTTTGCACTGGGGATGCAGATCCAGAATACGCTTTGCGCTGGGGATGCAGATCCAGAATACGCTTTGCGCTGGGGATGCAGATCCAGAATACGCTTTGCACTGAGGATGCAGATCCAGAGTACGCTTTGCACTGGGGATGCAGATCCAGAATACGCTTTGCACTGGGGATGCAGATCCAGAATACGCTTTAGACGGAGGATGCAGATCTTCATTATAGACTTACAGTGGCCCTAGGAAATGTGTGATTACTGGGGTGTCATGGCCGCTCCTTTGCCCGTATTGTCATGATATAAAGACGATCTCACTGTAGATCGACTCCCCTGGCTGACTGAGAGGTCACAAGTCTCACCACAAGATGTTTTCTGTCGCAGGATTAAACGAGTTCGGGAGAAGTACGAATCGGAGCTGCAGGAGATGGAGCAGTCGGAGCGGAAGCTGCAGGAGCGCTGCAACCAGCTGAAGGAGAGAGTGACGGAGCTGGAGGGGGAGCAGATCCGGCTGCAGGGGCTCCTGAAGCAGAGAGAGCAGGAGGTGGAGGACATCAAGAAGGTGAGGGGGGGCGCCGTGTGTCTGTGGATGAGATGTGGACCACAGAGGCGATGTACACCCTACAGTTCAATAATGGGGACTTACCCCTTCATATGGGGAGCTGGAGCCCGGGGACAGCATTGTATTCTTGTTTGGACCTGTTGCTGAGAATGTCTGCTTCTATGGTGACAACGCCGCCTAGGTGTGAGGCTCAGAGTTGTCACCGTAGGATGACAACATGCCAGTGCACAGTGGGCGGGACATTCAGGTTGATTGACGCCATTGCCAGGCACTCTAGCATAGTCACAGCACCAGACCCGCCCCCCAGATCAGCTGACGTGATCGAACGACATAATTGCACCCGATTGTAATGTGTATGGTACAGGGGCGGACTGGCACTGCCCGAGGGCCCGGGGTCAGTAGGGGGCCCCATGAGATGCCCCTGATACCTTTTTCACAGGATTTTTTGGGAAAGGACACAGGGGCCCCATGATCCCCTATTGCCCGGGGGCCCCATGAGTTGTCAGTCCGCCCCTGGTATGGTGACCCTATGGGCTCATGCACAGTGGTGGCTGGGGGGGGGGGGGCGGTAAACACAGGCAGGGCTGCTGTTAGAAACCACAGGGCCCCATACAGCCAACCAGACAGGGCCCCCTCATACAGTTTACTAGGCTTCAGTTATGAATGAACATAGTGAGTGATCGGTACCGATCGCTCATTGTGTTCATTCAGGAAAGGAAGGGGTTGGTAGATGTGACATATTTACTTGACCCTTCCCCCGGTCTCCATCCTGAAGGATCCTATTGGATGCTTGCAGCTGCCGGTAGGAAGGAGAGGAGGGAAGCCGGCAGCACTTTAGTAGATGGGGGGCACACAGGGGGGGAAACGGATGGTGTACAGGGAGGGGGATGGGTCATGGGTGTGGCTGGAGGGCGATTACTGAAGCTGAAAGCCAGCGGGATGCAGAGGAGAAGAAGCCGGATTTCAGCTGCTGTAGAGAAGAGCCATACGGGGGATCGGTTCCAGTAGTTGCCCCTCCCCCCACTGCCTTGCTGATCACATCCAATTCACCCAGCTGCCTGGGCCCCATACGGGAGGACTGTTGGTACCTCTTATCCCTGGCCCTGAACACAGGCAGGCTCAACCGCCTGGTTTTACCCCCCCCCCCCACCTAATGTGTGAACAAGCCCTTAGAAGGGATTTCCCGCACTTTGAGAAGATTCTTGTTCTCTTTATGAAGAGTTAGGGATAGGAAGGGGCCCCGTGGGGTGCGGAGAGGGTTGGAGCCCCGCGGGGAGCGGAGAGGGTTGGAGCCCCGCGGGGAGCGGAGAGGGTTGGAGCCCCGCGGGGTGCGGAGAGGGTTGGAGCCCGTGTGGAGCGGAGAGGGTCGGAGCCCTGCGGGGAGCGGAGAGGGTTGGAGCCGAGCGGTGAGGGTTGGAGCCCCGCGGGGAGCGGTGAGGGTTGGAGCCCCGCGGGGAGCGGTGAGGGTTGGAGCCCCGCGGGGTGCGGAGAGGGTTGGAGCCCCGGGGGGGGTGCGGAGAGGGTTGGAGCCCGTGGGGAGCGGAGAGGGTTGGAGCCCCGCGGGGAGCGGTGAGGGTTGGAGCCCCGCGGGGAGGGTTGGAGCCCCGCGGGGAGGGTTGGAGCCCCGCGGGGAGGGTTGGAGCTCTTCTCTATCCAGAATGTTAGAAAGCGTTGTTGTTGTTGTTCTTTATATACTTTTAATGCTGAATAGGAATATCCCTTTAAGAGATTAGGAGTTTCTGTCCCTTTTAATGAGCGCTCCTCTTTGCTGACCAATCACAGATCACAGACCGGTTAACTGAGGAGAGGAGGAGCCTATCAGATGTGATCCGCCAGGAGTTCGCCGACCGCCTGGTCATAACGGAGGATTTTTGTGTTTTGTGTGTTTTCTTTTTGTTTTTTCTTTGTGTGTTTTTTATTGGTTTTTTTGTTTTTTTTTTTTTTTGTGTGTATCTTCTTTCTGTGTGTGTTTTTTTTGTTTGTTTTGTTTTTTGTGTTTCTTTTTGTATGTGTTTTGTTTTTTGTTTGTTTTGTTTTTTGTGTTTCTTCTTTGTATGTGTTTTGTTTTTTGTTTGTTTTGTTTTTTGTGTTCTTTTTGTATGTGTTTTGTTTTGTTTTTTTTTTGTGTTTTTTTCTTGTGTGTTTTTTGTTTTGGTAAACCGAGATGCGCCTGTATCGCCTGGTAGAAGTAATGATGACATCATCACTGCTCTGCTTATGGTCTGACCAGAGCTGTGGGAGGGACCCAGCAAGCTCCACCCACTATAGGAGGGTAAGGGGGGGGGGGATACAATACCAGTCACCCGGGCAAGGTGTCTGATTTCCCAGCATGCACAGCTTGTCTCCTGAGGCTGCTGTGAGCTGCCCCATTTATAAGGCTGGAAGTGAGAATTGCAGAATCCAGAGGCCATCATTAATGGCCATGGTTTTGGAGTGAGATGTCCAACGAGTTCTGAGCCATGACCTCAACCCGACTGAACACCTCTGGGAAGGATTGGACCACCGATGGTGAGCCAGGTCCTCTCCTCCAACATCAGTACCTGACCTCACAAATGGGACAAATTCCCACAGACTCCTTCCACTCTTCTGGTAAGATCTTTCAGAAGATTTTGGAGGATGGCATAGCCACAAAAGGGACCAACGACATGGTTTGACCAGATTATTGTGGAGGAACTCCAGTGTCCTCCATGAATGAATTGGAAAATCTTGAGGAAAGCCTTCCAAGAAGAATGGAGGCTGCTATAGCTGCAAAGGGTGGGAAGTCCATCATTACTGGCCATGGTTTTGGAGTGAGATGTCCAACGGGTTCTGAGCCATGACCTCAACCCTACGGAACACCTTTGGGATGGATTGGACCACCGATGGTGAGCCAGATCTTCTCCTCCAACATCAGTACCTGACCTCACAAATGCTCTGCTGGCTGAGTGTCCACAGGCAGTAAAATGTCCCAATTCCCCTTTAAGGGGGCTGTCACTTTCGGGGTACTGAATAAACACCCCAAAGACCACCTTCCCATCATTTACATGTCCTTGTTGTCCCCCAGCTAGAAGGGCTGAGCCCTTGACCTCAGAAATTGTCCGGTGCAGGTTCGTGCCTCCTACATGCAGGAACATGGACTGTAGGCTGTTGCCGTGACTGTAATACGTGACCGCAGGTTTATACACACCAGACAGCCAGGCAGTTGGAATTTCTGAGTCCGCTCCCCACACTCCCCTCATCTCCTCCTGAATCGCTTCCAGGAACGTAACATTTCCCGTTTTTTTTCTCTTCAGGGTGAAATCTGCCATCGTGAAGAAAGAAGAGACGGTGAACAACCTCCGGAAGCAGTGCGAGGTCAGTGCCCAGGGAGCGGCATTAAAGTGGGACTCCGGATACTTCTCCTGTATTGGATATAGTGGAAGGATTTGAACCCAACAGAGACCCCTCCCCCCCCCCCTCTTTTCTCTAGGTTACCGTCCTGATGAGAGCAGTGAATGGATCTGGGTCGGGTTCTCATTGATCATGAGACAGTCAGGGGAGAATTCAAAAAGTAGGAAAGACCAGAACTTCCTGAAAAGGCCGTGCTGCACCTCAGCCGACATTTCAGGGCCTCACCAGAAGGGGAAGGGGGGGCGCCAGTGAGACCCAGAAACCTTGGAAGTACCTCCAAACCAGAAATGTCATCTATTGCAGCTTCCCGATCGTTACATGTGGCGGCTGCATTAGTTTTCTTCTTTTAGGTGATCCAGCCAGTAACACACTTCCTGAATTAGAACGCCCCACTCTGGAGGAAGGAGCACAGGGGGCACAGCATTGTCAGTCGTGGGGGGGGGGGGGGTGCTATTTAGATACACTAACACATTGAAGCCAAACTCCACCCCCCACTTTATAATCCATTACAGGATGAAGGTTTTACATCAATAAATAGAAGCCGATCATTGTAAGCGCCCCTGTCAGTGGTCATTGGTTGGTCTCAACCCTCCAACTGCTACATGTGCTTGTTCTGTTTAAAAACAACAGACTTATTGGCAGGATCACCAGGTGGAAAGAAACAAGAAAACGAATGCAGCCACCACTGAGAATCGGTAATCTGCATTATGTTTCCTACGGATTTCATTTGTCTTTTTCACGATATTTTCGATGTAACCTCAGTAATTGGCGGGGGTTGCGTCTGAAGTTCCGGCGTTGTGAGCGATGGCGCCTCACGCACGCTGCAGCCAATAGAAGACGCTTTTAGCGTTTGAGCTTTTCTCCACCTTTTCTCTCCCCTCCATGTTGTCTGTCTGTCCTCCTCACTGCAGCCATTTTCAGGAGTTTAAAGGCAGAAAAAAAAACATAATTTGTGATTTCAGGAGAGGCAGAAAAACTGCTCAAAAGTGGCAAAATGCGCTAATGCATCCCAATGGGCAGAATTCTGACCAATAGAATGAAAGCGTTCACTCCAGACACAGGAAGCTTTGTACTGAATACTCTGGAGGGGAAACATTTATACGTTTACAGTGAGCATGGAGTCCATATCATCCATTCACTCCAGACTGAGGCACGGCTGGGGCTGGATGGATTTGTTTACAGCGCAGAGTTCACAGGCAGTATACATGACCTCTCACCAGTACAGTGCCATGGTATGGAAGGGGGGGAAGGGCCCTGTAGGCAGGAAGGGGGGGGGGGAAGGACCCGGTATGGAAGGGGGGAAAGGGCCCTGTAGGCAGGAAGGGGGGGGGGGAAAGGACCCGGTATGGAAGGGGGGAAAGGGCCCTGTAGGCAGGAAGGGGGGGGGGGAAGGACCCGGTATGGAAGGGGGGAAGGGCCCTGTAGGCAGGAAGGGGGGGGGGGGGAAGGACCCGGTATGGAAGGGGGGAAAGGGCCCTGTAGGCAGGAAGGGGGGGGGGGGGGGGACGGACCCGGTAAGGAAGGGGGGGGGGAAGGACCCAGTATGGAAGGGGGGGGGGAAGGGCCCTGTAGGCAGGAAGGGGGGGGGGGGAAGGACCCGGTATGGAAGGGGGGGGAAGGACCCAGTATGGAAGGGGGGGGGGGGAAGGGCCCTGTAGGCAGGAAGGGGGGGAGGGCCCTGTAGGCAGGAAGGGGGGGAAGGGCCCGGTATGGAAGAGGTGGTGGGGAGGGCCCTGTAGGCAGGAAGGGGGGGAAGGGCCGCAGCAGAGAGGCGGGGCTATGACCTCCGCACCCCGCACTGTCTGTGGGCAGTAGGGATTTCTGTGCTGAGATCGCTCTCACTGACCACTCCCGGCACAGTCACTGAGCTGACAACGACAGCTCCTGCTCTCCAGCAATGATTGGGAGCCGGTGGGACCCTCTCCCAATCATGTGACCCCTGACAGTCACTCACAGTGGTCATGTGGTCAGACACACCCTCCTGTCCCTCCAGGCATAATAGCCGAGTGAAAGGGATTCTGGGGCTGGACGAGGGGGGGGAGGTAAATACCTAATCTAGCCCAGCTTGGCCCAAACAAACAGTTTCCTTCAATAGTGTCTGCTGTCAGCGCCGTATAATCTGTAACTTCTGCTCCATACAGCGCCGTGTTCCGGCAATGGTACAAGGTCTACACATCATCTGCCGGAACAAAAATGGTCAGGCTGAGCGCTGCTCATCCATTCACAAGAAGCTTTGTATTTTTATGAATGAATACAAGGCTTCCTCTGATTGGTGAGGTGGAGAGATGGGCAGATTACATCACCATCTTCACTCCAATCAGAGGAAGCCTTGCATTCAATAAAATAAAAAACAACACTTCCTGTGAATGGATGAGCAGCGCTCAGCATGACTTGATTTTGCTGTGGGAGGGGGAGGGGCAGTCCCTGTGCTGCTGATGCTCCCGCCGTCGGCTCTCTCTATTGGTCCAACCAAACTATTGAAAGCTGAACTTCTCTCTCCATCTACATGGAACATTCTAATCCTTGTACCTTCCCATCCATTCACCAGCAGCAGAGCAGATTTACTGGTTTCTGGCCTAGGCAAACGAGGTCATACATCCCAGGAGGGGAGGGAGGTTCTCAGCTCAGCCAATGCCTGAGCTAAGGGCAGATGGATTCCAGGAAGGAAATGCTACATGAAGCATCTGCCCTTACTCAAGATGGCCGCAGCCAGAAATGCCAGGAGGTGTTATTTCTAAATGTCTCTGCAGAATAGAGCATGGAGGGACATGGATGGAGGGATGGATGGAGGGACATGGATGGAGGGATGGATGGAGGGAGACATGGATGGATGGATGGATGGAGACACGGATGGATGGAGACACGGATGGATGGAGACACGGATGGATGGAGATATGGATGGATGGAGACATGGAGGGATGGATGGAGACATGGATGGATGGAGACACGGATGGAGACACGGATGGATGGATGGAGATATGGATGGATGGATGGAGACATGGATGGATGGAGCATGGATGGATGGATGGAGACACGGATGGATGGATGGAGACATGGATGGATGGATGGAGACATGGATGGATGGATGGAGACATGGATGGATGGAGGGATGGATGGAGACATGGATGGATGGAGCATGGATGGATGGATGGAGACATGGATGGATGGATGGAGACATGGATGGATGGAGACATGGATGGATGGAGGGATGGATGGAGACATGGATGGAGACATGGATGGATGGATAGATGGATGGAGACATGGATGGAGACATGGATGGATGGATAGAGACATGGGATGGATGGAGGGATGGATGGAGACATGGATGGATGGATGGAGGGATGGATGGAGACATGGATGGATGGAGGGATGGATGGAGACATGGATGGATGGAGGGATGGATGGAGACATGGAGGGATGGATGGAGACATGGATGGATGGAGGGATGGATGGATGGATGGAGACATGGTTGGATGGAGGGATGGATGGAGACATGGATGGATGGAGGGATGGATGGAGACATGGATGGATGGAGCATGGATGGATGGATGGAGACATGGATGGATGGAGACATGGATGGATGGAGACATGGATGGATGGAGCATGGATGGATGGATGGAGACATGGATGGATGGATGGATGGACAGATGGAGGAGTTCGATTTGTGGCGCTCGGTTCCACTTTAAAGTGACGGCAAAGTTGGAGTTTGGCTTTAAAAAAAACTTAAAAGGCAAACAGGTGTCATGGCGGCGAGTTACTGAAATGTGAGAGCGCAAAACCTGGGGCCGCTGTGCATGGGAGCCAATCAGCTTCTACCGCCAGTTTGTTCCATGAAGCTTTGCCAATAAAAGCTGGAAGCTGATTGGTTCCTCTGCAGAGCCGCCCAGATTCGGCCCTCTTGGTAAATCCCGCCCTTTGTGTCCAGTGAGCCCCATTCACAGCTGAGCGCTCTGCAGCTCGAAGCGCCAAAACACTGGAGGAGAAAGAAATCGATGATTCTCCAGGATGACGGTTCACATCTCCTCGCCGAGTCGCCTGAAGTCCAAAACAAACTCTGGAGCTTTATTTGTAGCTCAGATTGGGCAGATTTGAGTGTTTTTGGCGCCTTTTTATTCCCATAGAAATGCATATTTTTACACACATTTTGCATGATTTTCTGCTCAAATTTAAAAAAAAAAAAAAAAAAAATAATATATGAATAAAAAAAAAATGTAAAATATATAAATAAATCCACAAAAAAAGCTAAATAATTAACACCTAATGTTAACCCCCCAACCCTAAAAAATATATAAATGATTATTAATAATAAACACCCAATCAAAAAAAAAAAATAATAATGATAATTTTATTAAATTTTTTTAAGGGGTAATGTTTTGGGTTATTTCTTATTACTTTGTATTTCTGATTGTTTTTGTGTATTTATATTACATTTATTTGTTTATTAACAAACTAACAAAATAATAAATAAGAAGATAATAAATTATATGTATAAAAATGTTTGTTTTTTTTTTCAATGGTTTTTGTCTTTTTTCAGCCAGAATAACTATGTAACTATATTAACATAACAAAAATAATAATAAAATAAATTGAATACTGATGGAAAAGCTAGAAAAGCAGCAAAACCCAGAAAGATGATAATTTCTCTATTGGCTAATTAAAGAAAAAAACACGACGCTCAAAAACTCTGTATGGAAATGCGCAAAAATGCGTAAAATGTCGCAGAATGCGCTCCGGTGTGAATGCAGCCTGACTCCATAGATGGGGGTCTCTGGTGCGATGAGGATTCTCTCTGATGTCTCTCTCCTCTTCCCTGCAGGCGGCGGTGAAGCGAGCCGACCACCTCGAGGCCTTGCTGGAGCAACAACGCAAGCAACTGTTATCCAAATAGCACCCCCTCCCCCCACCATGACGGCCGGATGTGGCTCCCCGTGACGCTGCTGCAGGATTTTAGTTTGTTTTATGTTCCGGACACATTCGCGTTTTTACCTGTTAAATATATATTTTTGTTTTTGTACGACTTTGTCTCGTGTTTTGACTTTAAAACCCGAATTGAACTTTCGGTTTCCTTTTGGCTCCACCCATTGCAGGTCCATCGAAACCAGAAAGGTGCGCAAAGTCTTCTTGGAGGACCACAGGCCATTCGAAGTAAATGGTCTCCAGCACTCAGTCCTGCCCCCAGCACAGTACAGGGTTGTCACAAAGATCTAGGAATTGCCCCCCTCCCCCCCCATGGGTAGAATCGCCCCCAGAGCCAGAGGGGGCTTTAGGGCCGCTGACAACGGACTTCAGTCCTGTATGGATGGCATCAGTCCCAAGACACTGCTGGGCTCATCCAGAATCCATTGCTGGGTGCAGGATTTGTATTCTCATAGACTTGTATAGGAATGCAATAAAATACATCGGCAACACCGACCATTATACTGCCCCCTATAGTCCTGGGGGACCAACCCCTCAACTCTGCACCTTGCACCCCCCATAGGTCAACATTGGTGTATGTCTACCCTTCCATGCAGGGGTGCAAGTACACTATATTGGCCCAACGGATTGTCCCCGCCCCCTAAATCATGTCATTCAGGTGTTCCAATCCCCTCCATATCATGTGATTCAGGTGTTCCAATCCCCTCCATATCATGTGATTCAGGTGCTCCAATCCCCTCCATATCATGTGATTCAGGTGTTCCAATCCCCTCCGTATCATGTTATTCAGGTGCTCCAATCCCCTCCCAATCATGTGATTCAGGTGCTTCAATCCCCTCCGTATCATGTGATTCAGGTGTTCCAATCCCCTCCATATCATGTGATTCAGGTTGTTCCAATCCCCTTCATGTCATGTGATTAAGGTGTTCCAATCCCCTCCAATCATGTGATTCAGGTGTTCCAATCCCCTCCATATCATGTGATTCAGGTGTTCCAATCCCCTCCATGTCATGTGATTCAGGTGTTCCAATCCCCTCCATATCATGTGATTCAGGTGTTCCAATCCCCTCCATATCATGTGATTCAGGTGTTCCAATCCCCTCCATGGACACAGGTGTATACAATCAAGCCCCTAGGCATGCAGACGGCTTCTACAAACATTGGTGAAAGAATGGGTCGCTCTCAGGAGCTCAGTGACTCCAAGCGTGGTCCCGTGATAGGTGGCCACCTGGGCAATAAGTCCATCCGTGACATTTCCTGGCTACTAAATATTCCCACGCTCAACTGTTAGTGGGATTATAACAAAGTGGAAGCCACTGGGAACAACAGCCACTCAGCCACCAAGTGGTAGGCCACGTCACATGACAGGGCGGGGTCAGCGCATGCTGAAGCGCACAGTGCGCAGAAGTCGCCAACTGTCTGCAGAGTCAATAGCTAAAGACCTCCAAACTTGGTGTGGCCTTCAGATGAGCCCAACAACAGTGCGTAGAGAGCTTCATGGAATGGGTTTCCATGGCCGAGCAGCTGCATCCAAGCCTTCCATCACCAAGTGCAATGCAAAGCGTCGGATGCCGTGGTGTAAAGCACGCCGCCACTGGACTCTAGAGCAGCTGCATCCAAGCCTTCCATCACCAAGTGCAATGCAAAGCATCGGATGCCATGGTGTAAAGCACGCCGCCACTGGACTCTAGAGCATGGAGGCGTGTTCTCTGGAGTGATCAATCACGCTTCTCTGTCTGGCCATCCGATGGACGTGTCTGGGTTTGGTGGTGACCAGGAGAACGGTACTTGCCTGACTGCATTGTGCCAAGTGTAGAGTTTGGTGGAGGGATTATGGTGTGGGGGTGTTTTTCAGGGGTTGGGCTTGGCCCCCTAGTTCCAGTGAAGGGAACTCTTAAGGTGACATTTTGGACAATTTCATGCCCCCAACTTTGTGGGAGGAGTTTGGGGATGGCCCCTTCCTGTTCCAACATGACTGCCCACCAGTGCACAAAGCAAGGTCCATAAAGACATGGAGGAGCCAGTTTGGGGTGGAGGAACTTGACTGTCCTGACCCCATATATATAGAGAGAGCGAGCGATGATATAGGTGAAGTGCACAACGGTGACCAATCACAGCGCACAGCAGTCAGGCCCTCCCAGAGGCCATATAAAGAAAAAAAAGTTAGAAAATAGATTTCTGCACATAGAAGGACTTTTAATGTAGAAAAATCACCATCCAAACAAGGGATCAAAAATGGACAAATCCGTCCATAATGGGGTTCAACTAACCGTTTGGGGCTTTTATGATCCCACCTTCCACAGATCAGAAGACATTGAGGTGAGAAATACAACTATGATCAATATATACCGACGTCATCACGGGAAGGAATTATATAACGATCCACAAACTGAACGCACCTCAGATCTGCATCTTCCAATCAATGTGAATATTCTGTCCAGAAGAAACGTCCTCAAATCACAGATGTGGAACGCAGACAGAAGTACCAAATATAACAAACATTTATACATTCAGCAAAAAATAGATTTTAGAATAAAAGAAAAATGTAAATAAGGAATATAATATATATATACACACAAAAAAAAGCAAAAAAAACGAAAAAAAAATCTAAATTCCATTGAAAAAAATTTTAAGAAATAAAGTCAAATCGAAATCCAAATGGAACCCTTCGGGGTCACAGAGTCTCCCGACTTCGATTTATAGTAATTGATGGACTTTCTAAGAAAAGATGCAGAAATAATAGAGAATTACAACTCAGAACTCCGGAGACTCAATGGATCCGCCGATTGGATACATTAACCCCTAAAGGGTTCAATTCGGATTGGACGGATTTCTCCATTTTTGATCCCTTGTTTGGATGGTGATTTTTCTACATTAATAGTTCTTTTATGGGCAGAAATCTTCTTTCCTTTTTTTCTATCTATATATTAATCTGGGAATTAGCCATGTTTTGTGTTCTTGCCCCGACGATGGATTTGTGAGCCCCCGACGATGGATTTGATGGATTTGTGAGCCCCGACGATGGATTTGTGAGCCCCCGACGATGGATTTGATGGATTTGTGAGCCCCGACGATGGATTTGATGGATTTGTGAGCCCCGATGATGGATTTGATGGATTTGTGAGCCCCGATGATGGATTTGATGGATTTGTGAGCCCCCGACGATGGATTTGATGGATTTGTGAGCCCCGATGATGGATTTGATGGATTTGTGAGCCCCGACGATGGATTTTTGTGAGCCCCCGACGATGGATTTGTGAACCCCCGACGATGGATTTGTGAGCCCCCGACGATGGATTTGTGAGCCCCGATGATGGATTTGATGGATTTGTGAGCCCCAACGATGGATTTGTGAGCCCCCGACGATGGATTTGTGAGCCCCGACGATGTATTTGTGAGCCCCCGACGATGGATTTGTGAGCCCCCGACGATGGATTTGTGAGCCCCCGACGATGGATTTGTGAGCCCCGACGATGAATTTGTGAGCCCCCGACGATGGACTTGTGAGCCCCGACGATGGATTTGTGAGCCCCCGACACGTGTCGGTTATACCTCCTGACCTTTGGTGGCGCTCTCGTCCTTTTCTAGCTACACCAGAGAGTCATCCATAGGCAGAGCACATAGTATCACATATATGAGCCAATAGAAATCCTCCATCCATCGGCTTCCACAATTATACCAATTAAAACAATTCTTTCCTAAGTCACTTTAATATTTCATTTTAATTTCTATGAGCCAATCTTGCCGGGAATGTTGTTCCTCAAGTTTAGCCCCGGCTGCTTCTAAGCCGATTATATATATATATATATATAGAGAGAGAGATATATATCTACATCTATATATAGAGGCGGTATAATCCCGCCGGGACATATCTGACACAAGCCAGGAGAAGGTGTCACTCCAGAAAGTCATTACATTCCTTGCCACGCCCGCGGCTTGCAAAATTGTTTAAATATTTGCAGACTTTCTATAAAGTGAAACCTTGTAATGCGGATTTATAAGGCGGGCGATCCTTTCCCCGCATACCTGACCCGAGTCATGGGAATTGCGCAGACGCCTTTTTTTTTTTTTTCTGCAAGCCTTTAATCCGAGTCTTTTGTGCCGTTTGCACCAAGTTGTAAATGTTGCCATAGCAACATTCACTGACACAAACAGAAAACCGATGGGCCCCGTTCACACTTAGGTGACGCCACCACGAGGTATTTTTGGTGATTTTTTTTTTTCAGCACATTTTTGGCGCAGCTCCATTCGCGCTGCTGTACAGTGTGGTGTATGAAGTGTCATTTTGTGCATTTCTAATAAAGTTATATTTATTATGAAAATGTCTAATTATGTAAATTTATAATACAAAAAAAAAAAGGATTGAACATAAGGAAAATGTAAACAAACATTTTGATATTGATTTTTATTTTCTTAAACAGATTAATTTCAGCATCTGAAAACTCCCGTTCTGACTTTATTTTTTTAAAATTGGAAATACAAATTAGAACAAATAGTATTGAACATAATAAAGAAATAATACAAAAAAAAAGATATCAAATCAGCGAAATGTAGTTCAGGATGTTTGTTGCACTTTGTATATTATTATTATTATTATTATACAGTATTTATAAAGCCCCCATAGTTGGCTCAGCGCTGTACATTACAGAGGGGGACAGAACATGTGACAGAACAATACCAATACAATGTGATACATGAGGGGATCGAGGGCCCTGATCCTGGGAGCTTACAATCTAGGAGGGAGGGGATGGTGGCACAGGAGGAGATAGCTGTGGGGGGATGGAGTGGTAGGAAGAGTGGAGGAGGTCGGCAGGTTAGCAGGGGGTGGGGTAGGCTTCCCTGAAGAGATGGGTTTTCAGGGTGCGCCTAAAGGAGAGGAGAGTAGGTGATAATCTGATGGGTTGGGGCAGGGAGTTCCAGAGGATGGGTGACACCCTGGAGAAGTCCTGGAGGTGGGCATGGGGAGGAGGAGACCAGGGAACTAGAGAGAAGGAGGTCTTGTGAGGAGCGGAGTGTGCGTGTTGGGTGGTACTTGGATATTAGGTCAGTGATGTAGTTCGGGGCAGTATGGTGGACGGCTTTGTACGGCAGTGTTAGGATTTTGTATCTGATCCGTTGTGCAATCGGAAGCCAGTGGAGGGATTGGCAGAGGGGGGTGGAGGCCAGTGAAGGGATTGGCAGAGAGGGGTGGAGGACACTGAATGGAGGCCAGTGGAGGGATTGGCAGAGGGGGGTGGAGGACACTGAATGGAGGCCAGTGGAGGGATTGGCAGAGGGGGGTGGAGGACACTGAATGGAGGCCAGTGGAGGGATTGGCAGAGGGGGGTGGAGGACACTGAATGGAGGCCAGTGGAGGGATTGGCAGAGAGGGGTGGAGGCCAGTGAAGGGATTGGCAGAGAGGGGTGGAGGCCAGTGAAGGGATTGGCAGAGAGGGGTGGAGGACACTGAATGGAGGCCAGTGGAGGGATTGGCAGAGGGGGGTGGAGGACACTGAATGGAGGCCAGTGGAGGGATTGGCAGAGGGGGGTGGAGGACACTGAGTGGAGGCCAGTGGAGGGATTGGCAGAGGGGGATGGAGGACACTGAGTGGAGGCCAGTGGAGGGATTGGCAGAGAGGGGTGGAGGCCAGTGAAGGGATTGGCAGAGAGGGGTGGAGGACACTGAATGGAGGCCAGTGGAGGGATTGGCAGAGGGGGGTGGAGGACACTGAATGGAGGCCAGTGGAGGGATTGGCAGAGGGGGGTGGCGGAAACGGAGCGGTTGGAAAGGTGAATGAGTCTGGCAGCCGTGTTCAGGATGGACTGAAGCGGGGATAGCCTGTGGTGAGGCAGGCCAGTGAGGAGGGAGTTGCAGTAGTCGAGTCGTGATATGATGAGGGAGTGGATGAGCTGTTTAGTGGTTTCTGGGGTTAGGAACGTGCGGATTTTGACGATGTTGTTGTTGAGGTGGAGTCTGCATGTTGCGGAGGCGGAGTCTGCATGTTGCGGAGGCGGAGTCAGCATGTTGCGGAGGCGGAGTCTGCATGTTGCGGAGGCGGAGTCTGCATGTTGCGGAGGCGGAGTCTGCATGTTGCGGAGGCGGAGTCTGCATGTTGCGGAGGCGGAGTCAGCATGTTGCGGAGGCGGAGTCTGCACGAGTTTGTTAAAGATTGGACTTGGGGCTGGAAGGATAGGTTGGAGTCCAGAATGACACCAAGTACTCTGCCCTGCAGGGCGGGTTTGATGGTGGCGTTGTTGGATGTGATGGAGAAGTCAATGGGGGGGTCCGGGCTGGGGGGGGGGAAGACAAGAAACTCGGTTTTGGAGAGGTTCAGTTTAACTAGTTGCCGACCGCAGATAGCGGAATGACGGCTGCACTCTCTGGGCCCCTCTCTGGTGCGCGCACCCGGTGATCTCCGTGATCGCTGTGTCCTATGGATGTGGTAAAAGGCCAATCACAGCGGCCTTTTACCACGTGATCAGCGGTGTCCAATGACACGCTGATCAGAGGGAAATGCAAGTGCCGGTTCTCGGCTGTACTTTCCTCACGCTGTCAGATCGTGAGGAAAGTACTGCCGAGAACCAGCAGTTGTCAGAGCGGGGATCGACACCGATCATCAGTGCCCTGATGATCGGTGCCCAGCAGTGCCACCCGCCAGTTCCGCCCACCTGTGCCCAGCAGTGCACCCACCTGTGCCCACCCACCAGTGCCGCCCAGCAGTGCTGCCAGTCAGTGCCACCAGTCAGTGCCCAGCAGTGATGCCAGTCAGTGCCGTCTATCAGTACCCATCATCAGTGTCACCTATCAGTGCCGCCTATCAGTGCTGCATATTAGTGCCGCCTATCCGTGCCACCTCATTAGTGCTGTCTATCAGTGCCCTTTAGTGCTGCCTATCAGTGCTGCCTCATCAACGCACATCAGTGAAGGAGAAAAATTACCTGTTTGATAAATTTTATAATAGAAACAAAGAAACTTTTTTTTTTTTTTTCAAATTTTTGGCAATTTTTTATTTATAGCGCAAAAAGTAAAGCGCCCAGCGGCGATTAAATACCACCAAAAGAAAGCTCTATTTGTGAGAAAAAAATGATCAAAATTTCATCTGGGTACAATGTTGCATGACCGCGCAATTGTCAATCAAAGTGCGGCAGCGCTGAAAGCTGAAAATTGGCCTGGTAAAGAAGGGGGTAAAAGTGCCCGGGGGGCAAGGGGTTAAGGAAGTGGAGTGACATCCAGTCTGATATGTCGCGCAGAAGGTGTGTGATTCGGGCGGAGACCGAGGGGGTGAGGTGAGGGGCGGAGACTGAGGGGGTGAGGTGGGGGGCGGAGACCGAGGGGGTGAGGGGTTGAGAGATAGATTTGTGTGTCGTCGGCATAGAGGTGATAGTTGAAGCTGTGAGAGTGTATGAGTTGGCCAAGGGAGGAGGTGTGTAGATGGAGAAGAGAAGGGGCCCGAGGACGGAGCCTTGAGGGACCCCAACAGAGAGGGGGAGTGAGGGGGAGGTGGTAGCATTATAGGTAACGCTGAAGGAGCGTTGTGACAGGTAGGATGAGAGCCAGGAGAGGGCGGAGTCTCTGAGGCCGAGGGAGTGTAGTTTTTTTGAGGAGGAGGGGGTGGTGGACGGTGTGGAAGGCCGCGCAGAGAGGTCAAGGAGTAGGAGCACTGAATAGTGGCCATTAGCTTTGGCGGTTAGCAGGTCGTTGGAGAGTTAGAGTAAGGCGGTTTCGGTGGAGTGTAGGGCAGTTTCGGAGGAGTGTAGGGCGGTTTCGGAGGAGTGTAGGGCGGTTTCGGAGGAGTGTAGGGCGGTTTCGGTGGAGTGTAGGGAGGTTTCGGTGGAGTGTAGGGCGGGTTCGGTGGAGTGTAGGGCGGTTTCGGTGGAGTGTAGGGCGGTTTCGGTGGAGTGTAGGGAGGTTTCGGTGGAGTGTAGGGGACGGAAGCCGGACTGTAGGGGATCGAGGAGGTTGTTGTCGTTGAGGTGAGAGCATAGGCGGGTGTAGACGAGGCGCTCGAGGAGTTTAGATGTAACTGGGAGCAGGGAGATGGGTCTGAGGTTGTTCGGGTCATTGGGGTCCAGGGAGGGCTTTTTAAGTATGGGGGTGATGTGTGCATGTTTCAGAGGGGAGGGGAAAGTGCCGGAGGAGAGGGAGAGATTGAAGATGTGGGTGAGGGAGCGTAGGATGGAGGGGGAGGGAGGTCGTAGGAGTTGTGAGGGGATAGAGTCGAGGGGGCAGGTGGTGAGGGCGGGCATCAGAGAGGATCTTGGAGACTTCCTCGATGGTAGTAAGGTCAAAGGTGTGGAGTGTTGGGGGGGCTTCAGTATGAGGAATGTAGGGTGGAGTGGAAGTGGAGGTCAGAGCAGTGGTGGGGCCGTGGGAGAGGGGTGTAGAGGGGGTAGCTGAGTGAGGGGGAAGGGGGTTGGAGAGAGTTTGAGCAGTGACGAAGTCCCTGCGGGTTATGTCGAGGGGGAGGGGGGATGATGGGGTAGCTGTGTGAGAGGGGACAGGTTGAGAGGGCGTGTGAGTTGCGGCGATGTCCTTGCGAATTGTGTCAATCTTGTTTTTGAAGTGATTGGCAATCTCAAGGGCGGTGAGTGAGGTGCTGGGTGGAGGTGGGGGTGGGGAGCGGTGAGTGAGGTGCTGGGTGGAGGTGGGGGGGGGGGAGAGAGAGTAGAGAGTTGAAGGTGGAGAAGAGTCGGCGAGGATTGGAGGAGAGGGCCTTGATGAGGGTCAGGAAGTCGGCTTGTTTGGCAGTATGGAGGGAGGAGGTGTAGGTGCGGAAGGCAGATTTGTAGCGGGTGAAGGCTTGTTGGGATTTGGTTTTGCGCCATAGTCGCTCCAGGGCACGACTGTGTCGTTTGAGGGTTTTGGTGTGATCAGTCTGCCAGGGCTGGAGCGGTCGGGGTCTGATGTTGCGTGTGGTTAAAGGCGCTAGTGAGTCAAGGGCTGTTGAGAGCGCGTTGTTGTAGGCGGTCATAGCCAAGTTGGGGCAGGACAGGGGGAGGATGCGGTCATGGAGTTGATCAGCTGCAGAGTGGAGGGGGGCAGGGTTGAGGTTGCGGAGGTTACGGCTGGTAGTAGTGTGACATTTGGAGGGGTAGGCGTTGGAGGACGAGGAGATAGAGAAGGTGATCAGGTTGTGGTCAGAGAGAGGGAAGGGGGGTGTTAGTGAGGTTGTGGGGAGTATTCACTCTTCTGACTGAGGGCCGGTTCACACTCCATGCGTCCATCCAAAACGCACAGAAAGTCGGTGATTTGGTTGTCGGTGTCATCGTTCACATCAGCGCTTGCAGTTTCTGGTGGCAGAAAAAAAAAGTAGATCAGGCGGCATTTTTCCTGAGCAGATATGCACTGGAATGCGGTAAAACGCACCAAAAATGCGCATGTGGAAATGCATCCGAAACGCATCTGGAGTGTATCCGCTCTCCCCGGACCCCGCATTCCCTACATCCGCTCTCCCCGGACTCCGCATTCCCTACATCCGCTCTCCCCGGACTCCGCATTCACTACATCCTCTCTCCCCGGACCCCGCATTCACTACATCCACTCTCTCCCCGGACCCCGCATTCCCTACATCCGCTCTCCCCGGACCCCGCATTCACTGTATCCGCTCTCCCCGGACCCCGCATTCACTACATCCACTCTCCCCGGACCCCGCATTCACTACATCCACTCTCCCCGGACCCCGCATTCCCTACATCCGCTCTCCCCGGACCCCGCATTCACTGTATCCGCTCTCCCCGGACCCCGCATTCACTGTATCCGCTCTCCCCGGACCCCGCATTCGCTGTATCCGCTCTCCCCGGACCCCGCATTCGCTGTATCCACTCTCCCCGGACCCCGAATTCACTATATCCGCTCTCCCCGGACCCCGCATTCACTATATCCGCTCTCCCCGGACCCCGCATTCGCCGCATCCGCTCTCCCCGGACCCCGCATTCGCCGCATCCGCTCTCCCCGGACCCCGCATTCGCCGCATCCGCTCTCCCCGGACCCCGCATTCGCCGCATCCGCTCTCCCCGGACCCCGCATTCGCCGCATCCGCTCTCCCCGGACCCCGCATTCACTATATCCGCTCTCCCCGGACCCCGCATTCACTATATCCGCTCTCCCCGGACCCCACATTCACTGTATCCGCTCTCCCCGGACCCCCCATTCACTGTATCCGCTCCCCCCGGACCCCGAATTCACTATATCCGCTCTCCCCGGACCCCGCATTCACTATATCCGCTCTCCCCGGACCCCGCATTCCCTATATCCGCTCTCCCCGGACCCCGCATTCACTATATCCGCTCTCCCCGGACCCCGCATTCCCTATATCCGCTCTCCCCAGACCCCACATTCACTATATCTGCTCTCCCTGGACCCCACATTCACTATATCCGGTCTCCCCGGACCCCGCATTCACTATATCCGCTCTCCCCGGACCCCGCATTCACTATATCCTCTCCCCCCGGACCCCGCATTCACTGTATCCGCTCTCCCCGGACCCCGCATTCACTATATCCGCTCTCCCCGGACCCCGCATTCACTATATCCGCTCTCCCCGGACCCCACATTCACTGTATCCGCTCTCCCCGGACCCCCCATTCACTGTATCCGCTCCCCCCGGACCCCGAATTCACTATATCCGCTCTCCCCGGACCCCGCATTCACTATATCCGCTCTCCCCGGACCCCGCATTCCCTATATCCGCTCTCCCCGGACCCCGCATTCACTATATCCGCTCTCCCCGGACCCCGCATTCCCTATATCCGCTCTCCCAGACCCCACATTCACTATATCTGCTCTCCCTGGACCCCACATTCACTATATCCGGTCTCCCCGGACCCTGCATTCACTACTATACCCGCTCTCCCCGGACCCCGCATTCACTATATCCTCTCCCCCCGGACCCTGCATTCACTATATCCGCTCTCCCCGGACCCCGCATTCCCTATATCCGCTCGCTCTCCCCGGACCCCGCATTCCCTATATCCGCTCTCCCACAGTACAAACAACATGGACATGCAATTATTTTAGTAAATATAAACTGCTAAATCCCTTTTCTCATCAGCAGTATATAGCAGTCATGTGACTTCTATCAGTGTCCAGCAGAGCACTGGTTAAAGCTTGTTGAGTTTTCAGTCTCCTCTGACTGTCCTGGGAGGCTGTATGACCCCTGACCCTTTGTCTGGACAGTGCTGATTGGCCCTGTGCTGATCACATGTACTCTCCCAAGGAAAAAAAAAAAACCTCTCTAGCAGTACACACCAAACTGAGTATGTGCAGAGTGCCTCCTAGAGCTCTGTACTATCAGCATATGGATTGGGGACAGTAGAAGAAGGGGAGGATCAGAGAAGACAGGATCAAACAGCCTTTTCACACAGTGCAAAACCCCTTAGGTCCCACAGTGAGTATAACCAGCATGCTTTGCTGCCTCTACAGGTGGATGTCACTGTTGGGGGTTCAGGAACACTAACAATACAAACTGGAACAGAATTTAGTGTCACTTCAAACTGAATGTAATGGATCTATATACTGGGTGTGTATATACTGTATACTGGGTGTATGTAGACTGGGTGTCAGCGGCGGACTGACCATTTGGAAACTTGGGCACTGCCCGAGGGCCCAGGGTCAGTAGGGGGCCCCATGAGATGCCCCTGGTACCTTTTTCATAGGCTTTTTTGAGTTTGGGCAAGGACACAGGGGCCCCATGATCCCCTATTGCCCAGGGGCCCCCAGGAGTTGTCAGTCTGCCCCTGCTGGGTGTGTATACTGGGTCCGGACACATATACAGTCAGGTCCATAAATATTGGGACATGGACACAATTCTAACATTTTTGGCTCTATACACCACAATGGATGTGAAATGAAAGGAACAAGATGTGCTTTAACTGCAGACTGTCAGCTTTAATTTGAGGGTATTTACATCCAAATCAGGTGAACGGTGTAGGAATGACAACAGTTTGCATATGTGCCTCCCACTTGTTAAGGGACCAAAAGTAATGGGACAGAATAATAATCATAAATCAAACTTTCACTTTTTAATACTTGGTTTCAAATCCTTTGCAGTCAATGACAGCCTGAAGTGTGGAACGCATAGACATCCCCAGACGCTGGGTGTCATCCCTGGTGATGCTCTGCCAGGCCTTTACTGCAACTGTCTTCAGTTCCTGCTTGTTCTTGGGGCATTTTCCCTTCAGTTTTGTCTTCAGCAAGTGAAATGCTCCATCGGATTCAGGTCAGGTGATTGGCCATTGCAGAACATTCCACTTCTTTGGTGTCTTTTGCAGTCTGCTTTGGGTCATTGTCCATCTGCACTGTGAAGCGTCCAATGAGTTGTGAAGCATTTGGCTGAATATGAGCCGATAATATTCCCGAAACACTTCACAATTCATCCGGCTGCTTCTGTCAGCCGTCACATCATCAATAAATACAAGAGAAGCAGTTCCATTGGCAGCCATACATGCCCACGCCATGACACTACCACCACCATGATCACTGATGAGGTGGTATGCTGAGGACCATGAGCAGTTCCTTCTCCATCCTCTTCTCTTCCCATCACTCTGGTACAAGTTGATGTCGGTCTCCTCTGTCCATAGGATGTTGTTCCAGAACTGTGAAGGCTTTTTTACATGTCGTTTGGCAAACTCTAATCTGGCCTTCCTGTGTTTGAGGCTCACCAATGGTTTCCATCTTGTGGTGAACCCTCTGTATTCACTCTGGTGAAGTCTTCTCTTGATTGGTGACTTTGACACACATACACCTACCTCCTGGAGGGTGTTCTTGATCCGGCCAACTGTTGTGAAGGGTGTTTTCTTCACCAGGGAATGAATTCTTCGCTCATCCACCACAGTTGTTTTCCGTGGTCTTCCGGGTCTTTTGGTGTTGCTGGGCTCACCGATGCGTTCCTTCTTTTTAAGAATGTTCCAAACAGTTGTTTTGGCCACGCCTCATGTTTTTGCTATCTCTCTGATGGGTTTGTTTTGTTTTTTCAGCCTAATGATGGCTTCACTGATAGTGACAGCTCTTTGGATCTCATCTTGAGAGTTGACAGCAACAGATTCCAAATGCAAATAGCACACTTGAAATGAACTCTGGACCTTTTATCTGCTCATTGTAATTGGGATAATGAGGGAATAACACACACCTGGCCATGGAACAGCTGAGAAGCCAATTGTCCCATTACTTTTGGTCCCTTAACAAGTGGGAGGCACCTATGCAAACTGTTGCCATTCCTACACCGTTCACCTGATTTGGATGTAAATACCCTCAAATTAAAGCTGACACTCTGCAGGTAAAGCTCATCTTGTTCGTTTCATTTCAAATCCATTGTGGTGTATAGAGCCAAAAATGTTAGAATTGTGTCCATGTCCCAATATTTATGGACCTGACTGTAGACTGTATACTGGGTGTCAGGGGCGGACTGACCATTTGGAAAGTCGGGTACTCCCCGAGGGCCCGGGGTCAGTAGGGGGCCCCATGAGATGCCCCTGGTACGTTTTTCATAGGCTTTTTTGAGTTTGGGCAAGGACACAGGGGCCCCATGATCCCCTATTGCCCAGGGGCCCCAGGAGTTGTTAGTCTGCCCCTGGCCCAGGGGCCCCAGGAGTTTGCTAGTCTGCCCCTGGCCCGGGGGCCCCAGGAGTTGTTAGTCTGCCCCTGGCCCGGGGGCCCCAGGAGTTGTTAGCCTGGCCCGGGGCCCCAGGAGTTGTCAGTCTGCCCCTGGCCCGGGGGCCCCAGGAGTTGTCAGTCTGCCCCTGGCCCAGGGCCCCAGGAGTTGTCAGTCTGCCCCTGGCCCAGAGCCCCAGGAGTTGTCAGTCTGGCCCGGGGCCCCAGGAGTTGTCAGTCTGGCCCGGGGCCCCAGGAGTTGTCAGTCTGCCCCTGCTGGGTGTGTATTCTGGGCCCGGACACATATATTCTGTGAATAATCTGCATCCTCTCTATGAGGAGATCAGAAGATGATGGAACGGTCGGAGATGACAGACGTGAGTCTGGCGGATGGAACGATGGAATTCGTCGCCGAGACGCGTCCTGAATATTTCTCACACAGACGACATATTTTGGATACAACTAATAGGAGATCATTAGGAGGTTTCGGTGACTCAGAGATCAGAAATCCGACTTCCTCCCCCATCACATGGAGCCCAACAATCAGCCAAGAAATCGATTGGAATTCCTGCTGAACACCGAGAGCTGCGAGACGAACGATCGACGATTTATTGCCACAAATGGGTTCTAAAGCAAATGAGCGCCGACAGGGATGGATGGAGGGATGGATGGAGGGATGGATGGATGGAGGGATGGATATGGATGGATGGAGGGATGGATATGGATGGATGGATGGATGGAGGGATGGATATGGAGGGATGGATATGGATGGATGGATGGAGGAATGGATGGATGGAGGGATGGATATGGAGGGATGGAGGGATATGGATGGTGTCTGGAGTACTCCATGTGATGCTCTCGCTGGGTCGTTACATTGTAATTCTGGAACTTGTTACAGCGGATATAAGTCTTCACCCCCCTCCCCCCCCAGCCTCTAACCCCCCCCCCCCCCCCAGCCTCTACCCCCCCCCTCACCCTCCCCCCCCCCCCCCGATACAATGTCCGGTTTCTGTGATGTAATAAATGAGATGAGGATCAATCATTTCAGAACTTTTTCCACCTTTAATGTGACCCATAAACTGTACATCACCCAGAACACACAGGAGGTACCGATCCACAATACACCTCCCCCACTTAATGGTTATGTAGTGGGGAAGGGGTATTATAGATCTGTATGTAGTTAGGGGTTTCGGCTTAACCACTGACCTACAATACACCTCCCCAACTACATACAGATCTACAATACACCTCCCCCAACTACATACAGATCTACAATACACCTCCCCAGCTACATACAGATCTATAATACACCTCCCCCAACCACATACAGATCTATAATACACCTCCCCAACCACATACAGATCTATAATACACCTCCCCCAACCACATACAGATCTACAATACACCTCCCCAGCTACATACAGATCTATAATACACCTCCCCCATCCACATACAGATCTATAATACACCTCCCCAATCACATACAGATCTATAATACACCTCCCCCAACCACATACAGATCTACAATACACCTCACCCAACTACATGCAGAACTATAATACACCTCCCCCAACTACATACAGATAGATAATAAGCCTCCATCATCTCGTGTAACCCGACAGGATGAAGATGGAGCGCAGCGTACGGGGGAGGGGGGGATTCCACATTGGGGACTATGTCTGGAAATGTCACAGTGTGACCCCAGAGGATGAGGACAGCGCGGCGCTGTACCCCCAGACAATCCACGGCGCCCACACATGGGGGGGAGGGGCAGAGAACACAGCGGGGGAAGTCACGCCAGATCTGCACATTCCTGATAATATGTCACATGTTCCATCGCCGGCAGAAATGACATTTATTCTCCCCAATCATTGGACCTGGTGATCCGGCCAGTAACACCCCCTCCTGTATTAGAGCGCCCCCACTCTGGAGGAAGGAGCACAGGGGACAGCAGCATTGTCAGTCTGGGGGGGGGGAGGGGAGTGTTAGACGGACTAGCAGATTTAGATACACTAACACATTGAAGCCGAACTCCGCCCCCCACTTTATAATCTGTTACAGGAACATTCTTTTATCCTCTTGGGATGAAGGTTTTACATCGAGAGATAAAAGCTGATTGTTGTAAGCGCCCCGGTCAGTGGGGAATGATTGGCCTCATCCCTCTAACGGATACATCTGCAGGACAGCTTCTTCGTTTGCAAAACAACAGACTTACTGGTTGGATCACCAGGTGAGAATAGGTCCTCCTGCACACGGGATGCTTTTACAGCGGCTGTTTTTGGCTTTTTTTTTCCTACATCCAGTGACCCCCCCCAGCATGTCCTCCTCGGTGTCCGTGACACATGATGCTGTAATCAGCGTTTTTTGGCTGAAAAAAAAAACAGAACTAGTTTCTAGAGGTGCTTTTAGCTGTAAAAAGGCTCTAACGCTGGTAAATGCAGAAAAATGCAGTAAAATGCGGCAAACCGGCGTTTTTTGGATTTTTTTTAAAGAAAAAAAATTAGTTTTTTTGGTGTGAAAAAACGCAAACGCAGGAAAACGTGACTAAACGCTAACGCTAAAACACCAAAAAACACTGAAAACGTGAATTTTTAACGCAACTTTATACAGCTAACGCTACCGGCGTTTTTAAAATGCCCCCCCCCCCCCTCCCCCCAGTGTACATGGAGCCTAGAAGAACGAAAACCTAAAAAGAAAACTAATGCAGCCGCCACATCTTAGAATTGGTAAGAAATGTTTGCTTTGAGCTTTATTACCGCTTTAATGTCTCAGAGCAGAGAGAACCCCCTCCTCTCTCCTAGAAGAGACACTCATAGTCAGTTTACACAGACAGCCAACAAGCAGGCAGGCAGAGAGCATCTCCCAGTTCAACATTTTGCATCACAAAGACAATCTCCTCATTAATATTATTATAAAAACAATTAAAAAATGGCAAATAAATGAAATGTTTAGTCTGGAGGATTTATGGAGGATCTATGGAGGATTTATGGAGGATCTATGGAGGATTTATGGCGTCCGCACAGGGCAGAGTCCACCGCGTGTTCACAGTAATAGGGGGAAGGAGTTCATTACAGATAAAGAGGACATCACTCTTCATCCTGCATGGGGAGACGTCATCCCGCCGTGATAAGGCGCTGACATTTATCGGGAAGAGTAGAGTAAAGGTCGGCCACGATAAACCACAAAAGAAAGATTGTAAACGCACCACACAAAGACGTACAGATGGGATGGAAAGCCACACGTGACCAATCGCTTCCCTGAAGAGGTTCCAGAGATGTTTATGCATCATTGTCATCACTCATCATGCCCAACGCCATGCAAGAGAGCAACAGTGGTCTTCCACATCGTTCATGGCTACTAAGAACGGCATTCATGGCTGGTCTGAACCCCATTGTCCACCATTTTATTGTAGGCTCTCAAGTTCCACCATCACTGGACTCCACCGTACCATTTTAGGCATTTGGGTTCCACCATCACTGGACTCCACAATACATGATGGGTTCCACCATCACTGGACTCCACCATGCCATTTTAGGCATTTGGGTTCCACCATCACTGGACTCCTCCATGCTATTTTAGGCATTTGGGTTCCACCATCACTGGACTCCTCCATGCTATTTTTTGCATTTGGGTTCCACCTTCACTGGACCCCACCATGCTATTTTAGGCATTTGGGTTCCACCATCACTGGACTCCTTCATGCCATTTTAGGCATTTGGGTTCCACCATCACAGGACTCCTCCATGCTATTTTAGGCATTTGGGTTCCACCATCACTGGACTCCTCCATGCTATTTTTTGCATTTGGGTTCCACCTTCACTGGACTCCACCATGCTATTTTAGGCATTTGGGTTCCACCATCACTGGACTCCGCCATGCCATTTTAGGCATTTGGGTTCCACCATCACTGGACTCCTCCATGCTATTTTAGGCATTTGGGTTCCACCATCACTGGACTCCTCCATGCTATTTTAGGCATTTGGGTTCCACCATCACAGGACTCCTCCATGCTATTTTAGGCATTTGGGTTCCACCATCACTGGACTCCTCCATGCTATTTTTTGCATTTGGGTTCCACCATCACTGGACTCCTCCATGCTATTTTTTGCATTTGGTTTCCACCATCACTGGACTCCGCCATCCTATTTTAGGCATTTGGGTTCCACCATCACTGGACTCCTCCATGCTATTTTAGGCATTTGGGTTCCACCATCACTGGACTCCGCCATCCTATTTTAGGCATTTGGGTTCCACCATCACTGGACTCCTCCATGCTATTTTAGGCATTTGGGTTCCACCATCACTGGACTCCGCCATCCTATTTTAGGCATTTGGGTTCCACCATCACTGGACTCCTCCATGCTATTTTAGCCATTTGGGTTCCACCATCACTGGACTCCTCCATGCTATTTTAGGCATTTGGGTTCCACATCACTGGACTCCTCCATGCTATATTCCGGTCTTCAGTAATGCCATCACTGGACTCCACAATGTTATTTTCCACTCTCGAGTCCCCCCCCCCCCCCCCCCCCCCCCCCCCCCCCCCCCCCGATGCATTCAAGGATATTATTTTGAATAGAATGGTAGCCAGCCTATGGACAGTCGAATACTTTCACACAGTAAAGAAACTTTAAAACAAGCCTCACTAACCTCTGTTGCTGCAGACACTGTGGAGCAATTGTTCCTCAAAGTTTAAAAGACATGTAGAGAAGTCATCCAAGTCCAGTCCCAAAACTCTGTTTTCCCCTCTTTTAGTTCCTCTGCCTTTAGAGCAACCTTTTGTCTCAGGAGGAACTCACTTTCCGATGTCGGGGGACCCTGCAAAGAGTAATCCATTGGTGGTCAATGGGAAAAGTACCCCCTTACAAAGTTGGCCAGACAGATAGAACGATCACTGATCATGCTGCTGGCTCTGCAGAGTGGAACCATGAAGGCACCATCAGATGGGAGGTCAACAAGCCACGGCTGAAGAAATCCCAAGCAACCTCTGGAGGAACCCCGGGGTTCCACTGAACTCTTATGGAGAATGCATTAAAGACCACAAGGCTTTCAGGCTGCCAAGTGGGCACCACTGCTGGGAGGTGCAGCTGAGTTGTGGAGTCAAAAACGTATCCTGTACGCTGAAACGGTGGTGTGAACCATCCCTAAACTTTGAGGATAAATTATTCCACGGTGCCTGCAGCTACAGAGGTGAGTGACAGCTTGGCCAGATCACTTTCCGTCTCAGGGTAGGAGAACCTCATTGACAGATAACATATAGTTGGTGCCTCCTGTTCTCCTGAATTGTTTTCACTTTGGAGGTAATTAAATCCACAGCTGAGAATGTTATTGGAGAGATTTTCAGGAAGATTTACCCCTTTTTGTTGGTTTAGATTGAATTCTTCCCTCTTCAGCCGTAGTCTTCCTCTCAATATTTTCCCTAAAGTTCTTCTTCTCTCCTCACATCTCCATTCACTCCTTCTGTGTGACGTTGACCTGCCGACATCTTCATGGACCTGGATGGTGTGTATGGAGTGACTCTCAATCCTAGAAGAGTTGGGCTCGGGGACAGCGACACGGGTGCCGGCCCACATGGCTGGGCTTGAAAGAACATATAGTGACAACGCACTTGAATGGCGAGACAGGGACAGGAGGGTCTCCAGGGGTCTTTGGATAGAAGATAACTAGCATTGGGGAACCCCCACAACAATTTTCTTTTTTCTTGTTTCCATCATTCTGATGTGGGCCCGGATCCTGGTAGTCATAGTGGCTGGCAGGGTACAAGGTCCTTGGAGTTGGAATTTGGGGTCATATGTAAATTGGGTAGGGGCCCGTCATAGGTCCAGCACCCCTTATATTGCATGGTTGAGTGCCAGTGAACTAATGGTCACTCATGGTTGTATCTGCAGTCATTGGTGCGGGGGTCTTCAAGTCGGTGTTGGGCAGCTGGAGACCCATTTTAAAGGGTTCCTCGGAGATAATTACAGCCCAACGTATAAAATCCAAAATACCAACCACAACCTACAACTCTGCTCCGAGCTCCATCACCAACCTCTTCTCCAGATATCGCCCAAATCGTCCTCTTCCCTCCTCCCACCACCTCCTGCTCTCTAGCTCCCGTGTTATCTCCTCACATGCTCACCTCCAGGACTTCTCCAGAACCTCTCCCATCCTCTGGAACTCTCTTCCCCAGTATTTCCATTCAGCTCCTACCCTGTCCTCCTTTAGGCGACCCCTAAAAACTCATTAATCCAGGAGTAGAAGCCTACTCCACCTACAAACTGTACTTCGGCCACCTCCATCAGATCACCCCCCCCCAGCTATTACCCTTTGTACCGCCATTCTCCTCCCATTAGACTGTAAGCTCACTGAACAAGGCCCGCCTCTTCCTGCTAGATTGATCTTATTGTAACTTTAGGGTCTCCCTTGATATTGGAAAGTGCTGAGCAAACTGTTGGTGAGATATAAATCCTGTATAATAATCATAATAAAATGTCTACAAGGACCTTCGGGCTCCATTTGTGTGTTCTGGTCATTAGGGGCCACTAAGTGTCTAGCAGGGGCGGACTGACCATTTAGCCAATCGGGCACTGCCTGAGGGCCCAGGGTCAGTAGGGGGCCCCATGAGTGGTCAGTCTGCCCCTGGTGTCTAGGTGAGTGTTGGGGGGGCGATCAGGCACAATGGAAGAAGTCATCTCCAATAACCCACCAATCATACAGAAGATACTTTGTTTTCCTTCCTTCGCTTTACCTACAAAGGTTCAGACAGTTTTTGTTTCAGATGTTCTGTGTGGTTTGGTGGTGACAACATCTTCCTCCTCCTCAGATCGTCTTCCTGGTATGAAGAAACGTCTGAGGGCAACGCCATGATGGCAGGAGGAGAACGACGTATTCTCTTATCGAAGGGCAAGGTGATCCTCCTGCAGGAACAGGATCGGTAGGAGGACCCCAGGCAATCAAATGAAGAACAAACAACCAGACTGGGAGAGAAAAAAATGTATTGTAAAAAGAAAGGCGCCCGAGTCAGGTGACAGAACCTCTAATTACCCCGAGTGGCCGACTTTCTCCATGTTACTCCGGAGGGTATATTAGAAGTCGGTCAAAGTCTACTGAGAGGCCATTTGTGAGATCTTACAGTAATGGGGAGCAGAGCGGGATCCATGGCTCCGGCATCTCTGCTGTATGAATGGGAAGTTAAGGAGATGAGTGAAATAAATGTCTGGAGGAAAAGAAATGTCATCTCCAAACACGGGAAGGATTCTTCACAGTAAGAGCTGAGAATGTGGAATAGACTCCCCCCAGAGGTGGGTGTGGCCAATCAGTGGATTGCTGTAGGAAAGTCCTGGATTCTTTCTTGGATACACAGAATATAACTGGATATAACATTTATAGGGAAAGGTGATCCCGGGAATATCCGATTATTGATCCCGGGAATATCCGAATATTGATCCCGGGAATATCCGATTATTGATTCCGGGAATATCCGATTATTGATCCTGGGAATATCCGATTATTGGTCCAGGGAATATCCGATTATTGATCCCGGGAATATCCGATTATTGATCCTGGGAATATCCGATTATCGGTCCCGGGAATATCCGATTATTGGTCCAGGGAATATCCGATTATTGATCCCGGGAATATCCGATTATTGATCCCAGGAATATCCGATTATCGGTCCCGGGAATATCCGATTATTGGTCCCGGGAATATCTGATTATTGATCCCGGGAATATCCGATTATTGGTCCAGGGAATATCCAATTACTGATCCCGGGAATATCCGATTATTGATCCAGGGAATATCCGATTATTGTTCCCGGGAATATCTGATTATTGATCCAGGGAATATCCGATTATTGGTCCTGGGAATATCCGATTATTTGTCCCGGGAATATCTGATTATTGTTCCCGGGAATATCTGATTATTGATCCCGGGAATATCCGATTATTGATCCTGGGAATATCCGAATATTGATTGATCCCGGGAATATCAGATTATTGATCCTGGGAATATCCAATTATTGATCCCGGGAATATCCGAATATTGATCCCGGGAATATCAGATTATTGATCCTGGGAATATCCAATTATTGATCCCGGGAATATCCGATTATTGATCCCGGGAATATCCGAATATTGATCCCGGGAATATCAGATTATTGATCCCGGGAATATCTGATTGCCTCTCGAGGGATCAGGAAGGAATGTTTCCCCTGCAGGAGCAGATTGGATCGTGCTTTGCCGGGTGTTTTTTTGCCTTCCTCTGGATCCACTGTGGCTGGAGGATTATAACTTTTTAAAAAAATTTTTATGATTGAACTGGATGGACTTTTGTCTTTTTTCAGCCAGACTAACTATGTAACTATGGACATGAATTTGTGTGTGTGGGAACAATTAATATGAAGTTTCCAAGCATCCTCGGGACTCCCTGCTACCAACAAGGTAGAGAGATGTCTACTATGAGTGCGCAATTGTCTGTTCGGGGACAGAGAACCCAAAGATCTGTCCTCCTACGGGGCAGGGACAGCATCCATTATTATTATTATACAGGATTTATGGTGCCGACAGTTTGCTCAGCGCTGTACATAATAGTGGGAGACAGTACAGTAACGATACAGTTCAATACAAGAGGGATAGGAGGGCCCTGATCCTGGGAGCTTACAATCTAGAGGGGAGGGGTTAGTGGTACAAAAGGTAGTAACTGTGGGGGATGGAGTGGTAGGAAGAGTAGTAGATTCCATTATTAGCTGAGGGCAGGATAGGCTGAAAAGAAAGGTTTTCAGAGATCGCCTAAAAGTGAGCAGAGTAGGCGACAGTCTGATAGATTGGGGTAGAGAGTTCCAGAGGATGGGTGACACCCTGGAGAAGTCCTGGAGATGAGCATGGGAGGAGGAGACAAGGAGGCAGAGAGCAGGAGGTCTTGCGAGGAGCGGAGAGGACGGTTTGGGTGAAATTTGGAGACAAGATTGGGGATGTAATTTGGGGAATTAAGTCTTCTCTGATGTGTCTTATGAGTAATATTGAGTTGTCAGCCGGAGGAGACATCAAAGATTGGCTTATTGCCCGAATCTGGTCCATAGACAATGAGAATTGTGAGTTCCTTTGGCCTATATGTAAAGTAACAATGGTCCATCTGCCTTCTTTGGTGTCACTGCTTTGTCTACATTTTTAACAGGGTTAGAAGGCTGGAGACCCCAACACAGTCCACATCCAGAACCTGAGCATCTGCTGGAGGTCCAGTCTAGATAAATGCGTTTCCTCTAATAATTAAACATCCATCTTTGGTTTTGTAAGACGCTTCAGCACTCAAGTACATTTACAAGGTGACCTTCAACCTTCAATGATCCTCAAACTGACTAGAAGATAATCCAATCTCCAGAAGGGTCCAGCCTTGATGTGGGATGTTGAAGATACTGGCTGCATTATTCTACAAGATTGACCATTTTGAACCTTCTATTGTGTGTGTTGGATCCTGTTCAGACCTCCAGAGATTGGAGTAGTATTCCTCTTTTGTTTTTTTTTGACGGACATTGGGCTAGGCTTCATGCTTGTGGTGTCCCCGGTGTGGGCTTCATGCTCGTGGTGTCCCCGGTGTGGGCTTCATGCTCGTGGTGTCCCTGGTGTGGGCTTCATGCTCGTGGTGTCCCTGGTGTGGGCTTCATGCTCGTGGTGTCCCTGGTGTGGGCTTCATGCTCGTGGTGTCCCTGGTGTGGGCTTAATGCTCGTGGTGTCCCCGGTGTGGGCTTCATGCACGTAGTGTCCCCGGTGTGGGCTTCATGCTCGTGGTGTCCCCGGTGTGGGCTTCATGCTCGTGGTGTCCCCGGTGTGGGCTTCATGCTCGTGGTGTCCCCGGTGTGGGCTTCATGCTCGTGGTGTCCCCGGTGTGGGCTTCATGCTCGTGGTGTCCCCGGTGTGGGCTTCATGCTCGTGGTGTCCCCGGTGTGGGCTTCATGCTCGTGGTGTCCCTGGTGTGGGCTTCATGCTCGTGGTGTCCCCGGTGTGGGCTTCATGCACGTAGTGTCCCCGGTGTGGGCTTCATGCTCGTGGTGTCCCCGGTGTGGGCTTCATGCTCGTGGTGTCCCCGGTGTGGGCTTCATGCTCGTGGTGTCCCCGGTGTGGGCTTCATGCTCGTGGTGTCCCCGGTGTGGGCTTCATGCTCGTGGTGTCCCCGGTGTGGGCTTCATGCTCGTGGTGTCCCCGGTGTGGGCTTCATGCTCGTGGTGTCCCCGGTGTGGGCTTCATGCTCGTGGTGTCCCCGGTGTGGGCTTCATGCTCGTGGGTGTCCCGGTGTGGGCTTCATGCACGTAGTGTCCCTGGTGTGGGCTTCATGCTCGTGGTGTCCCCGGTGTGGGCTTCATGCTCGTGGTGTCCCCGGTGTGGGCTTCATGCACGTAGTGTCCCTGGTGTGGGCTTCATGCTCGTGGTGTCCCTGGTGTGGGGATTGGGTGCCCTTCGGCCATTGTATCGTCCTTCTGTAGTCCCCCTCTAGAAATGATGATTCGCACTAATCTTGTTCCAGCAAACAGCAAATATATCCGGCTTTAGGAGACTGGGTTCCATCACACTGACTTCAGTCACATGTTCTCTTGGAGTAGATGTCGGATCCTTGGAAACACGTTGAGCTGACATTGGTACATGGAAAGGATTTGTGAAGCCCGTGATTGGATATGGAGTTACATACTTTTAATGTGTTCAATAAACTTCATATTTTTTCTAAAAAAAATCTTTTTGTGGTGCTATAAGTCCAAAGTTACTATTTCCTGGTATATTATGTACAATTTTTAGGATGTGAGCATAAAGGAGTCAGAACCCCCATCTAATCTTTTCCTCATACTGACTATGGAGCATCAAAAATGCGGATCAGGACATGAAGGCGGGTAAAGGGGTGTTGGGGGCCCCAGTAACCCTCCCAAACACCATACAGCAGGCCAATGGCAATTGGTTTTGGACATAATATGTGAATAAAATATATAGATGCAATCAGTGAGCGCTTCAATAGATAGCAGCTACAGCATGAAAGGTAACCAAAAAACAAACCTCATAAATCTATACAAAAAGAAGTGCAGCGCTGAATACTCCAACATACGTGTATGTTCTCCGAATCATGTGGGTAATAAAAGGAACACAATAAGAACATGTAAAAATGTCAAATAAATGTCAAAATAAATAAATAGTGACAGTTCGTGATAAGTGATCTGCTCAGGAGTTGCTAGGGACTTCCCGATCTTGTGGTCTGGTGACAAATAGTGAAAATGCACACTCACCAGATGCGTATTTTCAATACGCATGTCATGCATAACCCAGAGGTCCCCCTCATAGGATGGGATGGACGAGCTGGGCCATCTTTAGCAGACTCTCCTTCCTCTGGGTGTAGAGCAGCCAAACCGTTGTCTCCCTTGCTATTTCCGAAAGTGCAACCTCCTATCTAACAATCGGAAATAGCAAGGAAGACAACGGTTTGGCTGCTTTACACCCAGAGGAAGGAGAGTCCGCTAAAGATGGCCCAGCTCGTCCATCCCATCCTATGAGGGGGACCTCTGGTTTATGCATGACATGCGTATTGAAAATACGCATCTGGTGAGTGCGCATTTTTACTATTTGTCACCAGACCACAAGATCGGGAAGTCACTAGCAACTCCTGAGTAGATCACTTATCACGAACTGTCACTATTTATTTATTTTGACATTTATTTGACATTTTTTACATGTTCTTATTGTGTTCCTTTTATTCCTTCATGAACTGGATGGTCTTTCCTCAGCCAGACTAACTATGGAACGATGTATCCAGGCAATTTTCCCACACACGCACAGATTGTAGATATCTGCCAGGAGGTCACTGGAGAATCCAAACTAGCATGGTCCTGTCCCTGCAAATAACGGCACCTGCGAGCGATGATCTGCAGGCTCGTCTGTCATCGCATTCCTTCAAGCCTGCTGTGCAAATCACATTTTTCTTTTTCAGCTATGAGAAAAAAAATCATTCTTGGAATCCCTCGGGACAAATGAGGAGCGTCTGTCATACTTGGAGACGGCGGAGCTTTAATTAAAGTAGAAAGAAGCCAACAAACTCAAGCTGCAGATCTATGAACATGGAGGCCCCACCACTGAGGGTGCCAATGTGAACCTGCATGGTCAGCAGAAAGACGGGTTCAGGTGGTCAATGGTTTGGCCAAGTTATGGAGCCGATTACCGAAGGAGCTGAGAATCGTCCCTCAAATAGCTGAATATTGACAATTATCCAGTCATGTGAGGAGCATCTGCACCCGGCTGCACATTCAACATCAAAAGTCACAACTCGTCTGATTTGCCATCGGAACGAGGCCATTGAAGACCAAAACTTCCATCCAGTTCATGAAGGATCATCGTTCACTCCTTCGCTCACACAGTGGATGAATCGTCATAGTCATGCAGATTCCGGGAAGCACGTGGACTGCTAAGGTTTGGCCGAATTTGCAGAATGACCTGAACTGGCTACCATACAAATTCCTTCCCGCGACGGGTCCACTGGAGGGTTCAACAAGCAAAGCCAGAGGATCCATCTACACATCAAGGAAGACCAACAACCAATAGCATGGCCAGAAATATGACCGCCAATCAGTGGAAGTGTATTAAGAACAAAAGGCTGAATCCAGCGACTCCAACGACAACGTATTGGTTGGGTGGACAACCGGCTCCCCAGCCATCAAGTGAGAACTAAAAGGATTCTAAAGCAAAAAAAAAATTTCTAAAATAACAACCATGTTAGTGTTACCTTCTCTATAATGGGTTTGCACAACACCGCCCCGGTTCTCTTCTATTTGGGTCCCCTGCCAGCAGCCCTGACTCCTCCCCCCTGCCGTGTGCCCCCAATAGCGAACCTCTTGCTATGGGGCACTCAAGCAGGTTTCACTCACGAGCCGTACTCCTGTGAGTGAACATTGTCCATTCACACATGGAGTGTGGCTTGACTCCGCCCCCCCCATGTTCCCAAATTCTCAAAGTCTTGGCAGGGATTGGTTGGGCACCACTGGAAGTAATAGTAGGGATTCTGGAAGTACTGGCAGTGATTGGATGGGCACCACTGGAAGTACTGGCAGGGATTGGATGGGCACCACTGGAAGTACTGACAGGGATTGGATGGGCACCACTGGAAGTACTGGTAGGGATTGGATGGGCACCACTGGAAGTACTGGCAGGGATTGGATGGGCACCACTGGAAGTACTGGTAGGGATTGGTTGGGCACCATTGGAAGTACTGGCAGGGATTGGATGGGCACCACTGGAAGTAATAGTAGGAATTCTGGAAGTACTGGCAGTGATTGAATGGGCACCACTGGAAGTACTGGCAGGGATTGGATGGGCACAACTGGAAGAACTGGCAGGGATTGGATGGGCAGCACTGGAAGTACTGGCAGGGATTGGATGGGCACCACTGGAAGTACTGGCAAAGATTGGTTGGGCACCGCTGGAAGTATTGGCAGTGATTGGTTGGGCACCACTGGAAGTACTGGTAGGGATTGGATGGGCACCACTGGAAGTACTGGCAGGGATTGGTTGGGCAGCACTGGAAGTACTGGAAGGGATTGGTTGGGCACCACTGGAAAGTAGTGGCAGGGATTGGTTGGGCACCACTGGAAGTACTGGAAGGGATTGGTTGGGCACCACTGGAAGTACTGACAGGGATTGGTTGGGCACCACTGGAAGGGATTGGTTGGGCACCACTGGAAGTAGTGGCAGGGATTGGTTGGGCACCACTGGAAGTAGTGGCAGGGATTGGTTGGGCACCACTGGAAGTACTGGCAGGGATTGGTTGGGCACCACTGGAAGTACTGGTAGGGATTGGTTGGGCACCACTGGAAGTACTGGTAGGGATTGGTTGGGCACCACTGGAAGTACTGGTAGGGATTGGTTGGGCACCACTGGAAGTACTGGTAGGGATTGGTTGGGCACCACTGGAAGTACTGGCAGAGATTCTGGAAGACCCAGTGGAAGTCCTGGTGGACCTGGAGGTACTATGACAATGGGTGTCCTGAGGAGTACAAACTTGGACCTCGCAGGAAGTCTGGTGGCTCTTTACTGCTTTAGGGTCCCAATTGCTGGTCTGGCGTAGAGGTCCTTTTCCTGCACTGCCTATAAGCGGGGTTCTCGGATCTGGGCATCGATCTTTTGGGTGTCCTGGGAGATTATTGGCTCGATTAAACCTGCCCAAGCATGACTGGCTCTCACCTGTTCCTCACTACTAGTCAAGAATCCAACCTGGACGTGAAATATCAGCCCAACCTGACCTCTGGGGGTCCCTAACAGACATCCTGCTCAGCTCGACCCTGGTGCAGGGTAACTGGTCTGGTCTCTGCACCCTTCTGTAGCCAGCCTGTAGTAGGCGGAGCCAAATCTCTGCTCTCTGCACAGGCTATGTGCAGCACGAGGATGATGTCACTGCTACTTTTACAAGGTAAAATCTGGGTTTGTAATGGTGTTACATGGGGACCCTGATATAAGGGGGGACTCTGATGGTGATTATGATATAAAAGGAGGCTCTGATGGGTACCCAGATGTATGGGGGGACTCTGGGATTCTGATGTAAGGGGGGACTCTGATGGGTACCCAGATGTATGGGGGGACTCTGGGATCCTGATGTAAGGGGGGACTCTGAAGGGTACCCAGATATATGGGGGGACTCTGGGATCCTCATGTAAGGTAGAACTTTGAAGTAATGTAAGACTCTGATGGGATTCTGATGTAAGGGGGGACTCCGATGCAAAGTTATTTCTTGGAGCATGTTTATTCGTTTATAGAACCGATTTTGTTCGGCCTGGGGATATTAGCACAATATAGGATGTGGCCCTTGTCGTGGTAAGTTTGGGGCCCCCCGGGGTGAGCCGGTTACAATGTTTGGTTCATCTTGCGTGGCTCCGCCCCCTCCTCCCCGGTCTGGGCCGCCCTGCGAGGATTACGCCAGGACAGCTGATTTTAGGGCGATGATAAGCGCTGTGAGATAATAACGATCGTCCTGCAGAACGCCTTCTTCCTCCCCACCCCCGGCAGAGGCACAGGAAGGAGTTAATGACTCTGCAGGATATATTAGGCGGCCCTAAAATCGGATCCTCGTGCTGCGACCCGCCTTCAGGGCTCAAACATAGCGAGGGAGTCGCTCGCCGTCCCAGAAGTGTCATTCGCTGTGACGGGACGCCGTGGCTTCAAGTTCCGACTCGTCCGGGTGAGAGAGGAATTCGTCTTCTGCGGAGTGAAGATGTCCCGGCGAGGGCGATAAAGACGCGGCAAAGGCGATGATCGATCCTCTCCGCCGCTGACCCCGGAGCTCTCCGCCGCTGACCCCGGAGCTCTCCGCCGCTGACCCCGGAGCTCTCCGCCGCAATGCTCTTCGCCCGGCTGTTCCCGCTCTGCAAAGTTCGCTCCAAGTCCTTCCGCCGGGTTCTGCTGGTGCTCTGCGGGGGTGTCGCTGGTCGGGCTGCTGGTCACCCAGAAGAACAAGATCATCGCCGGGATCTATCCCAACCAATCAGACGACGGGAGGTAAGAGAGCGCCGGCGCGGGGATACTTCCAATCCGGCGTTACGGCGGCCATATACACGGCGATAAACGATCAATTTCTTTTCTAATCAGTTGATAGCTGACCAGCTGATCGATCAAGTGGATTCCGATCAAAAGTTGAGTTATCGATCACCAGTTTTCACCATGTAACCTGATCGATCTCTCCCAATAGGAATAATTGATCTATAGTCAATCGAGAGATCGATCAGATTACATGGTGAAAACAGGCGATCAATACATTTCTATCCATCAGAATCCACTTGCCCATGGATTGATTGGGTGGTAGGAATAATTGATCTAAAGTCAACCACCCGATCGATCACTGGGCAAGTGGATTCCGATCGATAGTGGAAATTGAAATTTATTGATTACCTGTTTTCACCATGTAATCTGATCAATCTCTCCTGATTGACTATAGATCAATCATTCCTCTCGGGAAAGATCGATCAGATTACATGGTGAAAACAGGCGATCAATACATTATAGCTATTGGCTGGAATCCACTTGCCCATGGATTGATTGGGTGGTAGGAATAATTGATCTATAGTCAACCACCCGATCGATCACTGGGCAAGTGGATTCCGATCGATAGTTGACATTTTTTGATTACCTGTTTTCACCATATAATCTGATCGATCTCTCCCGATTGACTCTAGATCAATTATTCCTCTCGGGAGAGAGCAATCAGATTACATGGTGAAAAGAGGCAATCAATATATTATAGCTATCGATTGGAATCCACATGCCTATGGATCAATTATTCCTGTCAGCAGAGATCGATCAGATGATGAGATTACATGGTGAAAACAGGCGATCAATACATTTCAACTATCGATCGGAATCCACTTGCCCATGGATCGATCGGGTGGTTGACTATAGATCAATTATTCCTACCACCCGATCGATCGCTGGGCAAGTGGATTCCGATCGATAGCTAAAATGTATTGATCGCCTGTTTTCACCATGTAATCTGATCGATCTTTCCCGAGAGGAATAACTGATCTATAGTCAACCACCCGATCGATCGCTGGGCAAGTGGATTCCGATCGATAGTGGAAAGTTACTGACTGCTTCTCTGCGCTCCCCATGTAAACCTCATAATCTGATCGGAATTCGATGACATTCATGAATAAAGCATCTCAGTGATGCCGATCGATTACTTTGATTGTCAATTTCCTTCCCTGGCCGATCGGCTCAGTTTACCCGAATTTGATCTAAATCGAAGTTTTCCTGAAACTCGCAGATATTTGTTCGACTCATTAGAAGCAATCAACAACATTTCACCAAATTGATCCAAGAGTTCACTAGAACTGCCATTCTTTGTCAATTGATCATTTGCTTGGAACGATCGATCGTATGATTGTATCAGTTTGTGTGCGCCATCGTGCAGCGATCAGATTGAATACGATTCGTAAAGCGCAGACCGGCCGTTTGATTGATTATTTTTGAGGAAGGCAAGCCAATCATCTGTGGCAGAACGTGATCTGTTTGATCGAACAAATGAATATCTGCATCTATATCAGACAATCGATCAGAATGTTGGCCATACACAGAACAATCTGAAGGAACAATTCTCAGATCGAAGGGATGAAATATAAAAAGATTCATATTGTATCATCCATCAATTTTCAGCAAAAACGATTTCATGGACATTTATTGTCATCGCTCTGAACAGCAGATCTGATTGTAGAAAAAGTAGATTGTGGAATGTATGGTGCAGCAAACAGTTATATTTATCTGCAAGGGGGGGCTATGATGGGGACTCTGAAGTAAGGGGGGGCTCTGATGGGGACCCTGAAGTAAGGGGGGGCTCTGATGGGGACCCTGAAGTAAGGGGGGGCTCTGATGGGGACCCTGAAGTAAGGGGGGGCTATGATGTGGACCCTGAAGTAAGGGGGGGCTCTGATGGGGACCCTGAAGTAAGGGGGGGCTATGATGTGGACCCTGAAGTAAGGGGGGGCTATGATGGGGACCCTGAAGTAAGGGGGGCTCTGATGGGGACCCTGAAGTAAGGGGGGCTCTGATGGGGACCCTGAAGTAAGGGGGGGCTATGATGTGGACCCTGAAGTAAGGGGGGCTATGATGGGGACCCTGAAGTAAGGGGGGGCTATGATGTGGACCCTGAAGTAAGGGGGGGCTATGATGGGGACCCTGAAGTAAGGGGGGGCTATGATGGGGACCCTGATGTAAGGGGGGGCTATGATGTGGACCCTGAAGTAAGGGGGGGGCTCTGATGGGGACCCTGAAGTAAGGGGGGGGCTCTGATGGGGACCCTGAAGTAAGGGGGGGCTATGATGGGGACCCTGAAGTAAGGGGGGACTCTGATGGGGATTTTTTCCAGCACAGAACCTAAAGCCGGCCATACATCAACAAACATTAAAATAAAGAAGGAAAACTGTCCACCAATCAGATGCAGCCACAGTTCAGGCGTTCAGAGGGCTGCAGGTAGGGTGTCACAGGAGGGGTTGTCACCAGTCACACGTCCCCTTTGCAGGCTGACCAGAGAAATGTTGTCATTTATTGCTGTCAGAGATTCGGAGTCGTCCCGACCAGCACTGAAATTACCCCTCTATGCCTAATGCAGTCTTATCATAAACATTCCAGAGAGACCCCCAATGTCTCCATAAAGAGGACCTGTCCCTGCCCCCCGTCCCCCATCCTCCTGTCCCCCATCCCCCTGTCCTCCTGTCCCCCATCCTCCTGTCCCCCGTCCCCTGTCCTCCTGTCCCTCATCCCCCTGTCCCATCCTCCTGTCCCCCATCCCCCGCCCTCCGTCCCCCTGTCCCCCGTCCCCTGTCCTCCTGTCCCCCCCCGTCCCCTGTCCTCCTGTCCCCCATCCCCCGCCCTCCGTCCCCCTGTCCCCCGTCCCCTGTCCTCCTGTCCCCCATCCCCCGCCCTCCGTCCCCCTGTCCCCCGTCCTCCTGTCCCCCATCCCCTGCCCTCCGTCCCCCTGTCCCCCGTCCTCCTGTCCCCCATCCCCCGCCCCTCCGTCCCCCTGTCCCCCGTCCTCCTGTCCCCCATCCCCCGCCCTCCGTCCCCCTGTCCCCCGTCCTCCTGTCCCCCATCCCCCGCCCTCCGTCCCCCTGTCCCCTGCTGACTTCTTCTATATATGAGCTCCAACAATGATGTCTCATCCATAGAATTCCCAACTCCTCTAATATTCTCTGTAATATAAAATAAATAAAAATCCAGCACAGGGATGGTGTGGATCCCTCATAATGGGCACAGGGATGGTGGTGACCCCTCATAATGGGCACAGGGATGGTGGGAACCCCTCATAATGGGCACAGGGATGGTGGGGACCCCTCATAATGGGCACAGGGATGGTGGGGACCCCTCATAATGAGCACAGGGATGGTGGGAAGCCCTCATAATGGGCACAGGGATGGTGGGAACCCCTCATAATGGGCACAGGGATGGTGGGAACCCCTCATAATGGGCACAGGGATGGTGGGAAACCCCTCATAATGGGCACAGGGATGGTGGGGACCCCTCATATTGGGCAGAGGGATGATGGGGACCCCTCATAATGGGCACAGGGATGGTGGGAACCCCTCATAATGGGCACAGGGATGGTGGGGACCCCTCATAATGGGCACAGGGATGGTGGGGACCCCTCATAATGAGCACAGGGATGGTGGGAAGCCCTCATAATGGGCACAGGGATGGTGGGAACCCCTCATAATGGGCACAGGGATGGTGGGAACCCCTCATAATGGGCACAGGGATGGTGGGAACCCCTCATAATGGGCACAGGGATGGTGGGGACCCCTCATATTGGGCAGAGGGATGATGGGGACCCCTCATAATGGGCACAGGGATGGTGGGAACCCCTCAAAATGGGCACAGGGATGGTGGGGACCCCTCATAATGAGCACAGGGATGGTGGGAAGCCCTCATAATGGGCACAGGGATGGTGGGGACCCCTCATAATGGGCACAGGGATGGTGGGAAACCCTCATAATGGGCACAGGGATGGTGGGAGCCCCTCATAATGAGCACAGGGATGGTGGGAGCCCCTCATAATGAGCACAGGGATGGTGGGAGCCCCTCATAATGAGCACAGGGATGGTGGGAAGCCCTCATAATGGGCACAGTGATGGTGGGGACCCCTCATAATGGGCAGAGGGATGGTGGGGACCCCTCATAATGGGCAGAGGGATGGTGGGGACCCCTCATAATGGGCAGAGGGATGGTGGGGACCCCTCATAATGGGCAGAGGGATGGTGGGGACCCCTCATATTGGGCAGAGGGATGATGGGGACCCCTCATAATGGGCACAGGGATGGTGGGAACCCCTCAAAATGGGCACAGGGATGGTGGGGGACCCCTCATAATGAGCACAGGGATGGTGGGAAGCCCTCATAATGGGCACAGGGATGGTGGGAACCCCTCATAGCGGGCACAGGGATGGTGGGGACCCCTCATAATGAGCACAGGGATGGTGGGAGCCCCTCATAATGAGCACAGGGATGGTGGGAAGCCCTCATAATGGGCACAGTGATGGTGGGGACCCCTCATAATGGGCAGAGGGATGGTGGGGACCCCTCATAATGGGCAGAGGGATGGTGGGGACCCCTCATAATGGGCAGAGGGATGGTGGGGACCCCTCATAATGGGCAGAGGGATGGTGGGGACCCCTCATAATGGGCACAGGGATGGTGGGAACCCCTCATAATGGGCACAGGGATGGTGGGGACCCCTCATAATGGGCACAGGGATGGTGGGAACCCCTCATAATGGGCACAGGGATGGTGTGGACCCCTCATAATGAGCACAGGGATGGTGTGGACCCCTCATAATGGGCACAGGGATGGTGGGGACCCCTCATAATGAGCACAGGGATGGTGGGAACCCCTCATAATGGGCACAGAGTCTGCAATAAACACTGGAGAACATCCTCCCCTCCCGGCACACGTTGGGGATTCGCTCTCTCGGTGTTCCTCTAACATCAGATATCAGTTTCCTCCACATTCTGGGAGGGGCGACTTCACAGCTAAAACCGTCTGCAATGTGGCCGAGTGTCAGCCATCTGAGCCGGCCAATCACAGACCGGCTGTCCCCTCTGTTGTGTCTGACATCGAACTTCCAGACAGAAATGGAGTCGAATCCTCCACAAATAACCCGTACCCCTCCCCCACCCATCCCCCACCCCTCCCCCACCCCACAGTCCTGGAATCTGTTGTTCATGAACTTGTTACTCCATTGTTCTGCTTCCTTGTAACTCCCTCCATGGACTCCCAAACCTCTCCTGCCCCCCTCACCTCCATTTGTTTGAAATGAGAAGTGAATATTAGTTGTGGTCATGTACACTACAAATCCCACAGTCCCCACAGTCCCCATAGTCCCATATCTGATAGTCCCCATAATCCACATAGTCCCCATAGTCCCTATAGTTTCCATAGTCAAATAGTCCCCATAATCCCCATAGTCCCCATAATCCCCATAGTCCCCATAATCCCATATTTGATAATCCCCATAGTCCCATAGTCCTCATTCACCGTCTGTGTGGGAGGGCCAGCAGGGGGCTGTACATGGCTTCCTGAAAACATCCCAGCTCCCAGCCTCAGTACTCCTCTCAAGAGCCCCGATGGAAGCAGTGGGCTAGCTCTTGGCAGGAGTTAGTCTTGGGAGGTGTCTAGAAGAAGGGGGCGGAACCAGGGATGGTCAGGATGGGGAGGAAAGAGCAAGGTGATGCTGGTCTGCAAGACTGAAGGGGAGGAGCCGGTACACCTGTGCAAGACTGAAGGGGAGGAGCCGGTACACCTGTGCAAGACTGAAGGGGAGGAGCCGATTCACCTGTGCAAGACTGAAGGGGAGGAGCCGATTCACCTGAGCAAGACTGAAGAGGAGGAGCCGATTCACCTGTGCAAGACTGAAGGGGAGGAGCCGGTACACCTGTGCAAGACTGGAGGGGAGGAGCCGGAACACCTGTGCAAGACTGAAGGGGAGGAGCCTGTACACCTGTGCAAGACTGAAGGGGAGGAGCCAGTACACCTGTGTAAGACTGAAGGGGAGGAGCCAGTACACCTGTGTAAGACTGAATGGGAGGAGCCAGTACACCTGTGTAAGACTGAAGGGGAGGAGCCAGTACACCTGTGCATGACTGAAGGGGAGGAGCCAGTACACCTGTGCATGACTGAAGGGGAGGAGCCAGTACACCTGTGTAAGACTGAAGGGGAGGAGCCGGAGCTCAGCTTTAAAACCTATTAAGTTAATATATTACTATGTACGTTTCTTGCGGAGTCATTTGACTTGAGAGCGATTGTTGAGTCATCCGGAATCGGGAAGATCTTGGCACTGACATGGCCTGACATCACCTCTGGGTTGTACAATACTTGGCATATAAACACATAATTAGATTTGTCCCCAATCCTTCTCCGCAGCAAAACAAAGTCTATGAAACTAAAAGCCGATACAAAGGCGCAGTATGTTCCACGCTTGACCCGTCTTTATGGAAGATGTTGTGAAATAATATGACTGTTCTAGTCACAGGGACTGTGCCAAGAGGCATGAGATGAGACTGTCCATGTGATGTGACCAAGGAGAAGACTGTCCGTGTGATGTGACCAAGGAGAAGACTGTCCGTGTGATGTGACCAAGGAGAAGACTGTCCGTGTGATGTGACCAAGGAGAAGACTGTCCGTGTGTGATGTGACCAAGGAGAAGACTGTCCATGTGATGTCACCAAGGAGAAGACTGTCCATGTGATGTGACCAAGGAGAAGACTGTCCGTGTTGGGTGACCAAGGAGAAGACTGTCCGTGTGATGTCACCAAGGAGAAGACTGTCCATGTGATGTGACCAAGGAGAAGACTGTCCGTGTGATGTGAGCAAGGAGAAGACTGTCCGTGTGATGTCACCAAGGAGAAGACTGTCCATGTGATGTGACCAAGGAGAAGACTGTCCGTGTGATGTGAGCAAGGAGAAGACTGTCCGTGTGATGTGACCAAGGAGAAGACTGTCCGTGTGATGTGACCAAGGAGAAGACTGTCCGTGTGATGTGACCAAGGAGAAGACTGTCCGTGTGATGTGACCAAGGAGAAGACTGTCCGTGTGATGTGACCAAGGAGAAGACTGTCCGTGTGATGTGACCAAGGAGAAGACTGTCCGTGTGATGTGACCAAGGAGAAGACTGTCCATGTGATGTCACCAAGGAGAAGACTGTCCATGTGATGTGACCAAGGAGAAGACTGTCCGTGTTGGGTGACCAAGGAGAAGACTGTCCGTGTGATGTGACCAAGGAGAAGACTGTCCATGTGATGTGACCAAGGAGAAGACTGTCCGTGTGATGTGAGCAAGGAGAAGACTGTCCGTGTGATGTGACCAAGGAGAAGACTGTCCGTGTGATGTGACCAAGGAGAAGACTGTCCGTGTGATGTGACCAAGGAGAAGACTGTCCGTGTGATGTGACCAAGGAGAAGACTGTCCGTGTGATGTGACCAAGGAGAAGACTGTCCGTGTGATGTGACCAAGGAGAAGACTGTCCGTGTGATGTGACCAAGGAGAAGACTGTCCGTGTGATGTGACCAAGGAGAAGACTGTCCATGTGATGTCACCAAGGAGAAGACTGTCCATGTGATGTGACCAAGGAGAAGACTGTCCGTGTTGGGTGACCAAGGAGAAGACTGTCCGTGTGATGTGACCAAGGAGAAGACTGTCCATGTGATGTGACCAAGGAGAAGACTGTCCGTGTGATGTGAGCAAGGAGAAGACTGTCCGTGTGATGTGACCAAGGAGAAGACTGTCCGTGTGATGTGACCAAGGAGAAGACTGTCCGTGTTGGGTGACCAAGGAGAAGACTGTCCGTGTGATGTGACCAAGGAGAAGTCTGTCCGTGTGATGTCACCAAGGAGAAGACTGTCCATGTGATGTCACCAAGGACAAGACTGTCCGTGTGATGTGACCAAGGAGAAGACTGTCCATGTGATGTGACCAAGGACAAGACTGTCCGTGTGATGTGACCAAGGAGAAGACTGTCCAAGTGATGTGACCAAGGAGAAGACTGTCCGTGTGATGTGACCAAGGAGAAGACTGTCCGTGTGATGTGACCAAGGAGAAGACTGTCCATGTGATGTGACCAAGGAGAAGACTGTCCTTGTGATGTCACCAAGGAGAAGACTGTCCGTGTGATGTCACCAAGGAGAAGACTGTCCAAGTGATGTGACCAAGGAGAAGACTGTCCGTGTGATGTGATCAAGGAGAAGACTGTCCGTGTGATGTGACCAAGGAGGACTGTTCATGTGATGTGACCAAGGAGAAGACTGTCCAAGTGATGTGACCAAGGAGAAGACTGTCCATGTGATGTGACCAAGGAGAAGACTGTCCATGTTGGGTGACCAAGGAGAAGACTGTCCATGTGATGTGACCAAGGAGAAGACTGTCCATGTTGGGTGACCAAGGAGAAGACTGTCCATGTTGGGTGACCAAGGAGAAGACTGTCTGTGTGATGTGACCAAGGAGAAGACTGTCCTTGTGATGTGACCAAGGAGAAGACTCTTCATGTGATGTGACCAAGGAGAAGACTGTCCATGTGATGTGACCAAGGAGAAGACTGTCCGTGTGATGTGACCAAGGAGAAGACTGTCCAAGTGATGTGACCAAGGAGAAGACTGTCCGTGTGATGTGACCAAGGAGAAGACTGTCCGTGTGATGTGACCAAGGAGGACTGTTCATGTGATGTGACCAAGGTGAAGACTGTTTGTGTGATGTGACCAAGGAGAAGACTGTTCGTGTGATGTGACCAAGGAGAAGACTGTCCATGTGATGTCACCAAGGAGAAGACTGTCCATGTTGGGTGACCAAGGAGAAGACTGTCCATGTGATGTGACCAAGGAGAAGACTGTCCATGTTGGGTGACCAAGGAGAAGACTGTCCATGTTGGGTGACCAAGGAGAAGACTGTCTGTGTGATGTGACCAAGGTGAAGAATGTTCGTGTGATGTCACCAAGGACAAGACTGTCCGTGTGATGTGATCAAGGAGAAGACTGTCCGTGTGATGTGACCAAGGAGGACTGTTCATGTGATGTGACCAAGGAGAAGACTGTCCAAGTGATGTGACCAAGGAGAAGACTGTCCATGTGATGTGACCAAGGAGAAGACTGTCCATGTTGGGTGACCAAGGAGAAGACTGCCCATGTGATGTGACCAAGGAGAAGACTGTCCATGTTGGGTGACCAAGGAGAAGACTGTCCATGTTGGGTGACCAAGGAGAAGACTGTCTGTGTGATGTGACCAAGGAGAAGACTGTCCTTGTGATGTGACCAAGGAGAAGACTCTTCATGTGATGTGACCAAGGAGAAGACTGTCCATGTGATGTCACCAAGGAGAAGACTGTCCGTGTGATGTCACCAAGGAGAAGACTGTCCAAGTGATGTGACCAAGGAGAAGACTGTCCGTGTGATGTGACCAAGGAGAAGACTGTCCGTGTGATGTGACCAAGGAGGACTGTTCATGTGATGTGACCAAGGTGAAGACTGTTCGTGTGATGTGACCAAGGAGAAGACTGTTCATGTGATGTGACCAAGGAGAAGACTGTCCATGTGATGTCACCAAGGAGAAGACTGTCCATGTTGGGTGACCAAGGAGAAGACTGTCCATGTTGGGTGACCAAGGAGAAGACTGTCTGTGTGATGTGACCAAGGAGAAGACTGTCTGTGTGATGTGACCAAGGTGAAGACTGTTCGTGTGATGTGACCAAGGAGAAGACTGTCCGTGTGATGTGACCAAGGAGAAGACTGTCCGTGTGATGTGACCAAGGAGAAGACTGTTCGTGTGATGTGACCAAGGAGAAGACTGTCTGTGTGATGTGACCAAGGTGAAGACTGTTCGTGTGATGTGACCAAGGAGAAGACTGTTCGTGTGATGTCACCAAGGAGAAGACTGTTCATGTGATGTCACCAAGGAGAAGACTGTCCATGTGATGTGACCAATGAGAAGACTGGACACAGATTGAGAAGCAGCAGATTGGTGACTGAACTGTGTGAGGGATCCGGTATTCACACAGCTAAGAACACAAAGACTACAATACGGGGAAAAGATTTACATAAAAGGTCGGCATTGTAGTCTCGGCCCTGGAAGATGCCTGAACAATAATGGTGCTGGTCTTGAGGCAGATGAAGGCATAGTCAGGAGGAATGGTGGGATCCCTCTGACATGTGATACACCTGAACAGGTAAACCAGACAAGGCAGAGTTTGCTATGAAGTCAGTTCTGTAAATCGCCAACAAGAAGCCGAGCGCAGAATCCTCACGTATGATGAACATTTCTCTTCTGTTTTGTATTAAACTCTCCAAATATTCCAGCCGATCTTCTCCCCGGGGTGAGCCTTTCCGCCCTGCTTACAAGAATGATAGAATAGGATGTCACATGACGGGCGCCATCTGGGGAATAGGCGTGTTTGCGTCATTTAGCTCTCATATAAACAACATATGTGACGTATCTGCGTGTACCGTGCCCCGGGCTACACATATCATAAAAGTCATACAACAGGCGTGTCCAGAGCTCTGTACAGGATTAACGACTCGTGAAATCTGTCATTCCATCCATCCTCAGTATTGTAACTGAAAAAAATATATATATAAATAACAGTTTTGGTTTTGCTAAACATGGCTGCCTCTTCATTCAGATGGAGAATTGGTGGTGCGGCGGGCAGGCTGGTCCTTCCAGGACACACAGATCAGCGGCGGGCAGGCTGGTCCTTCCAGGACACACAGATCAGCGGTGGGCAGGCTGGTCCTTCCAGAACACACAGATCAGCGGTGGGCAGGCTGGTCCTTCCAGAACACGCAGATCAGCGGCGGGCAGGCTGGTCCTTCCAGGACACACAGATCAGCGGCGGGCAGGCTGGTCCTTCCAGGACACACAGATCAGCAGATCAGCGGCGGGCAGGCTGGTCCTTCCAGGACACACAGATCAGCGGCAGCCAGGCTGGTCCTTCCAGGACACACAGATCAGCAGATCAGCGGCGGGCAGGCTGGTCCTTCCAGGACACACAGATCAGCGGCGGGCAGGCTGGTCCTTCCAGGACACACAGATCAGCGGCAGCCAGGCTGGTCCTTCCAGGACACACAGATCAGCAGATCAGCGGCGGGCAGGCTGGTCCTTCCAGGACACACAGATCAGCGGCGGGCAGGCTGGTCCTTCCAGGACACACAGATCAGCAGATCAGCGGCAGCCAGGCTGGTCCTTCCAGAACACAAAGATCAGCGGCGGGCAGGCTGGTCCTTCCAGGACACAGAGATCAGCGGTGGGCAGGCTGGTCCTTCCAGGACACACAGATCAGCAGATCAGCAGATCAGCGGCGGGCAGGCTGGTCCTTCCAGAACACACAGATCAGCAGATCAGCGGCGAGCAGGCTGGTCCTTCCAGGACACACAGATCAGCGGCGGGCAGGCTGGTCCTTCCAGGACACACAGATCAGCGGCGGGCAGGCTGGTCCTTCCAGGACACACAGATCAGCGGCGGGCAGGCTGGTCCTTCCAGGACACACAGATCAGCGGCGGGCAGGCTGGTCCTTCCAGGACACACAGATCAGCAGATCAGCGGCGGGCAGGCTGGTCCTTCCGGAACACACAGATCAGCAGATCAGCGGCAGGCAGGCTGGTCCTTCCAGGACACACAGATCAGCAGAAAAAGACTAAAATGACCGGTTGCGTTGCTGAGAAGCATTTTATTATTATTAGTGATTTTCTTTTTTCTTTGAGAATAGACATTCCACACTTATAATCAATCATTTTCTTTTCCCTTTAACCCTTTCCTGCTCTCCATGGCATCCCTTTGAATAGTTCTGAAAATCTGGGGAAGGATCAGCAATCATGTGACCACTGTGATTGGCTGCCACACTGGTAATGCAAAAGAGACACAAGAGGGCGCTTCTAAGTGCAGCAGATGAGATCACGAATTAAAAAAAAAATGCAAATTGGCCGCTCACATGAAGTCGAGATAAAAGCACATATGAAGCTCAGAAGCCATCATGCGTAAGATCCCGGCTCACCTGAAGCAGACGGGAGCACCGCGGCCAGGTAGAGATTGCACGGGCTTCGTGCGCAGAGGGTGCGTTGGTTTGACAATGTGGGCACTTGTCTGATGACGTCCGGAGTCGGTGGGTGTAGAGGGGGCATGGCTACGCATTTCGAGGCAGCAACGCCTGTCACATGATCAGGAGCGATTCCCAATGGCTACCAGTCAGTACAGAGGGCGGTCTTTTACAGCTTGGTCTCTGGGAGAGTGCAGCGAATGTGTCTCAGCACAGCGAATGTGTCTCAGCACAGCGACCTCAGCCGCTCAGAGCGAAGGTGTCTCAGCACAGCGACCTCAGCCGCTCAGAGCGAAGGTGTCTCAGCACAGCGAATGTGTCTCAGTGCAGCGAATGTGTCTCAGCGCAGCGAATGTGTCTCAGCACAGCAACCTCAGCCGCTCAGAGCGAATGTGTGTGGCGTGTGGGCGCGTTATCCCCATCCTTCTGCTTCACATGTGTTACGCAGGCAGCAACAGGTTCACATTTCCTCTCTTGGTCTCCAAGCAGTTGCCTGTGTATGGGTGGAAGGAGAATCCTGTGCATGCTGCTCCCGGACAGTTCTGTGTGCGTCCATACAGAGCCCAGCAAGCCACACCCACCCTCATTATAAGGATTTAGGAGAGGATGTTCCCTATTGCCCCCCTATAATATACATACCTTATGCATCCTTGTTTTCATTCATTTTGGTGCACCTTTTTTTTCAGTGGCAATCTATCACATGTACCACCCCCATAGGTTGCATAATACAGAAAATTTCCTTCACGCTGGCCAATTTAAATGATTTCACTGTTTCCCTCTTGGTGAGATTACATGGGGCGTATTTATGACATCCGACAAACTCACTGAAATGATTTCTGAAATGTTTCTGATCTCTTAGTCTTTGTGTAGTTGGGTGCTAAATTACAAACAATTCACTTTTCTAAACAAAAATTGGGGTTTTGGGGGTATTATTGGAGCCCAGATGTTGTTCCCCTGTCAGGCCAAGAGGTGTAATCATTCTCCAAATCAACGGAGCTCTAGAAATGCATCTCAGAAAAGAGGGAATGTTCCCATTCGCTGCCCATCTCTGGTTTTAGTCGTTCCCTATTTGTAGCCTCCACTTCCCCCGACTCCTTTGATCCAAATTTATCGTTTCCTCCGAACTCCTTAATATGATTTGTTTGTCCGATTCCCTCAATCTTTAGACGTCGATTCATCATCCAACCATTTCTAGGAGTCCACTAGTCTGCACAATTTATTGCCACCTCCGGCCTCTCCGCAGGTGTTAGTCCTTCCTAAAAGGTGCAAATCCCAAAAGATACATTTCCTGGTGGCTACACGTCGGGGAAAAACTGAATGGAAATCATCATTTACAAAAAAACATTTACATTGAACATGAGGACGTCGCCCAGAACCAGCACATGGGGGAGGAGCCAGGAAAAGGAGAGGAAAGACTTGGTATTGATACAGCACTTTGGGAGGAGCAACCGGTTACCATTAGCAACACTGCATACCGGGATATTCCCAAAAGTGCAAACGAACACCCTAGAGATAGGTGGTCACGGGATGATGGTGTTAGTCCATGTGTTAGTCCGTGTGTTAGTCCGTGTGTTAGTCCGTGTGTTAGTCCGTGTGTCAGTCCGTGTGTCAGTCCGTGTGTCAGTCCGTGTGTCAGTCCGTGTGTCAGTCCGTGTGTCAGTTCGTGTGTCAGTCCGTGTGTCAGTCCGTGTGTTAGTCCGTGTGTTAGTCCTTGTGTCAGTCCGTGTGTCAGTCCGTGTGTCAGTCCGTGTGCCAGTCCGTGTGTCAGTCCGTGTGTCAGTCCGTGTGCCAGTCCGTGTGTCAGTTTGTGTGTGTCAGTCCGTGTGTTAGTCCGTGTGTCAGTCCGTGTGTTAGTCCATGTGGGGCACCAATCAGAGCACATTGGAGCACCTGTTGTATTGTACAAGGAGTTCACAATCAAGATTTACAGCACCTTATTTTCACTTACTGGGACCGAATAATTATATTATTATTATTGCTTTTTACTCATTGTTACTCATTGTTACTCATTGTTACACATTGTTACACATTGTTACTCATTGTTACACATTGTTACTCATTGTTACTCATTGTTACTCATTGTTACACATTGTTACTCATTGTTACTCATTGTTACACATTGTTACTCATTGTTACACATTGTTACTCATTGTTACACATTGTTACACATTGTTACACATTGTTACACATTGTTACTCATTGTTACTCATTGTTACACATTGTTACTCATTGTTACACATTGTTACACATTGTTACTCATTGTTACTCATTGTTACACATTGTTACACATTGTTACTCATTGTTACACATTGTTACACATTGTTACTCATTGTTACTCATTGTTACACATTGTTACACATTGTTACTCATTGTTACTCATTGTTACACATTGTTACACATTGTTACTCATTGTTACACATTGTTACTCATTGTTACACATTGTTACACATTGTTACACATTGTTACTCATTGTTACTCATTGTTACACATTGTTACTCATTGTTACTCATTGTTACACATTGTTACTCATTGTTACTCATTGTTACACATTGTTACTCATTGTTACACATTGTTACTCATTGTTACTCATTGTTACACATTGTTACTCATTGTTACTCATTGTTACTCATTGTTACACATATTGTTACTCATTGTTACACATTGTTACTCATTGTTACTCATTGTTACACATTGTTACTCATTGTTACTCATTGTTACACATTGTTACTCATTGTTACACATTGTTACACATTGTTACTCATTGTTACTCATTGTTACACATTGTTACACATTGTTACACATTGTTACTCATTGTTACTCATTGTTACACATTGTTACTCATTGTTACTCATTGTTACACATTGTTACTCATTGTTACTCATTGTTACTCATTGTTACACATTGTTACTCATTGTTACTCATTGTTACACATTGTTACACATTGTTACTCATTGTTACTCATTGTTACACATTGTTACACATTGTTACTCATTGTTACACATTGTTACTCATTGTTACTCATTGTTACACATTGTTACTCATTGTTACAGAGTTTCTCATATATATATTTATTTTGCACCATTTATGCGCAGTCCATATGGTGTTAACATTTAGAGCTGAATGACAAAAAAAAGCATCTAAATCAGGTTGGGAACCCCTCCAAATAAAAATACGTTGGCCATGTCCCCCATGGCAGTGCCCAGCTATTCAGCCCCCCCCCCCCACCCAACAAAAAAAATCTGCAAAACAGAAGAAGTTTGAATCCTTTTTAAAAAATGTGCAGATACCAGAAAATACATTTCCTCGCAGCTCTACGAAAGTGTAAAAACTGAACGGAAATCCCCAACATTTAAGTCCTCGCACACTGGGGGGGCGTTTTGATAACACTGGTAACGTTAGCTGTGTAAAGTCGCGTTAAAAACCCGAGTTTTTCAGCATTTTTTAGCAGTTTTGCATTAGCATTTAGCAGAGTTTTGCCACGTTTAGCGGCATTTTCCTGTGTTTTTGGTTTTTAGCATGTTTTAGCTTTTTTTTTACCGCGTTTTTACAGATTTAGAGCATTTTTCCAGATAATAAACTCATCTAGAAACCTGCTAGTTCTGGGTATTTTTTTCCAGCCAAAAAAACATTGATTCCAGTCTATGTACACACGGACACACAGGATAACATGCCTGGGATGGACACATAGGATAACATGCCGGGGATGGACACACAGGATAACATGCCTGGGATGGACACACAGGATAACATGCCGGGGATGGACACACAGGCTAACATGCCGGGGATGGACACACAGGATAACATGCCGGGGATGGACACACAGGATAACATGCCGGGGATGGACACACAGGATAACATGCCGGGGATGGACACACAGGATAACATGCCGGGGATGGACACACAGGATAACATGCCGGGGATGGACACACAGGATAACATGCCGGGGATGGACACACAGGATAACATGCCTGGGATGGACACACAGGAGAACATGCCGGGGATGGACACACAGGATAACATGCCGGGGATGGACACACAGGGTAACATGCCGGGGATGGACACACAGGATAACATGCCGGGGATGGACACACAGGATAACATGCCGGGGTCGGACACACAGGATAACATGCCGGGGATGGACACACAGGATAACATGCCGGGGTCGGACACACAGGATAACATGCCTGGGATGGACACACAGGATAACATGCCGGGGATGGACACACAGGATAACATGTCGGGGATGGACACACAGGATAACATGCCGGGGATGGACACACAGGATAACATGCCGGGGATGGACACACAGGATAACATGCCGGGGATGGACACATAGGATAACATGCCTGGGATGGACACACAGGATAACATGCCGGGGATGGACACATAGGATAACATGCCGGGGATGGACACACAGGATAACATGCCGGGGTCGGACACACAGGATAACATGCCGGGGATGGACACACAGGATAACATGCCGGGGTCGGACACACAGGATAACATGCCGGGGATGGACACACAGGATAACATGCCGGGGATGGACACACAGGATAACATGCCGGGGATGGACACACAGGATAACATGCCGGGGTCGGACACATAGGAGAACATGCCGGGGATGGACACACAGGATAACATGCCGGGGATGGACACACAGGATAACATGCCTGGGATGGACACACAGGATAACATGCCGGGGATGGACGGACACACAGGATAACATGCCGGGGATGGACACACAGGATAACATGCCGGGGTCGGACACACAGGATAACATGCCGGGGATGGACACATAGGATAACATGCCTGGGATGGACACACAGGATAACATGCCGGGGATGGACACATAGGAGAACATGCCGGGGATGGACACACAGGATAACATGCCGGGGATGGACACACAGGATAACATGCCTGGGATGGACACACAGGATAACATGCCGGGGATGGACACACAGGATAACATGCCGGGGATGGACACACAGGAGAACATGCCGGGGATGGACACATAGGATAACATGCCGGGGATGGACACACAGGATAACATGCCGGGGATGGACACACAGGATAACATGCCGGGGTCGGACACACAGGATAACATGCCGGGGATGGACACATAGGATAACATGCCTGGGATGGATGGACACACAGGATAACATGCCGGGGATGGACACACAGGATAACATGCCGGGGATGGACACACAGGATAACATGCCGGGGTCGGACACACAGGATAACATGCCGGGGATGGACACACAGGATAACATGCCGGGGATGGACACACAGGGTAACATGCCGGGGATGGACACACAGGATAACATGCCGGGGTCGGACACACAGGATAACATGCCGGGGATGGACACACAGGATAACATGCCGGGGATGGACACACAGGATAACATGCCGGGGATGGACACACAGGATAACATGCCGGGGATGGACATATAGGATAACATGCCGGGGATGGACACATAGGAGAACATGCCAGGGATGGACACACAGGATAACATGCCGGGGATGGACACATAGGATAACATGCCGGGGATGGACACCTAGGATAACATTCTGGGGGGTTACTAGCTGTAGAAAAAACGTCAAAAGCCAAAAACAGTCGCTGTAAAAATGTCCCGTGTGCATGAGGGCTAAAGCTGGGTGACAAAACCATCTAAATCAGGTTGGGAACCTAAAAAATACGTCGTCTATGTACCTTCACCAACAACAAGGTCTGCACTCAGCTCATCAAACTGCCAGATGAAAATGGTTCCCAATATGTCAAAGAATCTGGCAGATCTGGGTGAAGACCTCGTTCCCTTCGCTGTACCCAACTTTCTGCTGAAAGATTCTGCAACCATAAATAGTAATATTGTAGTATAACCGGATCCTGGACGAGATGAAATCTATTACAATAACTTCCTCCACCAGCAAGCATTCCGCTGCCCACAACCCTTCTCACAATTAATCATTACAAAGAAGTCCCCTCTAATGGGCCTAAAATTCGGCCTTCTTCCCGTCTGATCTCCTTCAATGCCTTCAAGATGCGTGTTGTACCCTTCACCTGCTGCCACCTGTGTAACGCATGTCTCCGGCAGCAGAACGATCGGCTCCCACATGTCGCACAGATCGGTCGCTGGGCAGCCAGTGTTTGTGTGGTGAGAGCGCGCATGCAAAAGACAGCTCTCGGTCCCCACTAACAAGCAGTAGCCAGCAAAACCGTCTTCTGGTCATGTGACCACTGTGACAACCAATCACAGTGGTCAAATGATCGCTTGATTCTTCTTAGTGCGCCAAATATTTCTCTTGTTCACAATTTCATCTGCACTGCTGAGTGTTATTATTGTAAAACTTGGTTTGCGTTGGTACATCTCCCCCATGAATAGTCAGAAATCCTCCTGCGCTATGAAATGGAAGTGCAGACCCTATTCTACAGCTGCCAACACTCAAGGACTGATACCAAAACAGTGTCAATAAATCATAACAAACAGTGTAGCGCTCCTAAAAAACTGTGTCTAATCCACAATAATAGTTCCTAAAAATAAATCAATATAAAATAATATATAATAGTGACAAAAATGAAGAGCCAAACTAAGATTCCAAATGGAAATCTATCACCCCTTTAGGAATAAGTGTACCAACTTATATATAATATGTGACTACTAATTCACACAACCACATGGATAGCGTCATCTACTAGGATTAAGGCAAAAACATCCAAACTTAATCCAATGAGGAAACTCTTAGCAGTGCTCACACAGTGCCACAAAAATAAATAAAAATATATAAATGTGTCCTCCTTGATGAAAGACAATCTTTAAACAACGTCCTTTTGTGGAAATGAATAAAATCATGCAACAGTGACAAATAAATCCGTGACTGTGCCAAACTCTTCTCCTGTTAACGGCTAAATTGCCTCCTCACCTCCTCTAGTGACCCCAAAGGGGCCAACAGGCTTGCAGGATCACCCTGGATCCTTGATTTATAATGGCCAGCAGCTTCCTTCCTTCCCTGGATCTCCTTTATGGGGCTCCTAGTGCCCCTGATCAGTCAAGATGGTTCTGAAGGATCATAGCTCACCAATCCAGTGAGCCAAGAAAAACCTCTAAGTGTAATACTTTAGTAAACTTTGTTTATTCAAAGAGTAAAGAGTAACACTCACATTACAAGCAGTCCCCCCTCCTCACTGATGTGTGGGTACACTGCATGTGAATGGGACTTCCTGGGTGTAGCAAAATGGAAGTCCACCTCCGCAACATGCAGACTCCACCTCCGCAACATGCAGACTCCACCTCCGCAACATGCAGACTCCACCTCCGCAACATGCAGACTCCACCTCCGCAACATGCAGACTCCACCTCCGCAACATGCAGACTCCACCTCCGCAACATGCAGACTCCACCTCCACAATATCACCAAAATCCGCACGTTCCTAACCCCAGAAACCACTAAACAGCTCATCCACTCCCTCATCATATCACGACTCGACTACTGCAACTCCCTCCTCACTGGCCTGCCTCGCCGCTGGCTATCCCCGCTTCAGTCCATCCTGAATACGGCTGCCAGACTCATTCACCTTTCCAACCGCTCCATCTCCACCACCCCCCTCTGCCAATCCCTCCACTGGCCTCCATTCAGTGTCCTCCACCCCCCTCTGCCAATCCCTCCACTGGCCTCTACCCCCCTCTGCCAATCCCTCCACTCAGTGTCCTCCACCCCCCTCTGCCAATCCCTCCACTCAGTGTCCTCCACCCCCCTCTGCCAATCCCTCCACTGACCTCCACTCAGTTTCCTCCACCCCCCTCTGCCAATCCCTCCACTGGCCTCCACTCAGTGTCCTCCACTCCCCTCTGCCAATCCCTCCACTGGCCCCCACTCAGTGTCCTCCACTCCTCTCTGCCAATCCCTCCACTGGCCTCCAATCAGTGTCCTCCACCCCCCTCTGCCAATCCCTCCACTGGCCTCCACTCAGTGTCCTCCACTCCCCTCTGCCAATCCCTCCACTGGCCCCCACTCAGTGTCCTCCACCCCCCTCTGCCAATCCCTCCACTGACCTCCACTCAGTGTCCTCCACCCCTCTCTGCCAATCCCTCCACTGGCTTCCACTCAGTGTCCTCCACTCCTCTCTGCCAATCCCTCCACTGGCCTCCAATCAGTGTCCTCCACCCCCCTCTGCCAATCCCTCCACTGACCTCCACTCAGTTTCCTCCACCCTTCTCTGCCAATCCCTCCACTGACCTCCACTCAGTTTCCTCCACCCCCCTCTGCCAATCCCTCCACTGGCTTCCGATTGCCCAACGGATCAAATTCAAAATCCTAACACTGACGTACAAAGCCGTCCACCATACTGCCCCGAACTACATCACCGACCTAATATCCAAGTACCACCCAACACACACACTCCGCTCCTCACAAGACCTCCTTCTCTCTAGTTCCCTGGTCTCCTCCTCCCATTCCTGCCTCCAGGACTTCTCCAGGGTGTCACACATCCTCTGGAACTCCCTGCCCCAATCCATCAGACTATCGCCTACTCTCCTCTCCTTTAGGCGCACTCTGAAAACCCATCTCTTCAGGGAAGCCTACCCCACCCCCTGCTAACTTGCCTCCCTCCTCCACTCTTCCTACCACTCCATCCCCCACAGCTATCTCCTCCTGTGCCACCATCCCCTCCCTCCTAGATTGTAAGCTCCCAGGATCAGGGCCCTCGATCCCCTCATGTATCACATTGTATTGGTATTGTTCTGTCACATGTTCTGTCCCCCTCTGTAATGTACAGCGCTGAGCCAACTATTGGCGCTTTATAAATACTGTATAATAATAATAATTAGGAAGGGGGAGAAGATCCGCATCCTTGCCCTGGACAATCCTGCCCCAGTACTGCCTTCTGGTGGGGGAGATACAAACTGCTGAGGGGCAATTATCGCCAATGTCTCAGAATGATAGAGTGTTGTTAGTGTTTTTTAATGTATCGAATAAATAAATTCACAATATTTAACCACTAAAACCCGGTAAACTTCCTCCACTTTTATTTATTATTATTTATGTATTTTTTATACAGTAATGAAGACTTAAAGGACAACAATAGAGAAGAGATCGATGATGAGAATGTGAACAATCAAAGCATTTCTACAAAGTCTCCAACACCTTCTGCCATCACTGTGGTGCCTCCCGGGACTCCAACGCCTTCCAAAGAAGCTGCTAAGACTACGAAGTTCACACCGCAGACGACAGAGCGACCCCCCCCCCCAACCGAGCGACCCACTAAGCCCAGCAACCTATTAAGGACTGAAGGACCCCCACGTGTGACCACCACAAGGATGAACGCGGTCACATCTCAGAGTTCTACGCCACCAAGAACGACTCGGAAAATAATCTCCACCACCTATAACTTGGGAGACACGTACGCCGCGGACGACATGCATGGCAATTCTGTAAGTCAGGATTGTATTTTTTTTGGGGGGGGTTACAATTTGTAACTATTGGGCAATGAGTGGAAGACATTTGTGTGAGTTATACAGTATATAGAGGAATCAGGACCTCCTTCCTCCTGCCGGTGACCCCTCTAGTGATAGGATCTATATAGAGGAATCAGGACCTCCTTCCTCCTGCCGGTGACCCCTCTAGTGATAGGATCTATATAGAGGAATCAGGACCTCCTTCCTCCTGCCGGTGACCCCTCTAGTGATATAAAGATCTATATAGAGGAATCAGGACCTCCTTCCTCCTGCCGGTGACCCCTCTAGTGATCTATATAGAGGAATCAGGACCTCCTTCCTCCTGCCGGTGACCCCTCTAGTGATAGATCTATATAGAGGAATCAGGACCTCCTTCCTCCTGCCGGTGACCCCTCTAGTGATAGGATTTATATAGAGGAATCGGGACCTCCTTCCTCCTGCCGGTGACCCCTCTAGTGATAGATCTATATAGAGGAATCGGGACCTCCTTCCTCCTGCCGGTGACCCCTCTAGTGATAGATCTATATAGAGGAATCAGGACCTCCTTCCTCCTGCCGGTGACCCCTCTAGTGATAGGATTTATATAGAGGAATCGGGACCTCCTTCCTCCTGCCGGTGACCCCTCTAGTGATAGATCTATATAGAGGAATCGGGACCTCCTTCCTCCTGCCGGTGACCCCTCTAGTGATAGATCTATATAGAGGAATCAGGACCTCCTTCCTCCTGCCGGTGACCCCTCTAGTGATAGGATTTATATAGAGGAATCGGGACCTCCTTCCTCCTGCCGGTGACCCCTCTAGTGATAGATCTATATAGAGGAATCGGGACCTCCTTCCTCCTGCCGGTGACCCCTCTAGTGATAGATCTATATAGAGGAATCAGGACCTCCTTCCTCCTGCCGGTGACCCCTCTAGTGATAGGATTTATATAGAGGAATCGGGACCTCCTTCCTCCTGCCGGTGACCCCTCTAGTGATAGATCTATATAGAGGAATCGGGACCTCCTTCCTCCTGCCGGTGACCCCTCTAGTGATAGATCTATATAGAGGAATCAGGACCTCCTTCCTCCTGCCGGTGACCCCTCTAGTGATAGGATCTATATAGAGGAATCGGGACCTCCTTCCTCCTGCCGGTGACCCCTCTAGTGATAGGATCTATATAGAGGAATCAGGACCTCCTTCCTCCTGCCGGTGACCCCTCTAGTGATAGGATTTATATAGAGGAATCGGGACCTCCTTCCTCCTGCCGGTGACCCCTCTAGTGATAGATCTATATAGAGGAATCGGGACCTCCTTCCTCCTGCCGGTGACCCCTCTAGTGATAGATCTATATAGAGGAATCGGGACCTCCTTCCTCCTGCCGGTGACCCCTCTAGTGATAGATCTATATAGAGGAATCGGGACCTCCTTCCTCCTGCCGGGGACCCCTCTAGTGATAGGATCTATATAGAGGAATCAGGACCTCCTTCCTCCTGCCGGTGACCCCTCTAGTGATAGGATCTATATAGAGGAATCGGGACCTCCTTCCTCCTGCCGGTGACCCCTCTAGTGATAGATCTATATAGAGGAATCGGGACCTCCTCCTTCCTCCTGCCGGTGACCCCTCTAGTGATAGGATCTATATAGAGGAATCAGGACCTCCTTCCTCCTGTCGGTGACCCCTCTAGTGATAGGATCTATACAGAGGAATCAGGACCTCCTTCCTCCCGCCGGTGACCCCTCTAGTGATAGATCTATATAGAGGAATCGGGACCTCCTTCCTCCTGCCGGTGACCCCTCTAGTGATAGATCTATATAGAGGAATCGGGACCTCCTTCCTCCTGCCGGTGACCCCTCTAGTGATAGGATCTATATAGAGGAATCAGGACCTCCTGCCGGTGACCCCTCTAGTGATAGATCTATATAGAGGAATCAGGACCTCCTTCCTCCTGCCGGTGACCCCTCTAGTGATAGGATCTATATAGAGGAATCAGGACCTCCTTCCTCCTGCCGGTGACCCCACTAGTGATAGATCTATATAGAGGAATCAGGACCTCCTTCCTCCTGCCGATGCCCCCGGAACCTTTTTTGATTTCCCTTCTGCCCAGCAACACTGTTTGCTCATTTTACTCTTCTGTGGTTTCCAATGCTTTGGTAAAATCAATGTTACAATCACTTCCAGGAATGATAACAATATTTCTCACTTTCCGTTATAACGGATTGAACAGAACAGGACCCCGGACAGAGCCTTGGGGTACCCCACTAGTGACTGGTCTGTGTTCTGAATGAGCCCCATTTACAGGCACACTCTGATACTTTAGCCCACCACATATCCATGAACTGCCCAAAGGTTACGTCTTACCAGATACAACTTTCATGAGATTATTATTGTTATACAAATCCGTATCAAATGCTTTGCTGAAATCAACGACACAAAACTACCCAAATATGCAGCCATAAAAATGCAATCAGATCAGTCTGACCTGACGTGCCCTCAGGAGAGCCAGGAGGCTTTGGGTCCAGACTCCAGCAAGTTGCCTGTCTTTACAGTGGGGATGGAAAGTTTGGGCCCCCCAGCTAAAAATGTGTATTAATGTGCATAAAGAAGCCAAGGAAAGATGGAAAAATCTCCAAAAGGCATCAAATTACAGATTAGACATTCTTATAATATGTCAACAAAAGTTAGATTTTATTTCCATCATTTACACTTTCAAAATAACAGAAAACAAAAAAATGGCGTCTGCAAAAGTTTGGGCCCCCTGCAGAGTTAATATCTTGTACTGCCCCCTTTGGCAAGTATCACGGCTTGTAAACACTTTTTGTAGCCAGCCAAGAGTCTTTCAGTTCTTGTTTGAGGTATCTTTGCCCATTCTTCCTTACAAAAGTCTTCCAGCTCTTTGAGATTTCTGGGCTGTCTGTCACGCACTGCTCTTTTAAGGTCTATCCATAGATTTTCAATGATGTTGAGGTCAGGAGATTGTGAAGGCCATGGCAAAACCTTCAGTTTACGCCTCTTGATGTAATCCCCCGTGGATTTCCAGGTGTGTTTAGGATCATTATCCATTTGTAGAAGCCATCCTCTCTTTAACTTCAGCTTTTTCACAGATGGCATCAAGTTACCATACAAAATTTGCTGAAATTTTATTGAATCCATTTTTCCTTCTACTCGTGAGATGTTCCCTGTGCCACTGGCTGCAACACAACCCCAAAGCATGATTGATCCAACCCCATGCTTCACAGTTGGACAGAGGTTCTTTTCATTCAATTCTGTGCCCCTTCTTCTCCAAACGTACCTTTGCTCATTCCGGCCAAAAAGTTCCATTTTAACCTCATCGGTCCACAGAACTTGTTTCCAAAATGCATCAGGCTTGTCTATATGTTCGTTTGCAAAGTTCAAATGATGATTTTTGTGGTGAGGACGTAGAAGAGGTTTTCTTCTGATGACTCTTCCATGAAGACCATATTTGTACAAGTATCTCTTTATAGTGGAATAGTGACCACAACTCCAGTGTCTGCCAGATCTTTCTGGAGGGATCGTGCCATCAAACGTGGGTTTTCAATTGTTTTTCTCACAATCCTGCGAGCTGTTCTGTCTGATATTTTTCTTGGTCTTCCAGATCTTGCTTTAACTTCCACTGTTCCTGATGACTGCCATTTCTTAATTACATTCCGAACAGAGGATATTGACATCTGAAAACGCTTTGCTATCTTCTTATAGCCTTCTCCAGCTTTGTGAGCGTCAACTATTTTCAGTTTCAGTTTTCTAGACAACTGCTTAGAAGAAGCCATGGTGCTGATTGTTGGGGCAAGGTCAGATGAGTCGGGGCATTTAAAACCTTTGAGATTAACATCACCTGGTCTTCCCAGACGATGATTGAGAACAATCCATGACACTGGCAGGTCTCAGCTTGGCAAAGGGGGCAGTGCATGCTATAAATTCTGCAGGGGGCCCAAACTTTTGCAGACGCCATTTTTTTGTTTTCTGTTATTTTGAAAGTGTAAATGATGGAAATAAAATCTAACTTTTGTTGACATATTATAAGAATGTCTAATCTGTAATTTGATGCCTTTTGGAGATTTTTCCATCTTTCCTTGGCTTCTTTATGCACATTAATACACATTTTTTAGCTGGGGTGCCCAAACTTTCCATCCGCACTGTAAATAATCATTGAACCATCTTTTTAGGAGGGATTAGGAGGGATTCTGTTCATTCACTCTTCTTCTGAATGGGTAAAATATTCATTGTACACCAGTCATGGGGAACGTCTCTTGTTGGACTTGATGGATTAAACTGGCCAGTTGATGGTCCAACGACGATCCCTCCAGGACCCATTGTATTGTAAGGCTTTAAGCAGGCTAGTGTATCTGCTATTGTCAGGGGGGGCCATGAACAGGTGGTTTGGCCAAATATCTATGCTTGGTGGAAGGCAAGAAATGATGGGTGCCAGCAAATGCTGCGGAGACCAATTATCTCAACGGGGGTTAGTGAAACTGGTTCTGTAACCTAGGCGATTGCTCTGATCTGGCTGGCCAAATAGTCACGTTGACGTTGCCCACTGCTTGTCTTTATTGGACCTCGTCCCGTACCCATAATATAACTCTGGAAACATCTGGAAGATGCCAATGGTCATCGTATTCTGTGCAGATCCAGACCAATGACTACACATTGGAGTCATTAGGGTTTTGCTGCTCAGATGTCCCACTTCATGGCCTCTCGAGGTTTCCCAATCACTTACCAGCCAGAAAAAACGTGAGAACTGTCACTGATCTGCAAAGCCCAAGAAGAACAAACAGTTTATGAATGATTATTGTTCACTCTAAATAATAACCATCCCTGGAACATGAGCACGTGGGATTGTGTTGATCCATGGAGGGTCCTCTATGAGGTATGGAGAGAAAAGAGCTGCTTCGTGCTCGGGGTCACCAGAGTTAATGTTCATCGATGTGGAAGGAAATGTCGATGTTCTGCCCTTTATTATGGTTTGTTGTTTAGCTGTCTAAAAGACATTTCCTTCACGACTTAATCCTCCCAAAAACGTCTCCAGGTAAGGAGCGCACCTAACCCAGGAATTCAACTAATTCAAAGTAGTGTTTATTGGTTGGTTAATATGTAACTGCAACCTGAGAAAATAAAACTTATGAAAAAGTACTTACCCCTCCTGTGCAGGCTACCAGCCTCCACACATCGGGGCTACCAGCCTCCACACATCAGGGGCTACCAGCCTCCACACATCAGGGGCTACCAGCCTCCACACATTGGGGGCTACCAACATCCCCACATCAGGGGCTACCAGCATCCACACATCGGGGGCTACCAGCTTCCACACATCGGGGGCTACCAACATCCCCACATCAGGGGCTACCAACATCCCCATATGGGGGGGCTACCAACATCCCCACATCAGGGGCTACCAGCATCCACACATTGGGGCTACCAGCATCCACACATCAGGGGCTACCAGCATCCACACATCAGGGGCTACCAACATCCCCACATCAGGGGCTACCAACATCCCCACATCAGGGGCTACCAGCATCCACACATCGGGGGGCTACCAACATCCCCACATCAGGGGATACCAACATCCCCATATGGGGGGGCTACCAACATCCCCCACATCAGGGGCTACCAGCTTCCACACATCGGGGGCTACCAACATCCCCACATCAGGGGCTACCAACATCCCCATATGGGGGGGCTACCAACATCCCCACATCAGGGGCTACCAACATCCCCACATCAGGGGCTACCAACATCCCCATATGGGGGGGCTACCAACATCCCCACATCAGGGGCTACCAGCCTCCACACATCGGGGGCTACCAGCTTCCACACATCGGGGGCTACCAACATCCCCATATGGGGGAGCTACCAGCCTCCACACATTGGGGGCTACCAACATCCCCACATCAGGGGCTACCAACATCCCCATATGGGGGAGCTACCAGCCTCCACACATCGGGGGCTACCAACATCCCCACATCAGGGGCTACCAACATCCCCATATGGGGGAGCTACCAGCCTCCACAAATTGGGGGCTACCAACATCCCCACATCAGGGGCTACCAACATCCCCATATGGGGGGGGCTACCAACCTCTCTACATCAGGGGCTACCAACATTCCCACATCGAGGGCTACCAACATCCCCACATTGGGAGGGGGCTACCAACATCCCCACATCAGGGGCTACCAACATCCCCATATGGGGGGGCTACCAACCTCTCTACATCAGGGGCTACCAACATCCCCACATTGGGGGCTACCAACATCCCCACATTGGGGGCTACAAACATCCCCACATCGAGGGCTACAAAATATCCCCACATCAGGGGCTACCAACCTCCCCACATGGGGGGGGGGATACCAACCTATCCACATCGGGGGCCACCACATCCCCACATTGTGTGCTACCAACCTCTCCACATCAGGGGCTACAAACATCCCCACATGGGGGGGGGGCTACCAACCTCTCCACATCAGGGGCTACAAAACATCCCCACATCGAGGGCTACAAATATCCCCACATCGGGGGTTACAAACCTCCTTACATTGGAGGCTACCAACATCCCCAAATATGAAGCAGACTCCATGCTTCCTCCATTAGTGTATTTTTTTTACTAAAACAAAAGTGTGTGTATATATATATATATACACACACACACATATATATATATATATACACATTATACATACACACACATATATATATATACATACATAGACACACATTATACATACACACACATATATATATACACACATTATACATACACACACATAATATATATATATACACACACACACATATATATATATACACACACACACACACACATATATATATATACACACACACACATATATATATTACACACACACACACACACATATATATATACACACACACACACACATAATATATATATACACACACACACACATATATATATATACACACACACACACATATATATATATACACACACACACACATAATATATATTATATACACACACACACACACATATATATATATATATACCACACACACACATATATATACACACACACACACACATATATATATATATATATATACACACACACATATATATATATATACACACACACACACACATATATATATATACACACACACACATATATATATAAGGCACACACACACACATATACAGTTGCAAGAAAAAGTATGTGACCCCCTTGGGATTACGTGGAGTTTTGCATGAATTGGGCATAAAAATGTGCTCTGAACGGCATCTAAGTCACAACAATAGAAGAACACAGTCTGCTGAACATAATACTACACAAATATTAGATGTTGCCATGGTTTTAATTGCACATAACATGTAAACATTCACAGTGCAGGGAGGAAAAAGTATGTGAAGCCCTAGCTTAATGACTTCTCCCAGAGATTAATTGGAGCCAGGAGTGAGCCAACCTTGACTCCAATCAGTGGGATGATATTGGATGTGTTGCTGACACCTGTTTTTGGGTTTACTGGTTTCAAGAAGCACTGTCTGATGTGAACCATGCCTTGCAGAAAAGAGCTATCAGAAGACCTACGATCAAGAATTGCTGACTTGCATGAAGCTGGAAAGGGTTACAAAAGTATCTCCTTGAGCCTTGATGTTCCTGTGTCCACGGTAAGACAGACTGTCTACAAATGGAGAAAGTTTAGCACTGTTGCTACTCTCCCTAGGGCGCGGTCGTCCTGTAAAAATGACTGCAAGAGCACAGCGCAGAATGCTGCATGAGATAAAGAAGAATCCCAGAGTGTCAGCTAAAGACCTACAGAAATCTCTGGCACATGCTAACATTTTTGTTGACACATCTACAATAAGGAAAACAGTAAACAAGAATGGAGTACATGGGAGGACACCACGGAGGAAGCCATTGCTGTCCAAAAAGAAGATTGCAGTACGTTTGAAGTTTGCAAAAGAGCACCTGGATGTTCCACAGCACTACTGGCAGAATA